>CM076396.1:25747847-26480438 GCA_038363315.1 Mugilogobius chulae
ATGACTCGTGCATTCGCCGCCCAATAATAATACAAGAAACAAGGTAGGCCAAGGCCTCCAACTTGCTTTGGCTTTTGGAGATGTTGTTTTGATATTCTATGTGCTTTATAACCCCAAATAAATGGTAAAATAGTAGAGTCAATCAGTTTAAAATATGACATAGGAATATACACTGGGATATTTTGAAATAAATAAAGAAACCTTGGCAATGAGACCATCTTTATGGTGTTTACCCGACCAATCAATGAAAGAGGCAATGTTCTCCATTTTTCTATATTCTGCCTCAAATCATTTAATCTCTCAATAAAATTGCACTTAAAAAGTGACCTTGGATTCTTTGTAATTTTAATACCCAGGTATTTAACAGTATTTGATATCTTAAACTGAGTTGAGCCCACAAAGTCCGGGTCTAAATCAGCTGCAATTGTCATAATGTCGCTTTTCTGCCAATTTATGGTATACCCAGATACTGTACCAAACGCATTTATCAGGTCCAACAAATGAGGGATGGATGATTCAGGGTCAGATATAAAAATAGCTATGTCATCGGCATAGAGCGATATTTTGTGATCAACTCCATTAATTGTTATAGGACTAATTAAAGGATTTTCTCTAATGCTGATAGCCAACGGCTCTATGGCAAGAGCGAATAACAAGGGTGAGAGGGGGCACCCCTGGCGAGTGCCCCTCTCAAGTAGGATTGTATTTGATCTATCTTGATTCGTGATTACAGAAGCTGAAGGGTTATGATAAGCTAAACGTACCCATGAAACAAAAGAGTCCCCCAGACCAAACCTGTCCAGCACTTTGAACAGGTACCCCACTCCACCTGATCAAAAGCTTTTTCAGCATCCAAATATAAAACTGCCTTTTTCGAATGTGTGGCATATTTATAGTATGTAATATTTAGCACCCTTCTAGTATTAAAAAATGAATACCTGTTAGGGATGAACCCTGATTGATCTGCATGTACAAGGGATTCAATACTTTTATTTAGCCTGTTAGCAGCAGTTTGGTGAAAATTTGCAGTCCAAGTTCAACATTGATATTGGACGATATGATGCAGGATTAGAATCATCTCTATCAGGCTTTAGAAGAAGGGCAATGCTGGCATTGCATAAAGTTGAAGGAGTGTTTTAGCTTCATGGAATGAGACAACATTCTTAGCAGGAGTGGGGATACCTGCCGGGAAAATTTTTTGTAGAATTCTACACCAAAACCATCCGGTCCAGGGGCCTTCCCATTAGCAAAAGATTTCAATAGTATTCCATTACTTCATTAACATTTAATGGCTGATTCAAAGCCTCACGTGAGGCGTCATCCAATCTAGAATAGGTACTCCATTAGCCAAGATTCTACATCCCCTTTTGCTTTAGATTTATATAATTCTCGATAAAGTCCTCAAAGCACTTATTTATTTTTTTTGTAGAGTGAGGGATACCCCTGTACCGGATATGATCTTATGTATTGCTCTACTGTTCTGTTGTCCACGAAGTTGACGAGCCAAAAAGCGTATGTGGATTATCACCAAGTTCAAAATAGCGGAGACGGAGTCTAGACAATTGATCACTCACTTGTTTTGTTAAAATAGTGTTATATTCATATTTAAGATTGAGAATTTCTTGTAAAGTTTGATTATTGTTGCTGCTGTCTATAAAGTGTTCCAAATGCGATAATTTATCATCAATTTCTTTCAATCTTGAATTCCTTATCTTCTTCTGTGCCGCCTCATATGATATAAATGTCCCTCATGACCACCTTAAAGTTTCCCACAATATGGAATCAGTTGTGTCTAAAGTATCATTATTAACTAAGAATTCCTCCAATTTACCAGATATATATTTACAAAAATCTGCATCATCAAGTAAGTGAGGACGTAGTCTCCAGGAACTATCTCGCTTTGACTGATCAAAATCAAAACAACAGCGGCTGGTGCATTGATTCAGAAACAACAATGTTTATGGTATTTGCTATCAATCGCATTTTGGCAAAAGTTTTGGAATCTAACAAAAAAAAATCTATTCGCGAATAAGAATTATGTAATTTAGAAAAAAAAAGATAATCCCGGTCCGTAGGATGCTGCAAGCGCCAGATGTCAACCAAATTGGTTGAAGAAATAAGGTTATTTAAAGCTACAGTAGCATTTGATTGAGTAGCCTGTTTTTAGAAGACCTGTCTAAATGCCAGTCCAGAACCACATTGTATCTCCTGCTATAATCAGAGATGTAGTAGCTAGGTCCGGTAATTTATCAAAGACTTTACGAAAAAATCCAGCATCATCAACATTTGGGCCATAAATGTTAACTAATGTAACATGCTTAGAGTACAGCTCACCTATTACAATCAAAAATCTACCATTAACATCACTGATAGTGTTTATATGAAAAAAGGGAATATTCTTTTTTATTATAATTGCAACCCCACGTGCCTTGCTTGAAAAAGTTGACTGAAATATTCTGGCCTGCCCATCCACATTTTAAACGAGCCTGTTCAGAAGGTCTAATATGTGTTTCTTGCAAAAATGAGACATCCGAAGATAACGATTTTAAATGAGCAAACACTTTAGCCCGTTTGATATGATGACCCATGCCTCTTACATTCCAGCTAACCATAGTGACCGCTCTTCCCTTATTACCAACCATTGTCAGAATATGATTTTTTAAGCACTATTTTTTGTTCAAACTTCCAAGGCGCACGAACAAAAGAGCAAAAATACAAAAATACAAAAAACAAGTACAAACTCCCCCCACCCCTCCTTCCAACTTTCCCAAACAAAGTAGGACAAAAACCCAACCTAACATACTCCTAATGGGGGATCCAACAGTACTTAGTTGTATAAACCACCAAGCTGTCACTCACTAATAGCTATCTACTATTCAGTACCCCCTCCGATAAAACCACAAAATTTAAAGTAAACACCAATGTGTTCTTGATTTAACAATGAAGTATTAGAGCCGTAAACACTTAACATTAGCTTTAGAAAAAGACTTTGTTTATAACAGGCACACTAAACAAGATTATTGAAGAACTTTTACCTGAATTATCCTTACATTGTGGACAGGAAAATGTCTAGGACATCACTAAACTAAATTTGACATTCAGTGTCCAGCATAAAAAGTGTCTTCAGTCTTTCTTGGTTGGCGAGCTACAGATTGTCAGCGAAAAACTTCGCCTCCTCTGGTGTGTTGAACGTAGATGTCTCGTTGCCGCGGGTAACCCGTAAGCGAGCAGGATAAATGAATCCTGTGCGGAGGCCAGCAGCTTTCAGTTTTCTTCTTGTGTCCTCAAAGAGTTGTCGTCTTTTCATGATTTCTGCAGGAAAATCCGGGAAAATGTGGATACGGTGACCCTGGTACATCAAAGGCGATCGTTCCATTGACATCTTGATAATACAGTCCTTGACGCGATAGCTGTGGATCTTAGCAATCATGACCGAGGCTTGTTAGCAGCAGTAGCGGTAGCCGATCCGAGGCTCCCTAGCCTGTGAGCTCGATCCACTTCCACTGGTTTAGAAAAGTTTTCTCTGCCAAAGAGAGCAAGCATGAGATTTGCCACAAAATCCGCTGGTCGCCCATTTTCCACATTCTCTGGCAGGCCGACGATTTTTATATTTTGACGCCTGGAGCGAGCCTCGAGGTCGATAACTTTCTCTAGCAGGGCCTTGTTAGCATCCTCCAGCCGCTTAACCTGTTGCTCCACCGCCGATAGCCTGCCATCATGAGCGCTGCTAGCATGTTCAACATCAGAGAGACGCGTCTCATGCTCGTCCAGCGTTGCTTGGTTAGCTTTCAAAGTAGCGTCCAAAGAGTTGAATCTGACGTCCATTTTCTGGCTCATCTCCCCAATGGCAGCGAGCACTACAGCCGTCTCAGTCGAGGGATTAGCTGCTAACTCAGCTAGCATGTTGCTCTCATGTGTACCGTCGTCGATTTCTTCAGTCGGTTTTTTCATAGAAACTTGCTTCTTTGGTGGCATTTTCCGTAGCTGTCGATTACCGCGATTATAAAGAAGTGTCCCCACTAAATATTTTTTTAATAAAGGTGTTTTTATGATAAAACTCGATTTATCGGACGGGAGCACTCCCAAGCACGTCTACTCTCTCATGTGCGCTCTAGCGCCCCCCAAACGTGTCTTAAACTTTATCGCTGTTATTTGCAGTTAGCTTGGTGTTTATTATGTTTATGCCTCTGTAACTTCTACTGTTGAGTGTCTAGTGAACGAGAAAACTATGATATTGCAAGAAATACAGCTGGATTGGAAATATATGTAAGCTATTCAAACAATTTGACACTGTGTCCTAAGTCCACGGTCACAGCATTTTGTAGTGGTGTTAGGTCAAAAAGTAGGGCACTCAAAATTTACCACAATGCATCGGAAAAGTAGTGAGCCTCAATAGTCACTATAATGATCAATGCAGACCACAACTCTTGCGAAGGTCGGTAAAAACGAAGGAGCTTTAACTGAAAACAACATGACTAAATAAAGAAAAAATGAAAGACAAAAAAAGTCGCCTAGTGCACTATTGAGGGGAATAATAAAACAAAACACTGGTGGCTGAAAGTCTTGAGCCATGAAGATGGTAGCTGTAAAATGTTAGTGTTTTGAGAAGGAAACATTTGAATTACCAAGTCAGTTTGATGCTTGGGTGAGTTAAATGCTGCCCACATTAATCTTAATTCAGAAATCATCCTGGAGGCCACATGAAATCATCTCAGGGGCCACATTTTGCCCCCGGGCCACATGTTTGACACCCCTGCGTTAAACCTAATGAAACAACACAGTCTCACTAGATGGCCCACTTTTACCACGACACTAAAACAACGTATTTTGACCACGACTTCACAGCTATTTTTAGTACTTATGTTACGCCGTGCATTTAGCACGATATGAAAAAGCGTAAAATGACACGAGATTTCACAGCGTTAAAAAAACGAGTTTTGGTTGAAGCCATGTGGAGACGTTTTCTTCAGATGAAACGGGTAAGATTAGGTCTGGGGCTTCATTAAAATTCATAAATAAGAATACGTCTTAACAACCACCATTGGAATGAATGGGGACTGTGATGCGTACTATAATTATGCAAAACAGTTGTGGACTCGTGCTAATCATACCTAATTTACATATTGTGTAATGTCGTGGTAAATGTACGTTTTCTTGTGAGATCGAGCTCAATGAAAATGTCCCATGTGGCTTCAACCTAAACTCGCGTTTATTTCACGCTATGAACATTGTGTTTATATGTCAATATGTACAGTGTAGCAGGTTGACAAAAAAAGCCGTGAAACCTTATTTTTACGCTTTCTTGTGAGACTGTGTTGGTTTTGTAAAGTGGAAAAGCTCTAACTGTAACTGTTTGTGGCTTTTGAGTTTGGTAAATATTGTACTTCATTGTTATGAGAACTATAATGTGTCAAAATTGAGTAAATGTTTTAGTCTTCAGTAATTTTAAACCGCTTATTCTTGTAAGGGGTGATGACTCGAGTGGCTGGAGCCTATTACAGTGACTTTGGGCCTTAGGCGGGAACACCCTGTCCAACTTGTTGCAGGGTTATGTGCAAAGAGACAGACGTTCACTTTCACTCTGCTTTTGTTCTGTATTGCTCTTGTAGCATCCGGCAACTTAAATTGAGCTGCTTTTTGACCACATATATTCCCCTTTACAAACTAAACACAAACAACTTAATAACCATAATGAAGAAAAAAAAGTCAGAACACATTTTAAAGTAGTTTACCCCTCAACCAAGAGGCCAATTGACAGTCTCTTCACCTCCATTTGAGCTCAGAAAATTACTTCCTACTTCTGTAAAAGAAAAAAAACAACTCCACTAGTTTGCAGAAGACAAACTTTGAAAGGATTTAAAATGTGGAAGTGCCATCCATCTTCATCCACGGTTCACAGTGCACCTTCCCTTCAAAATCTTATCTTTTTGAATGACGTCGCTAGGAGCTTTTTCCTCGGCAACGGCGGCCACACTTCAGGTTCACAGCAGGGAGAGGATTAGCACACTCCAATTCGCGCGCTGATTTTAATTAGCTTCAAACTGCTTAGACTTTTTCCGACTCTGATACTTGGGTTTGTCGTGAATGACTGAAAACGCTGAGTCGGTTTGTTTACTCAGATTGGCCGGGAGCGTTCGCCTCATCTCTTTTTGGGACGGGCCATTTGTGTGAGAGGAAATGGGATCTGTCACCGCGCGCGTTGTGTTTGAGGAAGCGAACGAGCTGCCTTGGTTTTAGCAATAACTTGTTGACATTGATGTGCGATGGATGTCAGGTCCCCTCCGCAGTCGCCCAAAGACTGTTTGTTAATGCGGAGCAGACTGTGGATGCTCAGTGTTATCATTAGCTCTGGTGTCAAACGCTGTAACACAGTGGTCGATCAGCAGTGCATTTGGCTTATGAAAAAACTTAAATAATCAAAATTAAAAGGCTGTTTGGAAATGACAAAGTTTACAGACATTATACCTTATTTATTTTTTAATATAAAAACTTAAAAACTGCTTCTTCTCAGCACAGATCAACCCAATCTTATGAAAACGCCAGAATTGAAATGTGTAAGTTTATTTTTTTTTGCATATCTATGATACTTTGCTGCCTCAGTTAATTTATACATTTATATGGTAAATGTAAAAATGAATAATTCATGAATCTTATAGAAAACTCCAAGCCTTCAGACCTGAACCCAAAGAAAATACCCCACTTGGCTTCAAACCAAAACACCAAATACACATTTTATGCAAAAAACAACAAAAACAAAACAAAACAAAAAACATACAATTATTAATATTTGAATAAATGCTCAATAACAAAAACAAAAACCTTATAGTCTATATGGTGAAAGAGCAATTTAATCTGAATCTATGAATTTGCACAAAAGAAAGGAATCTTTGAATGAAAAAAAAAAAAACTGGAAATTTTAGCCTTAAGGTTTATTATTGTAAACATAAATCTCAATATCGTGGGCTTTCTGTAATATCATGATATCGTGATAATTATCGTATTATTAGCTTCAAACCTAAAAAATATGATATTGTGAGATTTGCATGTCATTGCATCCCTTGGAAAAGGCGTCTGTATTTGACACTTTTCACAGTGTCAATTAGAGATAATAGACACACAAAAAGGGATGGAAACATTCTTATGACGTAGTATTAGTAAGTGCATGTTTCAGTGAGACTATGTTGCAAAGATATATCAATTCGGGTAGAAATTTGTGCACATTGTTAGGTCGTTGTTCACTAAAATCCAGGAACAAAGTCTGTTTGTGTTATGTAGCATTTGACTAACTGCAGTTAGCATACAGACGTTGTGAGAAGGGTTCTCTTCATTTTTTGTTTGTTTGTTTGTTTTTGAGTTTTTCCTTGCCGAAAAGGAGGGTGTAAGGGCAGGGGATGCGCTGGGACAGTTATTCATCTGTCTGTTTGTTGTTGGACATTCTGCCCATGTATTTCTGATTAATAATTGTTTCTGTTGGTTGTGACCAAATGTTTCATTCTTTGATTTTCTGCCAATTTTGTTTGCTAAATAAAAAATCATGTGATGTCCTCTGAGATAACTGCTGTGATTTTGGGCTATGCAAAATAAATAAATAAATACATAAAATTGAATTGAATCAACCAGTAATGGCTTTGCACCATTAGTGTCAGTTTGTAAAGAAAAGTTGGAAATCAAATTCATTAGTAGAAAAGTTATATCTGCATATTCAGTATACACTTTGAGACAGAGAATCAGTTACAAAAAGGCTAAATCAGTTCACAATAGTTTCCTCCTCCAAAGAAGAATATCAAGCAGGCCTATTGTTTTAGCAGTGCAAAGATATTCTAAAATTCGAACAGTCTAGTGCAGAGTTAGTAGTTTAAATCTTTTTGAACAAGTTGAATGAAAATACAGAACACATTTGTACTTGCACTACTTTGTTCACGAGCAAGTGCGTTTTTCCACAGATCTTTTAAGCAGACAGTCTCTCCTCCATCTTTTAGGGAAAACCAAAAGGCTTTGTCATTAAACCCGGAGTCTGGCCTTAATCCAAAGTGAAGCTTCAAAGATGCTGCGAGCTGATTGAGTTCAGTCCCTCAGCTCCTTGTTTAAAGAATTAGGCTGTTCACTGCAGCTTTTTGTTCCAGTTTGATCTCTGTTAGAGCCCAGTGACAGCCCAGTACTCACTCAGCCTGACGGTGGGCAGTGCGAAAGGCCTGTTCCAATAACATCAGGGAAACAAGTGCTTCCTCAGAGGGACGACTTAACCTGTCATGGAGGCAAAGACCAGTCAAAGCTGCTGCTCTCTGGCTGCACCGACTACTCTAATAGATTTGTAAGTGATAAACATATATTTTACACATACATAAAGTGGAATTTTAGTGCAAACTTGGCAAATTAGCAGTATGTAACA
Organism: Mugilogobius chulae; assembly: GCA_038363315.1. NCBI lineage: Eukaryota > Metazoa > Chordata > Actinopteri > Gobiiformes > Gobiidae > Mugilogobius > Mugilogobius chulae. Next base: position 25,756,237 of record CM076396.1, read on the forward strand.
AGCTGTTCACAAACTAACAGTGTGCTAACTCCAGTGGTATTCCTAAAGCTTCAGACTGTGCCGCATTAAGTTTAACTAAAGCACAATATATCAGATTTTTTACAATTCAGCAATTTTTTGTTTTATTTTATTTTGGGCCACCGGTTCTGAGCCATGTGTGTGTTGTTGCTGCTGAATTGTACAGAGATTGTATGGCTGCAGATGTGAGGCTTTAATTGCAAAAAACACCCAGTAAACCGGTTAAATAAGTTCTTAAATGACACCAAAACATCTGTAATATTAACTGTTTGTTTGATGTCCAACAGTGTGACTGGACAACAACTTCTTGCCTGAAGCAGATCTTCCACACGTCTCAAGTGTCCACAGTTTATTTTATCCAAATTTAGTTGATGTGGCTCTTAATCAAGTTTACATAATGACTCTGAAAGTGCAGTAGCTTATGTTTTCAGTGCATAGGCTAGACATTAGGTTACTGATTATGATGAAAAAAAAATCACATTTTTTAAATCATAATGAAATCACAGTTATTCAAACGATTGATTGCTTTGAGAAACTGCAGGGCGTTAGTGAGGCTTAAATGCATTTGGAAGTCTGGCTGCAAGGCTTCTCTTCTCCAATAGTTGCTCCATCATGGTAAGAAGGCTATCAAAGTGTTGTTTTGCTGTCATTGTGGATACAGGCAGACTTAACATTGCGAGAATGAAAGTGCTTTATTTGATAGAAACAAGGAACGCAAGAAGAATCTTGACGTTTTCAGACGCGCAACATTCACAAAGAAAACGACACTGTCATGCTGTAGGACAGGTGCGCCCTTGTCCCAATGAATTCTGACGGTGGCTCATCAAGTCCAAAAAAGTGCATGTTTTTCGTGTTTGTTCCGGATTGAGGCTGTTGGTATTCTGCATAAGAGTCCCATTGCAATCGACCCAAGACGGTCTCGATCCAATTCTTTTGATTCAGATCAGAGTTTGCTTGTCTTTATTCAAACCTGAAAAAAGTCCTTACTTTCCAAGGAATCTTAACTCTGGACTGCTTTAGTCGAACCATATTTTGTATGTGTGAATACGATCTAAAAGTACAGGTTGTATTTAAATGGATCACTATTGTAGATACTCATGAGATTGGGAAAGTAACTTCCTCACATCTGCACTTGGTATAAAAACTGTGTGCAAACTTCGCAAAGAGCAGGCTAACTGTTAAGCCAACAGTGAACAATCTACAGACCTTGCCTTCTTCCTAAAACCATAAACATGTTTGTCTGGTGGTTGGTCCTGTCAGTTTGCCCGGGGCAGCTTGAATGACGGCTAAAGCATTGTTTTACACCTCCCTCTGCAAACCAACTCCTCTTTGAAAACACATTGAATATAAAACTGCCAAAATTTGTTTCCTCTCCGCGGCCTACTCTACGGCAATCATTTCACACTGCCCCGTTTCCTTTGAATAATACAATAATACAACCTCTTTGGCTGTAGCGCTTTTTGCCTTGTGCATATTTAACGGGCGCAGGCTGCTGTTCCTTACGAGGGGTGAGAAATTGGACCCTGCGTGTTATTTCAGTCGCCGCTCTCTTCTGAAGGAAAATGATTGAAATGCATCCGACGAGACAGACTCCTCGTGTGATTGAGCGAAGCCGGCGTTTGAACCGTTGGATGTTGTGTCGTTACTGCCAGTCGAGAGAGGACATATTCACTGTTTTCTCTGAGAAGCTGAGAATTTTCACTGTGGTTTTTTGGCTGGCGGAAATTGATAGATGCTAGCTATTAAAAGCCTGGAGGCAATTAAAAAAGCAAAAAAGGAGAGCCAATCTTCTCTCTCGTGTGTAATCGCTTTCCCAAGTCTGTGTAAGGCACAGTTTGGCTTTCATATTACATTTTGTTTAGGGTATTTCTCCCACAGATTGCATTTTGTCGCTAATCACTTCTTGACTGATTGTCTTCTAGGAGGCCAAACTTTCCGGGCAAGCTTCCCATGTGCTGTAATTTTATAGCAGAGAAATTGTGCTCCCTGTTCTTGAAAAACACACTGACTTTTGTAGAACTGGGGATTGGCGAGAGAAAGAGGTGCTTCTTATCAGTCGAACAAGCAGCAAAGTTTTAAAGTAATACAGCCATTTCTGTCCCTGTGGTACGAGCGACTTCTAGTTTGTCAATGGATAAACTTTATTAGTACTATAGAGACTGATTGAGAGGTATTTTAAGGGGGCAATATCAAAGCAGACCTACACTTTACTGCCCTCCTCTGGTCAACCAACAGGTTTTGTTACTTTTTAAAGGTGCATTGTGTCGTGTCACAAAAGGAATCTGTTTTTCAGCTGTATCTTTCAACAACTATAATGTTGTTGTTTCATAAATGTCATTTTCTTAGACATTGAAGACAAAGCTATAACACATGAAACCTTCATCTCGTGATTTCCCATGATTTTATTTCAAAGTCTTTTACATTTGGAAGGTTGAATTTTAGCCACATTCAAGTTTGATTTACAAAAATATATCCATTGAGACTGAAACATGGATTCTAAGCATATTTTTATGCTTGAAAGTTGATAGTAAGAGTAAGAGAAATCCAGTTTGCTAATATGTCTCCATTAACCTTAGCAAGGTTCTTGTTCTGGCTGAGCAGTGCTTCATGCTGCTGACATACGCTGCAAAAGAGGCTAAGTACGGGTTGTATTTAACTGGATCCCTATTGTAGCTCCACATAAATAAAAAATATTGAAACATGCCAAAATCATTAATACACATTTATTCTTTTTTTATTTATTTTCAAAGGCTTGGTCACTTGTTTCAATCTGAAAATCTGGCAACAACACGGCCTTTGACATCTGGATTTAGCCATTGACAGTGAAGTGGGAACTTTCTGAAATACTTGTTGTTACCTCAAAGGCAACAAAATGGACATGAATCGTGATAAAATTGAAATTGTGATCTGGCTCCAAGAAAACTGTGATATAATTTTTTTGCCATATCGCCCAGCCCTACTATAACATGCCCACTAGGGCTCTACTCAATGTATCGATATGCGGATATATCGTGACAAGCTCATTGGCAATACGCGTATCGTTACATGGAGGTGTATTGGGATACGTATCGGCATATTTAAATTCATATATTTTACACTTTTGGACTTGGACTGCAGCTTTAAGGTTGACACTATTGAGCTGAACAATGACTTATTGGTAATACACTTGTGTCTAACATAAAGAGTGGTTTGAAAATACAATTCATCTGCATTTGACACTTGATACGTGACAAATTGAGAAAATTATACCAGCATATACGTGTATTGGGATATGTTTCGTATCGTGACCTCTGTATCGGGATACATATAGTATCGGAGGCTCTTGGCAATACTGAGCCCTAATGCCCACGGAGTAAGATTATCAGAAAGATTATTGGACATGTGACAAACTTGACGTTCATCATTTTTTAGCCAGTTCTCTCATCAAAGAACATACAAAGTATACAAAATTTAGATCCATTTACAGCACTGTAACAAATCCTGTTAGATAAGTTGTCTCCAATGTGAGGCTCAGAAAACACAGCACTGATTAAGCATCATGTGTACAGTATACTCCTGGGCTCACACTACATACATTATAACCCTGCCGCAGCCATCAGAGTCTTTACATAACTAGAAAAGTCCGAGATGCACTCATATGGGATAATCCTGCTCTTTTACTGAACGCAGGAGCTCGCCGTAGCCTTTTACCTTCAGATCAAAATCAATTCCCAGGAGGAAGCTTGATCGAACGTGTGTCATTATCAAAAGAGGTAACAGCAGTGACACTGGAGGACAAGTGGACTGAGTGTGAGCTGTCCTTTGCACAAGGTCTAAATCAAGACTGAATCATAGTTGCAATGTATGCTGTTAGCCACTGGTTACATGTAACATACTGCTGAATATTTAGTTTGACACGTTTGTGATTATAACTTTTTTCTCTGCATTTTTTGTCTCATCACGAAACACAAGTGAGAGACAAGCTGAGGGCTGTGGAGCTGCTAAAGGGATTAAGCAGGTCTGTGTCTCTCTGACTCATTGTGAGTGTTGCACTGACACTTAGTCGCTCTCAGGAGATTGAGAAGAAAACCTTGCTCAACAGGAACCCCAGAGAAGTCTTATAATCCTGTTGTTAAAGTCAGTCAGTGGTTAACTGATGAGGCTGAGTATGTAACGGATAAGTGAGCATTTTAGATGTATTGAGGCATGTCAAGAGAGTTCAATTTTCAAGCTGGTCACTTGAGTCATGGCAATAAATGGAAGATTCACTTGAGCTTTCCTTCTCATTTAATCTCATTTAATCAATGACATGTTAATCACCTTTTTAAAATGTATTTAATTTTAGACGTATAGCTACAGTAGCTCAAACTAGAACATGTGATTATTCTTTTAATTTGAGTTTAAACCTTTTTTTACTATTGATTGAACATTTTTGTCAAAAAATAGGTGTTTTGTGTGAACTGTGCTGCAGTTGTAGTCTTTTATTACATTTTACAGATAACAGATGAGCTAGAAATATAAAAATGTTTTGTTAGCTTTGATTTTTTGTTAAGCTTGATTTTAGTCGATGAAGAATGTCTTTGGTCGACAGCAGCCCTAGAAAGCACACTTGTCCTTGTCTGAATAATGTTGAATACTTGTTGAAGTATTACTTCCTTAAAACAGAAATTTTACACTTCCTACATCAGTCATTTTGCTCACTTACCTAGTGCATTCTGAGCCTCTGAATAGTTCACCACGATGTATGTCCTTTTCACAGCTTTTAAGTGCAAGACATAGGCTAACGGTACTTAGCCATAATGCTAACAACAAACACAGACAAACTTTGTGGATTTTGGACAGGACATTGCGGACTAATTTCCACCTGAAAAGATACAAGAAACTGATTTTAAGTTATTTTGTTGTAAAAAAGTATATAGATATTTCTTGACACCATAATTGTAAGTTTAAAGATACCAAACTCACTGGGCCGAAGCCGAAATAACAATTGAATAAATAAAATGGAAATAGAAATAAAGATATGTAAAATAGCACGCTGGAGTCCACACAGTGTCAATGTTTGTGGGTGAGAATGACTCCATACACCTCCACTGGGTCAGCAGATACAAAATGTAAATCAGCTAGTTTGGGCTGTTTCACACATTTTAACAATTCCTGTCACATCTGCCATATCAGCCTAGATCGTATTGTGTTTTTAAAGGCTTCAGTGGACATGATTCAGTAATAGAAAAAGCTCAAAGAGTTCCCAGTAACTGTATTTGCATAAAACTAAGATATTCCCACAGCAGTCAGACCTTTGAATGAATTTACATTAAAATGAAAGGTGGAGTGTTGTCACTGAAAATGCTTCTTTTTATTGCATATAACCAGATGCATTACTTTGTGTGTGGCCATGATTAATATGTATGTATGCTGCTATTTGTGAAGCTGTCTTTGTTTAGTTGGAGGCCGTGCACTTTACAATGAAGTATCATTTATAACAGCACCTATGTTTTTGTGTTTTATGTGAATTAATGTTCTGTATGAATAAGTTTAGTATGAGACTTTGTTCATCAATCAAGGTGGTAAATTATTTCAATTAAACTGATAAAATTGTATCAAATATAAAGAGATCCGAGGAACGTCTGCATTTGAATCACCGGTGATTTTTGTATCTTGTATTTAATGTGATAAAAGAAGGGGTCCCGCACACTGCCAATCCTTGCAAAAATAAATTTATTAACAGTGCAACGTTTCGGCCATGCGGCCTTCTTCAGGCAAACCTGGTTTGCCTGAAGAGATTTATCCATGCATTTGTCTCCAGTAGGTTGGACTATTGTAACGGCCTACTCACCGGCCTATCTAAACGAGCGGTAAAACAGCTGCAATACATCCAGAACGCTGCTGCTCGAGTCCTGACCAGAACCAGAAAGTACGATCACATCAGTCCTGTGCTTAGGTCTTTACACTGGCTTCCAGTGGCTCAGAGAATAGATTTTAAAACAGCTCTGATTGTTTTTAAATCTATCCATGGACTAGCACCAAGATACATCTCAGACATGCTTGTGCCTTATGAACCATCTCGTGCTCTAAGGACGTCAGGGACCGGCCTCCTGCTGGTGTCCAGAGTCAGAACTAGATATGGAGAATCAGCATTCCAGTTTCATGCAGCTAAAATCTGGAATAATTTGCCAGAGATTGTGAGACAGGCCTCTTCTTTGGCTGTTTTTAAGTCCGGGCTCAAAACGGTCCTTTTTAAACGTGCTTTTAATTGAAATATTTTATTATTGTTTTACTGTTTCATTGTTTTTATTGTATTTTTATGCATATTTATATTCTGTGTTGTCGTATTTTAATGTTGTAAAGCACTTTGAGTTGCAAAGTGTATGAAAGGTGCTTTATAAATAAATTTATTATTATTATTATTATTATTATTATTATTATTATTATTATTATTATTATATTATTATTATTATTATTATTATTATTATTATTAATAAAATGTGACCGTCGATCAACTCTGACTAATTATTTTGGCCCCAGGTTCATTTGAGTTTGAGGCATTTATGTTTGAGACCTCTGAACTAACCGATTAACCAGAATAATTGCCCAACTAATCGTTTACCAAAACTTATTGATTAGTTAGTTCCTGCCCTAAAGCAAGTGTTTGTTAAATGAGGTCCTTGGTGGTGTTTTGGCACTTTTTTTTCTACTTGGAACAGTTTAAACTCTTCAGAAGTGTCTCCCAGGTGTGAGGCAGCTGATATGCCCCCTGTCCCAATTCATAATTTCTGCAGCCTTCTTATTCCAACTGTGGTACTTTTTTTTCTGTGTGTGAATGACCTTAGTGTTGTCCCAATTTTCCCTCTTGTGGTCTAAAATTGGACACTTGTTGGTGGACCTTTTGCTTAGAGCCTTGAGAACATGTTTTAGCCGTTTTCTTTTCACATTCACATTCACTTTTCTTTTGTTTTCTTTTGTGTTGAACGCCCTGCCAATTTCTCCAGCTGTTTCACACAAGGAAATATGTTCATAGAAAAGGTCACTATAAATTAACAGATTAACTTATTAAGGCTAAATCAATAGAATCACTGGGAGCAAACACAGCACACTTAGACATTGAATCGTTCAGCATGAATGTACATTAAAATAAAATAAACAAAGAGCTCAGTTGTAAGGTTCCAGCTCTTTTCACAGATGCAATGTGAAAAGACCAATTTATTTAAAACGGGACAGAAAATGTTAAATCTGCGGTAATGACTTTTCGTTTTATCTCTTATTCAATACAGAAATAAAACTTAAACCCTTTTATACAGCACTCGTAGACGTCCACTGTGCTGTCAGTGTACTTTGTGTAGGATTCATAGACATCCTGTGACATCTGACGTCCTGTCAAAAGAAGAGAGACAGACAAAAGCTCCCAAACTAAACCAAAAGAATCCTTCTCCATAGACCTGAGCTGTGTTTTTTTCCACAAAGATTGATCAATAAGAGAGTCCCAAGCTACCAGAAAAGTTGAATAGTGCCTCTTTAAAGGCGGTATTTAAAGGATATTAAATGATTGTTTCCAAGGTATTTTGATTTGGCCTTTTTTTAGTTGGTGAACTGTGAAAAAAATTCAACCAACAAGTGTGCCATGATGAAAAAAGGTTAGAAAACATTGTAGTAATGTAATTACTACTACTAACTAACTTACTAATATAAGTAAGTTATTAAAACTCTTAAAAAAAAAATTAACTGACATTTCTCCTATAGTACTAAAGCTTGTATTGACTTTATTTAACCAGGGACGTCCACTGAGATTCAGAATTTATTTTGCAGAGGAGCCCTGGGGAAGGTCAGGGAGCATTAATGGACATGTTTTTAGTTGTAGGAGGAAACGGAGAACCGGAAAAAACCTACGCAGACACGGGAGAACATGCAAACTCCACATAGAAGGCCCGGGTCGACTGGGAATCGAACCAGGACTTCTTGCTATGAGGCCATAACGCTAACCACATCGCCACCGTGTCGCCGAATAATACTTGTAGTGCTAGTATTATCATTTTGCATTATAATGTAATTGTGAACAGTTGTTGATGGCAACCCTGTTAAATAAGGATGAATGAATGAAAGCTGAAAGAAGTTGTTTATTTAATACTGTCTTCTTCCATGTGTCTTTTTAAGGACTGCAGATGGAAATTAGCCTTCTAGCTATAATCTGGTAGTCATCCTTGCCTTTTAGTCTTATGTAACTCTACATTGTCCTGTTAAAAAAGAAAAGAAATGAAAAAATATAGAAATGGGCGTATTGTTTTGGTTCCAAATCTTAAGCTGATTTGTTCCTTTTTTGTTCCTGTTCTAAATACATTTTTAATCTAAATAAAGTAATTACTTTAACAAAACTTTGACGATGCTATTGATTAATGACTAAAGAACTATGTGCTGGTAATGTTCACCTATTATTGCTGAGAGACTGATGTATCTGTTGGTCAATATACGTATACAGGCTGATGTTTGCACTTTTCATTTTATCGACAAGCACAGCAGTTGATTTCTAACTCAGACCTTGGCTCTATACTGACTAAACTATTTCTGCCTCAAACTTGTCACTAATCCTGTCTTTCTCTCTCCTCATGTTCCCATGGGCTGCTGCTCTCTCTCCTCTGCCCCTCCCTGGCTGTTTCCGGGTCACCTTTCCTGCGGCGTTCCCGGCTCATCCCTGCGATGTCTCTCTGTCCCGCTGCTTCTCCCGCTGGCTCTCCCTCTCTCCAGGTAAGTGCACAGTTTTAAAGTATTACTCCTAGTCTGTCTCTTCCGGCTGAGTTACTCTGTGTTCAGCGAAAGCAAAGCAGACATTTAGCTTTGAAGTGCACAACAGGGCCCCCACCGAACTTAACAAAACACCACTCACCAACCAAAGGCATCTATTCTTCTTGGTCATTGATGCTGTGAAGGTCAGGCTGTTGCATCGTAATGAGGATTTGTGCACAAACAGGGAGTCGGGGAATAACTATCGCTTCATGGTGGAAAAACGTATAACACAAGAGGAGATATGAACACTTGACATCACAGGACAAAACAAAATATAGAACATGTGGTTAAGTAATGCACATCCACAAGAGTAACTGCGGTTTCAGATTCTTCAAGCGAAATGTGGTCATTTTGATTAAAAAAAGGTTAGTTTGTGATTTCATTTTGAGATTTTAGAGCCAATCAATTTTTTAGTTTCTAATTTTCATTTTAATCAAAGCTAACACTTGAGTTCAGAACATTTAGGCTATGTGTATCTTTTTGAACATCATTTACATATATTTGTTGCATATGCAAAAATAAATAAATACATGAATAAACAAAATAAACAAAGAATATAAATGAATACTATAATAAATAATACAAAAAATTGAATAATAATCAAATAAAAAATTAAATGCATTCAATTAATAATACATTAAAAAATTAAATAAAAATCCGTCTTTACTTTAAGCAGTCTTGCATAGACATAAATTGTACTATTGGCCTTCTATTAAAAATTATATACACTATAACTTACTGTATGACTTTAGAAATTTTTATCCTAATTTAGAATGTCCCACATTATGATACCAAGTTTTATTTCGATTAAATTGTGTAGTTGATTTTTTATCTCCAGAAAGTCACACAGTGCACCTAATTTGAAAATGTCAATAGGACGATCACAATATTTCGTACCTTTTCTCCTCCACAGTTACTACTACCGCCACATTTATTTGCCATGCCAATTACATCACTGTACTGTACTACTAATACTGTCAGACACATGCTAATTTCTGCACAAATATTCTCTTTTTTTCCCCCTTTACATCAGCAAACATTACATTTACAAACACAGTCACTCATTTTCTCCCACTGCTGAAACTCACAAACCAAGAAACGGCAAACCATCTCCATAAACCATTGAGTAAATAGAGTATATTCACACAACAGCACACACAAGTACATTAAATACAGCTTTGATTATATATATTGTAATTACAAATATGAAATCAATAGTGATACTAAGACTTAAACAAACATTAAGGACGCAAGAAGACAGTCATGGAAACATCTTGTGACAGCTTATTTAAAACTATTTTCTAACTCAATAGTTCCCATCACTTGCTACATGTAACTTATGGTCCTAATAAATAGATAAATGTTTTTTTTCCTAGTGACATTAAATACATTTTCAATCACATTTCTGTCTTTATTGAGTAATATTAAAAACAAAAAAACTTTCAAAATTGTCTACAGTACTTTTCAGTACTTTAACCTTCTTTTAAAAGCCTGAACCCATTTCAAGTAGCTACTAAAACTAATTATTATTTGAAACTGTCTACTCTTATTATGACACTATTACAAATGTAACCTTTTTTTTTAAGTGTGAACCTTTCCAAGACGCCCTGATAAGTGCCACAGTGCCCTGGCTAGGAACTAAAACTAACTATTATCTGAAACTCAATCAATTAGTCCTTACAAAGTTATCCATTTCTAACAAAAAACAAACAGAAGTAGGCTCGAAAAAGAAGTAGAAAGAAGTTATTTACCTCACCAATACAATGATTAAATACACTGATTTCTAGATAAATATTGTCTACACATAATTGTTTACCTAAATAAAGTTACTGAAATAAAACAATTGCTACACAGAGATAACAAAACGCTTATGCATGTTACTAACTTCCTGATAAACTTATATTATACATTTTTAGTTGCATCCTAAACTACTCCACACACAGACACACATACAGTATTTTATCTTGTAGACAAAGGTCTCACAAAACACACCACATCTCACTGTTAGACCAGACCTATTGTTTCACCTGCCTGACTTTGTACTGTCTGAACATTTGGTTGAAGAGGCTGTTGCTAGGTCTAAACATCTGATCACTGCTCCCTCCTGTGGTGATTTCGCGACACTCCACTTTGCTGCACACTGCCCTGCGTCCGAGCTAACACATGTAGCGTTGATGATGACTCCCTTATTTTGCATAATTCTGTGAGCAAACGGGCCGTGCAGTAAAAGGTAAGTAAGCTATTATGAGTAAATCTATCAGTCGTGACAGTGTGAAAATGTCTGCTTTTTAATTGCTGCTTCTGGGTTCATATTTACTGCTACGTTTGTTCTTCATTGACCATTGACTTCGGCTAAAAATGAGCTTGATTATAATAAGCTTTTCATCAAAACCTTGTCTTTAATATTGCTGCAGTCTTGCCTTCTGCTTTGCCCGGTTCCTCCACTAGATGGCACAGCTTATTCGAGAGAGAATTTGTGCTGAGGGGAAAGGAACTGCAAGTGTTTGGGGCTTATTTTGTATTCAATCCCATCGCATACAGCTTAAACATTTGCCTTTAGCTTTCTCCATGACTTAATTATTGTCAGTGTAAGATTCTTGTTGCTCTGTGTTGGATCTGTTGACGCTGAGCTGATGCTGTGGCGTGGTTTTGTCTGTTTGCTGATGATGATTTAGGATAAAGTGAAGGAAGACAGTTTGACAGGGCTTGGCAAATACAAGGGACAAGTCAAGTCTATGGAACTCGACAGGAGCTGCACAGGAATTGATAATCTTGCATATATAATAGGTAGCATCTAATAGGTTTAGTTTAATCTGGTGATAGTTCATAGTTGTTGCATGATGAGGAAAAGTAGATGTGAGAATTCAGTAAGTTGGCTCAAACTTATAATAGGCAAACCACATAATAAATGAAAATTTAACAAGGTGATCTAATGACATCTTGGTATGCAATTTGACAGCTTATAATTGAGTTGCATCTTCATAAGAACATTTCTGCAAAGCACTTGGCTTAATGGTTGAAAGTTAGATTTAAACTCTGACTAGAGCATGATCCTTGTTAGGATTGGGTTTTGCCAACAGCCTTCCGATACAGTATCCCGGTTTGGGGTCACTATACGATATGCATCCCAAATCATGTTTTTTTCCCAATAAAACTCCCTCAATATATATTAAGATAAATTTTACTGACCAAAATGAGAAAATTTAGAAAAAAAACTATAGAAAAGTATTGCATACTACCTGTAATAATGCTTTAAGCCTGTTTTTGAGTACAAGACTTCTTAAACATTGTATTTTCACACTGCTCTAAATGTTACAAGTGTACTATGAATAAGTAGATTTTCATCTCAAAAGTTTTAGCTTTAATGCAACCATCTGTCCATTAGTGTAAAATTTATGAGTTTAAGCATCCCGACGCCTCCCTGTATCGATACGTGTATTGCCAACAAGTTTGTCATGATAAACCCGATGCCGATACATCGAGAATAGGGATGCACCGATCCAGCTTTTTCAGTGTTGATACCGATCCCGATACTTTGGGATTAAGTATATGTCGATACTGATATTAACCGATACCAGTGTAAAGACTGAAATAGCTCTTTTTTCTTCTCAAAACATAAGAAATGTGATCATACTGTGACATGTAACTGTTTTTTATAGTGCAAGTCACAATTAGACAACTTAATATGAATAAAATGTCAAACATTATGAGATGTTCTGGATCAGCATCAGCCAGTAAATAAGTCTCATTATGCCCAAATAAAGGCACAACTAGGATATCGCCTAAACCGATATCATGGAGCCGATACTCGATCCAGCAAAATTTCCTGGATCGGCACCAATAGTCAATCCAAGTATCGGATCGGTGCATCCCTAATCGAGAACAGCCCTAATCCTTGTTGAGGAAGACCTTTTGACTTTATATGTTTCTTTATACAAGTCAGAATTTGATTTAACAAGCACTATACATTGATTATTTCAGTTTTGCTTTTATTGTTTCCCACTCCTCACTCCGTCTGGGTTGTTCTATTTTAGGTTTTATCCACTAGTAACCAAGTTAATTATGGTCTCCAAAGAAAACATAGATACAATGAAATGTGAAAAATATACAATAGGCACGTTTTCACACCTTTTATTGAATTTTGGCTGAACCCACATGGCGACATTTTCTTTTAACTGGTAAATCTTAACCTACCCAAAGCCCCAGCCCAGTTTTAGTAACTTGAACCCAAAATTTACTCATTAAACCCAAAGAAAATGTCGTCACATGGCTTCAACCAAAACTTGAGATACTGTATGACATATTATACACATATTTTATTAAAGGGGATGTTTCGCACAGATAGAAAAAAAAAACATCTTTAAAAGGAACATTAGAAGTTGTGTACACAGAATTGTCTGACAGCCAATTGTAGCTATATAAGCAATTTGTATTATGTATACTTTGATTGGCAAACTGGTTTACTGCAATTTCATCAACTTAAAAGACAAATATGAAGCTTTTGTTTTTGTAAATCACACGGCAGTCATGTGTTTCCCTTCTTGGAGATATCTAAGCCCATTAATTACCCAGACTTACTTTGAGCTGTTATACTAGCATATCAGGCAAGATCAGTTTGATTATTTTCTTACTTGTTTATTTTCTTTGCAGCCAGTAGGTGGAGGCCTAGCACAATTCACATGACTGTTACATGTGCTTTATTACACTTTTTCTAATGTCTTCGCAAGAGTTCATAAAATTGTCCTTTAAAACTTGGGTGTACTTTACTGTTGATTGATTTAAATACATAGGTCCATCTTTTTGTAGTGTGAAAATGCAGTCTTGCGATTGTAAGTGATTGATGGAAGTTGGTGAATTACTTAAAGGTAAGCTCACCCCCCAAACTCCACCCACAAACACATTTCAAACACAGCAAACTCTTTGAAAAGCATTGGGGTTAAAAGGGAAAGGAGGGGCTTAGAGAGAAGAACAGCAGTGTGACTGGATTGACAGCAGGTGTCTGCAATTAGTTTCTCGATTTTGAATGGACAATACACGCTGAGGTCACATAGAACCTGATAGAACCAGATAGAAATTTGCTCAATTTACACTAAACATGCCAAAAAATGACTCAGAACAGTAGACAATGCTATTCAAACACCATATACATAGTTTAACAGCCAAAAAAACTTTTTTAGGGTTTAGCCTTTCTTTAAATGGCGAATGGTCAGTTGTAGCTAAGTTGTTGATAAAATAATGATTGTTTTCAATTGACAATCCTGTTTATTTAATCAAAAATCCATGGCAACATAACCTCCTTCAACCACCAGATTCTTTTAAGAGATTATATTTCGTTTTTTTCTTTTACTTTCTGCATCGCTCTCCGTTCCCCTGCTCATTTTTAACGGCAACATTTTTGGCCAACAAAGTGCAGGAAATCCCTTCTCGACGGCCGTTCAAACAGACTCAAATAAAACTTATTTTCTGTAGAGGTGAGTCTTGGGTTGTGCTGCATTAGAAATCACCTCTCTCTGTTCTGTCCCAGCAGACGGTCTCTGGGCAGCTGAAGGTTTGTTCATTTCCTCTGATGCTCACAGAGTTCAGGCCCTCTTGTTGTAGCTAATCACCGCTCATGTTCGTCCCCTGTCTGAGCTAATTACAGCAGCATGGCCCTGTCGATCCCAGACACTCCACGGCCTAAAGGTCATTCACTCAGATAAAGCTGCACTTCTCATTTTAAGTCACACACTTTTGGTTGGAAGGATTACTACTGAAAAAACTGTTATGACAGCAACAAACTATTCTTTTCAATGTAAATGTTATAGTTTAGATGTTCACAAACTTGAGATTATTGTTAAAATGGATCAGTTCATAGACAAAATTCTGTCATTTTGTCAATTCCAGCAACAGTGCTACGCCTTAATTAGTCCATCAGGTAATGGGTAGTTATAGTGGTGCTTATTGTGGTTTTGTCAGTGGTACTTAATAATGGCTATAGTTGTACTGTAGTAGTACCTAGTGGTACATTAAGTTGTATATAAATAGATACATTTATATTATTCATAAAAATCAAATCAATTTGTTTTTGTATAGCCCAAAATCGCAACAACAGTTGTCTCTGAGGACTTCCCAAGGTTGTTAATTTAGCAAACATGAATAGTAGGAAATAAAAATAAACATTATACATTCAATGAAACAACAAACATTCAGAAGCAGTGATTGATCAAGCTTGTCAAAGCAGATTATTAGTAGAGCAAATGAATAATTGTCCAGAGACCCTCCTTCTCGACAAGGAAAAACAATAAAAAAAACCCAACAAAACAAAAACAAAACAAACAAAAACTAAGGGGAGAACAAGAAACCTCGAGGAGAACCACAGTGAAGAAGAGATCCACTCCCATGGACGGACAGGCTGTAGATCTAACTAAGACACACAGATCTAATTGTAGATATAAACTGTAAGTCTGTAGATCCAGAGTCCATTAGCAGAGGGAAACGACTCATCTAGCAGGACCAGGACAGGCCAATCCTGGAGAGGAAGGTGGAGAGGGTGTCCAGAAAGATGAGAGGTCCGGCTTCAGAGGTCCAGCCCACGTCACTGGAACAGCAGCATCTGAAACAGTGACACTCCCCGAGAGGGGCGTGGGACAGGGGACAACGAGTGAATAGCAAAGAACAGACTGGAGATGAACTGTGATAGTTGCTAGTACTTATAGTGATTGTTAATAGTACTTTTAGTAGTATTTGTAGTGATATTCACTAAAACCGTAAATTAATAATCAAAACATTTACTGAAACATTAGGTATCACAAGTACTACCAAAAGTTCCAATAACGTTAACCAATACTAAACATAGCAGTAACTACCTTTTTACTACCACTACAATCACTACCACAGTTACTATTAAGTACCACAGATAATACAACAATTACTAGATGCCATCATAATCACAACCATTGATATCTACAAATGCTAATAAATGTAAAACTTAATAACAAGCCTATAAATGCATTAAAATGGGTGTGACTTGTGTGAAAGTAACTATAAAGCATTTTTTCTGCTGCAAACTTGGTGCACTGTTCGCAGACTGCAATATTTCTTGTTTATAAACTCAGAGGATCCATAAAGTTAATGTTTTTCACAAAGTACCCTTGTCTGCGGTGTGTTGAGGTGTCTGCTAATCCTCCCTTTCTCTCATTTGTGGACCTTTGTTGGAGCCATATTGCCTGAGGACGTCGTGTAGCGGGGGATTGTGGGAGTTGAAGGTGATTTGGTCAATACTGGCAGCGGTTCAGTGGGCTCACATCCCTAAAAACAAAAGTCTGTCTCACCTTAAGCAAGTTTAAACCATCCGAGACACGGAAAACACATTCCCGGTCAAACGCATTGGGAATAATGAATACAGAAGATTTTATGTATTTGTTCTGCGTCATAAAAAGTCAATCCAACCCAAGGCTATGCTCGTGTTTAAGACTAAAGCCCTTGACTGTTCAGAAAAGGAACTGGCTGTACATCTAAGGATAATTTTGTTTGTTTTGCTCCTCAACATTGTGACTGAGTGGCAAAAGTATGATAAGGGCACTTGATGAAATATGTTTTAGCTAAGGATGGAAAATCGGAAACTTCGAAAATTGTTTTAATTGTCAATCGAATCGAAAGGCCAGAATTGTTCTGTTTTGCTCATATAGCGCTGACCTACTCACACACACACTGTGGTTGTATAATACACAGAATGATACAATAACAGCCACAACGTACGAAGAAACAAAGTGTAAGCTTGTGCAAAACTGACTGAATGTGAATTATTATGTTGCATTAACAACTGATGGGTGGACATCTAAATATGGACGCCAAATACATAAAATATTACTGTTTACTGTTGAAATGTTGACACAAAACTTGACACAAAACAGTTCTAAGCTCTAACATCAGTGGCTTTGTTTTGAATGTAATTTATTATGGTTTACTTTGTGTAAAAAGTATAAATGAACTAACAAAATTGAAGAAAATCATAGAAAATTGAAAACTGAATTAATCGTGACTGAATTGAATTGTCCCATCCCTAGTTTGAGCCTAATTTTTTTCTCCGTGGTGCGCTTGTTTGGCACAACTTTTATTAAATGGCTTTTATGTTGTCGTGGCAACAGTGCCAATTTTCTCTAGGTTGTTTGCTAACAGCAGGTGGAAATTTATGACATTTTTCTGCTGAACAACAAATAATTCCTTCATCAAACAATCTAAAAACATTTTATTTATGCAGGGGAAGGTAAGGAGTTAAACTGTGTCATTGACAAATGTGAGAGAAACAGAAGTGCTGTTGTTTATCTGCCTTCAGCCACTGCTTATGTCTTACTCTTTTTGCATGTTGCATATAAACTCAGTATTCAGTGGCAGTTTTAGTTGTTCTATTATTATGAGTCTGTAGTTACTTTTCTCTATTTTATTTGTGTTTTGAGCGCTTGCAAGAAAAATGTTTCTTTCCCGTGACTCTTATTCATTTTTGCCACTCACTGCTAACATTAAGAATGCTGTCACGTCATCTGCATAACCTCTATTCACCTGACTTCATCCTAATTTCAGATTACCCCTGAAGATGAACAAGCTAACATGTAAGCTACCTTAACAGAGCCCTAACAGGAAGTGTGCTGCCAAGGAAAGTGGGCGGGACTGAATAAGGTGGTCAGAAAGAAGAGACTTAGAAACAATATAAGCTTGTCATGTGATACAATGATACAAACTTAGTTATGGTTGAGCAATATACTTTTTTGCCTATCTCGATAATTTATTCAGACTATATTTTATTAGTCTATCAGAAATGTGTTTTTGTTTCCGTCAATAAGTTGCGTTCGCATTGCAGAATTTGATGATGATATGTCCAGATGGTGAGCAAAAACACAATTTTCAAATATCATATAACATACTTTTTGAAACTAATAGTCATTTGTTGTATGAGAATCACCGTAACAACCCAGTCGAATGACCCACTTTGTCATCATTTTGGATGTGGGAGTCTTTGTTACATCATAGCAAGAGACTGAGCTTAAACTTCAAACTGAATCATGTTTTTTGTTAAAAATGAAACAGAGTAAAAGGTCCTTTAAAAGGCAATGGCTGCAACATGTGCTTTTGTCTGCCCCATAAAAATGTAATGCAGCGTTCTCGATCTCAGTGTTCATCCGAGGAACTGACAGCCTGATGTGTGATTGTGGGAACAAATAATGTGGAAGTTTTCTACACAGAGCCTGGTAAATAAATATGAGGAAATGTTGCACTCTGAGAACAGCAAGACGGAGCAAGCCAGCCTTTTTATGCACAAAGATGAGGGAGATATGTGTTGTGTCTAAAGGCTTCTCACAAATAATAAAATGTTAGACTGATGAAATACGAACATGATCAGTCATTGAACAAGATACTTACACTATTATACTGTCATAACAATTAGCTGATTTCTGTGGCAATCTGCCTTTTTTTTTTTATAAAATATGTATTTTATGCATCTGTTTGATCAAATACAATTTTTGATGCCTACATCTCTTATTGGTCAATCTGTGTCTTGCTCAGAGTGAGTCATAGTGAACTGATTTTGAAGTGATTGTTAGAAAGACATTAGGAAATAGAGACATTCTACAAGACTTGTGATCATATCAAAGTTGTGATGTGGCTCCAAGAAAATTCGGTAGCACTTTAAAAGACCTCCACGGTACCTACCAGTTAAGTACCATGTCAGTTACTAGTAACTAACAGTGACACTTACTAGTACTTACTCTGGTACTTACTGTGGTACTTACACTGGTACCTAGAGTGGTACTTGCAACAGCAGTTACTGGTACATACCACTGGTAGTTACTGGTACTTACTGTGGTACATACACTGGTACTTACACTGGTACCTACAGTGGTACTTTGAGTGGTACTTGTACCACAGTTACTGGTACATACCACTGGTAGTTACTGGTACTTACTGTGGTACATACACTGGTACTACAGTGGTACTTTGAGTGGTACTTGTACCAGCAGTTACTGGTACATACCACTGGTAGTTACTGTGGTACTTACTGCGGTACTTACACTGGTACTTACACTGGTACCTATAGTGGTACTTGTACCAGCAGTTACTGGTACATAACACTGATAGTTACTGGTACTTACTGTGGTACTTACTGTAGTACTTACACTGGTACTTAAGGTGGTACTTGTGTCATCAGTGACTGGTACTTACAGTGGTAACTATTAGTACACTTACCACTTTTAATAATTTGTGGCACACACATATGTTTCAGTGGTGGTATTATTGGTACTAAATTAAAAAAGTAGAGCTTATAAATTATGAATAACAATAAAATGCAAGTGTTAAAAAAGCACCACTGTCTTTATTTGTGTCACAACAATATTGGGTATTGACAATTACCAAAGTAATTATTTGTTTCAGTAAACAAAACAACAGAAAACAATTTACAACAATCTTAGCTTAATTCCAAAATTTATTGATAAATACCATGATACATAATGGTAAATAGTGGTACTACAATGGTACTTATTACAGTAGTTGACAGTTAACTACTGGTAACAACGGGACCTGTTCTAAAGTGACACATACTGGTACTTGAGTGGTACTTACTACAGTAGTTGACCGTCAACTACTAGTAACAATGGGACCTGTTCTAAAGTGACACATACTGGTACTTCAGTGGTACTTACTACAGTAGTTGACAGTTAAGTACTAGTAACAACGGGACCTGTTCTAAAGTGACACATACTGGTACTTCAGTGGTACTTACTACAGTAGTTGACAGTTAAGTACTAGTAACAACGGGACCTGTTCTAAAGTGACACATGCTGGTACTTCAGTGGTACTTACTACAGTAGTTGACTGTCAACTACTGTAGTAAGTACCACTGAAGTTGCCCCACTGTGGCACCTGAGGTTCTTCTGTGGTCTCCCATCCGAGTACTGCCGAGGCCCAACCCTGCTTAGCTTCTGAGATCTGACTGGATCAGGCTTTGGCATGCTGGTATGGCTACGACCATACCAGCATGCCAATACTGTGGTAAAAGTTCCACTGTAGGTACCAGTGTAAGTACCACAGTAAGTACCAGTTACTACCAGTGGTATGTACCAGTAACTGCTGGTACAAGTACCACTCAAAGTACCACTGTAGGTACCAGTGTAAGTACCACAGTAAGTACCAGTAACTACCAGTGGTATGTACTAGTAACTGCTGTACAAGTACCACTCAAAGTACCACTGTAGGTACCAGTGTAAGTACCACAGTAAGTACCAGTAACTACCAGTGGTATGTACTAGTAACTGCTGGTACAAGTACCACTCAAAGTACCACTGTAGGTACCAGTGTAAGTACCACAGTAAGTACCATAGTAACTACCACTGGTATGTACCAGTAACTGCTGGTACAAGTACCACTCAAAGTACCACTCTAGGTACCAGTGTAAGTACCACAGTAAGTACCAGAGTAAGTACTAGTAAGTGTCACTGTTAGTTACTGACACGGTACTTAACTGGTAGGTACCGTGGAGTCTTTTAAAGTGCTACCGAAAATTCTAATAGTTTTTTGCCATATCGCACTGCTCTTCTTCCTACAAGGCTACATAAAGAAAAACATGATATATTATGCAAAAGTCCATTTAAGGGTTAGTGCTGGGCCACTACCAAGGGTAAAGATAAAGAAAAAAATATTAGGACATTTGGCCCCAAGATGGTTTTATGTGACTCTCAAGATGATTTCTGATCATTATTGTTAAAATCACACAACAATTTAAACTACAGGTCCCAGAATACACTGCAGCCTAAATCACTGACGAATGACCATCACCCTAGTTTAAAGTTCAGTCATTGTCCGCCAACATCTGCTGCTTTGCAGAGTATTATCTTCAAGGTATGAGGAAAGAAGCTGTAGTCCTTGAACTGTGTACTGATGATAAACGCATATTATGTTTGTCGATCTTTCTCATGAAACGAGTAGTAAATGAGTTAATATTTGACTGAATTGTCAAGCATATAGTGTTGAAACTGTACTAGTCATGGGACGTCCTTCTGTAAGACCAAGTTAGTTAGTCTTATGTGCCTGATGCCTGATAAATAAAAGATCTATGGTGAACATAATGTTTTGAGTCAGGGTTGATGCTGCTAGCCTTGGAGGCAAACTCACAATATCTACAATATTGTGACAGGCCTAGTGCGAGATGGAGATCTGTGTTTAATCCTGACTTAATGTTTGATTTAAGCAGGTTCCTTTCCGATCACACCGCTGGGAAGTGTTTATCAAACATTTAACCAGAATCCTAAACCGTGCTTTCAGCAGACACAGAGGTAAAATCAATTGGCTTTTTGCAGCTTGAGGAAAGTTTGTTGCAGACAGAACAAAAAGGCATTTATCTTTTCCGGCGCTTTGTGTGGGGCACGTCCTTGTTGTAAAAATCGTTGGAGTTTGGCGGTAGCTAATGGGAGGAAGCAGGTAACGACGAGGAACTGTACATCTCCTCAGAGGAACGCGCTCTTATCTCTGCCTCTGTCTGCTCAGCCGCTTTGCACTATCTGTTCGGTGTCACACGGCCCTTGAATTTTGCGATTTCATGAAGCTCATTTTGCTCCATTGTTTCGCGGGGAGTCGATGATAAGCCCAGACAAACGCATCCTCTCTTATGCACCATTTGTTTTGTGTCTGAGGATTGTGATCTGCAAAAGGCTGTGGAGGCATAAATCTGAGCACACCCAGCTGTCTCCCAATGTATTTTTTCACACATTATGGTAGAATAACTGCGTGTATTATGAAAAGCAGCTCTGCAAAATGGAAGAAGTGTGGAATTACAAGAGCCTGCATTGGCGCTGGTGTCGGTGGATCGTTCATAAACCATCCTGGAAGCACACTTTGACAACTTTAAGGCCTCAACTGCACTTTGTTTGAGAGCAGGACTTGGTTCAATAGCTTTTCATTACATTTGAGCACCATTCTTCATCCCGTATCGATCCTGATTAAATTAGCCTTCATTATTTGCTTTGGACTTTATTCGTAAATAACAATAACTTCTGTAATGATTTTGTAATCACATTGTGTTGGCTGTGAACAGGTATAGCGCAGTATAGTTTGCACTCTATGTGTTTGAATGTGAGAGGAGAAAAGTCACGCTTAAAGATGTGTTGGATGTTGGGTTTGCTTTTGATGCACTTAGAAAGCGATACATGAGTCAAAAGTATATATTAGATATATGAAAATTAACACATTTAAAAATCCTATACATTTAAAGAAAACCTATCGTCTTTTTTCCATTTTAGAAATAAACTATAAACTATGTTGATCAGTAACGTTTAGTTTATTGCAAAACACAAAATTGACCTAAAACAGCCTGTAGAAATGGGTCCATTGATCCTCAAAACTGGATCCATGGACCCATGTCTATTCACTGTAAAACTTTTACAAGTTGCACATTTTAAATGACTAGTTTTTAATGTTGGAAAGGGGTTATATGTGACTTTTTTGACTGAGCACACTAAGTAGATTGAAATAAACAAATCAAAATACAACTTTACGTAAACTTAAGTGAAAACTCTTAAAACACATGTAAAAGCTAAAGTGGCTTTTACTTACCAAAAGAGAGACAAAATCTGTCTTTTGTAAAAACAAAGACAGATCTTTTAAAGACAGGTGTGGCACATCAAAATACTGATAAGACAGCTTGACTATTGCACATGTGCCTAGGCTGACCACAATAAAAGGACACTCAGTGTGTTGTCACACGTTACAAGACGGAAATGTTTTGAAGGAATGTGAAATGTCTGTCAGATCTGAATTTTGCCAAGCCTTTAATTATTTAATTATAAATATAGGTGTTTTTATCAAGGTTCTGTGTAAATAGTTTCATAGCATTGATATAGTTGTATATTTACATTTTAGAAGCTCATAATTTTCAAGTTTCACACTCTTAACATGTTGTACTTAATACAAATAATTCTTGTTTTGCTTATATTTGCACTGTGGAACGTTTTGACCAGCAATAGACTTGAATAAAGATAAGTTTTGGACACTTAGATGTTCTTGTTTGGCCACAAAATGAAATATTATTTGGTCTGGAGGAAGGCCTCCTGCTGTTTCTACATAAAAGCTCTTCACTTAGCTATAAGTCTTTCCATAATAACATAACACACAATTATCACTATTAACAGTGTTAAAGAATGGTTTTAACTTTGTTTCTATTAATCACCATACACCATAAAGTTACCGTGTGCTTTTTTATTACAGAATTTACGTTATTATCAAATATATTGCCTTCTAAACACATAATTAATACTGTAATTATCTTTATTACTTCTGGTGAAATTTCATAATTTCTGCAAATTTGACCTCAATCACTTAATTATTCTGCGAAATTCAACAAGTATTTGATAGATTATTGTGTCATTTATCTGAACTCAAATCATACTTATTATCAATGTCTCCCCCCACTGAAAGAAAACCTTGTGTATAATTGGGTATAAATTAATCTCATTAGAATTATAAGGCCTGCTTGTGTCTGTGTGTGACTGTTCTGTGTTGTACAGACTTTATCACAGTGATCTTTTAATTGTCCATTTAAAATCTGAGCCCCATCTTCTCCTCTTTTGTGGTGTTTGCGTCAGGTTGTGTCTGCTCCACGCCGAGGGCTAATAAGATCGTAATGAGAAATTTCATGGCTGTTTGTGACTCAATTATAGTTTCCTCTCAGTCTCAGATAAGGCGAGGACGCAGAGATGAACAGTCCTTTCATTTGTCCTTCCTCACTCTGCTTAAATTGTCAGCTACAATCATCAACAAATGCTCTCTCAATAACATTATTTATTGTCTGATTTCGTGCAGAATCTGAAAAGCTTCCGATATGAGTCACAAAACAACTTTTAGCCATTTGCAATTTTCAATGTTGCAATAATTCTCAACAAAAGCAATACTTAGACTTAATACAGTTTTGTTCAGATGTGCTGGGCTTTAACGACTTTATCTAAATATGTGTTTTTTATTAGTCAGACCTACAAAACACAATGATTTTTAGCACAGGAAAAATCCCGATCGGGAACGTGCAGTTATTGGAGCCTCTCTCAGATTGTTGGCTCAGAGATGATTCTATTGGCACGGTTGGCTTTGGCTCCGGGGTTTGAATGTTTGTTCAGCAGCTCACTGTGTTCGCCGTCCTTATGTCCTTGGGCAAGACACTTGGCTCATCTTGCCAACTAATGAACTTGAGAGTGGCGCATGACTGGCAGTCTTGCTTCTGTCAGTCTACCTCAGGGCAGCTCTGGCTACACAAGTATTTACACTATGTTTGTGTGAAGAGAGTAATGATTACAAATGGAGCTGTGGCTGCCAGTTATTTTGGCAGTCAATTCACTCCTATAGATTTAAAGTTGTAATTTGATACACACCCTGTATAAATGAAGACTTGTAACTTCTCTGTCTGTCTCTCTCTCTCCTCTTAAGGCAACGGTGCCATCTTTATTAGCTCACGTGCTACTTTTAGAATGAGATCTACCTATGGATATACAATACTACTGCATATTTAATTAGAAATGTCTAAAAACTCGATTCTATAAATGATTATTGGTCGTGATTATTGGTCGATGTCACTTTTCGTTCTACTGAGCATGTCACCTGCAGAAAGAGACGCTGTCCATGTAGTTGGCTATGGAAAATTCTTTGATAAAAACAACAAAATGGGACAAGAGCTAGCCGTTTCAATCAAGTATGAACCAGTGTGACGGACGTTGGATTCTGAGCTTGAGACATTGTTTTTCTCTGCGCTTTTTCACTCACCTGACTGTAACTGCATGAGTTGTAAGACCAATTTCATTCACAAATGTTGATTTAGCAACATAACTTTTGTTTTCACACAGTGATAAACTCTTGTAGTTAGCTGACAACAGCACGGGCGATTGTTGTTGCTACAGTTTGTGTCAGTCAGCCGCAGCTCTTTCTGCTATCCGGTTGCGTGCGCATCCCCCGTGTTGATAAAGAAATAATCTATTTATATTGAAACACTGTTGGCCTATATAGAGCTTCTTAATAGTCTATTAATATTTCATTAAAATGTAAGTTATACCTGTTACAATGTAATGCGTTTGTAAATCATTCTGACAAAAAAGCCATCATTTATTTCACCTGAGTAGATTTAACAATATATGAAAAAGTGATTGTAAATTATTAGATAAACTGGTTAAACAGAGTCTTTGTTAAAATGTTAGCCGATCGAGTCTTTCCATGTGTCTAGTCAAATATCTGTATCAGTATCGACCTAAAACATACATTAAGACTCATCCCTAATATTTTAAGTTGACATACAGTTTGTCCTTTGGTCTGTTTGTCTAAAAACTGTTTCCAGTCCAAGCCATCACCACCCAGGCAGCACCGTGCAGATGGCATTGGCAGTGAGTGAAAATAACTTGTGGTCCCAGTGGAGAGGGAGAGCTGGGGGTGTGCAGTGTACGGTGGCCTGCTGGCTCACTATGCACAGATTAGTCCTCACGTTTGGAGATCGGCCAGTGCAATGGATCCACAGAGACCAAGAAGAGTTTGTCAGAAAACATCAGGGATCCTCCAGAATAAAACGACTGTCAGCCCTGGTGGAGGAGATTTGGAAACCATTAAAGCTGCAGGACAAGCTGTTTTGGCTTGATTGTAGTGCCAGACAAAACAGTAAAGTTGTCTATCCAAAGCTCTGATATTGTTCTTTGTTACACATGCAAATATAGATCGAGTATTTCACACTTTCAGTTTAACTTAGTGTGCAAAGTTGTGTGTTCTCTGTGGAGCTAAAGTAAATGAAGGCAACAGCACATAAACAGATGTTCGGACTCAAACTGAAAAGATTTTCGATTTGTCAGCAATGCAAAAAAAAGCAAAACACCAACCTAAGACATTTTTCTCCCTTTGTTTTTAATTGGGATAAAAAGTGGTTTCAGAGATTTAGCAGCAAACCCTCTAACAAATTGGTAGCTAGATTTATTCTAGCTGATGTGACACTAATCCTACTGCACACTTAAGGATTTTAGACTGGATTCTTTACAGAATTTTGCCTCTCCAAGACTTCAGAAACTTAACATTGAGATTTAACATAGAGACTTAACATAACATGTTGGTAACATTGTAAGTTTCCAACATGTTATGAGGAATTGTAACAGCCAATCAGAGAAGCCGAACATTGTCTGGCTCCACTGCCTAGTCATGACTCTTGAAGTTTATTTAAGACACATTGTTTATAAAGTTTTTTTGGTGACTTTGAGTCAAATACTCATTGCAAAATGTATTTTTCAGCCTTTGGAGTTTTCATGTGCTCCCTGTGTTACTGTGGGTTCTCTACGGCAGTGGTTCCCAAAATGGGGGGCGTCTGAAGTTCCAGGGGGTCCCAGGGCTTTGTCTGGTCAGAGGGTCAAGTTATATATAAATATTTATAAGTAAAACTTTATTCGTAAAACACACAAATCTAAGCCCTAAAACACCACAATAGTTGTTTATTTGGCTGAAATAAATGTTTTTAATTCTAATTTTCATCATACAATAACAATTTAGAGTCCACCGGTTAAAACAGGGGGGGCTCGACAAGTCTCCTGTTCAGTTAGGGGGGGGGTTAGAGGAAAAAAGGTTGGGAACCACCTCAAAAAACATACACGTTAAGGGATACTGTAAAATTCTCCTAGTGAATGAATGAGAGAGTGAATAGTTGGGTGTTTGTGTTAATCCTGCGATAAGTTAGCCACTGTCTAGGGCAGGGATGTTTAAATGTTTTTCCTCAGCGGGCCAAAAGTAATGTCTTTTTCCTCGAAAGACCAGTATGAATGATTGAGCAGCATGATGAGTTTCAAAACTAATTTTGTGTTTGTTTTTTTTTCAATACAATAGTGAGTAAATTATATTTATATAACAAGTTTTAGCAAAATAAAACTGTGGCATACTTTCAACTTAGAATGTAATCAGACAGACATTTTTAAGAAATTTCTGCATCTCTTTGTGGGCAAATTTTAACCCCTTGGAGGGCCGAATTTGGCCCCTGGGCCCCAGTTTGGGCACCTCTCTCTAGGGTGTTTTCCGCCTAATGTGTAAAGTTACTGGGATAGGCTTCTGTCACCTGTCACCCTGAAATATTTGCTTGATTGTCGTTATGGGGCATGGGACAATACTTGTTAGGTATAAATGCCACAGTATTTACACAGTAAAGATGGGCTTCTGAATTTTTTGGAAGATCTCTTTAATTTCTCTGTGTCTGTAGAATAAACAACACTTTTGGCGGCACGGTGGCTGAGCGGTTAGCGCTCTGGCCTCACAGCAAGAAGGTTGCGGGTTCGATTCCCGCACGGGCCGGGCCTTTCTGTGTGGAGTTTGCATGTTTCTCCCCGTGTCTGGGTGGGTTTCCTCTGGGCACTCCGGTTTCCCCCACCAACCAATGTTATGGGTAATATCCTCCAGCTACGGTAGTCCTGACCAAGCCTAGCAACAACATCTGGAGATGGGTCCCCGAGCGCTGCACTGCGGCGATCACTGCTCCTGAGGAGATGCTCAAGAGGCATTGAAGGATGGGTCAAATGCAGAGGACAAATTTCCCTACGGGGACAATAAAGTATACCATACCTTACCTTACCTTACCTTACCTTTAACAGCTTTCTGTTCACAGATGATTTTTGGTCATGTTAGATATTATTGTCATTATAGTCCAAAACAGTGTTTTGCCTTTACTTTGACATGGTTTCTGTTTGGAAATATTCATCATAAATAAATCTGTCCTCAACATTGACAGTACAAACATAGTATAAACACAAGTTTCCATATTTTCAAAACATCATGTCACCCAACCCCTACGCACTGTCTATCTTTATATCTTGAATAACAAAGAGCTAAATACTTGTTACCATCTCCCGACAAAGTGATAGAATAGAAGAATAGGATACATGCACATAAAGCTTCCATCCACCTTTAAAATAAATGAAAAATGTCAGGTATGTTACATAGCACCACTGCGTTCAGTGAGAACAGCATGGCACCGTGTCCAATAGCTGTTTGTTGTTTATCCTTACAAGTGCAATATTGGCACAGACTGTCTGGATTTATGCAGTCTATACATTACACACTTAGCTTCTAGTCTCCCAATCAAATGCTTTCTGCTGAGTGTAATGGAGCACCCCACAGTGTCCTACAATGAGCCTGCCTATCCTTTTCCAAACCAAACAGTGTCTCCTGCTCTCTCTGTCAGCGCGGAGGCATCGAGGGGTGACGCCAATCGCCCGTTTCCGCCGGCAGATTAGAAGAGCCGCGGGGGACAGGTCTGAATGAGGCAACACAGAGCCAAAATGGAGGACATTCGATAGCGCCATCCCATCCCCGCCAAGGCTGTTTGAACTAAATGGTTTGATTAGATTCATTGTGTGCTTGAGCAGACACACTTTTCCTCCTGCGCCCGAGGGGTCTTCTTTGTGCTTTCTACTAAAAACATCGCGGCCCTGCCCTGGGTGACTGGTGTAGCATCGGAGACGAGTTGTTTTGTAAAGTGGAGCCCTGTGGAGAGGAGCATGATGGGAAGGGATGTGGACTCAACCCCTGGACACAGAGATGATGGCACAGTTAGGGTAGAGAGACCATCTGCGCTACATACACAGATGATGCATTAAAGTGCTGAATATACGGCCAAAGATGTTTAGTTTTATTGCAGGAGTTACACAAACTGCTAATAAAATGCATAAAATGTTACTGCATGTGATAAGGAGTTAATTAAACTTTTCCAGAGTCTTGTTTTGTCTAAAAAATAGCTCAGTGATTGTGTTGTAGTCTGACTTTAAAATAAAGAATGTATTTTGAACACAGCATTATCTAATTTTCGACCTATTTTCAGCTTTTCTTCATAGATTTTTACTTGTCTGCAATTGTTTGAGTCAATTTATTGTTTATGCAGAAATAAAAACAAGATACTGTTGTTGTGGATAGATGGAGGTCCTGTTGTGAGGTTTCCCTTGGTTTCCTTATGTCCCAGTCCATTCTGCTTTAGCTCTGGCTATGCAGTGTCCAGCTTCCTCTGTGTTACTCCCAGCCCTCTCCTCCGTAGTCTGTCCCGTGCTAGCTGTCCCACTGTTGCTTAAACCTGGAAAGAGAGTCCAGACTAGCCGGGTGGGGCAAGTCATAGTATTGATAAGATCAAAGTAGGAGTGAGCAAAAGGTTAGTTAGCATATGGCTGTTGCTTCCTCCTGAGAGGTTGAATCATTCAAGTAAGACAAAGGTCTGGTGACACAAGGTGTGAGTAACATTAGCATTAGGAGTTTTTATAACTATCTTTGGGTTTCCCTTGTGACTTCTTAAACAGACATCAAAGGACTGTGTAACATACAGGATGAATCGACATGGAAAGATTCCATAACACTGTTTTAGTCCAGTCTGAATAAAATATCAACATAACCTTAGAACAAAACTGTACTTTTATAAAAATAAGTGTTACGTGGTTCATTTGATCTGCACAGACCCTGATGCTCTCTCATTCAGACTCATAAATACTTGTGCCTTTGGGAGATGTTTTTTATTTGTATTTCATATTCACTCCAAGCTTAACTCAACTTTTGAATAAATGGAAAAAAAACATTGTTTTTCCATTTATTCATCTGGTAATATTCAATTATTACTTTTATTGAGTTTTTGTAATTGCAATTAAATGGTCAGATTTTAACCTCAAAAGTCTGTACTTCAAACCTTGCACCAAATTGGTAGACACACACAGACCAAAGCCGATGTATGGAGATGGTTTGTTTAGTCAGGAGTTTTTGATTAATTAAATACAGCCATGCAGTTATAGTTTACAGTGATTTATTGTTCCAATAAGCTGGCTTGAAATGTATTTATTATTCATTTGAACATTCTCAAGCAGCTGAACGTTTCACCACTTAGACCTGTGACGTCAGTGACCCAGTCCATCATACAAGTTACTTGAGTTACAGCAGCATTTCTGGCTTTTCAAGGCAACAGTGGCGACTCTGAACTGCTGATTGAGCTCCAGAAGGACGGAACACTCTAATACAATAAATGATCTGGACCAACACTACATTTACACCTAAATAACGTACTGCTTGAAGATCTGTTGCTGGATGGATGCTGAACGCACATCACTGGACCATTGGGAACCTCACACCCAAAACACAGCATTACGTCATGAAACAGACTACTACTAAAGGATCTACAGTATTCTCAGTCACCATCCATCGATAAATGGCTGCTACTCAAATTTGCATAAAACAAGCATTCATCATTACATTTTCCATTTTTGTTCACACTTGACATTGTTACTGTAACCCAGAGCTCGTTTCAACTTTGTTTGAACTTCCGAATTTCAGAGGCCAAGTTGAGTTTTGTGTCTTGTGAATATTTAAAGTGGAAGCAAGCGCTGCCCGGAGTGAGGCACCTGCTACAGTTTGAGTCAGTGCGCGATGATTAAGCGACGTTTCTCAAATCTTGCAAAAACATCCTCATATATATTTTTATTTCTCCCTTCTGGCTCGCGAGATGGAGCAAAAACATTATGGTTACTGCGTGAGTGGGAAGAATATGTGTTTTGGTCCATTTTATGTGATTACTTGCCTGTCACTGCAGTTGTTTTGGTTCTTTTGGTCCATTGCTCCCAAGATGCACGGTTATTGGGTCCAGATGTGATGTGTGCTGGGCTTGAGTGCTCCTGGCTGGTCGTCCCGGGGCGTTTTAGCGGTTATACAAGTGTAATATTTGGTTATTTGTCCTGTTGCAGTGAAGGTGAAAGAATATGTGCAATATCTGGCCGTAGTACCGCAGGTTATAGGCAGAAGCATCACAGCCAAACGACTTTTATTGCTTCAGTTTGTCTTGCACAACACGGCCTGCAGTTCATCTCATATGTAACAAGTGTTGTACAGTTGTCTTGGAGAATCACAAATGTCATAGGCTTGTTTGAAAATGGAGAAAGTGCTTCACATAAATCAACATTGCAGTATTCGTACGGCATAATATTCACCTATAGGAATGTCTGTAAACTTTAAATTACGCCACAACGTCTGAGTTTTTTTTACAAATGGCGACAGATACGTCTTGATTTATGACAACAACATAAAAACACAGACGGTTTACAGTTGAAAAAAGTAGTAAGTAAGTATAAAAAACTTGAGACTTGGGCTGGAACTAACGATTATTTTGATAATCAATTAGTTTTGGCGATTATTCTTTCGATTAATCAACGAGTTGACTTAACAAAAGTGACTTAAATACAAGAGTTTTGGCTAAGGTGAGCCGAGGGAACGTCGCTTGAGGATGTCATGGAGATGTAGATTTTAAGTTTGTCAAAAGTCTTGTAACCATGGAGATGGTACATGAAGCTATGAAAGCTAACTTTGCTGGCTTTGGACTTTTGAAATGCTACAGAACTTTTACATCTGCTGCAGCCGAAGCTTTTGCAGAGGAAGATTTTGTGTGGATGGTCTTATCACCGACTGAAACAACAGAAGTTCACCTTCCTCCACCTGGACCTGACTGTGATGTGTCTACAGAATCCACTTGCTTCATCTGCACCTGACTGTCATCTGTATCACTCCAATTTTCATCTCCAACTGCACCTGCTCCTCCAGCTAAGGCCCTGACGAAGCCAAGCACAACATCATGGAGATTGTCCCCGAGCGCCGTTCAGCGGCAGCACACTGCTCCTGACAGACGCCCCAGAGGCTCTGCAGGATGGGTCAAATGCAGAGAATGAATTTTCCTCTTGAGGATCAATAAAGTATTATCTGTCTATCTATATCTATCTAAAAGCATCGAAAATCTGATTCTCATCTACACTAAAACTGGTATAGAAACTAAATACTCAACTGAAAAAGCATTCATACTTAAAAAAAAATAAATCACATTAAAAGGATACAGTTTTACATTTACTAATGAGTTTTAGATTAATCCTAAGCTCAATCAAAACTAGTTTAAAAGCAACATGTTTAATAAAGAAAGTATTTGTTTTTTGTGGTGAAAATGTCAGTTCATTGTGTAGAAATTTGACTCAAAAACTATTATATTTATTTTAATATTTTGTATTATAGCACATGAAGTAGGCAAGAAGGTTTTAATTTGTTTATTCTGTTTAAGCTGAGGCTTCTGGGATGTTTGGAACACATATGTTTTATTCGATTAGTTAATGAGTTGGCAACTTTTCTATTTGGTCTTACTTTTTAAATAATAAAATATTGACGTTTCAATCTAAGACCTGCTGTTTTGAAGCCACTTTGAAATTTTGCCCCCAATTAAAAAGCCTGTTTTGTGATTGAGGAAATAATGATTGTGTATAATGGCTTGACAAAATTACTTATCACTGTTAAGAAGCCTTTTCTTGAACCACTAATGTGTCTAATCATTCTATTTGGCCAAGGCATAAGTGGAGTCATTATTGCGGGTGTCTCTCTTTACAAAAGATAGTGGAGACAGAAATGGTCAGTGCAGTTTTGAGTCGATACACAAGAAACAGATCCACAGTCAATACAGCTGAGATTTGTCTGTCTGCCATGGTCTGACAGCTTTTATTATTTGAACACACTCAACTTTTGTTTTCTTTACTTTTGAGCTGGTCTTTCCATTGTATTCATGCCTTGTTGATAATGGCTAATATCTTGTGACAGTTGTGCTAAAATGTTGAAACTGAGTAGTTAAGGGTAAGGTTAAGGTTTACTTTAGTGTCTCTGTAGGGAAATCTGCAAAGTGAGACTTGAAATCTGAGGAACCTAACTTTTCTGTGTAAGTAATTAAAGGGGGCTTATTGGTCGACTTTACTTTCTGCTCTACTGCTCATGAGGTCTGCAGAAAGATACACTGTCTGTCTAGTTGGCTGCATAAACCACTTTGATAAACAAACAACAAAACAGAAGTTGAGACTGTTTCCATCAGGTATAAAACACTGACCTACGTCTGGCATAAGGCATTTCTTTTTTTGTTGTTTTCATGCTCACCAGAATTTTACGTGCATGTATCATAGAGACAAATTTCATTCACAAATGTTGGTTTAGCAGCATAACTTTCGCACACTGTTAACCTCTTTTAAACTGCTGATAACAGCGCTGTACTGTGTTAAGAATATTTATTTTAACTTAGTTTAGTAGTTTTCTTCTTTACCAAACAAAGGTCTAAATATCTTTACTTGTTTTGATGATATTTCTTCATCTTTGTCATAAGCACCAAACTGAGGTCGGTGTGGCATAAATTATAAGTTCCTCTAGGGCGTGGTCAACCCGACAGACCAGTCAGGCTTACCACGCTCCCTGTCGGCTGGTGGTTGTTGAAGTGTGTCTCATGTGCGGGAAACCTAAACAATCTTTCGTCATGATTCATTGTGTCTGTGCCTTGTTTTCTGATCTCTATCGCCTCTTTGATCCAGAGTTGATACTTATTTGTCTCTTGGTTGATAATCCTTGAACATTTCCAATCCATAACATGGTTATTGTGTGATATGATGTCAGATTGTCTGGTCGTGCTCTCTGACGTCCAGTTCACGCAATTTTTCTTCACCAACTTTCTCGTACATGTGACACACTTCTTCAGCAACCACTAGCTGGCGGAGAACGTCGGCGGGTGTTAAAAGTCTCTTAACATATGTGACATTAACCATCATATGGCGTTTGTGATGAATACCGAAGTCATCGTTGAAACATATAAAAGTATTTACACTTTCTTAATCTTTGTCCAATGTAGAAAACTACTGAAGTCACACCTGCCTGGGCTCTTGTGAGCTCAGGCAGCTGTGACTACTTCTCCTTGCAGGCTGTGTGCACATTCCTCATGTTTCGAAACAAATATTCCCTCAAAGCTTTTATCTTTTTGCCACAAAGAGTGTCCTGCGAAAGTAGCATTTTGTGACAAGCATCAGATTGCTGTGAATTGTCTGATTCTATTAATGAATTGAATTATTTTAATATTCATAAAAAGCTGAAATAAGCATTCTGATTGGCTGTTCTTGGGTGGTCGACCTCTTTGCTTTTTGTAAACAGCTGTTTGAAACTAAAACTGATGTGGATTTTATTAATCATGTGTCAAAAGGTTTGTGAGCGCTACAAACTACAGTAGTTGGACATATTTATCTTCCTATTTCTGATTTTGTGAACTGAAAATTCATCGCCACAACTTTAAGTTTTCATCTTAATTTCAGAAAACAGTTTCTACCCCATAATTCACCAACACTGACTTTGAATCATGTCAAATAATAAGGATCTTATCACAACACATTTAATTTAGAGTCAACTAATAAGAGATGGTGTTTTTGCTGGAGAGCAGAACACTGTTTCATGTAAATCCTGAAATCTTGTGCTAACTGAGATGTTCCCAGCACCGAGGCGTTCCCCGCAGAGAGGCCTGTCACCAAACACCAGCCGCTGAGGATTCAAAGACTTTTAAATGTTGCAGAAACGGCAAAGGCAACATGTAGCTACAATCTTTGGCTGCTAAACCGCGCAGCAGTGTTCCAGTGTTTCTCTGGATACGACAGTAACAGCAGCCCAAAGCCAAACACTGTCTTATTCTAACATCATTTTATTTCAACATTGTTTACACTGGCTAAAAAGACTTACTGTATTTACTGTTGAGAAATCCACTTGTTTAAAGGAACCTTATGTAAGATGGTTTCAGATTTCATGACCAACTGTATTTCTCCACAGATACAAGGTAAACATGTTCAGATGTACTACTGCTTTTACTGTAAGTCATACATATCTGACGTATTAATAATTTAAAAAGCAATGGACATGATTTACTTTTTTTGATGTTTTTAGAGATTAACACGATTTCACTTCCAAGGTGGTTGTAAACATGTGTTAATGTTTATGAACATTATCCAAATCCTAATCTTACCTACTCCAAGCCCTAATCACATCAACAGTTAGCAGTAACTTGAAACCTAATCTTACCCATTACACCTAAACATTGCACATTGGACATGTTTTGAGTTGTAGGAGGAAACCAGAGGAAACCGGAGCACCCGGAGGAAACCACGCAGACACGGGGAGAACATGCAAACTCCACATAGAAAGACTGTATTAGGTGTTTTGGTTGTCAAGAGGATTATCCAGTCAGAATGAGCCTCACATGACTCTTTCATTTGGGTTACCGGTTTGTTTATTAAAGCCTGAAGCTGACTTTGAACCATGAGTCAAGAACAATTGATGATGCACCATGACACAGACACAACTGTCTGAGATAGACTTGTTTTCACACAGTTCTCATTAAACTTCTCTCACTTTGTGAATGTATTTGACTCTTAATAGTCAACTATGACAGAGAATTAGGTGTTTTAGAATGTGGCAGGTAATTACCCATGATGCATAGCAAATCTTTATTGGCCAGTAGTTTCTTTTCAAAATATGGGGCATTTCACACTTTGGCAAATCAAGTTCATCTGATTATGATACCTTTTTAAAATAACTAATTATACAGTTTGTTTTAGGAGTAGTAGTGAGCTAGCAGGATCATTGCGTCTTTTTTGCTTCTTTGTTTCCTGACCTACTTCTCAAGAAAAATCCCATTACGTGTCCATGTGTACTGTGTTTTGTTATGTGTTTTTTGTTTGTTATTTTTGTATGTATACTTTGCATTTAATGTTCGAAAGAACAAGTGGCAGCAGCAAAAAGTGCAGTGGCCCGTAATTTTGTTTTGCAGGAAATGACAATAAATCTTTCTGTTTGACTTAAAAGACAGTCGACTAGTTGAAGGATCAACAAGCAGGTCTTGGCTTAAGAAAAAAAGCTTTTTAGTCTTGTCTTTGCACCACATATCTTTTTATTTAACTACTGTTCTTTTTAACTACTGTTTAATTACTGTTCTTTATTGTTGCACAGTTGTTTCTGGACACTTTTGAACATTCATTGTTTTACTTAGAATTTGAATCTTTAGAAAATTTGTAAATAAATGCAAACAAGTGGCCAGTATAGGTGATAGGTAAGAACAGGGATTTTCTTAGCACTCAATCATCAGCTGCTGGACAAAACAAAATTCCTCAAACATGCGTAAATCAACTATGAGTAAACTAATAATGAGGGTAAAAACTCAGAAAAGCAGATTTTTACTAAAGATGTCCCCTTTAACCTCCAGTTATTTTAACCTATACAGGAAACGTTTTCTATCAAATGCCTTAAAAATTCCTTCTCTAAACTAATGCGCACAGCCTCAACATGAAAACAGTTGCTCTGAGGTTAATGCGTGAGCCATGTCTTGCAAAAAAAAAGCCTTGTTGTAAATGTCACTTTGAATTTAAGTCAGAAGATTCAGGGGTCCTGTTTGTTTCATTATAATGACTGAATAAATTAGACTCAAACACAGTAATGGAGCGCGGGCCTCAGTTCTGACCTGTATTCAAAGGGTCCTCTGGCCAGTCTCTCACAAGGAAAATGTGTTGGTTTGATTTTGCTGTATTCTGTAAGTCCTCACAACGTTAAAAGCAGAGAGAGTTCACAGAGTTTAGCTCGGGGCAAGAAACAGCAATGTTTTTTAAAAAATATACAAAAATGGTTGGAACTTCTAAGACTGTGGGAATTGCTCTGTCTGTTTAGAGAATCTAAAGAGAGTGAATGTAAAGTGTTTCCAAAATATTTGTATCAGAGTGCTCAATCTAAGTCTCAATAACTAATTAGGCAAAGTTATAGTTCTGTCTGTGAGGTACGTTCTTTCCTTTCATAAATCATCTTCATTTTGAGCATTTCTGCAGCATTAGTTACACATTTTCGAAGGTTGCGTACTGCATTTTTGAGTGTCATTGTTGGTTAGACATGCCCAAACTTTTATGTTGCAGTGAAAAAACACTGACTTCAACTAAATAAATATAATCAAGGCCTGTAATTTACTTGTTTTTACAGACTTTATTCCGGAAATTGCAACAGATACGCTTCATTTATGACAACAACCGTTTGCCTCATTCAGGACTTGAGCATTTCTTGTGTTTTGTGTTTGTTTTTATCATGAATCACTTGAGCTGTATCAGCGTAAATATGGCTCTGGTTGCGTTGTTGCCTCTGTCGATCAAAATCTCATCCACACCATCAGATTTCTTAAGAAACAGCGGTAGTCTCTCTTTTCTCAAACACCTTCACAACAACAGGGTTGTACTTTTGGGTAACAGATTTTAAGACAGTTTGTTTCATTTTCAGCTTTTTAATTGTACAACAACATGCAACCAATATTTATATTTAGTTAAAATTGAAGTAGAATGGCTGCGAACATTTTAATAATATAACATTACAAATGAAAAAAACACAAAAAAAAAAAAAAAACTATTTGAATAAGAACAATTAGGAATTTACAACATTTTACAGACAAAGACAATTTGCACAGGACTGGAACTCCTTTGACGTCTGGAATAATGCAGTTACAAAAGTAGGACTTTTAGGAGGATGTGCTGGATAGGCTAATCTAGCTGTACCAGACTGATTCACGCAATATTTTTTTTCACTTGAATTTCTGGGGGCAATCACTGTATGTAAAACAACACTGACCAATCACAGCACAATGAGTAAACAAAAAAACATGGCACAGATGAGTGTACTAAAGCTAGTTTTAGCAGAATTAAAGACTATTTTGACTTTGAAAAACAAGTATGTATGTACGTGTGTGCTTTTCTCTCACTGGATGTAACAAAATCATGACTGCTTCGACTAATCAGATCGCCATGATCTTCCGTTCTTTCCCGTTGGATTTCAGCGGCATTTCAGCCAGTCTATCCAAACTGATAATGTATCAAACTCAATCCAGAGTGCTTCAACATCCTCAGCACCACTGGCATTGCTTTTATGGATGTGTTTTTATACTCAGAATTGGCAATGTTTCAAACCAATAATTATGAGTACAAAATGGACATCATTAGCACTTGTTAGAGGTAAATCTTAAGATTCTACCAAGATTTGTAGTTCTTGCGTCTTTCCTTTTTTGTCTTCAAAGGTTACTTGTATCAGTTTGAAAATCTGGCAACTCTGATTGAGTTGTCATAGATTGTATCTGAGGCTAAGAATGTCTAACTGGGTGAGCAGGACCAGCCCCGTCGGTTCACAGAATGGGGAAAGGTTGAAACTCACACAATTGCTTCTGCACAAAACAGACCTCTTCAAAAGACTGTCTTCAGTTCATTGTGTTGCTCTTCCACTTCTGACAAAGACACAGAAAGCCGTTTTCAAAGAGCGCAGAGCTTTTGAACAATGTGGACGTGGCACACTGTTGCAGAGGGAGGCTGCTGATAATTAGAGGAATCTCACCATTTACATGTCCCCAGTGGGCAACCTTCAAATGCGTCGGAAATAAACTTTGAAATGTTTTAGATGGAGAACAATAAACAAAAGTTGCGATTGCATGCACTTCAGTCAGATTTGGAGAACGTGGGCAATAGAAGAGAGTGTCTAAATTATTCAATCATGTTTTATTGAAATGACGGAAGGATATGAGAGGTTGGGACCAATTTGTGTAAAAAATAGAGCTCCAAGATTCTGCAGGAATTGAAAGCTGTTTCTATGGTTACGTTCACACCACAAGACTTAATAATTTATTTTTTTTTCAAGTTTCAGCAAGAAAAATAAAGAAGTTGCCTCAAAAACACACACTAAGCTTTGGATTACAGCTAAAGGTCATTGAGACATTATAGGTTTTTGCATATCAAAATGTCTACTTCCAACCAGATTTGCATTAAAAGTCAGATCTGCGGAGAGGCACATCTGTTATTAATAAGCAAGTATTAAAGTCCTGCTAGTTTGGACAAAGCAATAACATCAACGAAGTCCAAGCAGGGTGCAGACTCTTTACCTAAAAAGTTGGTTTTAGCTTTATTATAACAGAGCCGGATCTAAACTTTGGGGGCCCTAAGCAAAAAAATGAGTTTCGGAGCGCCCTCCAACTTTTCTACAAACCTTAATCAGTCAAGTCACAAAGTATTCAAATGGACTTTTTTCATTTTAATTAATAAATATACAAAAAGAATTAAAATTAAACTGTCACAATAAAGGGATAATGTAAAATCTTTGCTCAGAAACTTTTGAAAAAAAAACAAAACAAAAAACATGCATTTTTTCTAAATCTGGAGTTTGTTTTGTTTATTTTTTAGACCAACAGATATTTCAAATAGTCAATTTAAGTCTAATCGTATGTGTAATGTTATAGCTAATACAGTATATGAGTGCACTTAATCACTTGTGTAAGTGTTTCCCAATGTGGGTCCAGCCCTCCGCTGCCCCTGTGAGCTCCGCCTCTGTTCCCTCTTCATGTGCGCTGCTGCCAATAAAGTGGATTATCCAGCTGGATTTTATGGACAGTACAAAAATCTGAAGCTTTTTTGTGACAAATACTATAATAAAATGTTTTATATGGCTTCTGAAAGAATTCTACAAAAATTGTCGCGGTAATTTTCGCGATAAAATCTGCAACTGTTTTAGTTCATCAGTTCAGCCAATACTTATCCTATTGGCGCAAAAGATTGGCTGATAGCTTAAGAGGTGTAAAACATGTCTTTGATTTGCGCTCTGTGCTCATACAAATGTTTCAGTCTTGAGCGCAGCACAGGGGAAAGTAACTGTGTCTCTGCTGCGTCACAACAAGGACAGAACCGGGAACCTTAATCACTTTTAAGGTTATAGGACAGGATATACTGTATGTATAGTGCAAACCAGAAGGTGATGATTGATGGACTGACATAAACAAGGAAAACTATACAGCAAACAGAAGGTAGGGCCCTGCGTAAAGGAATGTCCAACTCGTCTTTTTAGTCAGACAACATAAACTAAAACTCCCAATTCAATGTTCTGTTGCGCACATATCACATTCCTTTGTTGTGCTTGGGCTCCACTGAAGCCACTCTCTCTAAACTCTGTATCGTCCTGCTGTTATTTAGAATGACAGTCACATTATAGTCCCTCTCTGCCCTCGCCCCGGTGACTGCGAGCCCTCCAAGAATAATATTAAAGCAGCTTTCTTATAACCTAGACTTGGAAAGAGGCCAAAACCTATTTCCAACGTCGAGACAGAGAGCGTGAATCCAAGATGGTAGTAATTTCTTTTTTATTGCTTTGTAAAACTCCAGGCTTTAGGCATGTGACATAGATCATATTTGGGCTTTAGAGACGGACCAGAGGGTTGTGTGATGGAGAACATGCAAACAGGTTGGATTTGTGTTTGAATTGGTTAAGAGCGATACCTGGCAGACACTCTAGTCACGTGAGGTTTGTTTTTCATTAGTGCTGCGTGTCTGCTTCAAGCGCCTTGTTTCTTGGTAAGACTCATTTGTGGCATTTTGTAGATGCCAGTGTGCACCTGAGGGAGCAGAGAGCAGGGAGAGTGCAGAACAATGGACGCAGCTGGATTTTTAAAACAAACACCCAGGGTTTCACGGTAAGACAATGAGCCACATCAATTATCTTGTCACACTTCCCTCATTCTGAAAATTTTGTCATTGATTTGAGCAGCCTACTTGCCATTTGTGCCATTTTGCTCTTGAAATTATATTCAGCTGCTATGGCAACAGCACTGTTTTGGATAGTCAATCATATGGCCGGTTTGCTCATTAACTCTTAAGTAATCTTGGCAATTAACATGACCAGACTTGGCACATTTTTTCAAACTAAGTGAAGTTATCCGATGTGAGACAAACCAATTATGTTTCGATTTGTTCGGTCAAATATGATCTTGGTTTGTAAACTGTCTTGGATTGTAGGATGTAGGAAAGTCAGTTACATTTATGTAGACTTACCGCTATTAAAATGGGACTAAGCTTTAACAATAGTGCTCCTACTTCAGCTTCTTTGTGTAAATGCGTGTCTTTTTTCTTCCAAACCAGGAATGTTACATTGTCAAATGTAAATTGTATATATATTTTTAAATCAGAGTCAAATTTCAAGGCAGGGTTTTTAGTAAGAGGCAACAGAGAGAGAAAACGTATGCTTCAGACAAGCATATTTAACCAAAAACTGTTATTGTAACAGATGAACATAACGTTTCTCTTGAACCCAGAAACTTTTGATGATACAGTGACATGAGACACTCTTTGACATTGATGGATTTGTATTATGAATTTATTAAAAGATAAAAATTTGTAGGCATGCCTCTTATGTGCTTATCCCACTACATACATCTTCGCTCCGTTCCGACTGCCAGATCAGCTGCGCAGCTGTTTTAGTGAATGAAGACCGCTCCACATCCTCCGTATCTGCTGTGCAGGGCTCCGCCTTAGCTCCGTCTTCATCCGACCAAAATACGGATCAACGCTATTTTCTTCAGTGCCCGAGTTCTGCCAGGTCCGGCCAAGTGAAGCTCCGCAGATTAGAATGCAACAAACAGGGCTCGAGACTAACACCGTCCCGTCGTCCCGGGGACGGTAA
The DNA here is from genome assembly GCA_038363315.1 of Mugilogobius chulae. Lineage (NCBI taxonomy): Eukaryota > Metazoa > Chordata > Actinopteri > Gobiiformes > Gobiidae > Mugilogobius > Mugilogobius chulae. Next base: position 25,797,325 of record CM076396.1, read on the forward strand.
AAATTGAGTCCGGGACGAGCAGAACTTTCCACCGGACAGTCTCGGGACGAACACAGCCCCTCCCGTAATTTTTTTTTTCCCACCGCAGTTATTGAAGTCTTGGCAGCTTCTGCACATCTATTATGCACTTTATTATTGTCATCGCTATTAGAGCTTTATATCTACTACGGTGCAAATATCTTTTTTATTTTAAGTCACATGCGAGCCCCGCTTGCACCAGCCCGCTGCGTCTCTCTCCCTCCCTCCCTCCCTCCACGGCAGAGCGGGGGCTGCTGCTGCTGATGATGCTGTTGGTGCTGTTGCTGCTGTTGTTGAGCGTGTCCTGTCTGTTCTCCAAACTAAAGCGCTCAACATTTCTGACCCGCGGGAGTGTTTATCCAGGATTCATCTAATTTTGTTCACATTCGAGTTTTTAAGAAAAGGGATTACACGCGAGCACACGCGGCAGCGCTAACCTGATGCTCGATAGCTTCTATCAAAACTTTTTTCCGAGTCTCAAACGGCTTCATGCGACTCGTTTGAGAAGCAGCTTTGTTGCTAAATGCGCTAAAAGCTCTTCTACCCCAACTCCACACTGTGTCCTCACAGAAGACAGAGCCGTGTGGACTTTTTGTTCTCATTAAGATTGTCTAAAAGCTGCTAACCACGGTGCTAACACTGCTACACTGATGTGCTGCTGCTGTATTCCTCCTGCCACTGTCACACAAGTAGGTATGCCACCTGCCACTGTCACACAAGCACAAGGCACAAAGAAAAGCTCCCTCTATGCTGATTTCAAGCACAAACAACATGTTTTATTCACTTTTTATTCAAAGACTTTTCATTAGGTAGGCTACAAAATTGTCACAGAAATGTCAAACTAAAATGGGAAAAAAGTGTAGCTAGTAATTTAGAAGTGTTGTATAATATATGGAGACAACATTAAGTGGATTTACACAAATTACTATAGTCTACATTCTTTAATAGGTCTATATATATGTTTAATCATTATTTTAACTTAACCCTTTGGGCGCCAAGGTTTTTTTCAGTAGAAATGCAGTTTTACTCTCCAACTTTCCAAAGGCTGTAGCTTAAATTTACTTTAAGATAGAGCTCTACTATAAATTGGAAAAGTGTTAGGTATTAATCAACGATTATAAATATGGTAATATATTGTATATATGTAGAATATTATTTATGTTATGTCCTTATTATTGCATGTTTTTTAGACCGCTGAATAAGATTTTTTTACAGTAAAAACAGGGAGATATACATGCTCTATTATTTATTTTTTTCATTTTTTTAGAGGAATAATGAATTAGAAATAGCATCAATAAGAGTAAACTCTCTCCCCGCCTCCTCCCCCTGCTAACCTCCGCGGTGCGTCCTGCCGCTCTCCCCGCCTCTCGCACTGATGCCGGAGGGGACTTCGGCGGGCGCGCCGGTGGCGTTAACCTCCGTAACCACTCTCCCCCTCCTTCTAGAACCTACATACTATCCTGCCCATGTGCTACACGTGTTTGTAACAGGAAAAGTTTGTTTCGGATCAGTCTGCGCTGTTATTTGTCCCTCCAAGCGGAGCGCCTGGAGCGGCTGCCGTGGCTCTACCAATGCTGAGATCAGCGTACCGATTCTCACTCTCACTCCCGCTCTCATCGTCTGAGAACGTAATCGTCTTCCCCACAACGTGAATCTGCCAGTATCAGACTCAAAGCCTTCGCTCTAGTAAAAGTTTTCACCAGTATTGCCTCGCAAAAAGTCAGACCAGCGCTGCAACGCCTCGTCTCCCTCTCGCTCTCTTAAAAAGCAGCCCGTTTGACCCGCCCTCGTTGAGTTTTATCCAATAGGAACCTATGGTAATTTTGGGCTTAAAAGAAAGCTCTGGATGTCGGCCATCTAGTGGAAGCAGATAGAAACATTGTATTTGATTTTATCAAGAGAGAGAGGCCGTTTTCTCCGGTGAAGTTACGTGTCGCAATATTGCGACGGTGGCGCCCAGAGGTTAATATATGGGACGGAAGAAATATTGTTCGGGACGGTTCAGTTTGGGATTCGGGACAGTTTTGGGACGGTCCCCAAAAAAGTTAGTCTGGAGCCCTGCAACAAACCGGAAAAAGAAAAAGAACTACAGGTATGTCCCGATTTACAAAGTAAAATTACTCTGCATATTCTTTGAATTGATCAGATAATGAAAAGTTTGTAGTTTTACATAAAGTTTCTTTAATATTTGGACACAGCAGACTGTTAACTCCATAATATGTCACTGACACATGGACAGGAAAACGTTACTGAGTTTATGCTCATAACAGTTTAAAACCTCTTTACCCTCAGCGGAGGAGGAAAACACGTCCTACTGTTGTGATCACGTGAAACACAGGAGTCGTCTGTGCTCCTGACAGTCATTTGATCTTCAACAAGGACTTTTTGGCACATGCTCTTCTTGAGCTCCTCGGGGCAAAGCAGCCCTGCGGAGTGGACTGGAACTGAGACAGTGGGCGAAGGGTCTGCGGCAACTTTCGAGGCAGACTGGGGCGGAGCGGAGCTGCATGTAGTGGAATTCCCGCGTTACTCTTACTGCAAAATAATGCTGTTGAGTTTGCCAGTGACTGCAATCTTTTAAGTCTGCATGGTAATGAGCTGCAGCAGGATTTTGTGGGACCCCAAAAAATAGTTCAGCAAGCTAGCAGATGACATAGCACAAGTTGGAGTTATCACTCAGCAATAAAACTCAAGAAACTCAGGTACAAAAAAATCAGGAAACACAATTGCTGACACAGCTGACATAGCTAAATTTCCCATGGACCCTCTTTTTTGGCAATGTCATTGCAAATGGCAAAACTTCTTTGGGGAGAAACTTTTGTCCAGTAAAAGGGGTGTAGAAGTGCAGAATATTTGATAGAGTTAAGCCAGTTGTTCCATATTGACCAATGACGGCAATGTATATTTTCCAAATGTTCATTCATTTACTGCTTGCTCCTGTTTTGGGCTGGCAGGTGACTGGGTCTAACCTGGTGATTTTGGTCCTTAGGCGGGCTGCAATCTATTTTTTTTGCTCTACAAAATGTCCAGATAAGAGTTAAATCACATAACCAAATCTGAACCGGGATTGAAACCAGGTCTAAAGCAGAACTAAATCAGGATTGAAATATACATCGTAAAAAGTGACAATATTAAATTGGAAATTAGTGAGTAGTAATTTTTATATTCATTAAGCATATTTAACTGTCTTCAAACAAGATTGGCCAAAAGAACAAGAGTTAAGTGGATTGTTTGCTTAAAAATATAAAAACACAACATTTTCTCACAGAAATGAGTAAAAAACAATCAACTGAAATGAAATAAGAAAAAAAAATCACTACATTCATTGGCAAATTTTCTTTCAGACACTAATTAACACATTAAGAAACTAAAATGGGATGCTATTTTTTGAGTAATTACCCAGAACTGAATCTACAAACAAGAGAAAATATGTTTTTGTAGTATTTTAAAAGTGAATTGAGGGCCAGATCATATCTTTGAAGGCCCATTTGGCACCCGGCCTTAAGTTGAATAGGCCTGGACTACATTTTTAGTAAACATAGTAAACATGATTATGACTAAGATTTTACGAGGTGTACATGCTAACCTTAATTCAAACCCATGATCTTTTATTGTAAATTCAGAGGTTTAACCACTCTGCTAGCATGTTCCCCACTGTAATTTAATTTTCTGCCATTCCAAACCTGCATAACAAAAAAGTAGTTGAATTAACAACTGTAAATTATCTTCAGCTTAATTATCCTAATTTATCTTGTTAGCCTAGTGGTTAGTATTTATTGCATTAATATTGTTAATGTCTTCCCAACAAATGGCTCTTTTAAAGCAGAGCACATGCCATTGACTAAAACATCTGAGTGTTCACAGTTTAATTAAAACAATCCATCAACTTTATCTGGTGTCTGGCTTTTTAAAGTGCTTCTACTGTTGTATTATGCGGTTTTAGTCAAACACAGCTAGTCTGCCGCTGCTTCATACAATAACATAAATGCATTAAAACTCACTTTTGATTGATTTCTTGTATGTTTGAGTGCACGTGTCAGTTGTTTTGCAACTGTCAAAACCTTTACTTTTTGAACTTATTTGTAAACTTTGACATGAAAACAGCTAGCATATTGTTTTCAGTAAATGCTAAAATGAAAAAACATCTGGCTTCAGCTTTGACTGGTTTGTGCTCAGACGTTGATTAATGGCTGTATTTGTAAAGCGATAAAACAAACGGCGGAATAACTTAAATGTATTGCACTGAGAATAAATCTTGTTTATATATTTACCACTTGATTTTTCTTTGTAAAGTCAAACCATATATTTTCCTCTAATGAGAAGTTCAACAGAGCTTAACATAAACCATCCATTAACAAATCCAGACGGATAAAGTGAATTACACCTTCAGCATAAAGGCACTTTCTTTTCTTCTCGAATTTTAAAAGCACAGAACAAGGCTGAAACTGACAATTACTTTGACTATTTTCTCAGTTATTTCTTTCACTAATGCATTAGTTGTTTATGTCAAATAAGACATTTTTTATGAATTTGAATTTGAATTGTTTGAGTTCATATTGATTAAATTTTGCTCGTCAGATAATCTGCCACTGAAGGACAATATAATTTCTTGTTTCGGGTGTAAGACTTTACTGTTCTTACAAGTTAAGAGTTATTTTGTATTATTATATTTAAGTACAAAAACTCTTGTTCCATTTGGCTCTGGCAGATAATTTGACTCAAGTGAAATTGGCTAAACTTAAAACAATGCTCTTAACTCATGAATTTTTAGCTTGCTCAGATAATACTTTTTTAGCAGTAAGGTGTTTCATTAAAAATACATTTACAAGACATTATTTGTTTATCAACAGGAGGGGTGCGTGCACAACCTGACAGCAGAAAGAGCCGCTGCTGCCGGTCACAAGCTGTGACAGCAACACTAGCCAATGCAGTTGTCAACTAACTACAAGAGTTACGCTGCTAGATCAACATGAAATTCAACTTAACAACTCTTATAAGTTACATTCAGATGACTGAAAAAAAAAAATGCAGAGAAAAAAACAAACAAACCTAAAGCTTCAGGAGCCAGACGTCCGTCATAGCAATTTCAGGCCTTTTTTGCGTACTTATGTTACGTTAAAATGACACGAGCTTTGGTTGCAGCCACGTGGGGATATTTTCTTTAGGTTTAATGGGTAAGTTTAGGCTCAAGTTACTAAAATGGGTAAGTTTAGGTCTGGAGTTTGGGAGAGGTTAAGATTAGGATCAGGATTTTGTTAATATTCATAAATAAGAACACATCTTAACAACCACCATAGAAATGAACTGGGACTGCGACGCTATTTTGTTTACCCAAAACAGCTTGTGCTAATCATACATAATTTACATGTCCTGTAATACTGTGGTACATGTACACTTTACTGTTTTTGTGTCTGAAGTTACAAAAATGGGTAAGTTTAGATCTAGGGCTTGGAGATGGTTAACATTAGGATTAGGATTTTGTTAAAATTCATAAATGATAACACATCTTTATATTCACCATAGAAATGTATTGGGCAACAACGCATATCATAGATACGCAAAAAAGGTATGCATATACATTTAAATTTGTGTGATATACATACACATTTCCATGAGAATGGGTTGTTTTATACAATATATGTCTAGTGTAATTCTGAAGTAATTACTTTTTGTCTAAAACCTTCTCTTAGCACTTGCCAGGCTTTGGAGTCTTTGTACAGTTAAGTAAGTCAATATTTGTTTACTAAGTACTGGAATAATTGATTAGTTGTGATTAATTGATTAACTTGTTGCAACCCTACTTTATACCAAGGACTCCAGGTGAAATCGGCAACTTTGCTATGACACAAGCATCTCTCCTCTTTTGTGTAGGGTAATTTTTTTCCCCTACTGTTTCTGATAAATAAACAAATAAACTTATTGGCAGAACAGGAGGCAAAATTAAATCATGCAGCAATATGTATTTCTTATATTAGTTTAGTTTTTAAGTTTTAAATTGTCTTTCAGTGGCCTGTGGGGAAATATTGTGCAGAGCAGGTTGACTCTGTTGAAAACCAAAAAGCTATACAATGTTTAAAGTTGGTCCCAAATCTAACTGGTGTGAATCAATCTAAGTTATGCGAGACAGTGGCAGCACAGCCTCCGCTCTCCCACAGGAGCCATGAATTATTCCTGACACATTTCCCGCTGATTGTGACTGATTGAGACGCCTCCTCCAGGTTTGACACTGGAAAAGTCCCACTGCTCCGGAGACAATTTCCCACCGACGCCAACACATTTACACAAGAAAAGTGTGTTTAATTATACAGCCAAGATTAAAAGCTGATTCATTTTCAAGGATACAGTAGCACTGAGGGAACATTCAGTCCAGGTCTGTGCAGTTCAGGACCCGCAGGACATGGAAAGTGCATAAAACGTACGTGTCTGCCCAAGTACCTCTGAGACCACTGCAGTTTTCAGGTCATTACAAGTGTCAGAATGCATGTCACATATGGACCACACTACACTGGAGCTGGTGCATTAGACGGTGCAGGGAACTCACTAAGGTCACAGACTGAATCCTCATCACAGTCCATGTACACAAGGCGTAAGTCGTTAAAAATCTGTTCTTGTTTTGTTAATATCTAAAACAAAAGCTCTTTGGAGAATGCTTTGACTATAATGTTCAAGTCATTATAACATTAAAGATGACAGTTCATGTTTGATGCATTTCAGCTTTATTTGTCAGTGTAAAAAGCAGTGTGCATGCTTTATTGGAATCATACACATAGCCCTCTTTTTACTGTTGCTTGTGAGATTGTTTTCTGAACAGACCAAAATAGAAAGTTTTCACTCCAGACGTTGTTTTCGGTGTCTCTTCTGCTCTTTTCATTGGCTGCATTGACTGCTAGACTTTGTGTGCTCAGAAGAGATTCATGAACAGCTTTCTGCACTGCGCATGACAAAAACCCAGCTTGTAATTTAAACATGTTTGAATGACTGACTGAAGTATCTTTTCTTGGTCTTGACGTTGCGATTTGGATGTGAGTCCAGTAGTAATGAATCCACACAAGAGACTGGCCAATCCTGCTGATCAAAGTCTGATCTCGTCAAATCTCAGAAGTTAAGCAATAGGGCATAGTCAGTTAACCTTGCTCACTCTAAATGGATCTTTGTTGAACTTCGATTTGAGCTCTTCCACAGTAGCATCTGGAACTTTACTCGTGGAAAGCATTTGGGAAAAGGTGGGACATTCAATGAAATACATTGAGCTGATTGGGTGTGTGAACACACCCAATCAGCTCAATGTATATTATGGTTAATCATTCACAGCAACGAGTTGTAATGGTGCATCTAATGTCAACTACACCTCTCTGCTCAACTTTAAAAAAGAAAATACTCCGTTATTCTGCTAAAACAGAATCAAAAGCAGCAGAAGCACATACATCCACGGGAGCCGCCATCTTTGTTTTGTTTGAATCAAGTGGTACTTCCTGTCATTATTGCAACCAACCCTCCTCACACCCTACTGCAGCAATGTGATTGGGCTGGTCACGTGTGTTGGACTCCGAACCCATCGGGCAGCTGGAAGGCCAGAGGGATTATCTTGAGTTTTTGAATTCACAAATATTGTGAGATAATCCATCTGGCTGGCCAGGTTACTGGTCAGTACTTAGATGGGAGAACTCCAGGTGCCACAGTGAGACAGCTAGAGTCATTAATTGTTTTCATCCCCTTGATTTTAATGGACATTGATAAGTATCTAATAAGTCTAGGGACGTGGAAATGCTAAATACTGTATTGCATTTAGAATCCCTGTTGCACAAAAAAAGTTAACACTATTGCTTGAGGTGGATTTTGTTTCATGCACATATCAGCTGAAGCAAAGTCTCCAAGCTAGAAAAACTCCAAGCTAGAAGTGAATTAAAACTCACAGGTCCCTTGGACACACACCTGCATCAGCGACTCTGGAGGTGATGAACAAAGACTAAATAATTCATAATGCTTCAGACACACAAACTACCATTACCTTACACAAAAATAAAACATGTTGGCCAATCAAAACCACTACAACTCTGTAAAAATGTTTTGGTTGTCCAACTTTACAGTTATTCAGAGCTCATTCTTTATCAACACAGTGATAACAACAGTAAAAAGTTTTTTTTAATTGACAACTTTTTATTTTTCTTGTTTAAAGTGGAACAATTGTCAGATGTAAAACTTCTATTGGCACCTCAAGTTGTTTTCCAAGAAACCCAACTATTTAAAATGAAGTACCGTTGCTCTTTGGCTGCAATTATAATTAACCAAATGAATCTCTAACAACAACAACAACAATAACTCTTTTTCTTAACTCTTCAACACATTATTAATAAATCAAAATTTGACGTTGGTAATTATGTTCCATGATTTTGGTCTTTCTTGACATTTAGCAATTTCACTCAAGTTTTCCACAGATGATTACCAATTTAAGAAAGACTTTCTCAACTTCCTCATCAAAAACTGTTTTAAATGTCTCTCAAAAGTAAAGTCAAAGTCAAACAGATTTACGTCGAGTGCACTTCACAGCTTGTTTGTTCTACATGTAACACCCTTTCGGCTTTTCGCGGCTCGCTCCAAACACATGTCAAGCCATTATCAGTTTGTTGCCACGTTTTAGCCGAAAACGGGGAAACTTTAGTCGTTCCGTCCTTGTCTCTCCCCTGGGTTGTGTCCTATGAAAGTCTGTCCTTCCTCGGTCTCATTGGGGATGCGGTGTGCTGACCTGTTTTAGCTTTCCCTCTGAAACTAAATGTCATGTTAAAAAAGGCAGAAGCGCGTTGTGTGGCTGTCTTGGTGAATTGCGGTGACTTTCTGTCTATGTGTATTAATATTAATGCGGAAAGGTGTGCCCTAGCATCTTCGGAAATGAAATGGGTTCTTTTGGGCAAATGCCACGGGTAAATGAGACTGCAATTACAGATAGCATGGGTGTTTGTCTTTTATTTCTTTTGGGTATTTTTTTTTTTTTTTTAGTTTAATCAGTAACTCAAAATCTAATCTTTATATTCTTTTGGTGTCTTTTTGGAAACTTTTCTAGCCTTGCAGATTACTTCTTGCCTTTTAGTTAAAGTGAATATTCTTAATTTATATGTTTTGGCTAAACCCTAAACTAACTAAAAAAGATCAGTTTACTTCAATAGCATCTAATGTAAGCAAAATTCAGATGCTCTAAGTGTTTCTACTTTAAAACCTCTGAGGCTTACGTTGAAAGTTGACTTATGTGAGTTATGTTATGTTCTTATTTCTATAAAAACCTTGTTCCTTTAACTATATTATCCCACAAACTTTCTTTAACTTGAGTTTATCCATCCATACAAGTCTCACAGTATCACTTTATTGCAGCCCATACAATGAAATGTCAAAAACTTGTAATAAAAAGCAAGTTTTCACGCCTTTAACATCTATCTGTTATGAAAATAAAACATTTTGGTCGAAGCGATGTGGCGACATTTTGGGGGGTTTAATGAATAAAATATACCCCAAGTCCCTAAAATTACCATTTTCGTAACTTGAAGCCTAAACTTACTTGTTAAAGCCAAAGAAAATGTCGCCACAAGGCTTCAACCAAAATGGTTTTTTTTTTGTTTTTTTTTTAACGTTTTTGCTTTTCGTAACACATTGACGTAAAAAAGCGGGAAAATGTGCTTCTCCTATGTTTTTGACACTTTGTTGAATATTTACGTTTTCTTCAGAGAGTGTGTTTTAAAGGTCTTGTGCTAACCTTGAATCTGTACAAAGGAGGAGATTTTTTTTCCCAATCATAATGATACAAACTAAAGTATATCACTGCAATTAAAATCTATGTTCAATCGGATTTCAAGATTACAGGTGAAATGCCTAATTTATAGTCCAGGCCCTCAATACGAGGGTTAGGGTTAGGGTTAGGGTTATTTGTTGCTGAATTGCACACATAACAATAATAAAAAAGCATAATAAAATACAAGTATGTATTACTGTAGAGCGCTGCATTTCATTACAAGAATAGAACTCAGCATTATAAAGACATGTTGACTTAGTTAAAGTTGTGTTAAATGAATTTGAAAACTCTCTGTGGAAAATATTCGAACATCCCGAAATGTTAATTTTGTGTCCAATTCAAGTGTTTTCATTGAAGTATTGAGGAGAGGAGGAGCTTTCTGTACGCGTTTTAGTGTAAGATGAATGGCTGGCTCTGCAGTAAACAAAGTTCTGAGTTCGACTACATTCAATTTGTATTCAACAACCTGAAAGATCCATTGATATACGTAATACATAATCCTCAATGATAAATTCAACTCACGATTTGAAGATGGAAAAAACAATGTATCTTAGCTTAATCCTTTAAGTGTCAAAGTTGCAATTCATACACTCTCCGGACTCAGATTCTCCATTTCTGATAAATTTCCGTAGTTTGGAAAATTCCTGATGTCAGTTTGGATTCCACAGAAAAAAGTTTCAAGTGTCTATATTTACTGGAAAGTATCTCTAATGTATGTTGAAAGATACAAGTAATGCACAGAAACCATAATATGTTCACAAACACAAATAAGAAAATCAAAAGCTTATTTTTCTCAAAAGTGAAAGTGGAGTTAAGGTACTTGCCCCTCCATAATGTGATGAAGTGAAAGTGACATGGCCTTAGTCTCTGCTCATTTCCCAGAATGCTCCTGGAGCGGAGTGTTTTCTCACCTACTCACAGTCCGCTCTTATCAGGCTGCTCTGGGCCTGAGTGCCACTGTTTTGGGCAGGTTGAGAAGAGCTCCATTCAGCGGAGGGTCACATGAGGTAGACCCACAAACAGGTGAGCAGTGAGTGAGTGTGGACCTCATCAGCCAATCAACTGAGTTTATAGACTTGTTGTGATGCAGACCAGTGTGTGTGTTTGTCTCTGAAGTGTGGATCACAGTGGGCACAACACAACACAGGGCTCTGAAGCTACAGAGTTCTACAAATAAATTAGCATTAGATTTGAAACTGGCTTAAAAAGTAAGGGTGGATTTATGAGTTGTTTGATTTGATGTTTTGACAAGAAACACCCCCTAATAATATTGTCTGTGATATTTTTTTCAATATCAGCCAATACTATTGATATTTAAAAGATGCACTAGTATTCACATTATGCATTATTCATTCTTTCCACACTGGGTGGTGGTAAGCTACTATTGTAGCCACAGCTGCCCTGGGGCAGACTGACAGAAGCGAGGCTGCCGTTTTGCGCCATCGGCCCCTCTGACCACCACCAACCATTCACACTCACACTAGAACCATACTAGGCAATGTGGGTGAAGTGTATTGCTTAAGGCCCCACTGTGGCACCTGAGGTTCCTCCTCGGTCTCCCATCCGAGTACTGTTCAGGCCCAACCGTGCTTAGCTTCTGAGATCTGACGGGATCAGGCTTTGGCGAGCTGGTATGGCTACATGTTTTACATGTTTGCACATTGGTTGAGGACTGAGTAACAACAAACAAGTCATGAGTGCTAGTCTAGTAAAAACATCTAAAACATGCTCTTATCCAAGTCTGTAAAAAAGACTTTTGTGTTATATTTTCTGCAACTAGGGTTAGGGGTTAAAACTGCAGAACTGATAAGCTCCACCTCTTCTTTGTATGATTTTAAATAAGAAGCAGCAGACTCTAAATGTGTAATTTTTATTGCTATGACGTGGCTATGTGACTATATTGAACCATAGCTGCTTTACTATGATATGAATTTTTAAAATGATCACAGTTAAATACAGACAAGTTGGCGGGGATATGTGGTAGGTAAGAACAGGGCTTTTCTGAGCATTCAATCATCAGCTGCAGGATAATACAAGATTACTCAGAAATCATTCTTTATAGAACTTGAGTGAACTAATAATGAGAGAAGGCAGTTCTAACAAGGTTAAAAACTTAAAACAGGTTTTCCTCAATAGTTTTCCTTTAAACCACTCTGTTTGTTTAAAATTTTGGCAAGCCTATTGCCTTTAATGGCACTCTTTCTGCATTGACTGCTCAAAGTGTTTGATGTGCCTTTATAGTCAGTTTCCCTCACTGCAATCTTACTTTTTGGCAATGAAACTTGAAATGAGCATCAAAAGCTACTATCTGTGAAGTTTTTCTATCTCCGTGTCCTTAAAACACCTTTAGGAAAGACTGAACCATCTGCACAAGATCTCTCATTTTAAATCTTACTGTTTAAACTGTTTGCTGCCTTATTGCACAAATCACCTCTCACGTTCTGTTTGCTTTGCTTATATCTAATTTAAGCACATAATTATCACTTGGCGCTTGTAAAACTATTATTTTTCAAGTGGTTTGAGTTACATGCCCATTTAATCAGTTTTAATTACCTTGTTCAGAATTAGCCAGAAGTGGTCGTTGACATTACTAAAAGTGGCACAAATTGGTTGATAATACATGTTTTTGACGGCGCTTGACATGTAAATCGCCGGGCTAAGAACGGACGAGTGTTTGGCAATCTTAACGAAGGCCCGTCGGATCACAAAGCAGTAATTGTTTGTGTGACTGGAGAATCGTGATGTGTGCTGCTTCAGTGTGTTGATCACGCAGAGCCGTAATGCCATTAGCACGCTCTTTCAGAAGACACACTGATTGTTATTAAATGTTTTCCGTTAGCGTGTGTTTGTCGCTGTGCGCTGGGGCGGAAAGAACTCATCAGGATCGACAAAGACAAGTCAACATGGTTCACTGGTGGACTAATGGATAGAACTTTATTATCTAGTTTAACTTTAAGGTGATGTTCATACAGCCTGATGCTTCAGCCGGTTTTGTTTAGTCCATTCACTCCATTTTCGGTGTTTTTTTTAAATAGTTTTAATCGCTGCATATGTAATGATGTAATGCGCCTGAACATTTCCTGTAGTTTTTATTTATTTATTTGCGTTGAGTTTACGAGTTAAAGGGACAAAATGTTCTTGATTTATGTCCAAAAGCACTTTTCCACGTTTCAAGACACTCAAACCACTTTGCAATCAAATACACCCAGTGTACGCAGACACTGAGGCAGAGTGGGTTAAGTGTCTTGCCCATGAACACAACGACAAACTTTTCTTGTCGTCTCACAGTGACACCTGGTGTTCCATTGGTCCCCATCCAAGTATTAACCAGGCTCTGACTTGCTCAGCTATTTAGAGAGATCTGACTTTGACAAACAGTATGAACAAATCAAATCAAATTCTAAGTTTAATAATTGACACAAATCAAATCAACCATGTTTGGTTCTGACCCACACACCGCTTCATCTCTGATTGTACTTCCTGGTTTCGGAGTACTGCCTGCAGTTCTGCAATGCCTGTCCTAGAAGCTGAAGTAAAATTAAATTGAGTGGAGGCAGTAGGTGACGCCAGCCTGTTAATGTGTATGTGATCCTAAATGAACTAGAACACGGGTTTTACTAGAACAGGCTGTATGCCTTTTGCTCACACATTTGATATCCTTGCGCCTTTGGTTTCTAATAATTTGATCATTCTTTTTTTATTTCGGCTTTTAGTTTTGTCCTAATGTATTCAAAATCTAAAATCTTATTTTTTTTAAATTACATGGGATGTCACACCTGTGAGATAGATGGGATAGATTATTATCCAGGCAAAGAAAAATTCATTAGCACAGATTTGGACAGCTTTTTAAACAATCCTTTATATCTTTTTGAATGCAGCTAATGACAAGTAGAAACAAAAACATTTATTTTCATTCAGTGTTACAAATAATTGCTGAGCTCCACTGTCAAATAAACAAATCTTAATTGTATCTGGGTCAATTAGGCGTCACTGCAATTTCCTCTAGCAAATGAATGAGAGTGCAAATGTTTGTCTTGATGTGCTAACTCTGGGTGTTCCCCACCTACGGCCCAAAGTAACAGGGATAATCTTCAGAACCTACAACTAATAATTGGGACAAAGCGGTAAAAAAAATGAATTTTGATTGTATCTGCTCGACTGTTTGAGTTTAACAAACTCAATCTGTATAAAGAATTAGAGAAGTTTCCATTCTGGACTCCAGTTAAGCCTTCCTCATGAAATAATGTCAAATTTAATTGAAACCAGCCTTTGAATATTCAGCCATTACATGTCATTACATTAAACTGATTAAAAAACCTAATTAGACACATCTATCTTACGTGACAAGGAACATGAATGAGATTTATCTACTTGCTCACTTAATACATTACTTGGCCGGCCTGCTTATGGGCTAAAGTTCCTCAAAGTCTGCAGTCGGACCATATTCTGGCCATTATCCAGGCTTGGTCCACGGAGTTCCTCTCTCGTGGTGAACATAAGGAGCACCTCAGCTCTTGTTAGCCCTGCTTTATGGTCCTCAGCAGCCTCTCTTTATAGAGCCGTGCCGCATTTAAAGTAAATGAAAGTGTCCACTGCAGAGCCAGCACTTCCAAGTAAACAGACATTTACATAAACGCTCTGTTGATGGCACGAATACTACGCCATTTCAACGTATCAGAAGATTTACTTAGATTTATGTGAAAGAAATGTCTATTGTAGATAAGGTTTGGAGTACTTGAGCAAATTGAATGATTCAGTCGGTTGAGTAAAAAAGCTCAAATTGGAAAGCGTGTGAAATGAAGCCATCCGCCTCTGTGGTTACATCTTATTTTTCTCGCGACTGCTTTATTTGTATTCAGCCGTTTCCCCTTTTCACTTACTCTAATGCTAATGTTATTCCTCTAAAATGTTTACCCCAGCAGCATTTTTTAACCAAATCACTCATATTCAACAAGCCACAACATCCATTTCACACCATCACCGGATTTACTCTGCTAAGCTGCTATTAAAAAAAACAACAACAAATGCACGTAGTTATCATTATGTGGATGTCATGCTAAAGATGCATTTGGGGACTTTTCTGCCTGGGGGGTCCGCTGCACATTTTGCTTAATATTCATGCTGCTTTTCTCTTAATGTTGCAGTTTTTAAATATTGTGTTTATTTGGTTTAGGACATTGTATATTACCTCTTCCCCTGCCAATGACGAAAATGTCCGTTATTGCGCGGCCAATGACGTCTATTTCTGTCATAGACCTTCATATTGATAACAGGCAAAACATCTTGGACGAAAAACATTGCAGAGTAAGTTTAGAGCAGATATTTGATCTTTAAAATGAAGAAAACACGATCCTGCTGGACTCAGACTCGAGGAAAACAGCACAAGCTGTGAGTAGGAGAAATACTAAACTTTCTCTTCTGTGAGCGATGGTCAGAATACTGTATTTTGTCATGTTTGGAGGGTTAAATATATTCAATGCCCCATTAAATAGTCAATCTATATAAGCTCCATCAGAATCTGCTGTGCTTCCTCCTCATTTGTTGGTTTAAAGATGAAAAAGACTCTTGTCCTCATTGTTTTAAACAAGTGAATCTTGTATTTTTTTTATCATAAAGACATTATTTTATTGTAGAGGCTTATATTCTTTCACCAAAAAGTTGAACAGACAAAAATATCACTGAAGTTTGATTTAGAAAAAGGACGTTCTCTCAGAAGTGTCTCATCAAACGCTGAAAACTAATGAACACAAGGATTTTCAAATGCCTTTAAAAAGAGAACAGATTTATGTAGAACAACAATTCTTTTTTTTTATATATATATATAAATGTAGTACACTTGTAGGTCTCATTTAATGTATAACATGTCATGATTCCAGTTTTACAAAGATTTTTTTTTTTTGTGGAACTGTGAATATTGCTTAAAATGATCAAAAAGACCTGGAGGGTCAAAACTAGAATAGAGCTGGCGGTGAAAGCGTTAATCAATTGCTGTGTCCAAACGTTCACTCTCGTTCCTAATCACTCAATCATTTAGTTAGCGCACTCATTCATTTGGTCTTGGTTTTGGCCTCAGCTGACCGCGGGTCACGTGACTCTCTCCCTTGAGTTATAACATTGATCGGCAAAAGTCTGAGTAAAAATTTACTTTTGTAATAAATATTTTAAGTCCATTTGACATGCGCACTTTTATGGACTACTAATCACCAAACACATTTTATTTTACTTGGACCTCATGTTAACATCAAACAGACTGGATAATTTATGGCTAACATTAGCAGCAAACTAAAGTTAGCAGTTAGTATTATGGCTAACAGCATTTAGTTACCAGTGTATTGTTTATTCTCCCAACTCAACAGTGAGTTTAAGCCGCTCTTTATCATCTTTCATCCAGTCGTGTTGTTTCCAGTCTAAGACTTGGCGCTGTTCGTGTTGTTTTTTCTCATTCTCACAATGAATTGTTGTCTATATTGGCCTTTCTGGTGGACCATCAATGCTCACTACTTTTCCAGATGCATTGTGGGAATTATGAGTGCTCTACTTTTTGACCTACTGGACATTCAGACACCACTACAAAATGGAGTGACCCCTGAATAATGAACTATATAGTAGTTAGGGCACTTATTCAAACAAGTTTCAGCAGCTGCTTTAACATAAACATGCTGGAGTTAGCAAGAGTCCTAAATTTCAGCTCTTGTCCTAAGGCCTGATGAAATGGTAAACAACAATTAATTACACATCAAACACCACATAATTGACTTACATGCACAACACATTTCAGACATTTCAAAAGTTATTTACAATATCAAACAACAGGCTAATTTCAAATAAGTGCCCAAGAATCATTATTATACATATTATGGATGATTTTGGATGGATGAAGAAGTCAAGGATAGGTTCTTACATCATTCAAATGTGTCTTGTTTGCAACTTCCCATGAACACAAGAATGCTGAGGGCGTTTGGATCGAGTGTGTGATGGTGCAATGGAGGCTTTTGTTAGTATTATCTTTATTCCAGCATTGCTTGTCTGTCTGTCAGCACAGACAATGGCTGAAGGTCACAAGTGGATGAGAAAAAGTGTTTGAATTGGCCAAGAAGAGATTAAATGTTTCAGAAGAGAAGCACGCTCCAGACATTAGGTAGGCGTCCACTTTGGTGACCGAACAAATGCAAGCTATTTAGGGTTAGTTAGTTAGTTAGGTAGTTAGTTAGTTAGGTAGTTAGGTAGTTAGGTAGTTAGGTAGGTAGTTAGGTAGGTAGTTAAGCATATTCATGAAAGTCCGATGCTGGGAAAGTTTTAAATCTTACAAAGGTTGAGCTAGTCATAGACCTTGAACATTGTGAGATTTCTTCTTCCATCTTTTATTGGACAAGACAGTGTATCTTGAAATAAGAATGAGAAATGGAAAATCATTCTGTGAATTGTCAAACTCAACAGTGCAATAGGCTGTACATGGAGCCCTGCCACAGTATGTGCTGTGATCCTCTGGGAGTGAGACAAGAGAAGTTGAATTTATGACACACAAGAAATACATAAGAATAGACCAGGATAGCAAAGAGTTAAGCTATTTTAAGCTGTCAGTCATGTATCATACCATCACAGAACGAGGAGCACTGCTTTTGTTCCTGTATTTTCTAAATGTATAGTGTAACAAGTCAAGCTCGGATTAACCAGTCTGTTTAATAATTTGACCATTTTGAATGTAGGCCTTTTTCCACTGTTGACATTTTTTTTAGTCTCCATTTTTGGCGCTTTCACACAGAGCAGGAACTATGGACTGGGGTCACACTTTTTTAGCTCTAGCTCTGGGGCAGGTTTTTTTTCCAGTCAAACCAGGAACTTTTTGGTGACATAAGCACATTTACATTTCTTCTTTTACATTTGTAAATATGTTATATTAGTTTTCACATTTAGACTAACTTTCCTAACCCTTAAGAAAAATTATTTGAAGAACGATTAAAGCTGTAAGTCAATTTGTAAATATTAAAGTAAATACCAGTAATTTTGTTTTGTGGTTAATTTCAGTAATATTTTTATTTTATTTTATTATGTTTTGTAAATCATAATTTTATATGCAATTGAAAAAGACTCCACTTACTAGTATTCATTTATTTAAATGTTTCAGACTATGCAGATGCTAACGCTAAAACTAGTTAGATCCACTTTCAGAAACTGTTGCTGTGTGAACACAAACATGAGGACGGAGTGGTTCCTCTGACTAAACAGGGACTGGAGGAATACTGGTACTAGTTCTTGGTACTTTTATGTAGGAAAATGCCTTAGAGTGGTCAGTATGATAAAAAGATACATCAATATCAATCTGTTTAGACAAAAGATGATTCTGCTTAGACCTCACTGATACCAATACTGGATGCACACAATTTAGTTAGTTTAGTTTAGTAGAGCCAATTATCGATCCCATTACTGGCTGATATTGATCAATGGTTGTTCAGTCATTACTTTCAAGATAAATGACAGTAACTTCACACAATCTGATCCATTACTTATCGGTAATAAGTGTGTTTCAATAACAAATAAAGCAGTGTTCAGTTCCTACGCTAGTATTGGTTGTTATTAGGTATTGGGACATAAATTTAATCCCAAATTATTGGAATGAGAACTGGAAAAGCTGGATTGGTGCATCTCTTAACTAATTATACGTATAAATCTAAATGGCTGACTTATAAAATTGCACAACCAAGTTCCCTCTAAAATTCTATTGATCTTTTTCTATACAGTAATATAAGATTTTTCTCAAGGGGAGCATCTGTTTGATTACATCCATAAGCAGATTGGCCTTTATGTCACGCTCAGCTGTATATTCGCTCCATTTCAGGCTCCGATTGCTGCTCAGTGTTGCGGTAAATATGGCGTCCCTCTCGGTAATATTGTGCATCTGACATATTGTTTTAGAATCTCATTAGAACCAAACGAGACGACTAAATGCAGACATTAGCAATTAAACTAAATGTATAGAACACAGGCAATGGCTGGATGAAGATTTGGTTTAGAAACAAGAACTTTTGTGGTTGACTTGTTTGGGCTGCAAGATTAAATAAGCATAGTCAGCCATTTTATTTCATCCAATTTTCTATTTTTAGTCATTTGAAACATCTTGCTCAAAGGCACACGAGCTATTTAACATTACAAATGCATCATCACATCACTGCTTTGCCTGAAATGTAATTAAGCCAAGTCCAAAGAGGGGAAAGTCTTAAGTCTAAACCAAAGTCAGAACACCACAAGTCCAAGCTGAGTCCAAGTTCTCTACTTTTAGTTCCAAGACTTTGCAAGTTTTTAAATCAATCTACTTTTTTTTTTAATTTTCATTTAAAACAGATTGATCACAAAAAAAAGTGACGAGGGACATATTTCAATTTGTAAATGTAAAATTACACAACTTTTTGAGGAGAAGCATCAAGTCTTCTCAAGTCAAGTCTCAAGTGTGAAGTTTATGCCTGACGCAAAATTACGTAGTTCCACTGTGCAGACCCTCGTGGTCCTAGTGGCGGAACTACGTAATTTTGGCAGACACGCCCCCTCAAATCCTGTCCGCGTAGATCAAATCAGATCAGATAGATCAGGACTGTCCTCGCGGAAATCAATTAACCAATTTTTTGTCCATTTTATCAAGTCAAGTCTCAAGTCATTAAAATAATGACTCAAGTCTGACTTAAGTCTAAGTCACAATGTAGAAGCCTACACTTTGGCTAGGACATGACTAGGGCTTGCACAAACTATCGACTAGAAAGGTTGGCTTAAGAAAAAGCCATTTTAAACTTGTGTCTTTACAACACTCTAACTCATGCTCAAAACACAAATAGATACAGAGATCTCTTGTTAATGTATCTATTCAAGTGAAAATGTGTCTGCAATATCTTAACTATATCTAATAATGTTCTGTTTGTTCACCAAACTCCATTAATTTGTCTGGTACAAGCATCTCTGCCATTGGGCTTAATGCAAAAATTGTACATTGTTCTTAATAATAAACATTCCAAGTGTGTCTATAGTTGTTGTCAGCTTTGTAGCTAAGTAAGCATACAGGCACTTCTGGCTCAAAAGCTTATGTGAAGAACAATTCGGAGGCCCAGTTAAGAGAGCAAAAAAAGATGCAGACTGTAGATTGTATACATTTTTAAGGAACAAAATTGAGTATAGCCCCTTTTAAATAAATTAATTTGGGTTTTCAAAGTGCTTGGAACTTACTGTGAACCCATGTTGGCAAAAAAATCCCATTAAAGATTCAATTTTAATAGCAAATGAGTGGGTTTTATGTAAAAAGCTTCATGAATATGCCGTCGCGTGTAAGTTCATGCTCCAAATCCAGCCAGTATCATCACAGCAGACGCATTGCAGTGCCAAAACCCCAAGATAGTTATTTGGCTACAACACATTTAAAACTAGGCCGTCCCAATATTAATTTAAGAATCCTCAGAAGCACCACAAAACAATTTCAAATGAGTCTTTCTGTGTAGAATAGTGAACAAGCGGCAGGGGGCTGTCACTGTGCCCTGCTATTGTTTTAATGAATTAACAAACCCCAGAAAGATGCGGCGACACCCGGACTCATGTATGAATAATGAAGGAGCGCTCTATACGTTTGTGACAGTCGGCGCCGTCGCTTTGTCGTCGCGCTGAGGATCTGCAGCTTTGAGTTTGAATCAAGACAATTTTAGCTGTGAGGTTGGTTTGCGATTCATTGTTCTGTTCAGTTACGCTGTTTACATAATGATGTTAAAGTTTCATTTGGATTTGTTTGTCCACTGAAAGAGAGAGAGAGAGAAAGAGAGAGATGCAAAGAGAAACAAAAAGGCAGGGAGAGAGAGGGGGTCAGAGGAAGAGAGAGAAAGAGATAGAAAGGAGGAGAGAGAGACAGTGAGAGAAAGAGGGAGAGAGAGAGACGGAGAGAGAAACAGACATAGGGAGGGAGAGACAGATAGAGGGAGAGAGATAGAGAAACAGAGAGGCAGAGGAAGGAGGAGAGAGAGAGGGAGAGAGAGACTGACAGAGGGAGAGAGAGACATAGGAAGGAGGAGAGAGAGACAGACAGAGGGAGAGAGAGAGCAAGAGGGAGAGACTGAGGGTCAGAAAGGAAAAGACAAACAGGGAGAGAGAGACAGAGAGGAAGGAGGAGAGAGACAGAGAAGGAGGAGAGAGAGACAGAGGGAGAGAGGGAACAGAAAGGAAGAGGAAGAAAGAGGAAGAGGGAGAGAGAGAGACAGAGTAAGAGGGGTAGAGAGAAAAAGAGGGAGAGAGAGACCGAAAGAGATACAGACAGTAAGACAGAGATGGAAAGAAAAAAAAGAGACACACAGATAGAAAGAGAGAGAGAGAGACAGAGGCTGAAAGAGACAGAAAGACAGACAAAGAGAGAGAGAGATGAAGAGAGAAACTATGAGAGAGGGACAGAGCAAAAGAAACAGACAGATGGAGAGACAGACAAAGAGAAACAGGTGGAATGAGAGAGAGAGAGAAAAACTTTAACAGAGAGACAGAAAGCCAGAGGCGGAGAGAGAAAAAGAGACAAACACAGAGAGGGGGAGAGAGATAAAGAAACTGGAAAGAGAGTGAGATACAGAGGGAGAGAGAGACACACACACACACACACAGAGATATAGAGACAGAGGGAGAGAGACAGAAAGAGAGAGAGCACTATGCAACATAATGTAACAGGTCAAATCTACATTTCCTTCACCTTCAGGCGTCTTGTGTGTTTTGACAGGACGTCTGGAGCACTTTTGGAGATTTAGTGTGAAAGTGACAACGTCCATCTACTTCAGCTTTGACTTCAAGTCTCCACAAGTGAACGACTCTTTTGTACTTGTGATTCTGATTTAAACTATTATTCATTATTTGTGTTGTCAGTGTCAATTACTTTGGCAATAACGTGTCTAATGAAAGAGGATACTGCTTTTCCTCTTTTACGCTTTATTCCCACACCAGAAATCGAGTTAGAGTTTCATCTGCTGGTAGCAAAGAGAAAATAAACAACGCTTGTCACCAACATGCTAATGCTGGCTATCAGTTGTAGTGAATTGTCTTTGGAAAGGCTCCGATTTATGTTGATGATTTAAAGTAAGTACTTTTAAAACATGCAGGCAATATCTTTACCTGGGCACGCAGTAGCCCTGAAGTGGTGGGACACACAAACTCAAACTAAATACACTCAAGGAAAAAAGAAATGCAACATTTTAATTTTCAAAGATTACTTCGAAAACGAGTACATTTGAAAAAAAAAAAAAAAACTAGTTAGCATTATGGTTTCAGTCCATAGTAAGCTGAAGACAGATGAACAGATTTCTTGGTTTGGCTTGACGGATTGTGAGAACAATAAAGAGTGCATTACAGGGTCGTTTATTCACACAAACTCATGTTTGAAACTGAGAGTTGACTTTTACCGCTGGTTAACTGTGCTCAATCTTCTCTATAAAAGACACCAGAATGAAGCCAAAAACACACTTCTTCACGATGCCCCAATTGTCCAACCAGAGAGGATGAGCTATTGGCTGCTCCAAGCTGGACGGTGTTGTTTTGCTGTCTCCAGGGTGTTTGGAGTCCACCGCTCTACCATTAGTCGTCTTGTTCCTCTAACGACCGCCCTCGTACTGGTGGCCCCCATGTAACGACCGCTGCAACCACCCTGCACATCTCCATAACAGGTTCAGCCGCCACCAGGTCCACAGCCGAGACCATTGGGACACACCACAGGCCAGTGTCGACCAGAACCATCCGTAATCACCTCTGTGCTGACAGTATTCCACCATATCGGTCATTTGTTGGATCAGTGCTTACCCCCCAACATCGCCGAGCTTGGGTGAATGGTGCACTGCACATCGTCGTTTACAGAGGTGGTCCCAAAGGTCCCCATTGAAAATGTCTGGGATCTGCTCAGTGTGCATGTCCACCCACGTGAACATCCTCCCGAAACTCAGCAGCAGCTTACGGCGGCACTGGTGGAAGAATGGACCAACTCAAGGCCAACGGGGGTCAGTGAACTATTGACAGTCTGATGAAATTCCTGTCACTTTTGGTTTGGGTTTGCTCTATTGGTTGTGTTATTGGACTCGAAAATGTGTAAACGCTGTGTAAATGAGTTGGCCTGAGAATTACAAATGGATGTTGGGTTCATATGAAACAGGCGGATCTCAAAAATAAAATTATTCTGCACCAAAACTCCGAAAACTGAGTGTGCGTTTCTTTCTTCCAAGATATGTTTTTAAAGGATTTAAACTGTCGATATACATTATGTGGAAGTCTTTACCGAGTGGAAGACTGTTCCATAATTTAGGTGCTACTACAAAGACAGCACAGCCGCCTTTAGTTTTAAGATAAAAGGAGGGCACTGATAGTAAACTTGAGAGTACAAAGAGTGCAGCATAGTGTCAACAAATCAGCAATGTATGAAGGAGCAGAGCCTTTAAATGTTACTATTTGCTCATGTGATGGGTCTCACCTGTCAGATTTTAGTAGGTTGGGCCTGGGCAGTAGTTGGATGGGAGACCGCCGGAACCACAAGTGCCACAGTAAAGGAGAAACTTGTTATATTGTTAGGCAAGACACTTCATCCACATTGCCTAGTATGGATCTAGTGTGTGTATGAATGGCAAAACGACAGCCTCCCTTCTGTCAGTCTGCCTCAGGGCAACTGTGGCTACAATATTAGCCTACAACCATCGCGTGTGGTGTGAATGAATAATGCATAATGTGTCTTTGGGCGTCTTGAAAAGTGTATAAATTCATGGCATTATTATCATTACAGTGGTACAAAAATGCTGCTGTGGCAATATTGTGAAGATGGATTTCTAAGCTTATTTGTTTCACTGGAATAAGCATCACTTTTAACTACTTTGAGTTCACAGATCACCTTACTCATAATATAGGTATTGCAGAGAGGGCAAAAGTACTGAAGTTCACGAAAGTAATAGTACAGTTACTTGTGTAAACTCGGGTGAATGCCAGATCCTGCAGGAAAGTAAACCTAAGTAAATTTACTCAAATAAAAAAGTAAAATGTCAATAACACTGCCAAACATTATTATCTAGTCTCAGTTAAAACGACTAGAATACTAACATGTTTTAAGACATTTCTGACTGTTTTCAAGAGACTTAACTTGACTCAGATTTGCCATTGAGGTGATTAAATATTTTACTTCATTAGCAAAAATTGACTAAAAAAAAAAATTATTGAAACAAGGCCGAAAAGACATCAAAACAGGTCACAAAATCTAAGCACAAGTAAAGCCATCTTAACTAGAAAAAATACCAAAAATAAAGGTTATTTTTAGCAGTGACAAAGTTGGTTTGTAACATTGGTGGAGTGTTTCATTTGGAACTTTGGACGCTTGTAGGCTACTGCAGATCTATCTAAATACATCGAGTTTCCTGGTGTTTGCTGGCCAGTGATGAACATAAAGTTTTGATGTGAGCGTAAACGCAGACATTAAATAAAGTTTTGATGATGACTTCCTAACTCCAGAAGCGAGTCTTTATAAATATCTTGAGCCCATCTCATGTTTACAGCCTCAGAACATGCAGCACCTGTGGGTTGATTTGATATAAACCAGTCTGTCACTGAAAACATGACTCACAGAAGCTTATATTCTCCTGCCAGATCTAAACTGCTATGACACAATCAAAAACATGAATATTAAAGATCTGTATATTGATGCATTATTCAGTCTGAGGCCCAAAAACACATGCAGCCTGATGTTTTAGAAATGAGACTGTGCCTGCAGTGATGTATTCATGTTAGAAGGGTTATTCCAGTTAATGTTTTTCACACTTTCCTATCGGTCTGAATAAATTGAAAAAGGTGAGTCAGTGAACTTTATTAGCTTCCATTTCTTAAAGGACATTAGCTCAAATACCAACATTTTTTATCTCTCCATGTTTTAACCTCCCACATGCAGCATATTTTTCCTAAAAACCTGACAAAAATGGCTCTAATTAAAGGCACACCATGTTTTGACCAAAATAGACTTAAATAAAAGTTAGATTTTGTAATTAGTCGGAGTGTGAATCTTGACAATTCTATTTGATTTTGATTCTTGGATCTTGATTTGACGTAATAA
This sequence comes from Mugilogobius chulae, assembly GCA_038363315.1. NCBI lineage: Eukaryota > Metazoa > Chordata > Actinopteri > Gobiiformes > Gobiidae > Mugilogobius > Mugilogobius chulae. The sequence goes on from CM076396.1 coordinate 25,822,194, forward strand.
GTATTTTAAATGTAGGATTACCCAAACATGCATGAATCAATCCAAGTTCAACTTTGGGTAAACTAATGATAGAAGAACATGATTGTTGCTGTTACTTTTCTATTGGAAGATGCACATATAACATACATACACAAAACAGATTATGCACCACCTCAAATTGTCAAAAATGTCAATTCTGTTCAAATGGACAGAAATGACATTTTGACAATGGAAACCCATTTCCACATGAGCAAATGTTTGATAAATGAAGCCCCTAAGACTAGATTGTGAGCTTCACTCAGACAAACTTTGACTTTACTGAATGACCATGTGAATCATTCTTCTTTAGCTCTCTATGTACTTTGTAGTTACTAGGTGACATTCATTAATCCAAATAGTTTTATTGCTGGCCAAAACTCAAATGTTAAGACCAGGAGTTGTTTAAAAAAAATGAATGTAAAAGATATTTCTTGTGCCAAAGGGTAGACTGAAGACTGCCTTGTCCATCTTTGGCATTAAACCTTTATCTAAGCCTGAAGTGGTAAAAGATAGGGCGTATATATCCTCTCGGAGACAACAGTGAAAAATAGCCCGCGGTGCTGCTACCTGCCAGACTTTCCTAAGGGTGCCGTGGATCTACAAAAAAGATGGAGGCGTTTGGGGTAAAGGCACAAACAACATAAAAACAGAAAGCTTTAGTTTGGACTGTTGATGACTCAGCAGTTTTACACTGCTCCTGACTAACAGCTATGCATTTAGAGAATATAGGTATTTGACATTTCACTGGTTTAGACCGACTTATACAATCAAAAAAGTCACTTACTTCTGCCTATGCTATTTTATAGTGCATAGCATTTGACAGCTGTAGATTTAATGAATAAATGAAAGATTATTCAGACAATAAGTGGGAGCAAAAACAAAAAAACAATAGTTACAACACAAAAGACACAAGACTTGATATTTTATCAATATGTACATACCGTTAAGTAAGTCAAGTAAGTCAATCAACAAATTTTTTTTTTTTTTCCTTACAGGTCCGAAAAGGGAATGGGATGAATTTGGGGAACATTTTAAGTCCCATCACATGCACTACATTATAAAAGCATTAATTACGTTTTCTCCCTTCCAGATTTATTACAGTACATAAATAATCTTACGTAGTTTACTCTCGATTTTTCTTTTTGTTAGAAACACTCACCAAACTCATCCAGTTTCTTTCGCTTGATTCTGAGACAAGGCCTCCTTTTTAAATTTTGGTCTGTTTTATGTCTTGACACTGTTTAAGTTCTTAAGATCGTTAGTACAGTGTTTCTCAAACTGTGGTTGGTGTGTGAGCTGCCTCTGGTGGTGCTTAAGCCCTTTAGATTTACAAATTTGTTCTATTTATTGACCAATCCATTCATGATTTTGTCTTCCTTTCATGTAATTACCATTTAGAACTTCTGCCTGCACTGATGCTCCTTTTAGTAATGAGTTTATTAATGAGAAGTGTTAATAAATCTAATTATCACTAGATTATGCAGAACAAATGAGCATCTAATCAACCTTGTGGAGTTTTTTAGCCGTTAAAAGTTGTACTCACATACTTTCCATACCACATTTTCTTTTCCTTGCAGGTGTTTTTGCAGAATAAAACAGGATTACTTGGGATTTGGAGATCCATATCCCTATAGCCCTGGTGCTGTTGGAATGCAGTTTGAGTGGGTGGGATTGAGCGAACCCTCAGGGAGCCACAGCAACAAAACAAGCAACAGTCCAAGTACTCGTCCAAATATAAGACGTGGATCAAAGCGAAGTTATAGAAGCGTCATGTTGATTCTCTGTGAGGGGTGAGAACAGCAGCGCTTATGTCTCTTCAAATGTCAGTCTTCTTTAGCTGGGCTTAACTGTGCAGATGCAGAGGGTTAGTTTTGGTTTGATGCTGGGAGTATATCTTCACAACTAGTATGTATATTGTATTTATGACGCCTACATTGTTTAGACCAAGCCAAGTTTTGACATTACCTTAGGACCTGAGCAAACTGCGGCCCGGGGGGCAAATGTGGCCCGCAACCGGTTTCAATCAGGTCCCTGACGTGTTTTTGAGAAGCAGAAATGCAAGACGAAGATTTAGAGTTAAAAACTTGAGCTACAACAATACATTTGTAACATTTCGAGATTAAACTCACAATGTTATGAGAACAAAGCCATAAAAAGCAATTTTTCAATATTAAAGTTGAAGTTTTATAGGATTAAAATTGCAATTTGGATCATGGAACAGTGTTATGAATCAAAAAATTCTATTGTGTGTTATTTACAACCAAACATGCAGTTAGGTAATATCTCCAGCTACGGTAGTCTGACAAGCTAGCAACAAACCTGGAGATGGGTCCCGAGCGCTGCACTGTGGCGATCACTGCTCCTGAGGAGATGCTGCAGAGGCATTGAAGATGGGTAAATGCAGAGGACAAATTTCCCTACGGGACAATAAGTGTACCTGAACCTTAACCTTAACCTTAACTATTTGAGTCAAATCAAGTCCTGATAACATTTAGTGTAAAACTATTTTAATGTTGTAAAACTTCAACTTTAATTTATAAAATAGCTTCTTTTCATGACTTCAACTTAAAACTCTGAAAAAATATGATTTTTTTCTTACATGAATTAGTTTTTTCCTAATAACATCACAACTACTTTCTTTTGACTTTATTTCCGTACAGCTTTTTGCTTGATCTTGAAATGGTACAAGTTTATTATGGTAGAGCCAACCTCTTATTTGTACTGATTTTCTATATTCTGTCGAAGAAATATGTCTGCAATAATGAGAGTTTTTTTATACCAATTTTGACAGTTCGGCCCTACATCACTGTTCTGGGTTTGAATATGGCCCTCGAGTCAAAATAATTGCCCAATCCTGTCTTAGGAGGAGAGTTCAAAGGGTATCTGTTATGTAAAATGCACTTTGTTTCACAGTGTTAAACAGTGTTCTCTCATGATTAGTTTACTCAAAGTTGCATTTTGTACCATTCATACATGCTTGAGTAACTTTCTGAGCACTTGAGCTTATATAACATACAATAAGCTTATGTTCAAGTGCTCAGAAAAGTTATCTTTCACAGCACACTTTTTTCTGTTTAACTATGTTGGTTTGAAGAACAACTTGCGGTAATAGACAGACAAGGTCAAGCCTCTTCTTGTCCTTATGGTCACAAAGCAAAAGGACGATGGGAACAAACTGACAAACACTTGGCATATAAAGCGCTGAAACAAGTGCAGCAGAAGAGCTCTCTGTGGCCCGCGTTTTCAAAACAAACAGAAGATTTCTAGTGTTTGGAAAAATACAACTCAAGGACAGAACATACACATAGAGTTATGTGGGGTTTTACTGAGGATTTAGTGAGAAACAAACATGTCTACAGTCAGGAGATGAAGTGACATTTGTTCCGTTTGTTGGACTAATCATAATAATATATATATGATAGCTTAATGTTGTAAAGAAACAGGGAAATAAAAAGAAGTTGATGACGTCACATACAGTAGACTCAGTTTCTCTCCAAAATTTGACACAATTTACTATAAATAAGTGAAAAGTTAGACATTTGTCATTATAAACACTTTTCACAATTTTTGAGTTGACATGCAGTCGACATCAAAGGCCACGCCCACTAACGTATTTCTTTGGGGGAAACATAACGTGAACAGTGCATCAACAGCTTTATCACTCACTGCTCAACAACAAGAGCAAATGTGAACTTAAGGAAATACATTGTGTGAAATATAGATACATAAGGTGATCCAACATCCAAATTAGTGAATATGTCCTACAATGGTAGTGGCGAGCTAAATGCTAATGTTATGCTAGCACCTCCTAGCGTATTTTAACATCTTTAGCTTTATGTACATTTTCATAATAATGCCACATCAACAGTGTCCATGTAAACATGGTGGTGGTGGTGACAACTTGAAATAGTTGTGCTAAAAATACACTTAAAGGTGGGTTAGTTCTTTTCAACACTACAAATAAATCTTACCTTTAACACATGGTTAATATTGACATACAGTATATTCATTGTGATTGCAATTATGTCTTAAATCATTTCTTATAAACAGCAAAGTGAAACTGGAGAGGACCACTCAAACTCAACCAGTCAGAGCGCTGCCTTCGACTCCTGATGAGAACTAAAATATTTTATTATTCAATTCAGACAGTACTCAGAGATCTAATTTTTCCACAAAGCGCTACATTGACCATATACTTTTTCATAGAAAACCCAAAGGTTACTAATTCATAAATAAAAAAGTTAATTTCCCTAACTTTAATTCACCAGAAAACGTCTTAAAAGAGATAAAGTTTAGCCCCCAATGCATTAAAACAGGACTTGCCCCTCGACTTTCTCCATTCCAAGACAAAGCCCACAAATATGACGTCCTAACCCTTAAAATTCTAATCCTACAACAATTGTTCAAAAATAACTTCCATTTTGTTCTACCAAAATAAATAGTCCAACTTATAATAGGCATTTTAAAGTCTGACATCTGCTCGTCTCCATGGAGATATTTGCAGAATGACATTTGTTTAATGTCATTCTGTAGAACATAAAACAACTTAGCCCTTTGTCTAACCCTATGAATCTGTGTTTGGTTTTTTTTTCTAACCCTATAAATCTTTGTTCATGTTTTTTTCCAGAGGTGATAAAATCCAGTTACTTTTGTGCATAAATCCAGAACTTCAATACTACAAGCACTATGACCGCTACAGGAAAATCACTTTTGAAATGCGTGGCTTTTAAATTTACCTCTCACTTGATTATATTTGTAAATGTTAAGCAATTTTGACTGACCTCAAAAGGTACCAAGCTGTAACTTACCACCGCTTTTACACAAACAAAAGTGCACAAACAAGTATGTGCTTTGAGTGGTTCGTCTAGACATGAGTGAGGTAAAGAGGATGAAGAGAAGAAAAAGATGACATGAGAGAGAGCGAGAAAAAAAGAGAAACAAAATGTAAACACTTGCACAACCTTTTGAATTAAGTACCTAATGCAGTACATTTCTTTCACATAATGTTTACATGTTGCACAAAGTCTTGAGCCAACTCTGCTGAAGCTTTAAAAATTATTTGTGTTGTTCCTGTCCTTCACACATGCTTCTGAGCTCCTCCACCTTATAAACTCAGGCACTACAACCAATAAAAAGTGTACATAAGACAATCATGAGTTTCCCAAAATCAAGAATTAATTTCTGGTTGCAAAGGAAATCACATGGGAAGCAATCAGATCTTCTCTGATAGTGCTGCAAAAATGCTCAACAAGTCTGAATTTGTTAACTTAAAAACAGTGCAGAAGGTCATGGACATCACATTTAGAAAAGTGTTTTTGTGTTCTCAGTGCAAAACAAATATAAATGTCTGACAGATAAAACTTAAGCCATGTTTGTGATGAAAAGGACAGGATTTAAAACTCCACAGGGTGAATTTAGCATGATTGACCTTTAAAATTGTTTAACATTTGTTTTTTCCGTATAAAAACATTTCTTTGTCCTTATATTTTTTCTCCATTGCTAAATCCTTGCAGGTTCTTTGCGGTCTGTCTTTGTGCCCTGCAGCGGTACGCCTGTACGCACTGTGCGTTCCCACAATATCCCCTCTGAATCCATGCACACATCTCCACGGCTGAGCACAGTCATACAGTCCACACTGTTGCTCTTTATTCAGGCAGGACGTAAGAACTAACATCTGACAGGACAAGAGTTTACAATCCCCTTCCTCTCCCATGTCAAGCAGAAACAAACTAGAGCAGTCAACACGCACTAAAGAAAATTGAGTTGAAATTAACTTTAGTTTGATTATTTTACAGTTTTTAATCCACACTAAGGCCACAGATGGTCATTTGATTCTTAATAGGGGTAACTAACTTTTTTAGTTGTAAATTAGTAACCTTTGTGTTTTCCACTAGTATATAATAAATGCTGTACTTTGTGAAAAAAATAAGACCACTGAATACTGTCTGTATTGAATAAAACAGAATTCTAGTTGTAATCAGGAGCCGAAAGCAGCTCTCTGATTGGCTGAGCTTGGCTGATCCTCTCCTATTTCACTTTATTGTTTGTAAAAAGACATTTATTGATCATAATTGCAACCAAAATTAAAAATATGTCAATATTAACCATGTGTCGAAGGATTTGGGAGAGGAAGTTGTCAAAATTAAAACCTAAATTAAGTTGGAAGTGTAAAATTCAGCGACCCCACCTTTAATCTTAGAGAAAAAAGTTATTTTAAAATCGAGTGTGACTTTTGGAATTTTTTGGGAGGCTCGGACAATCTTTGGGCAAATTGGGGGAGGCACAGAAATGAAACGTTTAGGAACGGCTGAACTAAAGGATCTGGTCTTTTCTAATTTTGCTTTATTCTAATTTTTGTTTCGTGCAGTGCTGGCCCAAGGTAAAGTAAGCTTCAACCTCGCGCAGATTTTTTAAACAGACTTATTAAAGTCTGAAATGTTTTATGAGGCTTCTACCTCCATGATAACTTTTGTGATCAAATCTGCAGTTGTTCAGATATTTGTGGTTGTAACTCAATGAATCAATATAATAAAAACTGTCTAATAGCTTATAGATATGTATTTCTTTTTGGTTGCAAAAGATGGCACCTTATTGGAAACCAGCTAGTTTGCCTATGCTCAAAGCTGCCCCTGGTTTTGTGAGAACAGTAGCCGCATGCCTGTACTTGCTAATGGAGAGTGATATCTGTACAGCATTTCTTGTGTCTAAAACCAGCTTTCATCCTCTGAAACAATGCCTGTGATGTCTGCAGTAAAAGTCCAAAATGTGAATGTGCTGCGGTGAGGTGGTGATGCTTCTGAAATCTAATGCACAGGGTTTGTGAGTAAGCATGTCTTCCCTTTTGCAAAATTCTGTGTTGGGAAGAATTTGGGCTGGACCAAGACTGCCCCCAAAGATAATATTGTGTTTTGTGGCTCCTTCAAGCACTATAAATTATAAATCCACAAAAAGCACAAGCTTATAACAACCGCTACTTCTCATTACATGTTGTGCGATCGACTTTCTGCCTGTAAACTATTGGATTTGGGCTCTTTTGGGTTGATCTTAGCCTTTCTTCTACCTCTTCCTCGAACTGGCTCTCGTTTCCTGCATTGATTTGTAAGGTTTATAAGGGCTTTTCATGTGCCGACGCCAGTGTTTCATGTTAATAATAGTTCAAAAGGGTCCTTCTTCTTTGAGATCTACACCTGCTGTAACAGAGCCAAGACCTCAGAGATGCAACGTTTGTGCAGGACAAGGCTTTTTCTAGCCAAAAAGCAGTTTTATAAGTGTATGTTCTCCTAAGAGCTGTGAGATGAGTGTCTTGGGTTCAATAGTTTGTGTTCATATAATACTATAACATTAAATGCAAATAATACAGATAAAGGATTCTTTTGTACAGCAAAGTACAATGTTATTACTTGCAATGACCTTGTTGCTTGTTACGAAAATGTAGAACTATAAATTGATACGACAATACATTTGTTGATAATTGACTGTCACATTCAACACAGACAGTAGTTTTTACTGTGCAAAAACAACTTTAGTCAAAGTTTAAACTTGATTAAAATCCTGTTTAGTTTTGCGATAGGTTGCGTTCACATAAAGCAGATGTTGAGCAAAGCCAGTTTTTCCTATTGAAAACATTGAACTTTGGCATGAAATATCCAAAGAGTCACTTTACAAATGTTCAACTTGCTGATTTCTTTTTGTGACAAGGCCCTATCTCTTCGTATTACAATGGAAAACTGCATTTAAACATTTATGTTTTCTGCTAGTATCTTTTAATTAACAGTGGAATATAGTATAATGTTAACTTGAATCGACTAAGACGTGAGTAGTCAGAAAATTCCTTTTTTCACCTAAATCCACGTCTATGCTCTTGCATTTAGTTGTAAAGTTTATGAAAAATTAAGACACATTATAGGTCCTAAAATGTTACATGTTCCTCTTCTGAAATACAAACAAACATTGTAATAAACAGCTGCAGATCACAGGGCTTAACAGTTAAAAAGAAACCCAATGAGTTTCAATAAATTTCTGTTACTAAGCTTTTATAGACCAATATAACTTTACAAATGTAGAAAATGTAAGTTTTGACTTTGGTTTACTCATTATTGTAGTGTTTCTCAAACTGTGGTACTCAGGCTGCCTCTGGTGGTACTTCTAGCCAATAAGATTATAAATATTTGATGTATTTAAAGATAAATCTTGTTTTAGTCCTATTTTTGGCTAAGCATTTGTTTTTAGAAATGTCTTATCGCTGGATTAACATTGTTTTAGACCACATGTGTCAAGCCCAACAAAAACCTCTACGTCATTTTATGCAACCCTCAATAAGGTTTACTTTAATCTTATATCAGCAGCAGGATTAATCGGGTGTCTTAACCTAATGAAATTATTTGAGAGTAAGTTATTTTCAGACTGCGACTGTATATTCATTAAATGCCTCTTAAAAATGGTCCGGAAATCAAATACAGAAACTAAAAATTATAGCATGACAAAGATTAGCCAAGTTAATTTTAGTTACATCTGGCTCTTCGAGGACATCCACAATGCCGTTGTGGCTCTTTGTCAAAATTAGTTCAACACCCCATTTTAGACCTCATTTTAAACCCCTTTGAGCCTAAAATAGCCTGAGATTTCATCTAGTGGTACTTAAAGAGCAATATTTTAGATCGTATTCGCTTATTGGATTCCTCTGAAGACTGCATGCTTTCGTTCATCTTTATAATGATAGAATGTTGGTAATATGAATATCTATTTATGGACCAATGACTTATTCCAAGAAACAACTAATAAACTCTCACAGAAAGTCCAATTCAGCTCTGATTGACTTTTTTGTGAAGGAGTCACTCATTTTGCTTGGTATTCCAAAAATAATTGATAATGTTACCTTTTCTGTACTAAATTACAGTTATTTCACTTCTATAAAAGAACAGTCTTTTTTTCCCGGTCTCTTTCACAGTTCACTACCTCCCTAATTCAAACTTTTCAAATGACTTTAAATTGTTCTGGCTCTTTGCGTTTCTATAAGCAGTAGGAAATGTTCTGCTCTGTATTATTACCTGTCTTTATCCAATTCAGTCTCATTTCAAAACCGGTCTGTGAGGCTGCGTGTTCCTTTGCATACTAAAGGAACAGGTGTCCAATGTTCACCTCTAATTATAATCTGTAATTAAGAAGCTATTATGGAGCGGCTCACACACAGTACAGTATCAAGGCTGATGACTGCATACTAATCCTGCGTCCAGGGAGGAAGGACTTACGCAGATATAATCCAGCCAGTAATGGACAAGCTCTTTAGAAAGATGTGGTTTTACATGCAAAGGATGTACAGTATGAGGTCGAAAACAAAATTATAAAATATCTTTGAGCAAATTTGCTTTAAGATTTGCCACAAAATGAAACTTAAAAATAAATTAATGTTACTAAAATTCTACCACAAATTTTTTTTTCTTTCAATGCTTTTTCTTCTGTTGCCTTTGGGCTTCTCTGAGTTTGACAAAGTGAAAAGTATTGAATGTATCAATGATATTCAAAGTTCAAATGTGGAAAGGGACACATGTTACATCCCTTTAGCTCATTACGGTTCAACTGAAAACTGATGCAAGGCTGAGAAACACAAAATCTTTGCTAAAACTTGCCCTGCGTCCTCAGGTAAAAAACTGTGAAAAACATATAGAGGCGTTAGCAGTAATAGGCAAAGGGTGAACTCAAAGTCATGTGTAAACTTAACTCTGTCAGTGACCTGAACGTCTGGTGTCAGTGATGAAAAGGAGTGTCTGAACTGATTGTACAAATAGGCTTAAGGAAAGGAGACATTCTTCCTTTAAAAAGCTTCTTTAGCTTAGGAACAACAATTCCCAACCTAAATGATTCTACTTAGATGATGGATTTGATATTCATGTTTTAAGATTCCATAGTTTTTGATGTTTATTTACAGCTTTATTTTGTCCTATTGTTAATATAATAATGCATTGGAGTGGCCATACTGCTTGTCAAAGCCTGATCCTGTCAGACTCAGAAGCTAAGCAAGTTAGGGCCTGGTTAGTACTTGGACGGGAGACCGCTGGAACACCAGGTGCCACAGTGGAATGACAAAAGTGGAATGTCGCTGTGTCCTTTGGCAAGACACTTAACCACATCGCCTCAGTGTCTGCGTACACTGGGTGAGTGGATCCCTGATGGTAAAGAGCTTTGAGTGCCTTGTGAGGTGGAAAAGCACTATATAAATGCCATTGATACAAACGCGTCACATTATGCATTATTCACTCACACATAATGTTGGAAAGCTAGTTTGTAGCCATATTTTCCCTTGAGCAGACTGACAGAAGTGACGCTGCCATTCACACACACACCAGATCCATACTGATGTGAGTGAAGGGACACAACAACCATTGCTCCTCCTGTAGCACCTGAGGTTCTAGCCGTCTCACATCCTAGTACTGGCCTGGCCCATCCGGCTTAGCTTCTGAGATCTGACAGGATCAGACATTAGGCGTTGACCTCAAAGGTACATAATCTGCAAAATTGGTAGTTTTTATCATTTTTCTCGTATTGCTTTTTCACCAAAAAATATAAGTTTTGTCTGTGAGATATTTTTTGTTTCCCTTCAAGCCTCAAAAAGCATTGCACTTTTGTTGTCATAGTCAGATCTTCTGCACTTAAAATGTCCATAAATCATACAGACTTTGCATTGCAGGCAAAATTACTTTGATTGTTTCCCCGGTGTCATTTCTTTTGCAGCAAGTAGCTGAAACACCTTTTATTGTTGGTTCTTAGTGGTTGAGGTTGAAAGGCCGAGGATCATATTGGTCCTTCAAGGGCTTTTTGCCGTATGTTAGTGTTGTCCAAACTTGTCTCTTTGCCGAACTTTTTGAACAGAACAAGCCACAAAGATGTTTCCTTCCCCACAGAATGCCATTACTGTTAGATTAAGGTTGTGAGCCTAATGTTTTTTATCTTCAAAGTACGGTTGTTTCTGGGTTTCCTGAAAGTGAGGATCAGATTCACTTTTGTCCAGTTACTTTGATCTGCTTCTAACTGGCTGAAAAAGCAGGAACTCTCTGTGTTGAATAATGGTTTCATCTTTTTTCTATTAAAAGGGAGAGAGATTTGATTAGGAGCATGAGTCAAGCCGCGAGGGGGGTTTCAATTCATTGTGAGAATGTAATTTGTGGTTACATTACAAAACTGTGAAAGTAAAGAGAATAAGTCAGACTTGGAAATGTGCTGGTCTCGTGAGAAATCATGCCTGGGCAAAATGTAGACAAAAGGGCGAATCGATTTAAGGAAGGAGAATACTGTATTTTTGGCAGGGATGGAGACAGACGTATTATCAGCCAAAACAAAATGACCACCAACAAATAAAGTTAATATACAAGTCAGCTCACAATCATATTATCAACAGTCACAATGCAATGAATTACAATCAATTTAGCCTAAAGATGGGGTACCTGATTTTCAAGCTGCAAAAAGCCATAGGTCCAACTAGTTTCGAGCTCTCAGAAAACCTCAAGCACAAGGCAGTATCCACGTACATATATTTTTGGTCTGCAATAAGTCTTAAAAAATATTTTAGCAGACGACAAATTGAAACTCCTTGCCAAAAAACAAAACCAAAAAAAGGTCTTCATTTTAGTTCAAACAACTTAAAGACAACCTTCAACAATCTTAACCATTATCCGAAATCATCCTTTTACATTTAACAGTAAAGTTTGTCTCCGGGCCACAATAAACACAAGGTTCTTTGATGAGATTTTAGAGGTTTATTCCCAGAATATAATAAGAGACAAGAATCATCATTTTAAGCTTCATTGATAACGTGCATTGTTGTGAGATTGACAACTGTTTTTTTTTCAAAGTTAAATACACAATGTGGATTTACCAGATCTGTTACGTTTGGATAAAATATGATAGAAATAATTTTTTTATTTTATTGCTTTATTTAACCAGGAAAGTCCCACTGAGATTCAGAATCTCTTAAAGGGGAGTCCTGGGGCAGGAGAGAGGGAGGTGTGGTAGGGGAAACTGGAGTACCTGGAGGAGACCTACGCAGACACGGGGAGAACATGCAAATCCACATTGAAAACCCCCAAGTCGACAGGGAATCGAACCCCGGATCTTCTTGCTATGAAGCCAGACTGCTAACCACTACGCCACGTGTGTGTATCTGACAGTTTCGACAGCAGGACTTCTGCTTTCGTTAGAGGTGACGTCTGGTGTAGAATATTATCCCCACATGACCACCACTCCAGGCTTATTAAAAAAATAAAAAAAAAAAAAAAAAATGAAGCTAAAACTAAGATGTAGACAGAATGAATTTTCCAAACATCGTCAGGGGCACTTTGACATGAACCACAAGGATTCTATGCTGAACCTTAAAGCTCCCATGCCTATTAGGATCCGAGATCAAGACAACAAGACATCTTGGGAATTGTACAGCAAACGTTGAAACTGGAAATCTGTCTCAATGACACAGAGCCAAAGCCTACAAAGCTGCAGTGAAAAATGTGATCAAGGAAAGAAAAGCTGAAATACTTGCACTAAAGATGAGTAAACTCTCTAAAGACAAAGTGAAACACACATTTATTTATCCAGAGAAGCTAAGTGGCATTGGGAGATTTATCTAGGACTTTTCCAAGTAATTTCACTGAGCTTAATCCATCTCCACGCTGACAGCCTTACGTCAGCCATGTCTACACAAGTTTGTTTCTATCAGATCATCTACATTATTAACTTTCAGAAAGGCTTGCTAATTGCTGTTGTCACTGGCGTCTCAGGACCTTATAACACAATTATTCCAGCGGCGCCTGACAGCAAAGACGCCAGTAAAAAGTTCAAATTTTAATTAAAATCCTAATTAACCTTTAGCAAGCTGCAGTGTAAATTCAAACAGCAGGACATCACAGCTTCCCTCGCACAGCGTCAGCTCTCATCTCACTGTCCTTTTGAAACTATCACACTGGCTTCTCCCAATGGTGGAGACACTGTTTGGACACAAATTTAACGTATTTTAATCTCCAGAAATAGTTGTTTGGCTAATATGGATCTTTTTTTTTACAAGCAGTAGGGAAGTTACAAGAAATACAGTAAAAATGCTTGTGTTGATTAAAATTTGCTCTTTGTAACTTTCTGGGTCGAGCAAAGTTAACACAATCTCTTTGGATGGAGTTTGCATGTTCTCCCTGTGGTTACTGTGGGTTTTCTTCAGATACTCCAGCTTCTTCCACCTCCAATAAGATGCATGTTTAGGTTAATTGGGTATCACTGTAAATGTCCCCTCGTGAAAGAATGAGAGTGAATGGTTTTGACTAATTGGCCATTTTTGTCCTCCGCCTATGTCCAAGTCACTGAGATAGGCCAAACCAAACAGTAACAAGTGGTCGAAAATGAATGAATGAATCAGCTTTCTGCAGAGACAACTTCAATTCAATAGAAATACTGTATGAAATTAAAAACAAGTTTGGAGCATTGGTAACTCTTTTTTTGAAGTCCAGTCCAGTAAATATAGAGATTATAAACTTGATCCTGCAACTGATATATCTTAGTGTTATTTTTACCACCACTGGTACAGACTTTAACCAGTTTCCAAGCAACATAGTCTCCAAAGAAATGTTCTCCACGTGTCTACGCATGTTTCCTCCGGGTACTCCGATTTCCTCCTACAACTAAAAACATGTCCATTAATGCCTCCCCTGACCCTTCCTCCAGGGCTGCAAAAGAGATTCTGAATGTCAGTGGGACTTCCCTGGTTAAATAAAGATAAATAAAATATTCAAGGAAATGTTAAAAACATACGATAATCAAGTTTCCATGCCTTTTTTATGTCAATATGTAGCAAAAATCCAAAAATAAAAACCATGAATTTTGGTTGAAGCCACATGGCGACATTTTCTTTGGGTTTAATAAGTTTGAGTTGAACTTGGAGAGTTATTTCCAAGCAAGTGAAACATATAAAAACTGAGAATCTAGAGACTAAAGAAGCCTGAAATTGCTTGGTGGAGAATTGGTACTTTGGCGCCTATAGGGTACTGTGTGTTATGTCTTAATGTAAAAAATATATATATTACTAAAGGAAGAGCCTTTCCATGGAAACAAACAAGAGGATGCTATCTTTCAGGGAAAGTAATGATCCATTTGGCAATTTTTTCTTTTTTTTTTTGTCCAAAGGTTACACATTTTAAAGACAATATGCAAATTGACCTTTTGGAGTTTCTAGCCCTGTGCTAACATTGCTTTCTCATCAGAACCATAACAGGAGTCCTGTCTGTGAGATTCTCTCTCTCGGAGTCTCAGAAAACACGGTTCTGAATTTCCCAGTTTTGTGATTTCATATAGATCTCTGAGATCTTTTGCACTGCTCATAAGTCCATTAATCATCCATATTTGTTCAGAGCATTGTTGCAGAATTCACAAAAGATTGGTTAAATTTCTACCCAGATGTATTTCCTTCACAGCCAAGCAGGAAATGGAGCTCTAACTCAATTCCTAACATGAGTAACATATGACTATTACACAAAATGACAAAAAAAAAATAGGAAGGTTAAAAAAACATGTTTTAAAATCAGAAAATGACCAAGAACATCATATTTACCACCCTCCTCAGAAAAACATATTGTTTCTATTTCTCTTTAAGTTCACTCTTGACCCAGAGCTGTAATAACTCCAGTAAGTGTTGAATTAACTAATCTCTTTAGAATTTACTGTGCATCACTTTTAATAACTGCATCTTAACCGTCGTTAATATAGCATGAAGACAAATGAGGAATTATTAAATACAAATGTGCATTCAGGCTTGCTAAGGAGCCAATGTGATATCATGGTTTGCATCTTAAGTAGTCACTAAGCCATAATATATGTTTTCATCCATCCATTTGCATTTGCTCACACCAAGGCTTCACTCTGGCTTTAAATATAAATCCTTTTCCTTCCAATGCATAATTTAGATTGAAAATGTTCACAAATACGTAAAGGGTTATTAAATATTTGTAGAAACTGGTCAACTAATTGCAGCCCAGTCTGTCTTTATGTTTATGCCGCAGCTGCTTTTCTTGGGATTCTTATTATATACACATCAGTCACACCAAAATCCACTACTTATTTTCATTTAAAGCCCACTCACAAACTAGCCTGGTTCTATCAGATGGATTCTCATGATATTTGTGATTTTTTTTTTTTCAAAACCTGAGAAATCCATCTGAACTGACCCTAAGCCTGCTGTACGGTTAGAGACAGCCATGGTCAGCCAGAACAATCACAGCTCTTTAAAAAAACTGCACACAGAGGAGATTTGTGCATTTTTGCACATGAAACATGTTTCTCTCAACAGTATATAGAAAAAACTTCAGATACGTCAACCAATCAGATTGAAATATTGCCACTACGCTTCGTTTTTCCAGATTGATAATGTGTAGAGCTTAAATCAGAGTGATACACACATCAACATGATGTGAGCCATGTTAGTCACAAACAATCATGACACTGTTTTATTTAAAGAAATGTTGGATCTAAAAGTAATTTCATGTTAAATACATATCAGTAGGTTTAACAAAGCCCGTTCATAATAAAGTTAGTTTAAGCTATGGTCACGATGACCCGTACAAATAAATAGTTATCTCACGAGTCGTCACGAGTCGGAGAGATTGTTTTCCTACAGCCTTCTTACAGTAAACTTTTATTTGTCACTTATAACCGACTTTTGAAAAGAAGCTGTACAGCATTCTTGAGTGTGCCTTAAAGCTTCCACTATGCGTCTTTACGGTAATCCTTCATCTACTTTGTATCGCACGGGAGCTGTGCGACCTCCCTTCATTCGTTGCCAGGTCCATGGTTCTTCCCGTGTTTCAGACGATGTGCATTTTCCTCGTGCTCCAGGTCCGTGGTCTTCCCTCACATGGACTCAATAATGTGCACAGACAAACTGCATAGACTTTAAGCTGTCTTCTACAGTTTATATTTTCAGCGTTGGTAGTCTTGTCGTTGAAAATCATTGTCAAGACCATCGACCTGTCTATGGAAATACAAAACTGTTTGCGAGCACTGTGTGAAATGAAATGAGCAAAAAAATGTTTGCAGACAGATTGTCATTGTGACCGTGGCTTTACCTTTAATTCATAGATAATTTGTGAAAAGCTAATTGCAATAACCATTATTACAGATGATATCATGCTGAAGATTGATACCAACAACTACTCCATAAGACAAAAGGATAAGAATGCTAACTACTGAGGATCCACAGAGAGCGTTTGCTAGCATGTTTTAGTCACAGTCAGAGTGGACCACATGTTGCTGTCAGTCTTTGTGCTTTTGTTCGAATATAGCGTAAAAAACACAAGATGTAAACCATATGTCGCACCAATCTGTTCATCCCAGAGCAAACAGCCGAGTTAGACAGAAAAGCGAAAAACAAAACAAAGACTTGCAGCTTGTTCAAACTTTCTGTATAAATAAAAAGTTATGCATTGTGTCTGCTCTTTTGTTTAGAAAGCGGTTTAATTACAAAGCTATTCACAGTGATATTCTTCTCAAATGCAAATGTGCAGCAGATAGACTGAAGAAAAGTGGATGAGTTTGTCTGAAAGCATCTTTTCTTAGACACAAATTAGTCTCACTGTCTTTCATTCAAACGTTTAAACTACTTCCTTTCTGTTCTAGCACTTGCTTAACTTATTCTTGTAGTGATTATGTTGTATGATTACACTTTGTTTGTTTTGCTCGATGAAAAAAACTGTGCAAGCGTGGTTAGAGCTCTGCAGAGATGGAAGTCAATGCTTTAATGGCTTGTGACTTGATTTGATGAAACTGACAAAGACTCTGGACTTGTTTTGGAGCTTTGTGACTTAAAACGACTTGATGCTTCCTCTTAAAAACTGTGTAATTTTACTTTAACAATCTGGGATGAATGATTGAATGTGGGATGAACGGTAGCAGCTTGGTTAAAGCTCCGGCTTCCCCTGGTCGAGCCAAATCAGCATCCCATGATCTCTCTTGTTCTCTTTGTGTTATTGTGTTTTTCTCTCGGTACCCCAGTTTCCTCCCACCTCCAAAAACATCCATGTTTAGGTTAAATGGCAACACTGCAAAATATGCCAAATGAATGAATGAAGAGTGAATGTGTGGGTTAGCTTTTTTGTGAACTTTCTCGCCCGACCTGAGTTAAAATTCAACCTGACCCATACGGCTCTAAAATATGCACTTAAAATTTAGAAGAATGCCACATTTTGTCTGCTTGTCTTGCACCTCCTTTTTGTTTTTTGTATGAACTATGCTCAAAACCCATAAATTGTGTCTTAGTTTATTAAACAGAACATGCAGTATATGAGACTTATTGACGTTCACGACAATGAAAGCTAAGGCATAGGAGTGTTTGAACATGAGTTTAGACCCAACCCACCCGAACCCGCCCAACGTCTTATTAACGCGCTATCTGACTCGGGTTGACCTGCACATCACTATTGTCTATCCCCAACCCTGCGACGATTTGACTAGTGTCCAGGGTGTTCCCCGCCTAAGGCCCAAAGTTACTGGGATAGGCTCTAGTCACCCATGACCCCTAACGGGAGCAAGTGGTAGAAAATGCATGAATGAATGAAAACATTTTTACACACAAGAGCATGCAAAATAAAGCACATGGTTTATAAGACACATGTAAAAGAACAGAAGAACTTAGGCAACATGAAATACAGTCCTTACATCACAGACTTTAAACTTTGAACAAAGGCCTCTTTTCTTTTTCATTCTGGGCATCACAAACCTTCGTCCTAATGGCAAAATACTTTCCAAAAAACTTTTTTTATACATTCTCATTATAGTCTTGTCAACATTATCACCTCTCTTCTGTGACCAGAAACTGATTTTAAGATGGATAAAAACTTGAAAACTGAAAGCAGAGGACTTGGGACTCGACTTGACACTGTCCAGGGTGTTCCACCACTTAAAGCCCAAAGTCACTGGGACAGGCTCCAGTGTAATGCAATCCCAATCCATAGAAAATGAATCACAATGAGTGAGTAGAAAGAGCCAATCAAGAAATGTACCGTTAGTTTATTTGGGAATCAGTCAAGTTGATGCGTCATATAAAGTAAGCCTCACAGCATGAGACAATGAAAGTTACTTTGTCATTTTGCCATCTCTGAACATAATAAACTAAATGTAGTTACCAAAGAGAAAAGTAAAAACTTGCATAGAAATGATTTGTGTCGGTACAAGAGTTCTAAGTTCAAATTCAGTTTCTACAGCCACCTGCAGCTCCATCTGCGTCTGAACATTGTGTTCAATAGAATACTTCTAAAATGAAAAAACAAAGGTAGGTGTAACAAGAATCGGTCTTTGGGGAATTGACTCACACCAAACCCAGTCCAAGTCTGAGTCTACAAGACACTTTATCAAGAGGAGCGGAGCATCTGTGTCAATTTGAAGAGTTGTATTCTGAAGACAAAGATCCGTGCCTTGGATTGCGGCGCAGAAAGATTTGTAAAATAAAGCAAAAACATACAAGCCTTGGCCCATTCTTTTGTGCTTTTGGGGAATTTGAGATGCAACAACAAAATGTAGATTCAAATGTAACAAACCGAGAATTTATTTATTGTTATTTTTAATTATGGTTTAAGTCTACAGTCAAAACCATTGGAGTGTTCACAAGCCATGACAACCAGGACACTCTAAAGATGAAAAGACATGTCTATTCAAGGAAATTGTCTTATGTGTGAACGCTGCATAATAGATCAAAATGAAGCTGGATGATTTGTGAAGATAAAAGATTGCATGGTACAGCACAGACAGACGGACGAACAGACATCTATATTTAAGATTTAGCTAAATATTTAGCTTGTTTTGACCCAGTTTGCCTGTTTTGATGAGGCTTATAATTGTCTTTAGTCCAGTGAATATGACACATGTGAAGGTAAACTTGTAATTGTAAAAATGGGCCAAAATCCACATAAATTACACAAACGTTATGATTTGACAAAATTATGATAACTTAAAACACCTTTAGTTTTTTAAATGATCTCCCAGGATACTGTCTGTTGTGTGTAAATTTCTTTGCATTTAGGTGCTTTTGACAACATTTGCTGAGGGATTTTGTTTTAGAAGTCAAATTCTTGTCATTTTCAACTTTATTCGTTAAATTCTTTATAAATTAACTTAACTGTGTAAAACTGTAAGAAACATTACCAGGAGGGCCATCAGATCAACAAAGTCAAAATTAGAAATTGTGATAATCTGACACAAGATTTAAGTGTCATGTACGTACATAATTCAAAGAAAATACATATGCATAATACAGAAAATCAGTGAGTAGACCCATCAACTTTTGTATTAAAAATAATGTAAACAATATTAATTTGAGCTGCTTCTGTATAAATATTATTGGCCTATAGAATATTATGATGTCACCCTCCTGTCAGTCTTGGAATGTATAGATAAATGATTTTCTTTGAATCAACATCAACTAGCCAAACAGAAAAAAGGACTTGTTGAACCAGTGTTCCTGAAATGCACATGTAATAAATCTACTGCTGTATGCATACTCCACTCTCTGAAGTGATCTTTGCCTTGCTTCTGTAATGTGGTCGTGTCAAAGCAGAAAATGGCTGCTCTCAGGGGACGCTCTTCCTCCCACTGCTTTTTTCCAAGTCTCCACCAGCTCGTAATCACATCTGAGACACCCACGTCAGGCTTTAGCAACACTTAGCACTGTTTTTCTGGAGCGAGGACGTGGCCGAGGAGTGCTACGAGCCGAGGAGTGCTACGAGCCCGGGGAATAGTTCAGCGTATAGGCAGCAGCAACGCTCTGTTCCACTCGTATGGTCAGTTTGGCACACAGCTCACACATACACAGCAGATGGCAAGGTCAGCACACAGGGACAGTGAATTCAGGACAGGCTCTTTGTTGTTTGAGTGCACAGAAGCAGAGACTAAAGGGATGGAAGAGCTAAAAATATGGTAAAGGTTGTTATTCGCACATCTTTGTTGGGTTGTGAGGACTGATAATGAGTATTTCCTGAGAAGGACATGGCTTAGGTGAAGGGTAAAAGAGGGATTACACAGATGTATGCATTTTTTAAAATACAGTAATATATATAGAATGCAAAATAATTGTGTGTGTGTTTTGAATGTCAGTTTATTAGCATATACTAAAGATCAATTGGTGGTCACTGGTTATATATTAAAAACAACACTAATGCATTGAATTAAATAGTGCTTCTTTCTTTGTTTCTATTTCATGGCTCCTAAACACATGTCACATTTTGTATTACAAATTCACTTCATACTTTGGTAGTGGTGAGCTTCTATTGTAATCACAACTACCCTGGGGCAGAAGTGAAGTGTCTTGCATAAGAACTCAACAACAGTTTCTCCTTCAGTCGTCCCACTGTGGCTCCTGAAGTTTCAACAGTCTCCCATCCAAGTACTGTCGAGGCCTAACCTGCTTAGCTTCTGAAATTTGATGGGATCAGATTTTGAAAAGTTGGTATGGTCACAAAGTAAGTGTGTAAAATGACCCAAACTCAACTATTCTGATCATGGAAGTCTACTCAGAGGAATATATTTTTTGTAGAGCTCAAAATCGTGACAGGTGCCGCACAGAGGGTCATATTCTCACAGAAATGCACAAACATTATCCGTTTCTTATAGGGCTTTTCCATTAGTACTGCTTGGCCTACTCTACTCTACTCGGCGCGACTTAGCCCTGGTGCGGAGCTTTTCCATTTGGGGCTGATCGCGCCGACCAGGTACTTTTTTAGTACCTGCTCTACCCCAGGGCCAAGTCGAGCCGAGCAGATACTAAACCTGACGTCAGACGCACGTCGCCTGTTGCGTCACACAAGTGCCGCTAATTTGTTGTTGTTACTGTACGCTAACGTGAGTCGCCGCTAAGCTAGCTGCCGATAGCACCGAAATGCTTCTACATTTCGTACTCTCTGCAGCAAAAAACAGCTCAGTGACATAAAAAAAAAAACGAGTCCGTTGTCCCTATACGCTAAATACATAAGACAGTAGTTCGATGAGTGTGTGCGTAGACCACACGGGCTTGTACGTAGGCACATGCAGGTTACCTGTGCTGCTGCGGGGTCCTGCTTCTCACAGTAAACACTGATGGACATCCGATGCACACGTTTTGAAGCAAGAGATTATAATGCAGCTTCTTCAGGACAGAGAGACGGAGGATGAAGATGGGACAGCTGACTTTGTGATTGTACATCGGGACCAGAGCGAGACTTTAGACAGACGTGTCGGACGGACGTGAAGAAGAGGTGAGTCCGTGAACGTGTTGACATGAAAGCTTCACTCTACTGGCCAATGCGCGGTGGATATTTGTTTCATATTACGCTTATGAAACGCTGGAGAACGAACGGTCTGATTATCTTTAATTAAAGCCGATGCGCATTGAAACGCTCGTTGTTTTCTATGAGCTTGCATCATGTCCCATTTGGGGAGTGACAGTGTTGGCAATTGTACCGCCCAGCTTCACAACAGCCCACTCGGCCTCTCTTGTAATGGAAATGCTCTCCCTCTGAGCGGGGCTAAGCCGGGTAGAGGCGCGTCGAGTCGAGTCGAGTAGAGTAGGGCCAAGCAGGTACTAATGGAAAAGCCTATTAGTGTCTTATAGACATGGAAGTTGTAGTTTGAAGTTAAAAATATATAAATTTGTCTTGTATGAAAAATATCAAGACATGCAGAAAATGTAAAATGCACTGGCATGATATTGAGTATTTACAAGGTGTAATATAACCAAATTAATAATTAAATAAGCACTGGATTAATATATTCATGACAAAGATGCTTCACATTTTGCATTATTCATTCATACCACACACAATGATGGTACGCTACTGCTGTAGTCACTCCTTTGACCACCACCAGCCCCTCACACACACATTAGATCCATTCAAGGCAATGTGGTGAAGTGTCTTTTGTCGACCGACTGTGACACCTGTTCCTCCAGTGGTCTCCCATCCAAGTACTGCCCAGGCCCAACCTGCTGAGCATCTGAGATTTGAAGGAATCAGGCTTTGACAAGCTTTACCGATAATGTATTTATTATGTATTGATGTTTTATAATATGTTATATGTTCTACCATTGTGTTTTGAACAATGAACCCAGGAAGACTAGTGGCTACCATGGCAACTACTGGGGATATATTAAACAAATAAACAAGCTGATATGGCATAATACATAGCAAAAAGGACTTAAAAAATAAAAAGTTGCCTATTTTGAGGTTGCTTATTTAATAAAATAATCTGTCAGTGCAGTTAGAAATTTTGACTAACCTGTATTGAGCAGAAAATGTTATAGTTTCAAGTACTCTTGACAAGGTTTTTAAGCAAATCTATTCTTGATTCTAGACATTATGGCTTAAAACTGATAAAAATTAGCTTAAAATAGTTTTTATATCTAGATAAGGTAAATCAGGGTAGAATATCTAAAAACAAGTCAAATAATCTTTGTAAGTCATTTTATCCAAGTAGATTTTCCTTTTTTTTTTTTTTTTTTACAGTGTATAGACATTAATTTTGTAAAGTTTTCATATGAGGTCAAACAAAGCATTTCAATCTTGAAATTTGAGTTAGTTAGCTTTCCCGAAAACTACACAAATCATAGTAAGTGTCTCTATGTCAGCTTCAAACGAATATGGGTTTGACTTTGCTGTTCTTGCCGAACAAACTCTAAATCTCTTGGTAGGTTTTTATGAACACGTGAACTATGTGCCCTTTTTATAAATGTAATGAAAGACTTTAATCTAAATATGAGTTGTGAATGATTTAAACTTATTTCAGTCGTTGCTTTTTAAAACGCACTAAACTTTTGACCTTCGTTTGCATATGATGCTAATGGGATTTGTGCAATTACTATAGTTGCTTGGCTGTTACTTTGCAGACTTTGCTTTTATTACAGCGGAATACAAACTCCACTCTCAGCCTCTCTTTTCTGTACCTGAGAGATTTAAAAGCCTGCCGGGAAAGTCCAATCGAAAGCCCAAACGGAGAGAAGACGAGATAATTACGGGACATAGTGGTCATGAATGTGTGCTGCAGTGACACTTCAGTACTCACTTAGCCTCCATTAACGCACCGTGCAGCTATGGGCACTTAGCATTTCAAAAAAGCAACATTTAATGCACTGCCGCCATAATAATAATACACTTATTTGTGGAAAAGCTGACCTGAAGAATAGTCCCCAGTTACAACGTTAACTGGACAATGGCTGAAACGCATTATGGTCCTTCCCTGCCAGACACATGAGTAATAGCCTTAGTCATCTTAGTTTTACGCGGCCTACACTTTGAAACATTACTTCAACACGTTGGCATAAATCTTGGTTCTTAAGATATCAGTGACATTTTAATATCCGCTCTTTGGCACAATCGGCACTCACTGTGACAAGCCAAAAATGAACAAATTTCAGGCTTTTTCAGATTTAATTCGAAAGGTGTGAGTGATTGGATAAATATTAAAAGTATTAATGTTAATCTGCTCTTAAAATGAAGTGGTTCTTTTTACCTTTCCAAGGAGCAGCACAAGCTTCTTGCGCCTGTCTCCACAGAGATGTTACTTCTTTGCCTTTCACAATATGGCATTAAACTTGAGAATGGATTGTGGAGACAAGCAGGTAACACCATATATTATTATATATAAATAAGTAAATTTGTTGTTCAGAATCCGAAAAGTTTTATTTCTCTTGTCAATGAACAAAATTCACAAACTAAGAACATTATTTGGGGCGCTGGGGAGGAAAGTCATGGTGGAAATGTAATGTTAATGCATGGGAAGCTAATCTTGTTACCTCTACTAAAACTGTTTTTTGTGAATTAACTGAATTTTTAGCAAAGCTGATTCAAGTTGAGTCACCACCATGTTTAACTTGAGGTTATTGATGTAGCGTTATGTCAGAAAAGTAAACAAAAGTTATAGAAAGATGTCAAAACACACTAGGCAGCGCTAGCATCATGTTAGCATTTAGCTCAAAGCTACTTTTAGCATTGTTAGATATATTTGCATCTTTGGATCGTTGGATCACTTTTTTCATTTCAGTGTCTTTGTATCTTTATTTGACACATTATATAATATATATTAAGTCCAAATTTGATGTTGTAGCTATTGAGCAGTGAGCATTTAGAAGCTGTTGTTTTGATTCACTCTTAATGTTATCTTTCCCTCACAGAGTTTTGTTAGTGGACATGGCTCTGATGCAGACCGTATCTATCTGAAACACAAAACCGTGAGTTATAAGAGCTATGATGAAAAAAGAAAAAAAAAATATATATATATTGCATAAAATAGGCCAAACATTGATAAATACAGTATATACAGTAATCGAGAAAGTAGTGCAAATTGGCAAAAATATGATCTGATGTCATGACTAAAGTCTGACAGAGAGTCTAACATAGTCACATGGTCATAAAGTGTACATAAGTCCAAAAGGTAGAGGGAAAGAAACTATTCCTGCCTGAGGAGAGTGACTCAAATAGTCCAGGGTGAGAAGGGTCAGCTGATATCTGACCTGCTCGCTAACCAAGTCCTGGAGTTGTACAGGTCCTGGAGAGATGGAAAACTGCAGCCAATCACCTTCCAGCAGAACGCAGGACTCTGAAGCAATTGTTTCCACTAATCATTAGCCTTTAGCCAGCAAAAAATCAAGAGCATGTCAACTGATACTAACCCATCAACCACATTTATGAGCTTTCAAAGTAGAATAGAATGTCTTTGTCATTAAAAGATCAGCGTGATGAAATTTAAAAGCCCGTCCACAGTGGAGATAAACTAGTTGATAAAGTACAATCAAAAGCACTACTGCACAGTCCACTTTACTATTGCACAGATGCTCTCGATAGAGCACCTGTAAAAAAAGACAGAGTCCTATTAGAGCCCTCAAAAAGTAAAAAGTAAAGTCAGTTTTTGAACAGGGTTGTGATGTTAATTGTCCATGTCAGGCCCTGACAGATAGGTACCCAGGAACTTAAAGTGTTCTTTTTCCTTTAAGTCGTCTTTAATATAGAGTAGAGGGTGGTCTGTCTCTTTCTTTGTCTTAAAGTCAAAAATGACTTCCTTAGTTTCGTTGGAGTTTAAGACAAGTTATTAAACAGCACAATTCAACCACACAGTCAACCTTGTTCCTGTAAGCAACTTCAGAATATTTTTTTAGTAGGCCCACTGCAGTCATATCATCCGCAAATTTGATGAAAAATGACATTAGTCGGGCAACTTGGTCTGCAGTCGTAGTTTTACAAGGTGTAAGTCTTGGTAGATGTCATTCTTTTACTGTTTCAACCTTGTCTACTTGGACTCTGAGGCCGATTTGCAAACTGCCTTTTACACTACACACTCCTAAAAAAAAAAAAAAAATCGATTTTTTCATATATGCATTGTCGCAGTTTTGCACTGGCCCTGTTCCAAGGTCAGTGCACCAGGGTGCATTTTTTTAAACACTTTCTAAATCCTTGTGTGAACTGCCTCTCAAATTGGAAGTTAACACAGATCCATCTGACGTGAGCCAGGTTAGTCTAGTGTACTTCTGGTTTCTGAAACATCTTGAGCACTTGACAAACTTTGGAGTCTGGTACAGTTTAGTAAACAACTATTTGATTACTAAATTAGTTGACTATTACCGGAATAGTTGTGATTGACTGCTCAACTTGTTGAAGCCCTACTACCCTATTTTCTAAATGTAGTGTCTTACTTCATCTCATTGTGTTTGCAGTGCCTCCTCTGTTGTCTCTGTACTGATATGACACAGTATGTCTGATGAATGACTCCCAGCTGTACCTTCATTAAGGGCCTGAGCAACTCCTCTCACACTAAATCACTGGCTGTAGCATCTCTGGCTAAAAGCTCTGAGCTAAACTGTGATTGCTTTATTACTCTGTCCTGTCTGCTGTGGCCTGACTGTCAGTGTCGTCCTTTCCTCAGCTTAGTCTACCTTTAAAACAGCTTGAGGTTTTAATTTTAATTGTTACAACAATTAATTTTTGCTAACTGGACCGAGGCTGTAAATGTATCCTTTTGACCGGGGGTAAAATGCTTGTTTACCCCTCATCGGTCTTGTAATTTCGAACTTCTGTCAATCAGCATGTTCTGTCCCGATGGCTATTGGCATTAACATAAACAAGTTATTAAACCGCTTAAGGACCTTCAACTTTCAAAATGTACAAGAGGATTAAGTCATGGTATTTATGGAGCAAAATTGTCAATACTTTATCCCCATAGAAGAATTTACAAGGTGGCAGAGTAGTTAGCGCTAAGGCCTTTGCAGCACAACATGGTTCTGGGATTGATTCATTTGGCTTTATAACGGCATCTGCAGTTCTTTAAATCTTTGTGCTGAGTTATTCTTGGTGTGAAGATGGTAAATACAACTTACAGGCTAATTTAAGTAAATTTTCAATATGTATTCTAATTATATAAACAGGCATTTAGTAGTTAAAGGCTGGACTGAAATGTAAATAGTTTCTTGTATTTAGAAAAGATAAAACAATATTTTATCAGGTTTGAAACAACAAATGTATCATTCACAAGACATGTAAGTAGATGTTTCCAAACAGTAATTTTTACAGCAAATTTGAATTCAATCAAACAAAAACAACATGCTTTTCTGTTGCACGGCAACAGTGCAGACTAGCTTTTTTGCTAACTGCATTTGGAGATTTGGACATTTTGTACAGTTGCAGAGCAAATAATCCAATCAAACAATTTATTTAAGCAAAAAAGGTGTTGTGTTAAACTGTGTGTTATCCTAAAGTGTGTAAATGAGAAATGTGAAAGAAATTAGTGCTGTTGTAGTTTTTCTGCTTTTCTGCCACTGTTTACGTTTTACATGTCACATACAAACTCAATATTTTGCAGCAGTTGTGGTTGTTTGTCTTATCAGTTGCTGCTTTTTCCAGTTTTACTTGTGTTTTGATTCTTGTTATTTGTCTCTATTGACACTCATTCAATTTTGCATCTCACTGCTGATATTTAAAATGCAGAGATGTCATCTACATAACCTGTATAACAATGAATGATTATAAAGGAGAATCAGAATAGCCCCATATTGTTGAAGTATTTATTCTTGTGAAGTTTGTCAAATAATGAAGCATTTTGTTCCCCAACAACAAGAATAGCTCTCGTTACCATGTCAACACGCTTAAAGCGAACCTGGCTATAATCACATGTTATAAAACACTTATAATATCATCACTTATATAAATACAGGACAAATACCTTTGAAGTATTTGTAGTTTATTAAAATGTTATGAAGAAATGACATGGAGGCTACCATTTTGCTGCGGTTATGACATAAAATAGTGTTGTCAAGGTAACAGGCAGTAACAGGTAAGTAAGCACATGAATTCCTGGGTTAAACCTTGTCAGTTGAGCCAAATACAGAACGATTTTGTGAATCTAGTGAAACTGAAGATAACAAGAGGAAGAGGCCAGAACTGGACACTGTCAGTGGTTTTTGTTTCAATTGTTCACGATCAAAACAGGAGTAACCATGGAAACATATTATGTCATCAACCAAAATGGTGTCCAGTGGTTGAAAACAACATAAAAATGACAATTTTATAAAAAATTGTAAGTTATACATTTGTTTGTATTTATTTTAATAGCATGAGCAGTACTAGTGTTTTAGCCAGATTTGTCTTTATATCAGGGTTCCTTTAACTCGCCAACTTCTAAGTTATGGAAACTCTTTGTAAGCTCATTGTGGTGACGAATTTTGGGATTAAAATTGCATTAGATTTTTTATGAAATTGTTTTGTTTGTTTAAGGTTTTAAGTTGGCCAATTTTGGATACAGCTCTTTTAATATTTGAGTTGTATATATTTTTTCTTTAGATCAGGTTTAAAGTTCCTAAACTTTGGTTGAAGGCTTGAAGTTGGTAGGATTAGTATTTCGTTAGGTATGTATTTGTATAGATCAGGGTACATTTTAATGCCACAAACACAATAAAAAATACCAAAAGAAACAAAACAATGCTACTTTCTTTGTGTTAACGTGTGCTTAAATTGATTCTAAAACAATTTAAAAAAGACCACATTTAGCCCTGTTTGATTGCTTTATTATCAATACTTTCTTAATTATTGTATCATTGTATTTTGTGTGCAACAATCCTACTTTACGTAACAAGCCTACTTTGATCAAATGTGTGGGTTTGCTGTGTAGAGAGTACATCATTATTAATATATAAAATATGGCAACTTCTATGTGCATTTTTCTTATATATATCTTCTATTTTCCCTATGCCAACAAAATCTAATTGGCATTGAAGACTGACGCAGCGGTATTTCACAAAAGAAGCTAAGCAAGTCTATAGGTCCAGCCATTTGCTAATTGTTAAAGTGCATGGATTCCGAGTCGCAGC
Source organism: Mugilogobius chulae (assembly GCA_038363315.1). Lineage (NCBI taxonomy): Eukaryota > Metazoa > Chordata > Actinopteri > Gobiiformes > Gobiidae > Mugilogobius > Mugilogobius chulae. The sequence continues at coordinate 25,850,545 of CM076396.1, forward strand.
CCAGCGACAGGACGTCAATAGAGTTTGTGTTGCGTGCAGCTGAATACAGTATGGAGCGACTCTATTGACTGTCAGTGTGTTTGATGTGAAGGACAGAGAACAGTTTGACGAGGTCACAGCAGCCGAGGCAGGAGACTGAGCCAGCGTTGTTAAGACCTCACCTGATGTTATTTTTACCCCAGCCTATAGCAGAAAGCTTAGGTCGATGTAAGATTTGTCTCTCTGTTATAGAGCAGGGCAATAGGGCCTAAAATTGTTATCACAATATAAAAAAAAGAACATTTACGATAACAATATATCTAAAGGTATAGATAAAGCTGTCATTTATAAATGTTGTAGTTGCTTGTTTCAATTACAGTAATTCTGTTTCCACTCTCAATCATTTAATTTTGGCAGTGCCTCCATAGTTCGGGCTCATGTTCAAGGTTTTAGAGCGATTGGACAACATTTTTTATGTTTTTTTGGGGAAATTAGATTGTGGATTTAGATAGTTAAGGTAAATTTTGGCTTTTTTCCAGGTTCATCCACAAAATATACTGTAGCCTTATGAACCACCAAAGAGACATTTTGAACTGTATTTTTCCATCATCTTAGAGGGACAAAAGGAATGCAGTCCTCCCCCCCCCCGAAACTGATCAAGTTTTACGACCCTCTGTGTCTTATCAACAAATGGCTATTGACTCTAGCCCAAAGCCCCTGCTGTGACCTGTTGCAAAGACTTGCAGGACAAGGACTTTCATTATAACTCATCTACTTTCATGTGTGTTTTCAGGTGTTCTCATATCTGTATCCTTGTTGAAATATGCATTTGGAAATGTTCTGTCCTTTGTCATTTCTTCATACATTTTTGATTGTGAAAGTCATGCTTCATATCTAATCTGCCAACACAATTGAAGATCTAGCAATTGAGATGTCAATATGTTTTCAGTTGTGTTATGTTACAGTATGTATGTTCTTGTTAATGGAATAAGTTAATAATAGCTAACTGTTTACCAATTTATTTTTAAGTAAGGACATACATGTTGCCCTCAAAGTAAGCCACTCCCAGGTCATAAGAGTCCGCCTCTTCGACTCCACAAAACCCCCCAACTTGAGTCTTCTGACCCACACGGTGGGACACACTTCTACTTGGAACTTCCTGGCTTCTTGACATCTACCTCCTTCACGTGCTAAACGGGGGTTGGAAAAGCCGTGAGGGCCTCTGGCCCTTGGTGGCCCCCTGCGGGGTCAGCCGCCCTGCTGCAAGAGCTGAGATCAGGCCTATGTAGACTGCTCTCCAACCAGCACCAACATGCTACAAGGAGAACTCTCCAACTACTGCTAAAACCACCGAACAACAGTAGCTGCACCTTGGATCATGGCCCAAACGAGAGAAAGGCTCCAACTTCGAGGAACACCAAGGAGCAACACATCTCCGGCCTCAAATGGGACGCGTAAGACCAAAAATGGTGGCTGAACAGAGTGGCTTTAGGGTAGTTAGGAAAGTCTTGTTACTCCTAATTTAAACCAAATCAGATCTTACCATTGAAACTAGTGTTTACTGTAACTGTTTGGAAATGAGTGATGAATGTTTATGTTTGTTTTTGTTTATTAAACCACACAAAATGTTACTGGTTATGGTTTTATAATTAGGATTTTGTCACTGTAATGAGAGAGCGCGCCTTCAGACAGACAACGAGGAGTGTGTAGGTTTTATTAAAAAAAATTTGAGTTAGACTTTAAATGTTAACTCTGGTGCCCCAAATTGATTAACTTTATTAATCGCCTACACAACATAATAACTAATAATCAGCAATTAGTGCGCCATGCCACAATTAGCCGATTTTTAGCTTATTATATTAAAACAAACCACTACATATCTGGTGCCGCGTGAGGCTGGTATCACACTAATGTAGTAATAAATAAATCTGTTACAATACCCACTAATGACAAAAGTATATACCTTTATACATTTTATCATGTCGTAAAAATGTCATGGCACAATCTGGCAACATTGGATATTAGTCACAATTTCCTCACAACTAAGAGGAAAACCGCAATATACAGTATCACGATATTCTCAGTTTCAACTTTTCTACATTAATGTGATATACGATATGATATTGCCCAACCCTCACTCTGATATAAAGCATATATATGTATGTGTATGCTCTGTTTCACCTCTCTTTTGTTCTGTCTACCCTTTCTCTGTCTTTCTCTTTTTTTCTCTCCCTCTCTCACCCCTCATTTCTCACCCTCTCTCTTGCACTTTTTCTTTCTTCTATTCTTACTAGAACATCTTTGCCTCACATTGTCAAGTTATGTCAACACAAAGTTTTAAAAGCTTTAAAGAGGGTATATGTGATACATTTGAGACTTCATAATGATTAATATTCTGAAAAAGCTCCTCACTTTGAAACTCCAGCAAGAAGACTATAGCAGCTGATGTTGCAGAATACAATAGGGATCTCTTGTGGCTCTAAACTTATGGCAGCTGCACATAGGGCCCTCTCTTGTGGAGTGGTGCAAGTTGAAGCAGTGCACATTTGGTTACCATATATATTTGCTGATCCTTCATGAGTGCAAATCATCTCTGCATTTAATCAATCCTTTAATGCCACTATCTGTCAGGAGCAGAGATCAGCACAGTGCAGCACCTGAGAACCTAATTGATCTACTTGCAAGGCATGGTCAGGACTAGCTTTTCCCTAACCTAGAATGCCCAGAGGAAACCCACCCAGACACAGGGAGAAACATACAAACTCCACACAGAAATGCCTGAACCATGTGGAAATCAAACTAACAACATTCTTGTTCTCAATCATTTTGTGGTTTGAAGAGCTCGCGCTACTGTTGCAAGCCACCATGGATGTATTATTAGTCAGAACTGATCACGTCATCACCTTTCTGATGTCACGATAGTTAGTGCACCACTGAGCACAAGCCATTGAAACTAACAAGCTGCCGTTTTGAACTCATCTTCCAGTTCTAATTATACTTCCATGCAAGCCACACACAAGCTAACAACATTATTTAATTGAACAACAGTAAATCAGATAGCGGCAGATAATCAAAACTGTCTCAGTCGCGCTTTACAGTCACCTCCTGACACATCTGGACTGATGACTGCTGGGTTCGTGTCTAAGACCATGATGCTACGTTGGTGTTGGCGGCGAGAGCATCTGTGCTCACACAACAACTTGGATTATTCTCCCTTTCCACAGTACTAAGGCTTCAGAAATCTATCAGCCGCCTTCAACTTGTGCAAAATGCAGCTGTTAGACTTCTGACAAACACCAGAAAGCATGAACACATCCCTCCTGTCCTCGCTGCCTTGCACTGGCTTCCAGTCCAGTACAGATGTGATTTTAAAATCTTCATGCTCTTGCTCCTGCCTTATATTAGTGAGTTGTTGACTCTCCTCACTGTGCCATCCTCCAGACTTGTTTCTAAAGGAGACAGGACGTTTTCTGTCCAGGCACCAAAGCTCTGGAATGCTCTACCAGTCAAATCAACCAACACTGTGACTGCTTTTAAATCTAATTTGAAAACCCATTTTTTGTAGAATGACATATTCTCAGTTATTTTTATGTATTTTATGTGTTCTAATTGTTTTATGTGAGAAGCACTTTGTAACTTGTTTTTGAAAAGTGCTTTAGAAATATAGTCAAGAGTCTAATACTGTCATGCTCAGTTTTTGAACCATGTATGTTTTACTTGAAAATTGCTTTTGTATAGTATTTATTTTTTGAGTAATAACAAATATAACCAAGTTGGTGGGGATAGGTGGTAGGCTGGAAACAAGACACACCCAAGCCCCAACTGCAGGACAAGATACAATACAATTCAATACAATGCAATACTCAAAGCATGTCAGAATCGATACAAATGCAGCTTTGAGTAAACAAATGAAGAGAGAACATTGTTAATAACTCTGACAACTCTTAAAAACACTCTTTGATATCTAGCAGTAATCACATTTGTTTTAACAGTATAAAAGCTGTAGATATTTCTTTGTTTCTTCTTTCTAATCCCTGGTGATTTTCATTTAACAGCCTATCAAGACAAACACATTTACCGCAGCAATCAATTTAGTGAATAAAGCCACTGTCACCGCACTCAAGTCACCCTCTAATATAGAAAGAAAATCATAATTTGGCTGTCAGAAAAGAATAATGCATTTCTTAAAATTAAATTAAATACAGTTATGAAAGCCAGTTTGTGTGAAAAATGCCCACTATAAATCATACTGGACGTTACAACAACTAAAAAAAGCAAAAAGCTAGGACCTCCGAGTGCAAACAGCAGCTGAACGTACATTTCATTTCCTTTTCTTGGCATCGTACAAGACTATTTCAAAAACTATTCTAACAACACTACCGGCGTCTTCATATTTGTTGCACATGGGACCAAGTTTGAAGAAGAAAAAAAGATTTCTAGAGGAGATTGCCGCCAAGTTTTTCGTCGTCTGCTCAATTATCTTGTTAAATTTCCACATGCAGCACTCAAAGCACCAGCAGGCAAAACTCTTTTACTTTAACAACATCAGCTTGTGTGAAATTGGTTTATTCAACTTAGATTAAAAACTGGTAAACTGGGTGAACTTAATCTGAAAAAATGAAATTGTTTGAGAAAACTGAAAAACACCTGCTGGTTTGTGATTCAAATTCCCCAAAAAAGTCTGCAAATTTACTCAACTCAACATTTCTAAAGCACTTTGAAAACAATAATGTTGACCAAATTGTTGTAAAAAATAGAATAATACAAGCTAAACAAATAAAACAGTCAACATAAAAAGAGACAATGTTGTTCATTTAAAGTTAAAAGCCAAAAAGAAAAGAAATGTTTTCAAAATAGACTTAAAAACATTTAGTGACATGTCCTCACTTCTATGCAAAGCCTCTGAAAAAGAAACGCAGAAGCCACGTTGGGACGTTTTCTTTAGGTGTAAAGGATAAGTTTGGCTTCAAGTTACTAAAACTGGGTAGTTTACGTCTGGGGTGTGGAATAGGTTAAGCATGAACCATACGGAATTTAAATGTCTGGTAATGTACGCTTAATTGTGAGATTGGGATGTCATTTGATACATTCTAACTTTGCAACAATTGTACAGAGAGTTTGTGACCACCCATTAGGGTTTCATATTGACAAAAACAAAAAGATCAAAACCAGGTCAAAATGATACTAAGACAACAAAAGAGTTGGGTATTATTGCATGCAAAGTCTAAGGTGGTTTGACCAATAAAGTCCCTGAAGAAATATATGTCCAATAAGATTAGGCTTCAAGTTACTAAAATGAGAAAGTTTAGGACTGGAGCTTGAGGGAGATTAAGATTTTCCCCTTAAACCCAAAGAAAATGTCGCCACATGGCTTCAACCAATATTCGTGCTTATTTTTATGTTTTAGGTTTTTGTATCTTATTGACAAAAAAGGCAGAAATCGTGCTGATCATATGTTTTTAACATTTAAGATAAGAGATAAGATAAGATAAACTTTATTGTCCCACTAGGGGAAATTTGTCTTGGGCACGTAGTGCTAGTGCAGTACACAATAAAAAGAAACACAATACAATAAAATAAAGCAACCATAATGTTCACAGCCAGTACAATTAGAATAGACATACAAAGCAATTAATAAATAGTCCAAGTAAAGTGGAGTGAGTAGAGTAGGTAGGGTGGGCAGAGGATCCACAGCAACAGGCCTCCCCTCTGCCCAAAGAAGCAAGGAGGATCCACAAAACCCTAACCCTCCCCAGCTGGGAGGGTTGAAGGGGGGGCTAGGGTAGTGGATCCACAGCTGAAGGCCTCCCCACTACCCTAGGAGGGCCGTGTGTGGGCCAGGGACCGGACCGGTTTTACATGTTTAACATGTAAAACCATGTTAAACATGTAAAATTAAACATTTCATTTTTACTCTTTAGACTTGGCTGGGTTTGACAGTTGTGGTTCGATCGTCCAGTGTTTCTCGACTATAGGACCATTCAGCTTTACCCTGGACTCAGATTACATCCAGTTGAGCTCTAGTCAATATGGTGCTGTTATCGCAAGATTTACGTTTCTTTAAAAGTAGAAGAGGATCTCACACTATGGAGAGTTTAGATTTTTTTGTTTGTTTGAAGTTTCACCAGATCTCTGTAACCCTTTTTTTCTTCACAAATTAATCAATTCCCACAAGAGTGCACAGATCAAAGAAGGTGACAGCAGCAGCACCACGAAAGCAGCTTCAGACTGAATGTGCGTTCCCGTCACGACAGGACCAGAGATTATTTAGATTATTTACATTTATTGAAGGCATAAACTGAAGATGGAATCCAACGAGTTTTGTAGATGATGATTTGGAAGCTTAATTAGAGATTTTACTGTTTCCAAGTACTTTATAGTTAGTTTGATTTTTTTCCCTTTGGTAAACTCTTTGATCCTTTCTCTCCTCATTTCACGCAGTACAAACCCGGAATACAGGTTATGCAAACGACTAACCTATAGCATTCTAAATGTTAGCATTGAGTGACAAAAATACATAGGAGTGAATAAGGAGAGAGGACATTTTCTCCTTAAAAAGTTTGAAGAAAACACAACTAAAGCAGGACAAAGCAGCTACAGTGTGATGACAGACAAAAGCTAATGCTAATTCATAAACACAAAAGCAAAAACTACTTGAAACTCAACAAAAAAGATTACAAAATAGGTAGGTGTTTGCATGAAAATTGTCTCTGCCATTGCATATTCCTTAGTCATTTCTCAACTTTTCTCAATTTATCTTCACAATTTGCTGATGTAAGCTGTAAAAAACACCCCAAGGACTGTCATTGCAAACTGAGTCATATTAGAGAGAAAAAACACACGACTACATTGAAATTTGGCTGTGTCTGTCTCCCTTCTTACACGACTGGGAACAGGGCAATTCAAGATAAATGCTTTTATCCGACTAAACGGTGAAGCTGGGGAAAAATGGGGTATGGTTTTTGAAAAATGGTCCATCAGAGCACTTAAGTCACGGCCCGTAAAGCATCAAAAGCAGAAAATCAGAGGGAAAAATGTCCCTGTGACAAGCTCCAGTGGATGAATTTGATTGAGGTTTGAGTCACTGAGGAAAAAACACTTACACAAGGGTCAACAAAAGGCCTTGACCAACAGCCGCTTTAGCTTGACTCTGTCTTTACACAATCACAATATAATATTAGGCTTCATCCCAAGTTAAAACTACGAGACCTACTTTTCAAACAGGTTAGACTACTTTTTTTCAGTAAAACATAGGAAATATTGATAAGATTTCACCTAACATTTGCGCTTGTTTTCATCCAATTTGTCTGTTTGCACACATGTATACGTGGTTACGGTTTGTTGCTGTGATTGGTGACACACAGATTAAGGTGGGAAATAGACAACAAGTTACCCAATCAGATCAAAGTATTTCATCAGACGTTCCACCTTTTCCCAAACACTTTCAGTATTAAAGTTCCAGTTGGACAATGTGGAAGAACTTAAATTGGAGTTCAACACAAATCCATCTAGCGTGAATCAGTTTAGGCTTTAACCCTTTAACGGCCAAAGTAGCAATTCTACTAAAAGTTATTCCAGGCTGTTTTCAGACTGCAAGTTCATGTGTCTCTTCCTTTATTATATAACTTAACCAGCTTAATCCACTTCATACAGTTCAATGCATCAATGTAAATTCAAAAGTTGCTTTCTCAAAATTCCTTTTTCCTGGATAACTACAACTCCAAATACAACTTTGAGTAAACACTCAGCTTACATGGTTGCAAACTCATTAAAGTGTAATTTGCTTGTTTCATTCAAGCACTTTAGGCAAAGAGGTACATTTCCTGCTGAAAAGTTACACTCTACACTTTTATTATTATAAAGTTTATGTGCAGAAGTCTTTTTTTTTGCAATATCACAAGTGACAATCTTAAGTCTGCTAATAAATGTGACAATGAATCAAGTGCATATTTTCCTGTTCCTGTCTAATTTCAAGTGAGAAAATGTTTTTTATAGTAAAACAAGAAACATTGTTCTTGTTTTACTGACAAATCTTATTTAAAAAATCAAAATACAACAAATCAAACTGAAGTTGATCACATTGTGCTGGTACAATATAAGAAGGTGAATGTATTTACTCATTCACAAGTACAAGGCGTCTTCACGTTTATTGCTGCTAGCGTGTTATTTATTTACCTTGATTTAAGATAGCATTTTTATTAAAGCGGCTTAAGATGTTGAGCTGCAGTGAAGAGCAGTTTCCAATAAAGCTGTAGTGTACACAAGTGTCATAATCCAACTCCATTAATTTCCTGAAAGCGTAGCACAGTTAGCATTAGCGCTCACATTAGCGGTGGGTGTTAGCAGAGCCTGGCAGCAGCTCTAATAGATGTTCTGACGGTGTTAAATGAATGTGTGTGAGTCAACAGAAAACCTAATGAGGCCACTATTTATATCTCACTCGTACAAATCGCCCCTTGCCATTAATCCAACCGTTACAATATGTTTTGTTTTTTGTTTTTTTAGGATGGAACATAATTTACTACTGTGTCTTTTGATGACACTGTTTCAGATCATTGGTGGAGAGACAGTTTCACTCATACTTTTCTACTAGCTTCTATGAGCTCCTCTGACTCCTACACATACAGAGGAAGACCATAACAGACAATGTCTGGCCTCCACAATGATCAAAGCATAATTGTTCAGTTAATCAAAATACTTCAGTTCAAAGTCAGTATTGTTCCAGTTTCCACTTTATACACATCCAGCAGTAAATATTTCAATTCATTCTTTTCTTTATTTATTTAACAAGATTTTATGTAGTTTCAAAATGCCAAAAGATGCTTGTACCAGATTATAGACAGAAAGCGCGAAATGTTGAAATTTGCGTGTTGAAGCAAGTATTTACGCCAACATTTTTGAAGCTGACGCCTTAACAGGCGCCCTAAACGCCCCAAAGCAACAAAGATTCTTTTTATGCCCTGATGTGCTTCTCTGCATCCCACTTTTTTGCAAAACGTACGTAGACAGATCAGTTGAGAGAAGAGAGAAAAGGAGGGACAGAGAGAAATAGGATTGCTGCATTTATAAAACATCACTAAATACCCGATTCTACAACCTCTCCAGTCAGTCCTTTTGCTGTCTCTGTCCTCCTCCAATATCTCGTCATACTGCAGTGGTTTAAACACCACAATGAGCATTTTTATTAAATCCATGTGAGCTCTGTGTCAGTCCAGATCATGTCCCTTATTGTTTTGTTGTGCCAGATTTTCAGAGCAACGAGCGACAAAGCCTTTGACAAAAGCCCCAAACCAAGCATTTTTCATTTTAAAAAGCTATTAAAAGACTTCAGTAAACAGTAGTTCTTTCCTCTTGATGTTAGAGCAGAGCAACATGCCATTACGTCACAAAGAGCAGGTCTGGTTGGTGCTTGACGCTTGAAAGTTCAGCAGGCTCAAGTCGGGCATTGATGCCCGATGAGGCGGCCAAAGCGTCTGCTGCAGGTTGGAGCGTCTACTTCTGCAGATGCCCAAACAAGCTAATTTCGTCGGCTGGACACAAATTCACGTCGCAACTTCCTTGGACACCTAAGACTCAGGTTTACATTGACTTAACATGTAAACTGAATGTTTTGCACGCTCCAACGCTGTCTGTCTGAACGCAACATTATTCAGCGCACAAATACTTCCTCCAGCTCTCAGCCAGACACTCTCCCATTCAATCCTAAACTCTATGGATCCAAGAAGCAGGCAATAACATTTGATAACTACAGAAATAATTTGGATTCTAAAAATCTATCCCTCTATAGATCATTACATTACATTGTTGTTATTGAAAGTTGTGTTTTATGCCAGAATGTGAAATAAGCATAACCAAAGAACTTCTTTTTCATGAAAACAAACCACAGGAAGCCCTCCTCCAGGCAAAGTAATGGTCCTTTTCTGGCCATGCAAGTTTGCTCACAGTAAAACCACTGATATTTATTATTTATTTAGTGCCACAAAGCATCTCACCGGGTTGTAAATGATAAAGTGGTCTCAACTGACTTAAAATACTGAATAAATAAAACTAAATGACAAAAACCTGCTTTGATTCAAGTCTGTTTTTGGTTTCAAGTCAAAAGCTGCACCTTGAACAAAATAAAAGTGCTCTCAGATATGAGCATTTGTCAGACTGTTTTGTCATTTACTGTATGTGGATTGTTGCCTATTTTCATGTCTGGTTGCTTAGTAATGCCCACTTTCCCACTTTGGAGAGCAAAAGCACTGTCTTTGTGCATTGGAAACCTGAGAACCTGCTTATTTCTATTTATCGATTTCAATTATAAATGGTTGCATCTTGTGCGATGGTATTAAAGAATGGTTGTCGTTGTGCTTTTATCGTTTATCTTTTGATAAAGACAAAGAGGCCAGTGTGTGGCACAAATAAATCGAAAGAACTAGAATATCCTCGAAGTCATCACGGATTTGCAGTGAACCCTTTATACAAGATGAGTCAATGCTAATGTGAACAAAATGGCTAAGTTACTGAAAACCAGAATCTTGTTTTAAAAATCTGCTTTAGTCAAAGCAATGTTTACCACATAATGTTACAAATCATGAGGGATAAAGTCGGACAGGCTTGTAAATTGTATTAAATCAGCAAACATACAGAAGGAAGAAGTTATGAATAACTAGCATTCATTAGCTTTTCCAAATACCTTGCTTTGTGCTGCCAAAAAGATGTCTTACTTCCACAGACAAATGTACAAAACATACATTAAAGCAGTCATTGCTACTTTACAAAAATTTGGAAAATTTGTTAGAAATTGTGACGTAGGTGCAAATGTCAATAGACATATAGTTTAGTTCACGTCCATATTCTCTGGACTTGCAAAACACTTGTGTAGTTTATATTCAGAGCGTGACACAAATAGAATCTGTGGTTGACGTTCAATGTAAATACTTCCTAACCCAACTGCTGCCATTCTCTCTCTGAATTATTTATTCTGCAGTTTCCTCGAGTACACACTCAACATTGTTCAAAGGAAGAAAGCAGAAGTTCAACAACACCAAAATAAACAATGGATTCAAACAGCTGCACACAAGAAGGGTAAATAAAAGAAAATAAGAGAGTAGTAACAGTGATTGATGGAATGACGCTGGGGAAGTGTCTCAACTGTGAGTAAACAATGGAAAAAACAAACTGAAGATTTTGTGATGTGACAGTTTTCATAGAACAGAATAGGCTGAATAGTTTACTACAAACATTCTGCACAAGTCACAGGTAAGAGTCACACTTTTCATGACTTGTGACTTACTTGGCTTATGATCCCAAAGATTTGACTTGTGACTTGACTTGACTTGACTTTAGACCAGGTGCCACTTTTTCCTCAGCGGGCCAAAATGAATACATTTTTTGTGGAAGAGCCCATATGAACAAGACACAGAGGGCCAAACCAATGTTGCGTCCTAAAAGTTGATTTGCAGTAACTTAATTAATTAATTGTATATTATTATTAAGTTTGAGCAGCATAACTTGGATTTGGTGTTTTTGACACTCTCTTCAACTATAAATGTAATCAAACAGACACTCCAAACAAATATCATGGCCAAAGTAAACTACTTGGAGGCCGAGTTTGGCCCCGGGCCCCACTTTGTGCACCACTGTTTCAGACTAATGACTTGATATGACTCATGAATGACTTGTATTGAAAAACAACAATGACAATGTACAAGAAATATTTCTAAATACTATAATTTATGAGAGTAAATAAATTTACTGAAGACGTTAACATTTATGAATTGAAACAACACATGGTCAAATAAGTAGTATTTTTGTATTTCTTTATTTTTGCAAATTGAGACTAACTTGTGACTTTTGATGTTATGACTTGTGACTTACTTGTGACTGATTTGATTGGACTTACTTGTGACTTTGATGTTATGACTTGAGACTTACTTGTGACTTTGATGTTATGACTTGAGACTTACTTGTGACTTTGATGTTATGACTTGAGACTTACTTGTGACTTTGATGTTATGACTTGAGACTTACTTGTGACTTTGATGTTATGACTTGTGACTTACTTGTGACTTTGATGTTATGACTTGTGACTTACTTGTGACTTTGATGTTATGACTTGGACTTACTTGTGACTTTGATGTTATGACTTGAGACTACTTGTGACTTTGATGTTATGACTTGAGACTTACTTGTGACTTTGATGTTATGACTTGGACTACTTGTGACTACTTGTGACTTTGATGTTATGACTTGAGACTACTTGTGACTTACTTGTGACTTTGATGTTATGACTTGAGACTACTTGTGACTTACTTGTGACTTTGATGTTATGACTTGAGACTACTTGTGACTTACTTCACCTCTTGCCCAACTTGTGGACAGTGAAAGCTCTTGCATGTGTCAGATTCAAAGTCAAGGGTCTTTCTTAAAAACAAATTTCACACTTTTTTAATAAGAAGATGACGTTAATTAGGAAAGACAAGTGGGATTTTCAGAGTGTTGCATCATTTTGTAGATGGGTCACAGATATGATTGAAGAGGGAGTCGAGATTGCACTTAAGCTGTCAGTCACATTAGGCTTGATAAATTGCAAGAAATTAAAATAGGAGAGTGTGGAAGTGCGGTGATATAAGGTGTAATTTAGAGGTACTTTTGAGTAGAGAGGGGGTTAGACTGATGGCTGTCTCACTATGTGCCAAAGGACTTTAGTAAATGTTTGTCTGTGCCAAACTAAAATAGTATTATTGTTACCGTCAAGTTTTTTAGATATTCAGGATTTTGTAGTCTAATAAAAAGACTCCACCTGTCTGTATCTGTTTCTGGAAAAAACAACAGACTGCGTTGAAATCTTGCAGAATTGAGCTATAATTGTGTATTAAACTACATGGTTACAAGCTTTCATCATTTTATTGTGTTTTGTTTATAACTATTACAAGAATGTATTACCTAAATGTTTTTTTTTTTTTTTTATGATGTTTTGGTTGAACATGAGTGTACAAATACAAAACGATTATATATCAAAATATTCAAGGGGAAATTGTAATTAAAAAGTTGAGCTTAGTTTGTGTGAGTTCTTTGGTACAATTTTTAAACACAAGAAGGCTGCTGCTTGAACTGGACTTTTTTACTGTAGGTTGCTATGGCTACGCTTTCTAGTGTTAATTATAACTAAGAGAGTTAGGATTACTGGTGAAAATCACTTTTACCAGGGAAGTTTCGAGACAGGGATTATCGGTCGACGTCACTTTCAGATACTCTGTTTGTCTTGTTGGCTGGGGAAACTTCTTTGAAAAAAACAACAAAATGTTTCGATCTGGCTCCTAAAGCTCTAGACATTGTTTTTTCTTTGCGTTTTTCAAACACCTGAATACATGAAAAAAGTTCATAAGACATCCAGATTTAATATTTTACTAACGAGTCCAGCAGATAGTCTCCGCTCACAATCACACCTGTTGTAAGTCACAACCAATTTAGCTCTGAACAAGTAGGTTGGTTTTTGCAACAAAGCGCCAGCTTCAAAACATAAAAAAAAAAAAAAATACTGGGTCCGGCAGATCTAGTTTGATACTATTTGTAAAACAATCACCTGAATGTAATGTGTGTGAGTTGTAAAGACAAATTTCATTCACAAATGCTTAACTTTTGTTTTTGCACAGTGATAAACTCTTGTAGTTAGCTGACAGTGCTGGCTAGTGTTGCTGCTACAGCTTGTGTCTCCGCTCTTTGCTATTCAAAGCAGTTCAGTCTCAATTCAGTTTGTCAGTCTCTCTATTGGCCAAGTTTAGCTCTACTCCTTATCATAGATTTCCTCTAGTTTTGTAACTGTGTCAGTGTCACAACACCACACTCTGGACAGTTACATGTATTACCGATGTTTGAGGCATTCTTCATGTGGATGTTCACATTCACTGTGCCATGATTATGCATTCAATTTGGACATTTCACTGGTTTGTCAAATAAGTAAATGAACAAAATGTAAATTACTAACTTACATTTGTCTTATTTGATGCAAATAATAATGCATTAGACTTATAAAGCGCTTTTCAGGGCACTCCAAGGCACGTCACATTTTGCATTTTTGTTCACTCCTCTTGGTGATAAAGTACAAAACCATTGTAGCCAGTGCTACCCTTGGGTACACTGACGCTGTCATTTGGCGCCATTGGTTGCTCCAACTGCCATAAACTGTTCACACACTCCAGATCCAGCAATGTGAGTGAATTGTCTTGCCTAACGACACAACAAAAGTTTCCCACTAGTCATCCCACCGTGAAATAAAGTCGAATTAGTCTCCCATTCAAGTACAGGCCCACCTGCTTAGCTTTTGAATCTTATGAGATTAGGTATTGCCAACCATTGAAAAAATATACTCTTCCTTTCAATGCTTAGGTCTTTCTAATTTTAGCAGTTCTTAAAATGACTTTAATTCAGAGGGCACAGTCTGTGAGCTTGCCCCATTGGTTGTTGGCGATCTTTTGTTAAAATTTAGACCGCAGAGCAGTCATCGATGTGTGAAATGAAAGTGCGGGCGCCTGGGTCTGCCTTATGGACGCGCTACAGTCAATAGAAGGGTCACGGCCAGAGCTACAGCCACTCTCGCCATCTGCTGCGGCTCTGACACGCTGAGGAAATGAAAATAATGAGGGCTTAGCGTGCTCCGGTGTCACACAGAAGGAGCGACTCGGCCTCTGCTGATGAGGAGTTACTGTATGAAAGTATGTTGTGGTCACGCTCAACAGTTGATTTGTGTGAATGACTGTGGAAGTAATTATACTGGATGGACATGCAGCAATGATATATGTACGTACACACAAAGAATAGAAGCTCTAGTGCGCAGTGTATTAGTTTCCGTTATAATGAGTGGAAATGCATAGCAGTGGTGTCAATTTATTTGTACTATGGCTTTGGAAATGATAAGAAAAGAAAAAACACCAAGAGTAAACACAAAACACCATTATACTGACCATTTATACTTACATGTGAGAGCTTTACAGGTTTATCAAATCAAAATAAATTGTGACAAACAAAGATTTTTTGTCACATACACAGTTAAAAAACAATACTATGCATTGAAATTACTTACTTGCTTGCTTCTTTTTTAACAAGCATAGAAACCTATACAAGAGACACTTTAGACCATACTGTGCTGAACTACTAACAGTCACTGATTTTTTAAAAGTCAAATAGTTTGTGGGAAAAAATAAATACAAATCTGTTAATAAGTCGTTAAGTTGTTCCGGACCTGATGCTCCAGTAGTGCAGCTTCCAAACCACACGATGATGCAGCTGGTCACAACACTCTCCACTGTTCTTTAAAAGTTGCTCTAAATGTTGGTTTTAATGCCAGAGTTCTTGAACTTTCGTAGAAAGAAGAGTCTGTGTGGGCCTTTTTAATGAGCTGTGTTGTGTTTCCAAGTAATGTTTCTCAAATGGTTCATGTGTTCCATTTTGCAGAGTAACTTTTCAAAGGCAAATTTTTATTATTTTTTTCATTTGGTAGTGACTGTTAAAGGTGCTATAGACAAAAAAATGTACCTTCCTGCATGCTTGCTCACATACCTAATGCATTCTGAGCCTCCGAATTGTTCACAATGTGTTTAAAGCTTTTTTCACAAATGTTAGAAGCAATACATGTTGGTATGCTAATGAAAAAAACACACTTTCTTGTCTGCCTTGCTATTTATTTACAAATTGTAGACTTTAGTATTAGCATTGGCAGACAAACGCATCTTTTTATAAACACACTTTGGGTCCTTTGGTGAAATATTCTTTTGATTTGTAGAAGTATTTAACATGTTTTCAGAAACCACCACAACTCACTGTTCACTGCAACTCTTACAGTATTTTATCATTTAGCCAATATAAAGATAGTTAAACCAATCCGCCAGCAGCTGAATTGGTTTGGTATGGATGGACAGAAGTGAGCTGGTTGCCATAGTAATGAGTTTATTACAGTTGCCTATTGGGCGTAAACCTTTATATATTTTTTATCTTAACCTTTACCCAAACCCTTTTCCTAACCTCACCCATTACCTTAACCTTTTTCCTAAATTCCTCCTAAACTAATAACTGTCCGTTCAAGCCCGACTATCTAGCATTTACTAATGAGCTAAATGCAGCTAAACAGAAGTGCACTGCCAAGAAAAGTGGGAGGTGCAGAAGGTGAACAGTAAAATTGTGTCTCATTAAGTGTCTCACAGCATTGACATTTGGACCAAACAGAGTTGATATTCTGTACATTTAATAAACAAAACATATACGAGTTTGACTTGTGGACTTTTAGAAATAGCTCAGCTTGTCCCTGCAGATTCATATCAGCTGTTTGCCTTTAGGTTTCACTTCTCTGAGAGCAGCGTTCTGTAACTTTTTGGGGCTGGTCCAGAGTTTGATTTTTGCATCGAGTCGGCTGTGTAAGCAGATCAGACGTTAGGCCTAATTATTCATGCTGACATCCTTTGTGTTGCAATCGCCCGTGTCACTTTGAGCAATAGCAACTGTACTGTATACGCTTATTTTCTCGGACCACAAGAACACTACTTTTTTAGGGACGCATACAATAATAGTGCAAATATTAATAGAACTGTTGGATTTGTATATGGATATGCCATTTTGTAAGCTGCCCCAGTTTCCGTGTGTCCGTATGTCAGTCCTAATTCCTCCTCAGAGCATCAGATGTGCCTCTTTTAAAAGACTGTTTTTGCTGAAAAGAGAAGAGCGCTGAAGGTCGATGTTCAAAACCATCCGTAAAAGTTATAATTTATTTATATAATGCCTTTCATTAGTGGTGGATGAAGTATTTTGTTATGTAAGTGAAAGTTCAGATGCAGGGCAAAGGTTTACGCACAATAATGCTACTTCAAGGGCTATTGTGCAACTTTTTGGCCATGTATAGCAGATGAAAAATATGAAAATGTGTGTCTTACATTACACTGATGATGAACAGAGCGAAAGAAAAAAGGAGAACCTGTTGTGTGCTCCAAATGACCTGCGTGACAAAAAAAATTGATTCTTTGTTTTGTCTTTTTGCAAATGAGTCAATATAATGTTTCCAAGATACGTTGAGTCAGTTATTACAATCATTTAACTATAATGTTCCACAATATGGCATAACATTAAGTTAATTTGTAAACCTCCTCCTTCCATTTGTAAGCCTTCTTATTGATTTCTAAATACTCCTTACTAGTATTGATTACTGGTCTCGACAGCACTCAAAAATATTGTTTGTAGCTAGTTAGCTTGCCCTGTACAGTGTTTCTGAATAACCTTATTGATGGATGGCCCCTCACTGCTTCTCTTCACACTCTTCTCAATAAAACATGTCCTGCTTTGTCAGATCACAGAAAGGGTCACGCTGCTGCAGGCTTGTTGCCAAGAGACACCGTGAGCTGTGGGTAAATTACGCTTAATTTACTTAATGTGTTCAATTTATAACGCCTTAAGACACAATTACAGATGCACTTGAAAATATTCATTAAATCACCTCCTAGTCACAGGGATATGGGGACAGGCTTAAGAAGATGTCTGCCATTATTTTGTATATGTAAGGGTTAAAAGCCTTCAGTGTGACACTTAGATTGAGAATGAGAAAATAAGCTACAAGAAGTTAAAGAACATGCTTTTGCACATTCTATTCACTTTGTGTGTATTTTAAATTAGGAGTTGTTTACATGTATGTAAAGTGGTTATTTAACCCAAAACCCCTAAAACCTTGAAGAAAAATTATGTGGGGCACAACAGTGACTGAGGACCCCCCAAAAAACATTTCTGACTTTTTTTTTTTTAATTATTATAGAGATATGTAAAATATAATTCAAGGTTTAGGTTAAAGGGACTATACTTTTTTTTTTTTTTTTTTTAGGAAAAATAAACTTAAACACAATTACCCTCTTGTGCAGATATCTTGCTAATGTATTCAGTCAGGTGAAAGTTAGTCATAGCAATATCCCAAACTGTTTTAGCATTGTGGCTAACTGTTATTAGCATACCTTCTCACCGCTATTAGCTGTGAAAAAACCCCCAAAACATTTAAGCACATGAAGATGAGCAATGATGAGGCTCAGAATACAATAGCTAAAAGAGCAAATCATGTTGCCTGAAGTCAGAAGTTAAGTAAGTAACTTGTTTAGTTTTAAATTAGTAAACTTTGTGCTTTCCACTAAAAAGTATGGTAAATACAGCTTTTTGTGGAGAAAATAAGACCACTGTGTACTGTCTGAACTGAATAATAACGAATTTTTGTTCTGACCAGGAGCTGAATCTGATTGGCTGAGCTTGGGGCGGTCACTCCAGTTTTACTTTATTGTTTGTAAAAAAAAAAGTTTATAAGCCATAAATGCAACAAAAATGAATACATGTTGATATCAACCATGAGTGGAAGGATTTATGAGAGGAAGTCGTCAGATTTAAAACCTAAATTGTGTTTGCAGTGTGAAAATCAGCTCCTACCTCACCGGAGCATCTCCTCAGGAACAGTGCAGCACTCTGAGATCCATCTCCAGAGCTTGATCATGGTAAATGCTGCATGTTTTTTGTTGGTGAGGGAAACGGCAGTGCTGGAGGAAACCCATTCAGACACAGACAGAAACAGGGAAACTCCACGCAGGTCGAGCGAAAGTTGAACCCGCAACCTGCTTGCTATGAGTCGAGAGTGCTAGATGCTCTGCCACTGTCCCTAGTGTCAGATATCTGCAATGTAACTTAATTCGTCACATTAAGATCAGATAAGTTACACTGTTACATTTATACATACATACAATGTATCAGAAAAACTGTTATGTTATTTGCATTTTCCACAGGTTTAACTTTTCTAACCATAAATTCAGCACAAATAAAAAAACAAATAAATGCCTTATATGAGATGAGTTTTAAACACATGCATCTGTTTATAACAGATGTTGGAAATACATTTGGTGGTGAATTTGTCAAAAAGGCTGTATCAGATAAATGTTTGAACCTTATCAGTTTCCAGCAGTTTGGGTTATACTTTACGAAAAACACGTGAAAAAAGCCCGTCTCAACAAACTGACTAATTTGACACATCGGCATTGCTGTTCCAACCTTATCTTTCCATCCTGGATTTGAACTCAATAACATGTCAAAATCTGCTCTAATCAGCTACCGAGGCGTCAGTCCAAAGTTCAAACTGAGGTTTTTAAGGCAGACCATCGTTAAATGAATCCCAAATCGTGTCCGTGTTATTTGGACCGTTCAAGTTTAGCCAGCTAAACTGCAACAACCCCTGCTTCTCCTTCTAGTCACGCTCCTGTTGATTTGGATCATAAATAACTCATACCAACATTTGCCTTAGTTTTAGTTGCAATAGAAGAAAAACTGTTTTGCATATTGAGTTGCAGTTTAGACACATTTGGGACTTACAGTTTACTCGAAAAACTTTGCCATTAGTTCACATCTTGACTCTGTCCAACAAATGATGGAACTGAACCTCGAAAACATGTTCTTTCTCTCTTCAAAGTATAATTCTCAGACAGATATTCATTGTTGGTATATAATCGATTTCTCCTCCCGTAGCTTTAATATTCCATGCATAATCTTTCTGCTGTATGAAGTGGCTTTTTTTTCTTCTTTGTCAGTCGATTTCCAATCTGACAAAAAGGTTTCTTAATATAAAGGTGTGATTGTCAAGCATGTAGAAAACTATTATGTTTGACCTTCTGCTAAATGTCATTGAATGTGGCATAGAGAACAGTAGATATGCCACCAGCAGACTGTGAACGCTGCATGTCAATGAGAAGTGTCAGCACATGGAGCCGATAAAACGTCTTACACATATGAACAGGAAAGAGTCGCAAAGTACACGCTATGCTTTCCCCAAGACCGAGGCTTAGAGTGAGAAGAGCTCTGCAAGTGTACAAGGAGGAGCATTGTTTTGGTAACAGAGTGGAAATAATTTCTTATAAGACATGGTGGCTGAGTGGTGCTTCTCTCAAATCGAGAAAAGTTTAGGTTGATTCACAAACCAAAAGGAGCTTGTGTCAGTAACTGTGAATAATTTAAAGTTTAGTCCTGAGTCTGACACACAGGAGTCGTCCACGTTTAGTCCTGACTCTGGCAAGCAGGAGATGATCCCTGGAAGCAGCTTTTTATTTATCTGGACCAGCAGGTCCATGTTTAAATGTCCTGTTTAGTCCTGCTCTGGACAGCAGGAGAATGTCCCATATTTAGTCTTAAATCTGGACCAGCAGAAAATCAGCCCTGATTAGTCCTGACTCTGGGACCAGCAGGAGGTTCATGTTTAGACCTGACTCTGGGACTAGCAGGAGGCCGGTCCGTGTTTAGTCTTGACGGTCCTCGAGGTCCTCAGAGTCTGAGATGGTTCATAAGGCACTAACATGTCAAAGATGTACGTTGGTGATGGACTATGGAGAGAACAAGCAGAGCTTTGAAAGTTTATTCTCTGAGCCACTGTTGCAGTAGTCGTATTTTCTGGAGACAAATGCATGGCATCATTGCCTTCCATTTTGTTCTCTGCAAAACAAAAATATTGATCTAAATGACTGAGAAACGGAATGCATTAAGTTTCTTTTCAAAACTACCGATCTTATAAGCCCTGCCTTTTCATTGTAAAATTAACAAAAATAGGCAGATTTTAGACTTTTCTTGCTAAAAAGCGACTTTACAGAATCATTTATAACTATGAGTATTATTACTTTTTAATAATTAGTTGCAAGTGCAGGCAAGTGAGCAAAAACAGGTGGAATGATAGATTTACAAGACAATGTTTGGGGAAGAGTGGAAGCTAAAAAAAGTTTTGAAGATGTTGAAAATAACAGGAAGTAGAGCAGAGTTTTAAATTATGTCATTTCAAAAAGTGCTGCATTGTGAATTGCTAATTGCATCCACTCAAATTGCGATTTCAATTCGATTGCGTCGGCCCAGAGTAGCAGCACAAAGCCACTCAACGCGAAAGCTCCATCTAAGAAACTCCACTTCTTTGTACAAGTCGTGTGTGTGTATATAATGACAAACGACGCACTTGCTCACAGTCTAGAAAGTCAAAGAGACAGATGAAAAACTCATATTTCGTCCCTGATCTATTCAATCTTCAGCCACTTCACGACCATTCAGTTCTCTCAGTCCATTTCTCATCTCATTATAAAAGTCAAGATGCGCGGTCAGCTGTCTTCCACAAGCAGGACATAAAAGGACCGATGAAAGCAGACATTTTTAATCAAAACACCTGCTCCAAAGAGATGCGTGCTTTTGTCTAGCTTTTATCCCGTGAGTGTTTGGATTCGCCATCTGCCAAATCCCTGTGATCGATGTTTTATGTAAGTCTGAGAGTTAAATGGCAATCTTATCTAATTATGAAATGTTTGAGACAAAATATAAAGTTCTGATGTCCTTGATGCCACTTGTTCTTTGAAAGGCAAGTTCGTTTTGAAAGGCAAGTTCATTTTATCTTCAGTAGGGAATTTAGCTGACAGGACTTATTACAGTATGTGTTCCTAATGAAGAACAA
This sequence comes from Mugilogobius chulae, assembly GCA_038363315.1. NCBI lineage: Eukaryota > Metazoa > Chordata > Actinopteri > Gobiiformes > Gobiidae > Mugilogobius > Mugilogobius chulae. The sequence continues at coordinate 25,871,987 of CM076396.1, forward strand.
CAAAGCATTTCATATAAACAAAAAGTTGCATTCATGAACATAAAGGCTACAATGTATCTTTTCGAGTCAATGTTTTTCTACAATGTGAATGCAAGCAACATTTAACTCAAACTGACATTTATGTTTTTCCATCATTGAATTCCTGTAAGAATACGACCCACATGTTGTATATAAAATGAAAATATGAGACTTTGGGTAAACAAAAATCAAGATGGATTTTTCAGTTGTAAGTGGATCACTCCCAAAGGGGGAGGGAAAAAACTAAATGTAGTTTTCTGACTTATACTTGACTAAATTGTTTGGGGCACCTTTTGTCTATGAAGGGCAGATCTATGGTTACAATAGTGACACAAACCAAACGATAAATGGAAAACAGAAAACACAAATGGAATTTACACATTTTGTGCATTTATTGTCCAGTTCAGCCCAGGGGTTCCCAAACTTTGGGACTGGGACCTAAAAAAACAACTTGCAAACCCAACAGCAAAATAAAACGGATGTAATAATTTCAAGTTAAAAAATGTGGTTAAAATGCATTTTAAAATGCAAATGTTAAAGCTTCTCTGTTTTCACATACTTCCAGTTTCAAGTCTTATCTGCCCTGTCTACTGTTCAATTGACTGGAGAACCTCGGGGCTGGTGATATTGTTGCTATGGGTGATTCTGCTCTGGGTGCTGACAGCTCCTCTAATGGTGCTCTCTCATCTGGCTCATCTTTACCCAGCCTACTGTATCCTAATGTATTATGATGTAGCCAAATGTATTGTAGTATGTGATTGTTGGGTGGTTTGGATGGTTGTTGTTTGGGTGTGCATGTGATTGTGAGTGCGTTGTCTGACTGTGGGGTGGTTGGTTGGGTGAGTCTGTTTTTAATGCACTGTAAAACAATTTGTGTTATACTTTCTGAAAAGCCCTTTATAACTAAAGTTTGATTAGATTTGATAGTAAATCGTGTGCAATGGCTTCTCCCTCAGATTTCCTTAGAGAAATGTACATTGTATTTCAATCTTAATATTCTTTGTTTAATGAAAGTTAAAAAAAATCTGTTATTTGTGGTCAGATTATTACAATAGAGCATCCCTGTAGACCAGGAGTGGTGAACCTGAGGCTCGCGAGCTCTTGGTCAATCTGAGTTTGGCTCCTTGGCTCATTTAGAATAATTTGCGCCTCCACACGCTCTCTCTCTTTCCTTGTCTTCTCTCCTACCCTCCCTCTGCGGAATGCTGTTTGCAACTGTCAAAAACGTCAAAGCAGTGCTATTTAACAGTTTGTTTATTTCGAGAGACGTTTCAAATTCACTGTGATATTCTCTGAAAGCTTCATAATGATCCTTATTTTGTGCAAATCCACCTTTTATCCACAGAGAAAAGGTCCAAAACATACAGTGAAATAAAACATGCAAACATAACTGTGCCGCATGGACATCTTTTGCAAGAATATGACATAAAACATAAGTTCAGACATTGCCCCATGCTAAAGTTTGTGCAGCAGTGTTTTCTCTGCTCTAATCACACAGGAGAGCCCTGTCAGGTTGAGTCTTGACTAACGCTCCTAAAGACCAGTTTTCCAAGGGCTGTGCTAAGGGGAGGCTTCTGGGGCTGGGGCCACATAGTAAGAATATTAGATCTAAAACACACCAAAATACAGGAAATTTCATAGGACCCAGACTCTCCTAAATTACATTAAAAACTTGTTTTATTTTGATATATATGTAATAATCGGTTTATAGATGTAAAGATCTGTGTTGGAAATTCAATTTAAATATAAATTAATTTTGCCCCCTGGTGGTGGCAGTAGGTTGACTGGTGTGGCTCTTCAAGGGTGACGGCTGAAAATTCTGACTCTTGATCTCTGAGCAGTGCTTCATACCATTGCGAGTACTTTAACATTGCATTTGCTTTTTGTGTCATGTTCACCAAAAGCTTCTAGCATCTTGTCATATCACCCATTTAATGACAGAAAGCCCTCACAAATCCTCCCATCGCCCAGAGCCCTTTTGGTTGTGTGTGTTTTGCTCCACACAGCGCAGACTACGGCTCCACAGCGGACTTTGAAGTGCTCTGAGGATTACTGCAGTTTGGTATGGGCTGGTGTCAGATCAATGATGAGCACATTCTGTTAAAAAAAAGAAAGAAAATCTCTATGTTGCCAGATATAGTTTGCATGCAAATGATTTCGCCCGCAGAGGTTTGGGCTTACTGTGATGGATACATGAAAACTTGTATATTGTGAATGCAGGTTCCCAGAGGATGCAGTTCAGACATGGTAAATCATCCCAGTATGGTCCGGGCAGATGGGGGATAACCACACTGCGATAATGACTGCTCTCACATCTTCTGTAGCCTTTGGTGTCAGCGGCTGCTCTCTCAGGACCACTGAAACTCCGGCTGCCTAATGTTTCGCTGCATTTTCCTGTAACACATGAGCTGTAAAATCCAGTTAAAATGTTGAGTTGGAGAGCTTAGTAGTCACTATTAACAAAGAAAACGGAAGTTAGACTTAATATGGTAGAATAAGTTAGCCACTGCAGCCCAGAATTAGAAGTGTAAATCCATGTATTGATTTTTTGCATCAACATTTCATAAAGGTATCATTAGGCTTTTCTGCAAAGCTAACAATGTTTGCTAGTTTTTCTATTTAGTTGTAATTATTTGGAGAAAACTATTTTGTTGGCAGTTTTGAACAGGAAGTCATTAGAGCTTGAAATGGACGTTGATGTAAAGTATATTACTGGAAGATGGTGCTCATTGATACATGATGCTGAAAAATGTTTATTTCTTGAATGGAAACTCCAACCTCCCAACATCATGGTGTCAGAGACGTAACCATGTGATCAGTTCGACCAATCAGTCGACAGCGAAGGCAGAGCGCCAAGCTAGGCTAATCTTCATGTAAGCGTTTTGGGCAGTCACACATTTTGAAAATATTGTGTTGAAGGTAGAAATAAATAAATAAAATCTTTGTTTAAACTGAAGGTGCCCTGTCAGCTGAGTACAAGCAGTTTGAAATCCTCAAACAATGAGGTGACGTGCTAATCAAACTCATGCAGCAACAGTAGGGGAAATGTCTTATACAGTTCTTAAGAAAAAACAGATCCATGGATAGAATGTTAAAAAACAACCCAGGAAATCTTTGCAACAACTTCCATAAGACATCAGACAAATCAATGTACCAAAATCAGTCCAAAATGTCTGTGTTAAGCATTTAAATTCCTTTGTTTAGCATTAGGCCAAGTGAAAATTGTTCAAACGTCACAATGACAAGCTCTATTGACCTTATTCTGCCCCGCCCACTTTTCTTGACTGTGACTTCCTGTGCAGGTGTGTTATGGAAGCTAGCTTGTCTTTATCGTGGTGCAATGTCAGACAGAATGACAGTTAAGACAAAACAAGTGTTACAAGCTAACAACAGCTAAACAGGAAGTGCAGTGCTAAGAAAAGTGGGCGGGGCAGAATAAGATGTATAGGTCAACTTCTTTTACAAAGTTGTTTTTGCTCAACATTACATTTTGCAATTAACAAAATCTAAAATGATGATCTGCCTTTGTTGTTTTGTAGTTTAATATTAAGTTTCATCAAAACCATGTCACTGTTTATCCTCTTTTCATTTTCAGTTTTTATTTTTACAAATTTTATAAATACTAAGAAAATATTACCATCCATTTGTGGTTTATACATTTCTGTGTAACTTGGAACACAATTGTGATATACGTTTTTTTTTTAAATAGATTTTTTATGGGATTTATATAATTTTTTTTTACCATATATTTGCACATGTATTACAGTATTGGATATATTTTAACTCAACCCAAAAGAGCTGCAGTCATGGATCTGTGCTCTGACCTACTTCCAAGCACCAAAATATTATAAAATTCAAGCTTGTCCACGGCCTGATTTCTTAGTTTTGCATATTAGATAACCAGTAAGGGCCATGATAGTCTGTTATTTCTAGCTGTGTATCAAATAGAAAAACCCACAACACATATGCATAATGTTCAAGGCAGATGAATCAGTGCAGTCATCTCTGTTTGCACATTAAGCTCTTTATAATACGAGAGGTATTTAGACTCAGGGCCGGCATTACACTTTCAATGACCTCTAAATACGTTTAATTATATTCAACCCAGCCCAGCCTGGTAAATGTTCAAATACAATGTTTAAAGTGTATTTGTTCTTTTAAAGGTCACTATAAAGGCTGTTTAGCTTGAGGCTGTCTTTAATATACAGTAGATCTGTGGTTATTTCAGAAGCAAGAACTACTTTGAGATTTCTCTGATGTGGAATATAATGTAAACTGTTTTATGATTTTCACTTCATTTGGTAGAGAAATACCTGCTGTAAATATAAATTAGAGTTTTATGTTAATCAAGAACAACTTTGTGAAGAAACACATTTTTGAGCCTGTAAACATAATTAGATTTAACGAAACCAGTGTATTGTTTTATCTCAAGTAAAAAAATAAGCTGTTAAATTGGAACAATTTATTATATTGTCGCTTGGCAACTACTTAGAGTGATGTCATCATTTATGAACAGGAAGTCCTTTTTTAATCGTAACTTAATGCTACAGCAACACCTACGAGGACAAACAACATAGAATATGTTCATCATTACTTTTTTAAACATGCTTATTTTAAGTTAAATATGAGCTTAACATTTGTGAAAACACAATATTTGACCGGTAATAAACCCAAGCAAACATCTCAGAGCAGTGAAACTTTAAGTTCACCCATGCTGGTTAAATTTAATGTTTTTTTTATGAGCATAGAACGTACAACATTTAAGATTCCTCATGACTTAGGGTTAGGGTTAGTTAATCTTTCTTAACTTCTTAAACGTTTTTTTATCTCGTGATTGGCGATCTGAAGTTACAACTGACAGATGACATTTTAAGCTGTTTCTGTCAGTTTAAGAAATGAAAATATAATCAAGCTAACAAATAGCATGACTGACTCAATTTCAGTAAGTGAATCCGATTGGGGAATGGCAGGCCGAACTGGGGTAAAATTTGTAAAATGTTTGTAAAATCTACAAGACAAACAACTCCATTCAAGTTGTAACTTATGTCTGTTGAACATCACAAGGTGCTTGAAATCGCAAGATTCAAAGTATTTTCACGAGACGATCCTCTGCAGGTGTGAAAGTCTGCCATTTCAGCAGTCCAAAACTAGCATAGGTAGCATTAGCTTTTGCTTGGTCTCCATGGTTACTAGAGAAACAGACATCTCCTTTTCACAAATCTCAATTTCAGCTGAACATCAGAGGCCTCACTTCTTAGTTGGTAGAAGTCCAAAATTCTTTGACTGAGCTAAAAATGGAAAAAAGTGCTCAATGTTTCAGAGAGACAGCCAACACTCTGTTTCCATGACACCGAAAGTGTAAATATAATGATCTTAACTTTGTTTTTGCTAAGTAATTAGTTCATCCTGCATAGACACTTGAAACATGAAATTGATAATATCTGGCAAATTCAGCAATAAAATAATCTTACATATACATAGCTTAACTCAGTCCGCAATGATATAGCTTTGTGTTGGTTTAGCATTTCCAAATTACAAGCTGACATCGACAAAACATGCCTCCTTATTTTTAATAAGGCTGTACTTGAGTGGGGAGTTGCTTCAAGGAGACTTTGTTGGAAAGATGCTCATAAATTATGCATAAGTTGTAGCTGATTTTGCAGTGTGCAGATTGAAGCGGCAGTTGTCCACGGACTTTAATTCATGGCACATCTGTTTTCACGTCAACACATCTGTCTTGTGCTGTACTGTACATTATAGTGTTTACTGACAGTGTAAATCTTCTTCATTTGGATCTCCACCTGTTTGGATTTGTCAAAGAGGTGTTGGCTGCATTTTCTTATGCATCATATCAACTACATTTGTTCATTTTCCTCAGACAAAGTTAGTTGGTGTTTCAAGTGGTTCACATGGCACATTAAAGTAAACTGGAAAACATTTATCTTATAAGCTCAAATGTGATACATCATCAGTTTCGTTTGTCTTTTTTTAGCTTTTACCATTCACTCACCCAGACACGAGAAATGCAGCATAAACATGTGTAAGCAATTCTTCTTTGAGATGAGATCAAAGGAGCAGAACATATACGTACAGTCTGCTGTTTTAACTCAAGTTGGTCCTAGCCACACACACTCATCTATGTTTGCTGATTGGCCAGTTGTACTTCCTGTTTTTTGGGGAACCGTACAATGAAATGAAATTATATGCAGAAACAGATGTGTTCAGGCTCCTCAAGGAGTATTTGTGGCCATGCAAGCCCGCTTAAAGTAAAAATGCTGATTTTTATTATTTATTTAGTGTAACAAAGACATCTAAATGAAAGAAGTATGCATTTATTGAAGTTTATTTTTGGCCAAAAAGTTGGGCAGTGCACCTTTTGGGAAAAATTACATCTGTTGTCCTGTTTGCACAATTCTTTAACGCCACATATAAAACCTGTCTCAAAAACATAGAAGAAGCACTGATTAGACTGAACCAAATATTCAGTATATTACCAAGAACAACCTCAAAATTCCAAAGCCCCCAGGGGTGTTACTAGACAGTTAACACCCAGGGGCACCCAGTCCACAAAGAACAAAGACATACAATAGAGTTGCTTTGAGGAGAAACCAATGACACAGCACAGTGTAATGTCGAAGCTGGTGAAACAGGGCGCGAGTAGGATGAAAGTGAGTACAGTTTATTTGGACAAGTATTAACATGTGCCCAGTCATACTGCACTTCGCTTTGTTTGCTTTTTTTGAACCGGCGCTATCGGACTATCGTTTGACTATCGTTGACTATCGTCTGAACTCTCTGGATTAAGCTCTTGATTTGTTGATGAACCACACATTTTATAGAAAGTCCAATCTTTTCAATTTTGGCATTGGGCGTCTCTGTGGAAAGAATGTTGAACGCTCCCGCAATGAATGAGTGAATACTAATGAGACGGTGTAATCCCTCATTCGTCCAGGAGTGATCCATAGTAGAAAGGCTTCAAAGTTGCCATCTGGACTGTGTATTCGAAGATCAAGACATTTTGACTCTCATCTGAAAGTAACTCAGATTGAGTCGAAACAACTTGATCTTTGAATATGCTGTCCAGAAGACAACTTTGAAGCCTTTTTGTTTTCTAAACTAATAAGATACAAAGACTTAGTTTGAATAAACTCCTTATTTCTCATTAGTATGATGTTAAGACTACTTTATTATGACAAATATATCATTTTGAATTGTTCTTGTCTTTAAAACATGCTATATCTTTACATTGACATCTTCTACATTGGAAAAAATATATAATAGCAAATGTCAATCATGTGTTTTCACATGAAAAATTGAGTTAGAGGTCCATTTACAGCACCAAAATAGTCTAGGTTAAATATGGACTGAAGAAAGTCACATCACAAATCTGAGAAATTCATAGTTGTGTTTTCTGATGCTCAGAGGGGAAATGAAACTATCCCACAGACATAACTTAAGCTGTATTTTTGATCGAGAACAAATGTTAGAACAGAATTACAAACCCAAAAGCCAGTTTTGCAAAGTAAGTGTTATTAAAGACTAATTAACCCTGAATCATCCACTTACATCTGTGCAAATTAACAACTAGTTAGACGTTGATAAAGACTGTGATTATAGCTTTGCCTTAAATGTTCCACAGTGTGGCTTTTAATTTATTGTATAAATTTATTTAAATGCAGTGTCCCTACTAAAAAATTTGAAATGGTGTCGCCTTTTTGTCTCTTTAGAGATGGACAGAACCAATCTTCATAGACAAACCAGCGGCACATCCTCCTTCAGAAAAAGTTGTCAAGAACACCTTCAAAGTTGACTCCCAGTAACAGAATAAATTATATTTGCTTCACCTCGCTCACCGTAACAAACCAATGCATTTTTCTTTCAAATTGGATGCTTTAAGACGACCCACTCTGCTTAACCTCTGGCTCATTTGCTTTGTGTGTTAAGAATAGCTGTGAGCTGTCAGTCCTGATTGTGACGACGTCTTTCTCACGCCGTAACGTACTGTACAGTCTGCTGCTTTGACACAAATGGCCACGGAAATCCAGCTAACGCAACAGAGTGCCATGACGAGGACTTCACACGGCCGGACGTGATGACCAGTGACCTGACAAGAGCCTGCGGGAGAGGGGAAAGTCAGCGGGCCATCGCCTCATTATGTAGAGCTGTCAAAGTGGACCGCAGGAGCCAGGGGACTTTACTCAGAGCAGACCTGAGACGTGAGGGACACTATCGCATTTTTAGGTCAGTTTATACATTTTGGACAAGACAGGTGAGGAGGCAGTGGGGAGAGATTAGGAGTAAATGTCAAATCTGATACAGGAAATGCACTAGTGAGCAACTTGTCCGCTGTGTGTGCTGTGATTTAGCGGCTGGAACACTGAGCGGAGCAGGAGTGAAATGTGAGGATACTTCCAAAGAAGACGACAAATTGGACAACGGTGTAAAAAAGGGGACTTATCAGGCAAACTTTACTTTAATCAAACTGTTGACATTCTTACAACAGTGTTATCTCAATGCAGCTATTTGATTGAGGCACATTTCAGTAATCCTATTGTCCTACAGTGTGTTATACCTGCATATCAAAGCCTCAACCTATCCAATCTTAGAAGCTACATAAATCAGGGCCTGGTCACTATTGCCAATTGCATGACTAGAATGAATTACTCACTTAGCTCATCTTTACTATAGTGTCATATAGAGGATTATCCGCTCTACTGCACAGGCTTCATGCAGAAAGATACGCTCTCCATCTGGTTAGCAGGTGAAACTTCCTTGAAAAAAACAACAAAAGGGGACTATAGAGCTGGGCTGTTTTGATCGGGTATGAACCTGTATGACCGACATCTGTCTCCTGAAGCTTGAAACAGTGTTTTTCTCTGTTTTTTCACTCACATGAATGTAACTTTTCAGGGTCGTTGGGTTGAATTTCATTCATCCGTGTTGATAAACCAATAATCCCTCTATGCTGGCATGGTTGGTGTGCGTTGAATGGTGGAAATGAGCTAGATAAATGGAGACCAATCTTAAATGCTTAGAGAAATCCTGTTTTCACTTTACCCCTTGTCCTTCGTAGAGAGGATGGTGCCACCAAGTGACTCCACTCAATTTCATTTTACTTCAACTACAATGTCAGGTATCACAGAATTGCAGATGGTTCCTGAAAACCAGGAAATACATTTGACCAATCAGCAAACAGAGATGAAGTTGTGTACTGTCCAGCTTAGATAGCAGACTGTATGTTCGCCTTCTTTGAGCTCAAGCCAAATATTAGCTTGGAATATGATACTGTACTTTTTGTTACGATACAACAATCACTGACACACATGTTTACGCTACACTTCCTGTGATTGGCTGAGACCAAAAGGCAACAATTTGTTAAAGCAAAAACACTTCTGCCTACAGATCCCAAAGGTGCAATGTTCACAAAGTGAATTGAAACCGGCTGCTGCATCAGGCCAAGTCTTGCACACATTCTTCTATTCAGTTGTGGATGGAAGAAAAAAAGGAGAGATGACCTGCTAGTTCTCAGCTCTGGAATAGGTTAACCTTTGTATATAAGACCGGCTGATTTACAAAATATGTTTACATTTCTTGTAAAAACAGTTTTTGTCATTTAATTTCTTTGTGCGTTGAACAACTTTCCAGTTCCTACGATGTGTTTTTATTTTGAGACTTGCACAGTATTTTGAGTGAGGAGTCAAAATGGTCAGGTATAAGCAAACAAACTCTGGTCTGTAAAAAGAACCTTCCAGAATGAATCGTTATGAAACCAAATGTTCGGACCCAATCTAAAATAACAAATATAAACTCAAACTACCGTATTTACAGAAACTATCCTATATTGAGAATATTTGCATAGCTCTGCTGGGCTTACATTCTACGCACATGGGACAAACAATGGTCAAACACAAAGTTGGTGTACTAGAAGCTATAAAACTTGATAAATAACGTAGGATAAGAAATTAAGTTTAACTTTTTAATTGCCAAGACTTTCAATGTTAAAGACTGACTGAGACAATAACTGGTGTCCAATAATGTGATCTGAGTAAAGAAAAAGTGACAAATGTTTATGTCACTACAACTACATCTGGTCTTATCCTTCCGAGATGCATTACCTATACAGTAAGACAAATTCCAATGAAAATGCTTGTTCCCGGAGCTGTGGAGGCGTTCATTTAAGGCATCACAACAGGTCTCTGCTTCAGAACAAATCATATGTAGCTGGGGAACTCATTAAAACAGAAATTGCCGAAGATATAGGATTTAAGAAAAAGATGAAAATAAACCCATTTTGTGTTTTAATAGTTTTACTTGAGGTGTAGAAGTAATGAGCAAATTCCAAAGCAGCTCATTTTTCAAACAAGTACAGTTTCTATTGGTTCAGTTTGAGGTCACCAGTCAAATGGATTTTCTGAGACAAAGAAAGATAATTGATACATTTCACGCTCATTAGAGACATTGTTTATTTTTCTTCTCGTTTGACTAATCCTAATTGAATTTCATAGTTTGGAAAACGTGCAGAGTGTTTGAAAGTTGTTTTGAGATCAATTATACTGTAGTTGTCTTATTTTACACCGGAGCTAAACCAGAGAGCAGATATCTCTATGGAGACCAGCATGTGGCGCTACCAAGTCAGGTATAAATTAGATCTGTGGAGAGGCGCTTAGTCACTATATAAAGGTTATAGGTACAGTCGGCAAGGCGTCATATTTGGGGGTGTGGCCTGCTGTGGGGGAAAGTTCTCTGAGAAACCTCTTTCAAGGCATTTTTTGGTAAATACAATTTATTTTTCGTACAACTAATTCACCTAATTCAAGTTGAGAACAGAGTTTAAATGAGGTGTGTGTTGATGTGGAGTTATCACAGAAAGTAAACAGAAAGTTGCAGTGAAAAGACACCAGGCGACGCTAGTATTATGTTAGCAGTTAGCATGCAGCTACCATTAACATCGTTAGATATATTACATACATATTGGACCAATGGATCGCCATGTCTTCATATTTATATTTGACACAATATATTTCCTTAAATCCACATTTGTTGTTGTTGTTATTGCCGAGCAATGAGTGAAAAAGTTGCTGTTAGATCCACTGTTCATCTAACCTGGCCAGCCAGATGGTTTGTGAATTCACAAACACGAGATAAACCATCTGGCCTTCCAGCGCCTGATTGGTTTGAGTCGAAACAGCGGTGTTTGGCCCAATCACATCACAGCAGCGTGATTTTGAGGCACAATCACATTGTAGCAGGGCGGGCTAACACGGCTGTTAGCTTCCCTAAGTCTAATTAAGCTAAACAAAGATGGCTGCTCCTGTGGATGTACGTGTTGTCTGCTGCATTTGATGCGGTTTTAGCAGAAACATGGAGTATTTCTTTTTGAAAGAAGAGCGGTATGTGTGACGCGTACTTGTTCTATCCCACGTGGACATTGGACAATAACAAAAGCACTTCTTTGCTGTTTTTGCACAAATTAACAACTAACTTTTGTGTTATAATGTAACTGGCAGCATTTTTTTTTTTTTTTTTTGCATGTTTTTAAGCGCAGTTGGTGATTTAGGACATTTTAAATTCTGCGCAAAATAATGTCCTCATCAAATACACTCAAAAACATTGTATTAAGTTCAACTGTGTGATCCTAAAGTCTGTGATAAATGTGAGACAAGCTAAAGTCTTGTTGTTTTTCTGCTTTTCTACCATTGTTTACCTGTTTTTATTTTTCCTTTTTTTTACATTTACAATTACAATAGTTGTGGTGGGTTGAATTTGTTCTCACACTGGAGTATCTTTTTTACAGTTTTAACTGTATTTTGAAGTCTTACAGGAGAAAATTTTTTTCTTCTATGACTCTCATGCTTTCTTGCCACTAAGTACTAACATTTACATTGCTATCATGTCATCTGCATAACCTCTTTTAAATTTTTTTTTTTTCCTTTTTTTTTCATAGAATTTTTCTGTAGCCTAATAAAACCCAGAGTGAAATAAATTGTAGATTCTATTTTAATGCCATACCAGGGAACATGACATTGTGAAGTGAATTACATTACATTTACAGTTTTATGTCACTTTTTGTGTGCTCTGAAATATATAATGTTGGTTAAAAGATCGATGCGTCCTGGAAAAGCCTCCAGGCTGATCCGGAGGGGCTCGTCACGTTCCGCCTCATTACAAAACTACATTTGAATTAGACTGGTGTAGTGTTATAAAGAACCTCGCTCACCTGCTACAGACACTTACTATAATACACTGCTTTTATTAGCGCTCTGACATGCCATTTTTTGAGAATTAAAGTTAAGGAATGGAGGATAAACGCATTGCCCTTTACACAGTTAGTCTTTTGTAGCTCTTAGTTTGGGCCTTTTGGCATTTGTGAAGGTGAATTTGCACATTATTTAAAGTACTATGTATAATTCAGTAGACATATAAAATCTTATTTCAAATTTAACAAAAACACTGCACATCAGCAGTTGAACATTATGTTTTAGCAAAAGTTTAGCTCAGATTCATCTCAACTGACCATGTTTAAAGACAAATGACAACTATTTCTTTATTCTTTGTCCCTGTAGGTGTTGCCATAGCCAGAGACCAAATGTGTGCATTTTTGCAGAAGCTTCTGGGCATGTGCTTATCAAATTTAGACACATATTTTGCAGCCAAGTCTCTGAAGAAAACTTAGATATACACAACATGTCAAAAATGTACGGTAAGCATATGTTACAAAAAGCTAAATTGAAAAATATCTACGAAGTTTGTTTGAAGTCGTGGCGACATTTTCTTTGTGTCTGGCAAGATGTTAACCCAACCTACCCCAAGCGCAGCCCTAAACTTACCCATTCTGATAACGGACCTGTTAAACCAAAGAAAATGTTGTCAAACCAAAATTGGCTTCAACCAAAATCCACGTTTATTTTACCTTTTGACTTTTTGTGACACATTGACGTTAAAAAAGGCATAAAAACATGCTTATTGTACGTTTTTGACCTTTTGTTGTTGATCTACATTTTCTTTCAGAGATTGTGTTAAAACTTTTACTCAAAATTGTCTACATTTACTTATTTTCCTAGAAGTGGGCTGCTAGCATGTTGTTGTTGTTTGCATTTTAGCTTATACCGTCACAACTGTACTCAATCAAGCTTCTAAAACTTGTGAAAAGTGCTCTCAAGCTCATCACGGTGTATAGGGCATGTCAAAAGCGTATATGATTAGCACAATATCAGCTTTTTTGCATAAATGACATGTGTTGTAAAGATGTGTTATTGTTTATGTACAATTACGAAATCCTTATCTTAACCTACCCCAAGTCCCATCCCTGAACTTACCCATTTTAGTAACTTGAAGCCTAAACATGCCCATAAAACCTTAAGAAAAAGTCTCTATGTGGCTTCATCCAAAACTCATTTCACGCTATGAAACAACAACTTGAAATTGTACTCAATAATAAGCTATTCATTTGTCGTGGTATATATTTGCTTTCGTGTTGAATAAAAGAGGTTCAAAACTCATTAAATATGGGCCAATTAAAAAAATAGGATTGTTCTTTTTGTCTTTAATATGTTTTTTTTTTTAGACAACAGACAAGATAAAAGTGAATTGGTGCTTTTTGTCAAGTTTCCCCGCAGCCTTTGATTTGTCCACCACAGATTTGCTGGAAAAGGATAAAAGTGTCTAAATGTGTGTGATGCTTTCAGTTCTCTGGTCATTTTCTCTCATGTGATGCCATTTGGACACTTCACACAACTTCACAGGGCTTCACACGGGGCTGGCTTTACCGGCTTGGTGCTTCTGGTACAATGACTGTTTGACTGTCAGAACATGTTGTGACTCCAAACGAAAACCAGTCATTTTGGGGTGTCATGTTTTCAACACTTTTTGAGTTTAAAAATGTCTTTTTTTCATGAATTGTTTTGACATTTTTCATCATATTGTCCACAAGTTCATTTCTCTGTATGTGAAAATTAGCTTGTTTTGTAGCTGCAGCAAACCTGAGGCTGAATGACAGAAGTTATGAAGAAATGCCAGGTGAAACAGAAGAAAACATTGTGTCCTTAGGCAAGACACTTTTTGGTATGAAAGTGGTTTTGATCAGAGGAGTGCAGTCTCTCTGTCAGTCTTGGTTGACATCGGTGTTTTTCCCCTCACTCTGCTTATACTACCTTACCTGGCTCACACCAGATTGCTATATACACTACTCACAAAAAGTTAGGGATATTCACCTTTTGGGTTAAAATTTCACGACGAGCCTAAAATGCATTCAAACCTCTATAGGTGAACTTAATGTGACCTTCTCAAAGCTTTTGAATGCACATATACAACTATTAAAAAGTTTCAGTAATTTTGCACAAGTTGTTGTTCTCTAACAAGGAGCTTAACAGCAAAATCACAGCAGGTGTGTGATCCTTGAATTGACCAATAAATGTCCTGGTTCAATTAGAATCGGTATTTAAACAGTTGTCCTCATCATGCTGTTCACATTTTGACATCATGAGACTAAGACGACACCTAACAATGGGTCAACAGTCCTTGGCCATTGCGATGCTTCAAACAGGATGTTCTCAGACGGAATTGGCCACTGAGCTTGGAGTGTCACAACAGAGATACGGAGAGACTGGAAGAGCCACAGAAAGGCGTAGAAGTGGACGTTCTATGGCCACATCTACACTGGACGAGGGACATCTACACTTACACTGGACGATTGACCAGTGGGCCTCAGTGCTGTTCTCTGATGAAAGTCGATTCACCCTGAGCAGAAATGATGGACAAAAACGATGTTGGAGACGTCAGGGAGAGCGCTATGCATCAGTCACTGTTGTCACCAGGCGAACTTTTGGTGGTGGTGGCGTTACAGTGTGGGCAGGGTGTCCAGTCGGTACAGAACTGCCCTAGACATTGTGACAAGCCCATACTACCTGAATAACATCATTAATCCAGTGATTGTGCCCCTACATGAACAACACAGGCCTAATTTCATCTTCATGGACGACAATGCTCCTGCTCATCGAGGTTGCATCATCAGAGAACAGCTGTTGGAGAGTGGTGTACCTCAATGGAATGGCCTGCACTTTCTCCAGACCTGGATCCCATTAAAAACCGTGGGATCAGCTGAGTCGCCGTGTAGAGGCTCGGAACACTGCACCCCAGAACCTCAGTGACCTGGGGGCTGTCCTTCAAGAAGAATGGGATGACATGCCTCAGCAGACAATAAGTTGCCTTGTGATAAGCATGAGACGTCGTTGTCAAGCTGTAATTGATACTCAAGGAACATTACAAGATTTTGAGACGTTTGAATTTTTTGTTGTGGTGTAGCTACCATTGTTGTTTGAGAAATTTTTTGAGATGAGTAAATCACCAGTGCATCCTTCTGCTTAAATGTGTTACTTTCATGATCTGATATCGCCATAGCATTAACTTGCATTTTCCATAATTTAACCTTGTTGAAGGAGAAGCTCCGCACACCCGAGGGGCGACAGGTGCGAAAGAACGTGTAGAACTTGTACAACGTTTCGGTCGACTGACCTTCGTCAGGTATACCTGACGAAGGTCAGTCGACCGAAACGTTGTCATGCAATAAATATTTTTGCAAAAAAGAGTGAGACGGTGTGCGGGATTTTCTTTTTTCCATAAATTTAACCTGAAAGTCAAATATCCTAACTTTTTTCGGAGTAGTGTATGTAACTCTTTATTGATTTCTGCCCTTATCAATCTGGAAGGCTGCACTGAAGGCGTCTGGAAAAAAATGTACATTATGAATATTTGAATTTGATTGATCCAAGCATCTGAACCCGGAAGTAGCGAGAAGTGATGTTTTTTTTAAATACAGTCGAGACAACTTTCTGCCCAAAAATACACAAAATCTGTGCAGTTGTTTTTTTAAGTCAAAACATTTATTCTGCCAAAACTGTCTGAAATACCTCTGTCGGCGCTGCCATGTTTGTTTTGGTTCAACGTCTGCTTTCGCTGCGTGATTGGTTCAGCTAACCATGGTGTCTGTAACCATATGAAGGGGGTCACTTCAGATGGATTCTTTAGATTTGGCAAAAAATAAAAATACCGCGAGAATCTGCTGGAACCAGGTTTTCTACTACCAGCCAGCTCTGATCAGACAAATGTGATATGTGATTTGAAATATAGTCAACATCTACAACTTTATTTTGGTATGCTTACTACTCTTAGTGGAACAAAAGGATTAAAGTGAAATAACCCCTAAACTCCTCACACAAAAGTGAAAGGAGGGGTTGAGAGTGGAGAGCAGCCTTTGTGATCAGCAGTTTTGAGTTGTCACATAATGTCTAGAAATGACACTGACACAGGAGGTTTGTGACGGATTTAACCTGAAACTTGCTAATTTATTCATTTTGCAAGATTGCCTAGCAATAACTCAACAAAAAGCCATGCTTTTTAGAATTTACATTCCCAAACCCAGACTGGGCCCAAAGACCCTTTCGGTTGTCGGGCCGGGTTCGGGTCAAGATGCAGAGCCACACTGAACAAGTGCGCTCCGCTAATGATCAACAGCCACGTCAGAACACAGCGCAAAACCACCGCGGTGACAAATTGGGAGTGTTTGAAGTGGCCAAGTATACAGTGTGAGAAGGAATGACACATGAAGAGAAAGCGATAGAAGGCTTGTGTAAGTGTGATGCACGGAACGAGTGAAAGAGGAGGAAGAAAGAGAGGGGGATGTGACGTTTTTCATACGTGCGCAGCTAGGAAAAGATGAGGAAAAGAGAATGAGGAGCTGTAATATAAAGTGCGCAAAAAAGAATGAAAAAGAGAGAGAGGAGATAAGCGGTGGAGAAAGCGCTTCTGATGGAAACACACAGACAACAGTAATGTGCTTTTTCTGTCATTAAAAAGCCACAGTTCGGTGAGTGGGCGGGGCAGGCTCACTTCGGGCTCACAGAGAATGATCGAGTTAAGGTTGGGTGCACAGGCTCGGGTCTAGTTGGACTGGATTTTTTCAGCCCGGATCTAAACTCTAATGCTATTTAAGCAAGCATCACATTAAAAAAAAAATGGCTTCATTTTACAGATTCTCCTTGAACTTCAAAAAGTTTGAATGTGGTTCTTTTCTCCCTCGTTATCTTTCCTAACCTAATGTAATAAGCTAAAGCTGTGTTGAGTGTCTTGCTGAAGGACACCACAAAATATGAGCTTGTAGAAAAGACTATTGACTAAACCCATTCACTCTCATAAATCTACATGTATTCTAAGGCTTCAAGGTCACCACTTTCACTCCTCAAATAACCTCTCTCGAAACACGTGGCAAACAACACTTGGACTGTTGTTTGTCTGAGTTAATAAATATGAAATGAAATATTGTCCCTGTGAGTCAGCGATATTGGAAGCCAAGCCTGCAGAGGTAAACAATAAAGACATATTAAATCATTACAACATTAATTTCCAAGACAAAGCCGGCCCGGTGCCAGGACGGTGTAATGTAGGTGTATTTAAAATGACGTGTTAACAACATCAGTGTTAGGGAAGGCTCCTGGAGGCAAGGCGGCGACAGAACTCATTAATCCAACATCCATCACGCTAAATGAAATCATATTAGTTTATATAGAGCGTCATGGTCTGTGAGCTGATTTCAAATGTCTGCCATGTGTCAATGATTATGGATGGATTATTACAGCGGGCAACGTCTGTCACCTTGCATTAGAAAATAAGGAAATCTGCAACATGACAAATACAATACGCCAATTCAGTGCTTCTAGTTTGCAAGTTATTTTGACGTTTGCTGTAATCACTAATGGGAAGAAGCATTGTTACTATTTTATATACGCTTTTGAATATACAAGTAAACAAGTACTCCTGCTGTCTCCATATGCAAAGCTCAAAATGCTTTGTTCCACCTTATGTCATTATGTGGCAACTTGAACAGACATACTGTATTAGCCTCACTTGAACTCTACACGACAACAGAATAATTCACAGATATGTGTGACTATTCCCACAATTTTAAACAGGTGTCATTGAACACAATTTCTATAATTTGCGTGCCTATATTTCACACGTTTGCTAGCTCAGTTCATTTTTATGGTGGATGTAAAGACAGCTTAGTATTCATGAATATGAATAAAATCCCACTACTAATCTTAATCAGTCCAAGCCTCAGACCTAAACTTAGCCGTTAACCAAATAAACCTCCTGTGTGCCCTTACCCAAAACACGCGTCTATAGACGATTGATTGTTTATCAACACGGGCGATGGCACGCTCTGTGGTCGCTAATCACAAGAGTTGATCACTGTGCAAAACAAAGTTCTGCTGCTAAACAACATTTGTGAATAAATTTTACCCTACGACCCTCAAAAATTCAGATGAGTGAAAAACTGCGAGAAAAACCTGTCTCAAGCTTCAGGAGACAGCCGTCTGTCAGACAGGTTCATATCTGATTAAAACAGCTAGCTGTTGTCCCGTTTCATTGGTTTATTCAAAGAAATTTCCCCATGTAAGCCGATGGAGAAGAGCTCTTTCTGCATAACGCATGCTCAAGGGCAGAAAGTGACGTCGCCCGAAAATCTCTGTATACGACGCCAAGAAAGTCTCTTTTTACTATTATCTTGTTATTTATGATTGTTATTGATATTGTGCCCAGAAAATATCTTGATATGATATACATCTACATATCGCCCAGCCCTGCAATAAACTAAGATTGAGATATTGTCTTTTTATCCTAAATAGTCGGTTTAAATTACAAAAAAAAAAGTTTCCAATATTCCCTGTTGCAAAGACCAATCCACCATTTTAAACAAGGCTAAAACATTAGCTGCAGCTGCAAATTTAAGACATTTGAAAACTGAAATGATTAAGATGAGTGCAGGGACGTTATGTGGAGTTTAAAAACACAAAGAAGCACCACTAATGACATCACAAGGTGGAACAGCTTGTTTTCAGACAGACAAAGGAAATCTAGCTTTTATATGTGTTTTTATGAAGGAATTAAATTAGAAAAAATAATATAAACCTTTAACATACTAACTTTTGGGTCTATAATTTCACTCACTTTTAAATACTCAAGTGTGAATCTTTCTATAAAACCAATGGACAAAAGAAAGTTATGTAGATTATGACTATAATGAGCCTTGATATACTGTCAATATGACTTGGATTCTCCTTGAACTGCAAACTGAAGAACAAAATGACCCTTTTCTTCTCCATAATAGCTCAGGACGGGCCCAGTGCCTCCTGTTCAATATGGATGAGGGTAACAAATCCATTTGCCATTTTCTTCAACCAGCAGCCTGCCATGCTTCCATCAGAGCATTATGGTGATGGTAAAATGATTCTACATTGCAAGACAGGGTCACATCGCAGCCATTTTCTATGAGGGTCCTTCAAAGATGTAATTTAAAGTCAATTTCACATCTACCTGTATAAAATCATCTTTTGCTTTGTGGCTTTAGCAAATGCTGCTTTTGATAATGTCACTTACATTTTCTTCTGTCATTTTACATGTTCTATCTTTGCAAAGAAGTTGGCACACATTTCATATAGATCACACAGAGAGAATAAGCCCGTCTAATGGTTTGGATTTACCTGTAATGTTTCACCAAAATATTGTAAAACAGACAGAAACGTATACCTTTTTAAGCATCTTTGTAAATGCCAATGACGTGTGTATTTAGCAACACAGTCTCCAAAGAAAACAAAGATAAACTGTACAACAATATGTCAAAAACGTATGATAAGTATCAAAATGTTGGACATACACGTCAGAAAGGGCAGAAATCTGTAGAGCTTTAGTGCCATAGCAAGCACGAAGAGGTAACAGAGAAGAGAGAGGAATTGCAAGTAGGCTGCTAACAACAATAACCCATCCAAGACATCAGTCCTCATTAATAATAAACCTGCAGTGACATGCACAAAACACTGTGGCATGTGCAGTGGACCAACTTCAGACTGAAGATGGAGCCTCACTATATTTTTGAACACAAAGTATATATATGTATTTTTGGCTACAGTTTTTTTTTTTTGCACAAAGTATTTTCTCTTGTGAAAGATGATTCAAGTGAGAGTTGTCTGTTATTTTGAAAGGGCCAGTTTAGAGTATCTGTGGGAAAAAAGGTTTTAGAGCAGATCAACCTGAACTTGAGACTGCCTTGACTCACAGGTAAAGACTTTAGACTGGACTTGGACTCATGGACAAAGGTTCGAGACTGGACTTGGACTCATGGACAAAGGCGTGACACTTGACTTGGACTCATGGACAAAGGCGTGACACTTGACTTAGACTCATGGGCAAATCTTGAGACTTGACTTGGACTCATGGGAAAATCTGAGACTTGACTTGGACTCATGTACAAAGGCGTGACACTTGACTTGGACTCATGGACAAAGGCGTGACACTTGACTTGGACTCATGGACAAAGGTGTGACACTTGACTTGGACTCATGGACAAAGGCGTGACACTTGAGTTGGACTCATGGACAAAGGCGTGACACTTGACTTGGACTCATGGACAAAGGCGTGACACTTGACTTGGACTCATGGACAAAGGCGTGACACTTGACTTGGACTCATGGACAAAGGCGTGACACTTGACTTGGACTCATGGACAAAGGCGTGACACTTGACTTGGACTCATGGACAAAGGCGTGACACTTGACTTGGACTCATGGACAAAGGCGTGACACTTGACTTGGACTCATGGACAAAGGCGTGACACTTGACTTGGACTCATGGACAAAGGCGTGACACTTGACTTGGACTCATGGACAAAGGCGTGACACTTGACTTGGACTCATGGGTAAAAGCTTGAGACTTGGACTCTTGGGCAAAAACTCAAGACTTGACTTGGACTTGCAGCTAAAGACAAGTGAACAGGTTTGAAGTGATATTTCTTACTTTATCCAGTCCTTTGTGCTTGTACTGTGTGGCAAACCAGACTGCATTTTGTCCAAGGTCTCCTGCATTATTTGTCGTGTTAAATGTGAATAAAAGCTGTAAAGGCCGAGTAGTCCTCCAGCCCCAAGAGCTTTTCAAGTTTCTTTTCCTCTAAATGACCAGAGTATTTTCCACTTCTCTAGGCTTAGTCTGGTTTGGGTCAAAACGACCTCCCTTCAGGCACTGCTCATCTTGAAATTTTTGTACAATTTTTGTGGACAGACCAAGAGCACGGTGGAAAAATGTTGAATGATTTAGCTATTTCCTGATGTAATTTCATGCTTTTCATTTTGATGTCAGACCAGCACTTTTTCAACCATTCAGACTTCAGCTAATGCAGTGTACCTTGCATCTTTTATGTATAAATAATGTACTGTAGTTTCTGAAATACAAAACCTCTATTTCTTTTGTAAACGTTGAGCTCTAAGGTCTATACAAAGATGCAGCTAAAACATAGACTTACTGTATGTACATTTTTTTCTTTTTATAGCTTGTTGAAATAGCTTCTATTCAGGTGTGCTCAATAGTGCGAACATTATTTGATTTATATTTCTTTTCAAAGATGTGTTGCATTGTATCATTTCTTCCACACTCAGTAGTTGCAAACCACAACTGGCCTGGGGCAGACCCCTCTGACCATCAACAACCATTGATGCACCAGATTCATACTAGAACATGTGGGTAAAAAAAATGCCCAAGAACAAAGACTGTTTTTTTCTCTCGTTGTTTGTGGCACCTTAAGGTTGGGCTATCTTGGATGAGAGACCACTGAACCTTGTCATGTGACGTCTAGATATATAGTTTTTACAGTGTGTTTTGCAGGTTTCAAGTAAGTCCTTGGTCTTAAGTACGAGTCAAGTTACATGTCAGTGCTTGAGGCTTGACTTTCGGAGTCAGAGTCAAGTCCAATCAAAATCTGTATTAATGGCCACTGAAATCATTTGGTGCAATCTGCATTCGGTACAGCGGTGACAAGGAGCTCACGTGTATTGTCATGAACATACAGCGCAAAGACGACAACAGTAAGATTAGGACAAACTGACAAAAAGTATTCAGTCTATGGTTGATTAAGTTCCTTATGACAAATTAGATAAAACTGTTATTGAATCATACAGACTTAGTCCTGGGGCAGGAGGGTCACAGATGAGTCCAAGTCGAGTCCAATCCTCTGATTTAGTCTCAAATCTGTTCAAGTCTTTATCTCTAAACGCTTCAAGACTACTATACAGAAATACTGAATGAATCTTGTATTTCTACCACTTCACAGATTAGTATTTATCCTAATGCAATATACAAAGGTCAAGTCTTAGTTCATTTTATTAAGTCATCAAAAGGACTCAAGTCTAACTCAAAGTCATAAATTGCAAGTGGTTATTTCCGCACAGTAATAGTATAAATGTCAATAAAATTACAAACTGAGTGAATTGTGGCAATGGTTTAATCTTTTTTTAACGCAGTATTGGTTTAATACTTTTCATAGTAAATGTATAATCTAACTAGTCATACACTCTTTAAAATCCTGTTAAAAGACACGGATCTATTATTTTTCAGCTCTGTGCTTCTGCGAATTGCTGAAGAAAACATGTCTGCAAAAACAATAATTGTTCTTGTCGGCAGATGTAGCTCTTTCAGCTTCCCAGGCTCAAAATATTTACACAATGTCTCTAAAAAAACAAAATGAGCACAATCTTAAATCGACTCAAAGCAAATCTCAAGTGTTATAGGTATCGCCACTGCCAAACTTTTGTCACATCTGATCCCGAGAATAAGACAAGTAATGGTTATAAGCTCTGGATAAAATGCAAATAGAAAATCTGTTGCAGCCAGTGCGAGCCAGAAGGAGAAGTTAAGCTCATGTTTAATTCATGGCAGTGCTTACTCTGTAGTACCAGGCCAATCTTCTCTCCCACCCCACTAAAAACTGCTTCCCACACGGGTCACTACATCCCCGGGGAAGCTGTTGGACATAGACCCTTCTCTGCTGGAAGTCTCGCACAGTTCTTATGCTTTTGCTTTACGACCCACAGAGGCGCGACCACACAACTATAATTTACTCTTCCACCGGCTGCTTTCAGAGAGCTGTTTTGTGCTGCGTTTTTCACACAGACATTTTTCTGTTTGACATTGTTCGCCGTAAAGATGGTGGACCTGACAAAAGTCTGTTTTCTTCTCCCGGAAAGTGTATCGTAAAAGTAGCACTATGTGACAAAAACTATGCTGCGCTGTCTGCATCTAATGATAAACTGCTTTATTGATCACAAAGTCAAAGCCAGAGCCGTTAGCAGCTGGGATTAGGTATTGGCTGTCTGCTTCCATTTCATTTTCCTGTCTGACAAAGCAGTTAACTTGAATATTCATAGTTTTAATGCTCTAAGTTCACTAGAATATTCACTTCACGAACATTTTTGTAATAAATTACCATTTGATTTAACCTTTTTTGAACCTGAAATGATTCCAAGTACCCAGTAAGTCGTGGCGTTCTAACCTGGGGCCCCTGTGCGACACATACTTGACTTCACTAACTTGGATTGACTTTTTCTTTAAGTATTTACATAAAATTCACCAATTCGAGAAATCCATGGGACACCACTCGCCGATTGATTTGCAGTCTGAACTAGTGGTTTAACTACCAAAAACATGAGGCAAGGTGATTTTGTTTGTATAGCATAATTCATACACGAAGCAATTCAATGTGCTTTACAAGGCTGGAGAAGATGAGTCAAAATTACAATGCAGCATTACTAAAAATATAAATAATCATCATAAAATGTACTTTAAAAGAAATGAGTGCAAAGTTTTTTAGTCATAAATGCACAGACAAACAGAAATATTTTGATTCTAGATGTAAACATTGTCACAGTGGAGGCCTGTTTAACATCATTAGGAAGATTGTTCTAAATCTTAGCTGCATTAAATTGAAAAGCTGATACCCCATTACATTACATACCCTCATTATAGCCAAGCAGCTTGAGGAGGGTTGGTAGGAAAGACCACAGCAAGTAGCTCCTGAATCAAGCAAAACAAAGATAGCAGCTTCCCTGGATGTACGTGTTGGTGCTGCTATTCTGTTTAAGCAGAAATACAAAGTATTTGCTTTTTGAAAGAAAGACACTTGTTCTAACCCATTGGATATGCCATTACAATTCATTGCTGTAACTGGCTAGGCACAAACTGGTAGACACATCCAGTCATCTCACAGTATTTAATGAAACGCCCCACCTTTTCAAGAATGCTTTCAGTGGGCGAGGTTTCAGATGGATAATGTGGAAGAACTCAATTCAGAGTTCAACAAATAATCAACTGACGTGAGACAGGTTAGAAGGTTAGTAGCTGTGCTTGTGGACAAAAATCTATGTGAAATGAGTGATCTGCCAAAGAGAGGAAAGAGTTAAAAATACACTTTTGAAAATCACGTACCCCAACTTCATTTTTATAATATGCCTCCAGACATGGCCATTTTAGACATTCTGAACATTCTGACTGTTTGAAGATGTGATATATCTCCTTGTCTAGTTCAGCCTGTTTGCCAGAGGAAGCCGTTTTACATTAAACCAAAGTAGGCCAGGACACATGATTTGCTTTAGCGATTTATTGACCATAGTTTGTTACCTTTAAGGGCTTAGTGACGCATACATTTATCTCCCGAACCTCTTTGTCAATGCAGTGTGGGATAGTGCTAATGACGTGGTTAAATTTGCTGCAGCTGCAAGATGTGGGATAACGATTTTTACAAGTAATAAGGCTGGGCAATATGGAAAAAAAATCTGCTGTACTTATTTTATTATTGTACATTTAATCAAAATATAAACTACATACTTGTAATCTAACACAGTAACAATGAAGTTTTGCTCCTTCAAAGTCTGTGACAGGTTCATTAATGTACACAAAATGCTCTTTCTTGTTTATGGCTGTTTGGTTTATAGCCAGTCAATAAAGTCAGTTTTGATGCTTTGTCACATTAAGAAACTCTCTCTTTGTTACCTTACAGCAACTTTGTGCTGATTCACACTGGAAAGTCCTCACTAAGGTCCAGACTATTCAGAAGTGATTTGTTATTTTAATTCGGTCTTCAGAGTTTGGCTTCATGTACCTCAAAATCAAGACATTCAGGCGTTGTATGAAGCTGTGGTGTTGTCAAGGCAACGGCAGCTTACCTTATTCCACCTCGCCCACTTTTCTTGGCATCACACTTCCTGTTAAGGTAACTAACATGTTTGCTTGTCTGTCATGCGAGGCAGTCTCAAATACATTTAATGACAGTTAAAATTAACCCAGCGACTAAATTCTACAGGCTAAACAGGAAGTGCTCTGCCAAGAAAAGTGGGTGGGGCAGAATAAGGTGAATAGTGGAAAAAACAAACAAACAGGGAAGTTAATATGAGCAGAACATAGCTTTGTGACAATGACTGGCCAAATCATTTGACCAATCAGAAGCAGAGTTAGGTGAGTTTTAACATTTCATTGTTTGACCATTACATACTATTTGACAAAATATATGACTATAGTAGTTTTCAGCCTCTGTTTCTGTTTTGTCCTCACGTTTGGGACCTGTCTTTCACACATTTCCTCGTTCGTACTGTCACTTTCTGGATTGGGTCTAAAGTCTGAACTTTAGCATTCACACTGCTCAGGACAAGACTAAATCAAAGTGTGCTAGTGTGAAAGCAGCCTTAGTGTCCCATCTTCCTCTAGTTTTGTGACAGCGCCACACTCTGGTCAGTTGGACAATCTCCAATAGTGAGACAGCTCCATGTTTATGCAGTTTGTTTTGTGTGGAGATGGCCTCAGGGACCTTTGGGAGTTTAGTATTCCCTACGCGAAAGCATTTTTTCCATCTTTTCTCTGGGAGTCAGCAGTGGGTGAAGAAGATTAAACGGGAAGCGCCTCCAAAAGTTCTGCCTCTCTGTGACTTCTTCATGCACCACAAAGGAAGAGTTCAACTGCAAAAACAGATATTTCCATTTTAAAAATATGCTCAAAGTACATTTTCTTTATAATTTTCAACCAGTATTATAATTGATAATGTTGAATGGATTTGATCAAGAAGCGTTTTTTTAATTGAAGTAAACATTTGGCATTTGAAAACATTTCTGTACAAGCAGCTAATGTCATGATGCTTAAAAAAAAAAACTATACAAAAACACCAGTCACAATGACTTCTGCTCCAAACACACAGTATTTATAGTGACAGAGGATTCATAGTTTGTAATGAACAAATATATATACATACTGTATATTTTATTTGAATTGCTCAGCACTAATAAGTAATGCCATGTTCTTTCAAAACGTGTCACAGTTGCAGTGTTAAATCAGATCAATTAATATTTGTCCTGGTGGGTCGCAGAATAGCCAGTAGCCTCCGTTGGAGGGACAGATTAATTGGAACAGAAACTTGCCTCACGCCACATGAATACGAACTTCGATTTGAGTTCTTCCACATTATCCATCTGGAACCTCCCTCGCTGAAAGCGTTTGGGATAAGGTGGTAAATTTAATGAAATACTACATTGACCTGATTGGGTGTGCGACCTACCTTAGTTTGTGCTTAACCAATCACAACAACAGCTCGTACTGGTGTATCCAATGTGCGAGTGGGATTGAACAAAAAAAGTCACATTTACAAATTGTAAATTCTCTCAGTCAAAAGCAGCAAAAACATGTACTACGGGAGCTGCCATCTTCATTTTTCTTGAATCAGGTATACTTTCTGTTGTGCTAATATCTCCCTCCCCCAACCCCCTGCTGCAATGTGATTGCCATTACAAACCACAGGTTTGGACTCCAAGCTATTTGGCTAGTGAGGGCCTGATGGTATTGCGTATTGCAAGAGAATCCATCAGGCTGGCCAAGTTAATATAGTGTTAAAGATCAAAATATAATTAAACATCAAGACAAAGAAAATGCATTCGAACCAGAATGATATTGAAAATGCAATAACTGCATAATACTGTTATTAACGTCTGAACTATATGTTTTAACAAGACTACACTGGTGAATTCCAGTATTGTTTTATACATATTGCCATACAAATGCATTTTTTTAAAGTTGGCAAGCAAACTGGAAAACAAGCAAATGGATAATTGTCTCAGAGTTTTCCACGTCTTTAGACCCTCCTTCTTTATAAGAAAAAAATACACACACATTAAAAAAATACAGTGGGAAAAAAGAGAAACTTTGAAGAAAACCTCAATGAAGAAGTGATCCATTTTATAGCTGTGACCAAGACTATCGCATATTCATTTGCAGATAGAATAATCAGTGAAATCACAAACCCATTGAGCTGGGCTGATTTTTTCTTTACTGACTATTCATGACTCCATTTAAATTGTGAATGATCATTTCCTTCTATCTAAAGCTTTTGTGTCAAACAGTTTGCCGACGAACATCCTTTCAGAAAATTGATACTTGTGAAACTACTCCATCCAGCTCATCAATGTTTCTGTGAAAGAAGTGAATCTGCTTTGAACAGTGAATGAACAAGGTGAGAAAATCAAAACCATAAGCTAATGTGTGAAAATGTCTTGAATGTATTATTGACCCACTGAATCCAGCCACTGCAGATTAAAGACTTTAAGAGCCTCCACATAATCCTCCATTTATCGAGCTGTTATTCCCAAACTAATTCTGTAAACATGGTAGTCGATATTCTTCTGACTCAAACAAACATAATCTCTAATGCTCTTGGAGGATATGGCCAAATCTGTGTGATCAAGGATTAGTTTAATGACGGACGATTCTGTTTTGTACAAATGATTTCTTGTCTCAAAGACAGTATATGTGTCACAATTAGTTGATATAAAAGCGTGTTTTTTTTTGTGCACAATAATTCCCTCATAACATCGTAGTAAACATCTAAAAAATCTATTTTCAGACTATTGTCTGATCGAAAGAAACATTTTGACTTGTTTAGAGACGATGGGTAAATCATTACCCAAATCAAAACCCATTGTACCTTATAGTTTTGACTTACTTCTTGTCCACGTGGCAACAAAAATCCACTTTTTTCCATCAATATGGAATTTTTCCAATCTGCTGAAATGCTCTGACTTTCTTCTTCTTTGCCTTAGTGCCTTAGTAATTCAAAAAATGCGTTTTACCAGGATAAACCAAAAGACAACTAGAATCAGAGTAAAAGACTTGCTTGTGTTACCAGCCAAAGTGACAGAAGTGGTTAAAGAATGCGAGGCACATAGTGTGTACAAAGGCTAAAAGGTTTAATATAGAAGGGAAAGCTGACGTATTTGGACACAAAACATGTCGTCTTCAGGGGAAGGTTGGTAAAGAATCACAAGTCATGTGATAACCAACAAAATGATAACCAACAAAAAAAAAAAAGAACAACAAAATATTCAACATGTTGCTGACAACAAATTTTCTTAGATCATGACAAGAGTAGAGTGTCAATGTTTTAAAACAATAATATTTTAGTCATTCTTGGGTCAACTTTTGAAAAATAAAAAGTGACAGACAAAACCCACTTTTGTTAGAATTTAGCAACCATAGGCATGTTGATTACTTTCTATGACAACACAGAGCAAATTAAGTGTTTACCACCAAAAGTAAACAAGCATAAATGTACAAACACATTTTTTGTGGACAGTATGGTTAAAATATTCATATCCATCATTAAGAAATAAGTTTCATAACATATTTACTATAACATAAGTCCACTTCATAACCTAGATGTACTAGTTTCTCATCAGTGGTATACTGTTGTTATACAACTGGTTTGTTTTGTAACAATTCATTTCCTGAGTGCACTATAGCTTGTCGCTGGGGTTTATTCTTAGAACTTTTTCAATTGGAAATGCATTGAGAGCTGCTGTTGTAGTGACCATTACATGAGTCAATCAGAGAAACCCACAGAGAGACCAAGAGAAGGAGAGAGGAGAGATGGAGAGAAAATGTATGATTTAATAAAAGCTTAAACTAAACAGACCGAGAGCAAGTCTGCAGAAAGTAATCCAATGCTCTCCATCTATTTCTATTGCTTATAATGGCACTCAACAGTGGGAGAGGGAAAGCACTGATTCTAGTGCTTCCCCTGCTATGAGCACCCACCACCCTGTCTATCACAAATTGTATTTGTCTTTTTTTTTTGTGTTTCATTTTTTAATTTGAATTTCGTGTCCAAAAATGTATAAAAAAAATGCCATACACTGAGTGCATGTCCAAGAGTCGCAATGAGTGAGCGGAAATAATCTTTAGAGAGCCTATTTTTGTCGGAGGTCGCAGCAGCCTGATGCAATTTTCAATCATAATATGTGTATTCTCGCAGGATTCCACATGAATACGCGTAGCATGTATGGAGGAGCTGGTGTACAAGGCACTTTGCAAGAAACTCGCACGTGTCCCAAACCGAACTTGCCTTGCAGTCATTGTACGGAGGTGGTAAAATGGAAACAGGTACTTACAGAAAACACTGTCAAGCTCCATTTCAGACTCCACGCTACACCAGCAGTTGTATAAAATATTACAGTGAGAAAGGACTCCTACATCGTTAAGTCTGAAAGTTATTTCCCTTGTTTTTCAAATTTCAATTCAAACGTGGGTTTAGTCTGTGATTGTTGACTTTGTGCTATTCATTTTCTACACTTTGCTCCTCTGCAGGATGTGCCACAGGTATCCATTTACTGTGTTCACAGGCTCAAGTACAGAGTTCTTAAGATCGGTGGGATGTCCATGTCCAAAACAATCTGCAGTGCTCTATTAATCTTGGACCATTATTTTTGAACAGTCAGACTGGAGCCAAACACATAATAGTGGTGGAACACTTGGCAATCATATTTTCTTCTGAAACTGTTTTCCCGAAACACTTTGACACATTGTCATAAAAGACTATTTTTCCAACAGAATTCAGTCTAAGCATGAGGTTTTAAGCTTCTTTATGGATAATTGGCAACGCATCATATTTGGGGTCCTTCCGTATGGTAAATTCCCTGTTTACTCAATGGAAAATGCAGTTTTTATTTTCTTTTTATGAAGATTACCGGCAGTTTAAGTGTATCTTGAGCACAACAATTTGAAGTCTAGTCTTTTGTGTGACTCGACTGTGTGCAATGTGCCAGTGAATCCTAAGCTAAGACAGAGAGATGATAAATGTTTAAAGTTAAACTGACATCAAAAACCACAGCACAGGTACCACAAGGATGTGTCCTGAGTCCTCTACTGTTCACATTGCTCACTTACGACTGCACATCACGTCATAAAATTTGCGAATGACACTGTTGTTGTAGGCCTTCTCACCAACAATTGGTAAACAGGAAAGAGGTGGAGAAGCTCACGATCTGATTCTCAACACCAGGAAAACAAGGAGATGATTGTAGTAGCAGCAGCTGTTGGCATTGTTGGACAGATTTACAAACTTGGGCCGTTGGATCACTTTTTTCTTCTCCATGTCTTGGCACATTTGCTGCTCTAGTTGAGCAGTGAGTAAGAAAGCTGTTGTTACAATACACAGCCTGCTTCTCCCACAGTGGTTCATTAGTGGGCTTTTTCTCAGTTGCTGTATCGATATAACAAAGTGAAGCTGATCATTTATGCGTTTTCTTGAACCTAAACGGTGATGTGTCCATTTCCAAATACTTTATATCTCTGTAATTTTTATGGTTAAGCACTGGCCTATTGAGCTGTTCTTTACCTCAGCACTAATCTGACTCAGATAAAGGCCAACGGAAGTCCTTTCTGTCTGCATAGAATGACAGTCAGTCACAATGTTTTCTTTTTCTTTTGGAGACTAAAACAGGGTCACTCTTTGAATAGATTACATTACGCAACATCTAAAGAATTAGTCTTAGAAAGATCGATCCAATTTGTTTTTCTGTTGTCATTCTTATTAGATCTTATCAGACAAATGAAGTGGCATTGCTTTGTAACTTTTACTTGTCTGAAGATTTTTTTTGGTCCAAAAAAAGATTAAGAAATGATTTTACTTATTTCTTGCCTTTTGCACTGTTTTATATTGGGGAAAAAGGCCTATTGTTTTTCTTATTTTGTTAATACTTGCTTAGACTTACAGTGATGGACTGATTAGCCAATACTGGTATTCGATCTTATTAGTCCTGCTGTGGCCAATATTTGCCAATACCAATATTTGTATCAAAATCGACAGCATAGATCACAAACTTAGATTTTGCTTTAGTAAAAAAAAAAAAAGCCAAAAAACACATATTGAATATTCTGTGATTATTATTTATAAATGCAGACACCTAGTGTGATTGTTTTTAGTCTGTTCAAAGAGCAAATTTGTATTTTCTGAGTACTCTCAGCCAATACTGATACTGTCTAAATGTTGTAAATACAAGAGATATCTCACCCATGCAATTTGTGACTAAGCTTTACCTGTATTATCACACACATATACTACATAGATTACAAATCAGAAAGTGGTATATTTAAATTTCCCAGCCCATTTTCATGGAAATGCTCTCTGTTAATGCAGCTAACATGTTAATCTGTTTGTCTTCTCTCAAGAAATGTGATGGTAGTTAAGATCAACACAGCAACTGAATTGTACACGCTTAATGCAGCTTAAGAGAAAGTGCAATGCCAAGAAAAGTGAGCGGGACGGAATAAGGCTAAGTAACAGGCAGTTTCTCTTTTTTTGGCGATTTATGAGTTTCTGCTGCAGTTCATTTCTATAGTGGATGTTTTTTTGTTTTATTTGTTTTGTTATTGAAATCCTAAACTTTCTCACTTCCAAACCTCAGCCCATTTTTTTTTCTTCCAATGTAAACTTACCCGTTAAACCCAAAGAAAATGTCCCCACATGGCTTCAAGCAAAACACCTGTCTGAGACGCTAAAAAGTATAAAAGACATTTAAAAATAGTCTGAAACATGTTCATTATGTCTTTAACATGTTGTAGATACACATTTCCGCAAGGCTGTGTTGAATTTCCACATCATGCTTACGTAGCAAATAGATATTCTGAAGGTTTTTGTGTAAACTGTCCATCCGTGGCTTCAGACAGCGCACAGTACAGTCTGTTTTCCACAAGATTAACACTATTATAAGTCACTTGGCTGTGTTTTCTCCCTCTTGTCTCATCGGACGTGGGCTCGCTGCTTGAATTAAGTCGTGAAGGTTATACGCACCGCACAGAAAGACTAATGGCCTGTCTGACTGTACACGCTCATGCTAATCACTTCTTTGATTGATAGGCTAGCTCTAAACGCTAATAGCATCATTAGCTAAAGCTGTTGTGGCATTCTTGGCACCGAGCATTTTATTATCAAAGGTTGCATTTCTTCCTCTTAATCGTCTCCCTTATGAGAATGGTTTGAGGTATTAAAACTGCACAGCTGATGTAGTCCCTCATTTGTCTTGGGATCGTCCAAAAGAGGCTCAAAAGTAGTTATTTGGATTGTTTTGTTGAAGTCAAAGCTATTTCAAGCTGTCTTTCGGGAGTCATTTTCAATCTAAAGGGGCTTTTCTTATGAGCTAAAATATACATCATTTTTTAGTTGAGAGATAGATGAAAATTGCTCAAAAATTACAAAAAATATGCATGTTATTATTTTATTTATTTTATTTTGTTATTTGTTTATTTTAATACATTTTTGACAGCCACAATGCAGAGTTAAGATAGCTTGTATAAAAAAAAGAAAAGTAAATCAATACATAAGTATATGTAAATGTATGTGCATATGCATATACATTGCATATACAGTATGTGCAAAACTAATGATAAGCAGTACCACAATTTTTATAAAAATACATGGAATACATGATTCTGGTTCAGCATTTTGAAACGGGGCATTTCAATAATAATGCATTTAAAACCCTAACCCTATCCAAACATGTAAGGCTGAAGTCAATCAAAGAAATTCTTGGTTGACTAAAGACCATCTTCATCAGTTGATCATTTTAAAAAGGGCCGTGGCCAAAATATTCCATACCTTTTTAACATCGACATGTATAAGACCTTTTTATATAACTCAAGCAGTGGTTCCCAAAGTCTGGGGGTTGAGAGATGACTTTACAATCTGAAAGTAATGCTTTTTAATGTTTTGGTCTTGTTTCAGAGTCAAGCCCATTTGAACTTGGTATCATCTTTGTCGCAATCTTATCTTGGACTTGATCTTGTCTTGGACATCAAGACACATTTTATCACCACCACACTCTGCTAAACTTGCACCAGGAATGCGATGACCAGTCCCAGGACTGCACAATAGACACTGATAACTGTTTGAAAGTATGGTCTTGATTTGGTCTCAATGAACAGAGGTCTTGTCTCGGTCTTGAGACTCTGTGGTCTCAGAAAAGTCTTGGTCTCGATTAGTGCGGTCTTGACTACTTCACTAACCAAAAGCAACTTGTTTTTTTGATTATTTGTAATATAAAGCTATAAACTAAAAAAAACAACAACAAAAAAACCCAATTTTAATAGTTTTACACCTTGATATTATCACAAATGTCTAGATAATTTTGATGTGTGCTGTCGCAACTTGGTTGTATGGCTTTTGGGGATCTAGGCTTGAAAATTTTATGAACCGACTAAAGGACTACAACCCTAGAAATGTCTAAATGTGATGTCTGCCTTAAAGGGTTTATATTATTATTATTATTATTATTATTATTGTTTTTTGTTTGTTTTTTTTTACATTGAAATAGCTTAGAATCATCTTGTACCTTGTTACGGATGGAAAACACTCAATGTCTAGTCTAGGTCCTAATATGTCCTGTTCACCAAACTCCATTAAGTTTGTTTGTTGTTATTGTTAGCCTTGTGGGGAACAGCTGTTTTCATACTGACATGTCTTGTTCCTAACAGCTGTGAAAAAAAGCCTAAAACACCTTGTGATGAACAATTTGTTGGCTCAAAAAGCATTAGGTAAGTGAGCAAAACATGTAGATTGAAATAGGAAGTCTACAAAGTATATGTTTGTTTACATTTTCAAGGAAGCAAAAGTCGAAAAAGGACCTTAAACATTTGCAGTAAGTAATGATATATTGACACTGAAAAACTGTTCGTCCTATTACTGACAACGAAAATTTCAGATCATGCCAATTATAATTTATTGGAGACTAGCTTGGCAGTACACCACAAACAAGATGAAGCTAACAGCTCCCTTAATAAGTTAGCAACATGAATAAACAAATATCGTCAAAAAGAAAACATCGATGTGGTTTCTTTTCTTCTTTCTAATATAAATCTGCAGAGGTTTCTCATTACTTACCTGCATCTGCTGGAGATACGTCGTTACCGTGGAAACATTGAGGGGAATATTTTAATTTGACACACGTCCTCGTTAAGGCAGAAAAACAAAGTTATACACAAATGGAGCGACACCTTTAAAGTCAGCACAGCAAATGAAAGAATGACAATGAAGCAAATCACATATGGGGCAACTTAACAAGATTTATTATTAGGAAAGATGGAGAATTCTTAATTAATTTTCTGTAGGAAAGTAGTAGTAAGTTGCAGTAATAACTTTTGACAAGAGGTAAACAGGATGACAAGTGAGCAGATGCAGGATTTAGTTGTGGCAGTTTATTACAAATGGATAAAACTAAAATAACTGGGAACACAGCCAAACAGAACAATCACAATATTATTATTACAAAGGCAAACATTTGAACAGCATTAGCTTAGCCTCGTAAATCATAGCTGAAGCACATAGCTAACATGCTGCTGCAATTGCTAATTTATATGTTTTATCGTCATGACATATTTTTTAATACATTTGTGCCTTACAATATTGGCTGTTTCCCTCTGTGTTTTAACTTCAGCATGTAGTTTGGAACTTTTGGGTGTAGAGATACAGATATTTCAAAATGTTGTCACCTGATGCCGATGTCAAATGACTGATTTTCAAGGCCGATTTCTGATTTTCTTATTTTAGTTTTAAAAGCATAGCTGAGTTAGCTAAAATGTTAGCTTGTCTGTGGGGATCTCAAATATATACAGTATAATGACAGTTTAAAGAAGCCCATTGACTGAATTGTAAATTCTGCTAAACAGGAAGTGCACTGCCAAGAAAAGTGGCGGGACGTAATAAGGTGATTAGGTCCCATTATTTTAAAATTTGCTTAGAAGCAGCTCAACAGTGACTGCCAACTTCCTGGTTCAATAAGCAAGAAAACTCACGAATTAAATCACCAGTCAAGAGCATAAGACCTACATTTTTGTTTAAAATCAGTTTCTGCAGTTTTATAAACCACAAAGTTATTTAATCATTTTGCAGAATTTAAGTCATATATGTACTTTTTAGACACAACCACGCTGGATCTGAGTTAGCACATAGCTGGCTAGCCCACGACATTTATTAAGCTCTTAATATTTAAATTTTTCTAGACCCAATGAGACATTTTACCCCCAGAACCAGAACAATCTTCCACTGTTGAGCATCATTGAGGTGCACTCAATATTCTGAACATTACAGTAAGCTTAACACCTCTGAACATTGGCAGAATAATAACCTTTTGAT
This sequence comes from Mugilogobius chulae, assembly GCA_038363315.1. Taxonomy (NCBI): domain Eukaryota; kingdom Metazoa; phylum Chordata; class Actinopteri; order Gobiiformes; family Gobiidae; genus Mugilogobius; species Mugilogobius chulae. Next base: position 25,907,319 of record CM076396.1, read on the forward strand.
TCAATCAAGCAGTGGACGACTTTTCATCAAAACTGTGACATAAAGCTCATAGAGAACATTGAATTCCTGTGTAAACAGTATGTTCTCTGTAATCTACCAGGAGCCTGCAAACTCAGCCTTCGCTCTCTTACCTGTATTGATTTGACCAAAGAAGCATTACTTCTCTCATTCATTACATGGCAATGAACTGCTGATGCCCAATTATTCTACTCTGTGAACTCAAATTATAATTTTGTTTGTACACAAATCCATGAAAACTCAGCAGTACTTATTCTTCTTAATGGTCTGTCCTGTGAATAATGCGATTTCTAGTACATTACATTGAAAACTCCATGTAATATTTGATCTAATTTCATGCACTGTAATGTGGATGTACAGCTGTGGTGTTGCATATGAAGCTAAACACACATACAGTAGATCTAAAAGGTCGCTCAAATTACAGCAGTTCAGGATAGAACCGTTTCTTTTCCCAAATGTAAGCCATGAGCAAAGCAAAAACAATATTTCCCGGAGTTGGAGTAACTTTCTGAATACATTGTGTAACTGTAAAGTGCTTATTTTTGCGACAGAGTGCTCTTAAAACTGCCCCATCAGTCCTCGCTCAGTGCACCTTCGAGTCTCTCTGTCTTGGCCTGAGAGTGGACCAGTTTTGGGAGAACATTAAGGTAGTTTCTGTGCTTCTGACCTGCTGTCTTGCTCTCCCACACACGGATCTTACTCTGGTCTCAAGGCAGGAGGGAGCACACTTGGCTCTTGGATACAGTTTAAACACACCTCCACCTGTTGCTGTCGTTGCTCTTGTCTGAGTTCATGAGCCAAACCGAGAGACTTTCTGTTGAAGACACATCATGTAACCTTTTGACCAATAAACAGATCTAACACAGTCTCTGGAGAAAACAAAGATAACAAAGAAATGTCAAAAACTTACAATAAGCAAGATTTCAAGCCTTTTTTACATCAATACGTTACAAAAATGTATTAACATTCAGGTGAAAATGTATTTACAGTGTCCAATTGTTGCATTTGCCTTTAATTAAGTGAATCAACGGCAAATAGAACATACAACACAGTCCCACAGTAGAGCTTATATCTATCATGACACTTAAATAATGTAGGAGGAGCACAATTTCACACCTTTTGCGTAAATTTGTCACGCCGTATGTATTGCACGATATGAAAAAGCGTGAAATGAATACAATATTTCATAGCGAGAAAAAAAAAAAAGAGTTTTGGTTGAAGTCACGTGCATGGAGACATTGTCTTTGGTTTCATCTGACCAATTTAGACTACAAGTTACTAAAATCGATAAGTTTAGGGCTGGGGCTTGGGGCAGGTTAAGATTAGGATAAGGATTTTGTTAATATTCATAAATAAGAACACATTTTTACATCTACCATAGAAATTAACTGGGGCTACAACGTGTTATATTTAAGCAAAAAAGGTGTAAAATTGTGCTAATCTTACGCTATTGACTGTTCTGTTATACCATGGTATACATGCTTTTTGAGAGACCGAGTATTGACTTGTGTTGCTGCTGTCACAGTTGTTTTAAGTCGGTGTGTTTTGATGAATGCAGCGAGCCACAAGGATCACTTTCCTCTGCACCTCATCTCTCTTCTGCTGCTCCAGTCATGACCTCACCTGCTCTGTGTGAGAAGAGCCACCACCAGACACGTCATCATCATCATCATCATCATCATCATCTGGGAAGCAAACAGTACGACCTGTCAGAAAAAGTGTATGACAGGTTGCTGCAATTTTCCTTTTTAACTTAATTTGGTAAATTAACAATTATAGTTTTAAATGAATCAGGAAGAAGTTTGTCAAGAAAAGCATGAAAAGATGAAGATAATAACATGAAGTATAGAGCAAAGTTCTAAACTGATGATGTCACACTGGAGAGATGAAGATTTTTCTCTCAAAAACACATTTTTAACTCGAACACTTATGAAAATAAGTGTTCTTAAATTTTGTGAATGGCACTATACATGAAAAAATATCTATTCAGGTGGAAATTAGTCTTCAATGTTCTGTCTACTTGAATAGATACAGTCTGAAATGAGTCATATTTGGGAGCGTGATTTGCTTAGGGGAAAAGTGGTGGTTGTTAAAACATAGGAAGCTAAACTTTGTACCTCTTTTAAGATGTTTTCTGATATTTTTTAATGAAGCTAATTCAAGCCGAGTTACAACAGAGTTTAATGCCGCGTTCATGTGGTCCTTGGGAACCTCCTCGGGAAACAACCAATACGGAAGTTGTTAACTGTGAACACACACAATATAAATATTATCATTTACTTAGAATAGCCTATAAAAAAGCAAAACACTGCTAACGAACGTTTCTGTAAATTGTCAAATGCCAATGTAAGCTTAAATAAATGTTACTTTTGAGTGTAAAATTGAAAAACAAATGTAGATGAAATGAATATGTTTTTGCTTGCATTTTGCGTATTGTTTTTCCAAGCAGTTGCCAACAAAAGTAAGAAATAGTTAATAAAAACTTTACCGTTGATGAAGCGTCTTGTTTCTGGCATCATTTTTGCAATCACTGACGTCAGGTGCAAAAGCTCCGTTTGTCTTGAGTTTCCCAACAGTTGTTCGCAGGTGCTCAAGCGTTCATGTGTATTTTTCAACTCGGAACAACATTTTCTTGAGTTCCTGAGGACCACATGAACGCAGCATAACAGCAGAGGGTGTTTATGTGACGTTATGTAAGAAAAGAAACCAGGAAAGTTAAAGAACATGGCATGCGGCACTAGCATCATGTTAAGATTTAGCTCGCAGCATTAGCATTGTCAGATATATTTACATAGTTGAACCGTTGAATCTCTTTAATCATCCCCATGTCTTCATATCCATACTTGACACAATTGGCTGTTGTAGTTATTGAGCAGTGAGTGATAAAGTTGTTGTTCTTATCCACTCTCAATGCTAGCTTCCTGTCTGTTCACCAGACTCCACTAATTTGATTTTTGTATAGTAACAACAATCGAGTATAGCGCCTTTAAGAGGGGTTTGGGCCAATGTACACTAGGAAGTACATTTTTAATCCAGATTATGGGAGGAAATGTGTTAAATGTTATTACATCTCAATTTTTATCTCAACTTTGTTTTAGTGAAATGAGTAGTTCTACCTGTCATAAGCACTTTAAAGTAAATGTAGGACATATATTCTTATTTTTAGTGTTTATGGTATAATATGTTTTACCATTTTATATTTGTTTTGATAAAAGCATCACTTTGGGTGAAAACATAGCGGCTGTGTGCTGTCTGCCTTTAGCATTTTATTACTGTGACAAGTCTCTCGCACAGTATATACTTGCAACACCAGTTGATACAATGCAATTAATAAGTTTTATTGTATAAATACACTAGTGTTGCTAATATACAGTATGTGAAAGACTTATCATTCATACAGTTGTTCATGCCTTCTCTTTACACACCTGTCCTGCGGAGGGATGAGGAAGTTTTTTTTTCGCTTTGTTAAGTATTACTGCGAAGGTAAACTGTCCACGACCAACCCCGACCTGAGTCATTCGCTGCCTGTCGGAGCCTTGTGCACTTTTGGAACTTGAGTTATGCTAAGTTAACCGTGTTTATGACCCGTGAGCCGTTCAAGTGGCAGAATAAGCTGGCCTAATGTGGCTTGTCCTCTCCGTTGGTGCAGATCTGACCCACATTATCTGTTCCTTGCTCTTTTCAGGGGCGGGACAACCAGCTCTCTCTCTCTCCACCTTTCTTCTCTCGCTCCATTCTTCCTTGCTTTCTCTTCTTACATAGATAGAGTCAGCATCTGAGGGAAAGCCCAGACCTTTGTGGGAGCATTTATTCTGATGGAAAACTACTGCTTTGTCTCTCACTGCTCAACACCTTCAACTGCAAATGTGGACTTGAGGAAATATACTGTGCTGAATGAAGATTAAAAAAAAAAAGAGAGAGAAGAACAACAATGCTAGAGGGCAGTTGTGGGCTAAATTTAAACATCAAAAAGCAAACTTTTTTTGTTTTGAGAAAACATGACATCAGGAACATCATTTCAGGCTTTGTTGTCACTCAACTTGAATTAGCTGTGCTTAAAGAGTTTTAATTCAACACGAAACTTATTTTAAAAAGTTAAAAGTGGATACTTTTTCTCCCCTGCTTCACGCCCAAGTATGACTCGTTGCCAAGTGGATTTTTTGTGACATTATTGACCTAAGAGCAGATGTGGATTGTAGTCAGGTACAATTAGTTGTGTTTCTTTTAAACATGTTTTGCTTTTATTCCATTTCAATTCAGTTCCGTTTAGTTTATTGTTAATTAAGCAAACAAAATAGTCAGAAGATCAAACAATGACAACAGAAGCATTAGAAAGTCAGATACAGTCATTATTCAGAAATGCAGTTCAATAATAAACAAGCAGATGAAAATAAATAAATAAATAAATAAATACAACTTACAAAGTAACGTAAAAAACCCTCAAAAACATAAAAACCTTAATAATAATAATAATAATAATAATAATAATAATAATTCACCCCCGAAAAGCCTGTAAAAAAAAAAAATCAAACTTAAAAAAAATAAATAAATAATAATAATAATTACTCAAACTGAAAAAAAAAAAAAAAAAAAAATTCCAAAAAAACAACAACTAAAAAACTAAACTAAAAAAACTAAAAAAATACAAGAACAACAAGAACAACAACAAGAACAAGAACAACAACAACAACAACAACAACAAAACAACAACAACAAAACAACAACAACAACAAAAAACAAAAAACAATGAAGTTTAGATTCACTCTCATAGATGGACAGGCTGTAAATGTGACCAGAACTGACAGACATCCAGGGAAACAATTCATCTAGCAGAATGAGGCCTGCCAATCCAAGAGAGGGAAGCGGGGAAGAATCCAAGTGGGAGGGGTGGTAATACTTTTAACAGCAATAGCCTACTTTTAGTTCTTTCTGCTCACTTCAAAAGACAAGTGTTGCATTCAAACAGGTCATCCAACTTGAACATTTTAGCATCGCTTTGAAGTAACTTGAGCACATATTTTTGACTATTCCACCTCTGCTTGACCCTGGATCGCATCTAGTCGACCCCCATCAGTCACTGCGGACTTTCAACTTTCACTCTGCAGTCAGGCGCTCTCTCTGTTGGAAGAAACTCTCACCTGACCGCCGGAGCTCTCCATAGCCCTTTTTACTTCACAAATAATCAATTCCCGTCGAGTGTGTGAGCTCGCCTGTGCCGGGATCAAAGGAGGTGACAGCGGCCTCACTGGAGAAGCAGCACACTGAATATGAGCTGTCTTGGTGAGGACTGAATCAAGACAGAACCAGAATTGGACCGAGTGCAGTTTGAGCCAGGAGTGAAACATTTACTTTCACTTGTAAACAGGGGCATAGCACAAAATTCTGTGCAACAGGTACAAACTTAATACATATTCTTGTGTTTTAAATATTTAGTCACATTTTTCTATTCATTTGGGTTTGTGTCCTTCATATACAATTTTTGGTTTAATTTCTATATTCCACACATAAATAGTTATTTGGGTTTTTGCAGACTCAGTAAATAAAATTGAATGCTGTATAACTTTCAAAATTTCTATTGTTATAACAGACTACAAACATTTATGTAGTTTTTTTGGTGTGTGTCAAAGCTATTTGGTTTATCACTGACACTTACAATAGAGCTAAGTTGTTTCAGAGGTGGCTAGCTGATTTTCATGCAAACACAATTTACGTCTTAAATCTGACCAAGTCCTTCATCACATGGTTATTAACTTCTTTTTACAAACAACAAAGTAAAACTGGAAAGGACCAACCAAGCTCAGCCAATCAGAACTAAAATTCTTTATTATTTTTATATATATTTGTAAAGGCCTCATTTATTATATATATATATTTTTATGGAAACGTAAAATGTCCAAATTCAGAGCAAAAAAAGTTAGTTACTCCAACCTTAAGCTATAAATTTGTCTAAATGATGCCAATCATATACTGAGAACATTCTTGTGACATTTTCGTAAGGTCTGGACCAGCTCAATCAAAACGTAAATGCTCAGTGTGAGTCTGGATTCGAGCCTGTCCAGTGAAAGGTAACGTGGGCGTAGAATGGGGCCCATACAGTACAAGAATTACATCTCTATCGCACACCATAAATGTCCTTGTGGGCGATTGTAGTAGATCTAGCAATCTGAGCAGACACAGAATGAACATATGAACTCCAGAGTGGATGACCTCGATGTGTTTATCTGAGCCGCGTTCACCACCACATAACCGCCTCGTAATAAACAAGAGCCCATGAATGTTTAATGGAGGTCTATATTTACCCCATCATGACCAATACAGTCTGATTTGTTCGTTTGATCTCACACTGTTGTTTATGAAAGCGTTTGTGTGAGGAGAAATGAGCCGTCACACCGCGGCCGTATACAATCCCGCGTAATTGCTTCTGACGCTTGACTTGCCTACTCTCTAATTAATCTTATGTTTTAGAATTGCAAACAGGGGAAAGTGGGGCTCAGAGCGGTTGTTTGGCCCGACCGTGGAGCTGGACTCAAGCGAACTCTTGGCTGGAGGCTTCATATTCAAACCATGCAAAATCACTGCTTCTGTTTGCATCACTTTGAATACGGTTAATCCCAGTGTTTTCAAATGGATCATAATAATAACGTTTAACCTTTTAGGTGTTGGGTTGTTCATAGAGGCTTACGCTACACTGATATCTCTCTGTATTGTTTTAGACTTTCTTTGGGATAAGTGACAGGTGAAAGCTCTGAAAGGGTCCTATTATGTAAAATGTATTATTCAAAGATTTTAACCTTGTTATAATGGCCTCCCTTCACCTTTAGTTTCCTCAAAGTTATATTTGAGGTGATTCATGCATGTTTGAGTAATGATGTATTGTCCTCAGCTCGAGCTCAAGTGCTAAGAAATCCCTGTTCTCACCTACCACCTATCCCCGCCCACTTGTCTGTATTTACTTGTTATAATCCAAAAGATTAATGCTCAAAGTGAAGTATATATTGTTTAAAACTGTCCCAGAGTCACTTTCCAAAAAGGAAAATGTGTTATTTTATCTGCTGCTACTCCAGTTAAATTTAAAAAAGAGGCGGAGCTTATCAGTTCTGCAGTTTTGAACAGGAAGTCAGTAGAGCTGTTTCTATTTTCAAGTTTCTTATTAAATTGCTTTAAAAACACAATAGTTCTCCTTTAAACATCAGTTGCAGGCAGTGCTTCATTTATAACTCATGTAAACAAAATGGCTTTTGCACCGGTGTCCAAACAAAGTCAAACCTTTACCGGAACAAACACAAACATAGAGACTAAATGCTAAAGTACAAAGTACAACAGTCCATCTTATTCTGTTTTAAACAATATAAAATGTTTTACACTTCACACCAAGATTTTCATTCATTCAGACAGAAATCACTAGCATGGCTGAATCCGATCTAGCGACAGGATGACTTACTACACGTGCCTGTCCTGCACCTCAGCGCATTTTCTCCCATCAGTATCTGACCCTCAACTAGTTAGTCCTTCAGCAACGCAGCACAAACAGCCTTTACACAGCAGACCCAGGTCTCCGCCAAAATACACATTAAAGTAGTTGGAAAAAAACGAGAAAAGGCAGACAGCTGTGACTGCGTTGGTTCTTGCCCTTTTTATCAATCTGTACACTCCAAACACATGTGACTCTCCTGCTGCTGTCTTTGCTTTTAATCCATCAAAATGAGTTCTAAGAGAACAAGAAATATCACAAAAATCCACTTGCCACATAATTCCTGTTTTAGACAAAGATACAGGAACGCATCTCGCCAAGAGCCAATAAAAAGTCTCAAACTCACCTGTTTGCTTCTGATTGGTCAAGCTTCTCGCCAGTTTCTCTTTTTACCAATCACAGTCTGTAACTCTGTTTTTCCCCACAAATAAAAACAATTCTGTGAATGAGAGACAAGAGAGCCGATTTGCGTCTCGTAGAAGAGAGATACAAACCACATACATGAATCTATCCAAATTCAACTGTGAATAATCTTGTGATAATGTTTTGTAAGGGCAATGTACAATTACATTAAGCACAATGGCAGAGATGCTTGTGACAGAGTCTAGCTTTACAGCTAATTTCCATCTGTGTTCTGGGGAATAGAGAGAGAGGCACCCATGATAAGAGAACGAGGTTATAACAAACTTAAATGAGTGGATTTTACATGATAGATAACCTTTTGAGCAATACATGCGCCCACACTAAAACCTCTTCTTTATGTATTTAAACTTACTGCTGCTCTACATGAACTATTCTAGTAAAACAGTAAACATAATTGGAGTCAAGCAGAGGGCAGCTTTTAATTGAAATCTCTGTTTTCAATTAAAACTGCAAAAAACAAACTAAGGTTAAAGTGCTTTTTTTCCGTTAAAACACAGTGAATATGCTCTGATTTAATTATTTTAGTAAAATGATTGCTTGTTCTTACCCAGTTTGTTTGAGGTTTATAATAGTCTCTCATCTAGCAAATACGGATATGTAGAGGTATTTCCACAACTGTTACCTAGCAAGCACATTGTAAAAATCCACATAAATGAGATGTTAAGACTAATTTCTTGTAACGCTTACATTTTCTTAAATGATAGTTTGAACTTGTCATTGCCCACTTTATACCTATTAGCGCAGGTTACATCTTTTAAAATCATTATTTGTAAATGTACAGTTTATATTGTATATTTGTGTTTATGTATGAATGTTTTTTTTTACATTTTAAACTTAACAGTTAGTAACCAGATCTAGCTTTAGTGGGTGTTTATGCCTTGCGTTACTTTAGGATTCAAATAGGACAAGAGCCAAGGTTTCGCAAGAGAGAAATCCCCAAATAAATATGTAACCATCATCACAGAGTGTTACAAAGACATTTATCAAGGTGAACATGTTATGGAGTTGTGCTTTAATTTGCTTTAGTGGAAATCTGTAAGGAGCTTTGTGTGTAATAACTTTGTCTTTTCTGTATTTAATTACAATTTCAAAATGAATAAACAATATAAGAGAAGTAAAGCTAAAGATACACATTTTGCATTGGTATGAAATGGTGCTCAAGGTGCTAGTAACGTAACCTCCAAACCAAAATTACAACAAAAGATCAAAAAATGCATAATTGTAGATTTTGCCAAGTTAGAGTTGTATATTTCTGTTCTTGTTTCATGTCATTCATGTTTACTGTGGCTCTCATGCTGGTTTTATTGTCTTAAAAAATATAAGATACGTATGGAAGCTCAGTGCTGCCAAGCTATCACGAAATTTCATGAATAACGTGATACTGTCAGGTAACAACTAAAAAAAAAAATAAAAAATCTGGTAAAAACGTGATACTATCAAGTAACCTGATAACGTTTTTAAACTTTTTCTTTTAAATTTGTATCTTTTGTTTTCACCTGATAATGTTTTATGATTTTTTTATTTTTGGGTATCACTTTATTACCTGGTAGTATCATGTTATTACTTGATAGTTAACATGAAATTTCATGATACTGAAAAAAAAAAAAAAAAGATCGGCAGTACTGAGCTTCATATAAATACATAAGATGCTACAATGACATAAGTTGTGGTCACTAGCCATTTGATTGGACGTCAATGCTAGTGGTGTAAAATGTATATTAATAAGACAAAATAATTTAAAGTTGAGGTAACAATTTTTTTTTTTTACTTGAAATTAGTAAACCTTGTTTTTTCCACTAAAAAGTAAATGTGATAAATGTAGCACTGTGTGAAAAAATGAAACCACTAGGTACTGTCTGAGATGAATAATAAAGATCTTTAGTTCTTATCAGGAACCAAATGCAGAGTTCTGATTGGCTAAGCTTGGGTGGTCCGCTCCAGTTTCACTTTGCTGTTTGTAAAAGAAGGTTTTTAAATCATAACTGCAGCCAATAATGAATACATGTGTATTAACCACATGTCAAAGGTTTTATGAAAAGAAATGGTCAGATTTAAAGCTTAAATCATGCTTGCAGTGTGAAAATCAGCTACCCCACCTTTAATTGTGGGTATTGGGGTTTGATAACTGGCAATGTAGTGATCATTGCTTTAAAAGAACCAAATGTAACCTCAAATCACATTGAGTGCACATTTTGAGAAGCACACCACCTTCACACGTGTATATTTGACATGTGAATGCAGGGATTTTGACTTTTTGTTGTTGCGTCGCTGCATTATTCATGTCCCAGAGTCTAGCTTAGGGATTTTCTGGTGCCCTACGTGCATGCATGATGTTTGGCTTTCTGCACTGATTTCTTTTGACAGTGTGAAATGTTTCTTTAGGCTGCTGCGTGGGCGGATGGCTCCCGAGTTAAAACTGTCTTTCTTATTTCCCCGTTAAATGGATGATCATAGTGTTGTCATTAAATGTGGCAGAATATTCAAGAATAGCACTGCCGCCGCTGCCGCCTCGGAGTAAAAATATTGTCACAAGGCTCAAGTAACAAGGAAATGACAGATAATTATATGTGTTTTCTCTTTCATGTAGCATCACATTATAGCCCATAGAAATCATTGTTTGTGCTTCAAATAGATGTTTTCAAATGTTTAGATTTTCCGTCCAAACAATTACCCTGCTCATTTATCTTATGCATATTGTATGAGTGTCTTTTATCAGCAGTAATATTTCCATAACTTTAAATGCAGGGGAACGCATTTCATCCAGGCCAAGGGGAAGCATGCATGTCATAAAAGAGCTGGTGGTGACTGGAAAAAAACATACAAACAACAACAAAAACTTGCTACTACAGAGAATAGTCTTTACATGGCTTGGCTGTTTCAATGTGGCCCTCTGAACATTTTTGAAATAAGTGTTCCTTTTTCTATTTCTTTATTTAATTGACTTGGCTCTTATGCGTGTGTCTTTGTCTGGTGTCCATATATTATTGCAATTAATGGTCAAATAGTAGTCTAAATCAGGGTTCCCAGACTTTTCTGACCGGGACACCCAAAACAATCATGCTAGCAACTTGCTACCTCCACTTCAAAATCAAATAGACATTTCTAATGATTTCAAGTTGTATACCTAATCAAAAAAATGTTAATTATTTTAGTAGTTTGTTGTGATAGATCACAGAAAATCATTACAACATACTTTTTTCCAATTAAATAATTGATTAAATATAGAATAATATTAGTAAAATTACAACAATCACGGGCACACATGTTTATGCTCTACTTCATGACAAAATGGCCAAAACCTCTGATTGGTTAAAAAAAAATAAATCTCTGCCTACAGTGGAGCGAACGAACCCCAATGATCCGATGTCAGACGTTTTCACGAAGTTAAATGAAACATGCATCAGACAATGTGTGTCATATTTATGCAAAAAAAGGTATGAAAGAGTGCCAGTCATGTCGACGTTTCCTGTTATGTTGTGGACATACCTATTCTGGAGATCGGTGGAACACTACATGGAACTAATTTACCAATAAAATGGCCAGTATTTTTTACATAGATTTTCTAGTTTTCTTGTCATGCCACTGTGGAAAAGAATAAGTCCTTGGGAAATGCTCTCATCACTAAGCTTGGGGGTCCATGGTATGAAATCGTTTGAAAACCTCTGGATACTGGGCATTATGCAAATGCAATTTTGTGAGCTTTTAATCTTCTAACATCGTAACATCATCAAAATCATACCTGGAGTTGCCTCTAGCTTCATTCGCCCTTCTTTGATGTTCCATGTTTAGTAGATCTTCTTACTTTGAGCCTCAGAAACATTCCAGTTTGACAAAAAATGGCGTCGATGAGATCACTTTTTAAGCGGACGCCAGATTGTTTCTGCCTTACACATAACGTTCATTACAACTGCATGCTTACATTAGCATCTTTCTCCTTGAAGAAAGATGTTTGCTGACATATTGCCAAATCATAATAAAGAGAGCAGATGGCACACCCTTGTAAAGCTTCATATTATACAAACTTGGACTTTTTTTTTTCTCCAAATTTGAGCTTCAGAAAATACTATTGTATGATATCATGAGTAAACCTTTAAGATATTCCACTGATTTTATGTAATTCAATCATTCAGTCTCATTTTCATCATTTCTGCAGCATTAGCATATAAGACAAGATCAGTTTGATTATTTCTCTGTGTGCTTTTACATTATTTTCAAGCTCTAATACCAATGATTGGACAAGATCTCGTGCCACAGAGAAAAACGAGACAAAATTTGAAGATTGTGCACTTCTGTTAAAATTGATCTTGTTTTTTCCTTCATTATGTTGGTTTTGATCTAAAATGGGTCAGCGCTGGTGAAGTAGCCCTCGTGTGAAGTCGTAGTTTAGAAAAGCCGTGCTGCAATAACAGCAAAAAATGAAAATGAAACGTGTGTGACCAAAATTGTAGGGCAACTTTGGATTGCACAATTTATTTTACACTCCATCAAAATTTCTTCTCCCAATCTCGTGTCTTGTCTTCCCACTCTTTTTATATGTTGAGAAATGCTACCTTGAGAGTGAAGGTTACTTTCTTTTAACATTCGCGTCACTCTTTCCATCCTGTTAATATTAAACACATGGTGATCTTCGATGTCGTGTTTGTCTGGTCTGAGGCGCCGAAGACTGACCACTGTGTATATGTCGATATGTGATTGACAGGTGAAGGCTGGTGCATAGTAAACAGCAGAAAACATCCAGCCTGTCTAGACAGAGAGGCTGCACTTAAGCGTCATTGTTGTCCAATCAAATCCAGCGTAATGGCCTCCTGCTCTATGCTATGTCTAGACCTTTGCTAACGCGACACGACTTCTTAACTAAATAAGAGCCGTGGGAATGTACAGCATGTCAGTCATTTATAACAGTGTCATTCCAAACTGCAGGGATGTAATGCATGTTTTCTTTAGTTAGCATTAATGACGTTAATGATTAACCAAATACTACAGTTTGCAGTTTATATAACACTTTACCAATTCCATTATCTGCACTTTAAGTGTCTGAAGCATTTACCTTGGATTATTAAACACAGATTGAATAACTGAAATGTTTCTTTTAAATGACTATAACACAGTGTATTCAACACTTAGTGTTGTGTTGGGTAAAATATAAATACCTTCTTGAAAAGGTCCTTGGATTGTAAACATGCTGTTATGTAAATTTCAATGCATCATTGAAAAGTGTAAATAAGTGTAAATAAACTGCAGGCTTATAAAGAAGACTAAATATTATATAAGTTTGACCCTTTAATCTTGATTACTCTTTCAATCTTGTGTTCACTCATCTTTATGTAACGTTTGCTTTACTGTTGATACAGGCTCTGTGTTTTTTGCAGTCGCAAAAAATCATAACGGTTCTGGACCATTCTAAGTGCCTGACAAAAATCATCTAAAATCTAAACTGACATTGTTTTTGAACCTTTGAGCTCAAACTATTGTCTGGACAGTCGTGAAGCCGCGGCTCTATAGAGGGATTATTTGTTTATCAACACGGGCACACACCTCGTATGCACAAAGAGTTGGTCTGATTGACCAAGCTGAGGCAACATACCAAGCCAGGGCTGTTGTCAGCTAACTACAAGAATTTATCATGGTAATTCAACATTTGTGAAGGAAGCACAGAAAGTGACTTTGATAATCCCTCTATAGAGGGATTTCGGTCTTCGTCACTTTCCGCCCTCCTGCGCATGGTTATACAGAAAGAGCCCTTCTCCGTCTGCTTAGCTGAGCATTTTCTCGCAGTTTTTTCACAAACCTGAATGTAACTTTTATAGGGTATGGTCAAATTTATTCACAAATGTTGATTTAGCAACTTCACTTTTGTTTTCACACAGTCATAAACTCTTGTAGTTCGCTGACAAAGGAGCTTTTTCAACTTGTTTTCAGTGTTTGTGTCAATGAGCGGCGGATCTTTCTGGAGGCGTGGTGCACGTGCATTGCCGTGTTGATAAACAATAAATCCCTCAATAGTTTTAACCTTGGACTCCTGATTGACTCAAAAGTGAAAACAAGCTCTGCACAGTAGAAATAAAAATTGCTTTGAAGTTTTCATTGGTCTGTTTGCAGAGCAGTAAATCTGAATGACATATTTGTTCATATTTGGGGTATCTAATCTAACACTGTTTTACCATTACTAAAATAGAGCTGGATATTGTTTAGCGTTTGACTCAGGCAAAGCTCTTTTATTTTATTTTATTTTATTCATTCATTCATTCATTTTCTACCGCTTAATCCCGTTAGGGGTCGCGGGTGACTGGAGCCTATCCCAGTGACTTTGGGCCTTAGGCGGGGAACACCCTGGACAGTGGCCAACTCGTCGCAGGGTTAGACAGACAAACATTCACTCTCTCATTCACTCACAGGGAATTTACAGTGATGCCCAATTAACCTAAACATGCATGTTTTTGGAGGTGGGAGGAAACCGGAGTACCCGGAGAAAACCCACGGTGACACGGGAGAACATGCAAACTCCACCCAGAGAGATCGTGAGATGTTGATATGGTCCGACCCGGGAGTCGAACCCACAACCTCCTTGTTGGGAAGCCAGAGCTCTAACCACTCTGCTACCGTGCACCCCGTTATTATTCATTCATTAATTTATTTATTCTCCCTTTCTTATTTTGCAAAACTGTTCATTCCTAAAGATCCGGACTTCTTCAATGGAACATCAGCTTCTTCAGTAGCTCCGACACACATCAAACTTATTTTTTTTTTCTTAAATATATGCGAGTATACCATATTGTAACTTTAATGTAATCTTTTTTCCCTCTTGATTTGTCGTGTCTCACCACAAGTTTAAATGCCAAAAAGATGCTTTCATTCAAATCTGCCTTCTTCAGGAAAGAAATTTATCAATCTAACCATCTGAATCAGCTGTCTAAATATATCCACGATAAGCAACTAGAAATATTCTCAAGGACTGTAAATCTCGCCTCTAAAACCGTCCGCTGTAATGAATTTCCCACAATCAATACAACACTGATCAGCTGTTTCTGCAATCTGCTTTAATTCTCCTGGAGCGGTGACTGAGCGCTCTTACCTCCTCTCTCTCTCGCACATGCTAGTCTCCCAGTGTCCTCCTCACCCTCTGTATCAGACCCACCGAGGGAGAAAGAGAGGAAGAGAGAAAGAGAGAGAGGGAAGGGGAGAAGAGGGGGCAGAGTCAGCAGCGCGCACAGAGACCGGCGCTCTCTCTCCAGTGACGGACTGCGAGCTGTGGCGCAGGGCGAGCTTCCATCCACCTCCACAACGCATCCTGGAGGAGAGAGAGAGATTTGTGAAGAGAAACAAGTCATACAGAGGAAAGAAGAGAAAGAACTGCCTTGACTGACATTAGAAGAAGAAGGAGGAGCTAAGAGTTGATGGATTTGATTTGGACGTTGGAGTATTTTTAGCACATGAAAGGAATACAAAATCAGCTGCTGCGCTTGGAGAGTGCATGACAGCCGGTTAGCTCGGGTCCGGTCGCTTTTGCCGTGAGCGCGTGGTGATTTGTGTGTGTGTGTGCGCTCCATGGGAAAAGTGCGTCGGAGCATGTTTGGTGACTGCTGTAGCGAGGAGCAGGTCTACACCGGGATGAGTCTGCCGCGTGCTGCTGCGCTGTGCTGGTTAGCCTCAGGAACTAATAACACGGGTTAAAGCAAGCTGCGCACAGAGCTGACATTACAAAGGAGTCCAGGCAGAAGAAGTAGCTGAAAACAATTGTGCACGGACCACTTGTGAATTCAATTACAGCTGGAACAGGCGGGTGACAAGGAGCTGACAGGCACAACTAAAGAAGCACAGCGCCGGAGCAAAGAAAGACTAACTCCTCTGCTGCATCTCATTATTTTAATTACATACTCCTCTTTCATTTCTTTTGGCTCTGTGCTTTGCTCTCAGTATTTTGTATTCTGTGGTCCTCTCCTCGTGTCCCCTCCCTCCTCCGCCTGCTCGCCTCCTCTGCGTGTCTCATCCTCTCTTGTTCACTGTCACACTAACTGCGCTGGATGCTGGAGTCACTCATGTAGAAGCCACCTTGCTTGGAGCACATTTGCCTCGTTTCTTCTGAGGTTTTTGAGCTGTTTTGGATGACTGGAGACATGTTAAGTGGAGGATGGAGAGAGACTGCCAACAAGTAGGTGCTGTCTAGCTTACAGCTTAGTTTTGTACGACTCTGTGGGTCTTTTATCAGTTTGAAATCACTTTCAGAAAGTTCAGGTGTTTTATTTAGTCAGAACCTGCTTCTTCTCTGTGATTGGTCCCAAAGACGTCCCCGGTGTGGAGTACAGGAGTGGATTTGTCCTGGAGCTTCATGTGGGCCCCAGCCCATGTGACCTGGCTGGCAGATGAAGGCTTACCCGTTCTCCCCGTGGCATTAGGAGTGCTGTGGGCTGCTATGGCCCTGGAGGGGCGCTGTCTCCGTCGGGGTTCCCCGGCTATAATCCGGAGAAGCCGTCAGCGGCGCGGGAAGGCGTCTCTGAGCCGGCTCACCTCCACATACTGTCCCGCACACGACTGCACGGCCTCAGACATGTGTGCCTGCCTGGAGGCTCAGTGGGACGAAGAGCGTTCTGGCTCATAGCTCTGTGTACCTCCATAGGACTGCTGCTGTCCTGGTCCTCTAACCGTCTGCTGCACTGGCTCTCTTTCCCCACTTACACTCGAGTCCACACAGAGTGGGCCAAAGAGCTGCCCTTTCCTGCAGTTACTATCTGCAACAACAACCCCATTCGCCTGTACAAACTCACTAAGAGTGACCTGTACTTTGCGGGCCACTGGCTGGGCCTGCTTTTGGCCAACAGAACTGTCAGACCTCTGGTGCTGGACCTGCTGCAGGAGGACCGCCGGGCATGGTTCAACAAACTGTCCGACTTCAGGCTGTTTCTGCCGCCAAGGAACTTTGAGGGAACCAACCTGGAGTTTATGGACCGCCTGAGCCACCAGCTGGATGACATGCTCCTGTCGTGTAAATACAGAGGAGAGCCCTGCGGAGCTCACAACTTCTCCTCAGTGAGTAACTCTTCTAAGTCAGTCTGTGATCTCAAACTGTCACATGTGCCGAGGTATTGTTTTTCTGCACTACACCAAATGGCTGTGTTTGAAAACATAAATGCTGTGCTGTGGGGGCCGTGAAAACTGATTCTACAAAAGAGAAATGGATTTGCTCTGGCCTACATACAAGCATCGGGTTCATTTTCAGTTCAACATAACATGTACTGTATGGCTTCATGACTTTAACACAGTGAGAGTCAGACTCAGGAGTCACTCTGATGAATAATATTTAGTTTTTCTTACTGTTAAGAAGTCATGAACCAAATTGGACCATTCAATTTACCTTTTGTATTTCCAATGTACATATAGAGAAGAAAATTAAAGCTTTCACCAACATTTCACATGTAGAACTTATACAGGTCAGTCCACAGGGAGCACAGAGGAAGCAAGTCTTCTAAGAGTTTATAATCTGCAATGATTGTTTCTCAAGTGATGCATTGGACTTTGCAATTGTATTTTCTTTTACTATATGGCTGTTCTTTTTGTCATCGTAAAAGCATGGTTCTATACGCTGCCTGATCATAACACATGCTTTCTTTGCAACATTGCAGTTTGTAGTCATCCATCTATGCACTGTGTTGGTTATTTATTGTCAAAGAAACTGCTCCTCTTCAGTTGACCCATCCATCCTTGACCCTAAGCTAGTTTCATTCGAAGTCAGCTTGTTTCTTATTTGCTCAGTATTTAACCTTTTGACATCGGTTCTGTTGATTTGAAATACAATCTAGCAAATATAAAACTTCTAGTATTATTTTGCACAAACACTGCTACAGAGATCCCAGAATGACTGTTTAATACTTTGAACTTTGCCTGTAACTTCTTGACTTTTTGAAACATTTTTTTTTTGCATAATTGTTTTTTCTCGACTTGGTGTAAAAAGCTTGGAAATCACTCGTTTTGAATCCAGTGCAGTCCACCTGCTGTCATGCTAATCAGGCTAACCAGAAGCAAGCTGCTGAACACATATCAATTAACTATGTTTTGCAGCTCTCAGGCAGAAAACTCTCAGTCCCTTCTGGTTACTTGACTTCCTATGCATAAAGTTAAGCCTTGTCTATCGACCTTAAAGTGTTTCAGTTTCTGCACATTTCCTGATCTTAAATTTATCTGATAGAAGTTATTTTGCCGTCCTGCATGGAGCTGGGTGTTGACTGAGGTCATAGCATTATTGATGACTCTTCTGCGTGGAGAATTCTTCAAAGAAATCACTTTCTAGTAAAGCTTTCTAAGAGCATCAGGCTGCATGTACTTATTGCCCACCTCTGGCCACAGACCGGAAGTAGCTCTTTTTCTCTCTAGCCACCTCTCACATTCTCGAAGTCGACTGTTGACTGAAATCCGGATGACAATTATGTGATGTGACGTTTTGCTCGGCTTGGCAACTACGCAAAGGGGAAAACATCAAAACCGTTGTACAGATGGTTAGCATGACTGAAGTTAGATGCTCAAATCCAAAAGTTTAAAGACAGTAAACAACACGGTGTGATGGAGTGTTTGATAAAAAGACAATGCAATTCGACCTTAAGGTTTAAGTTTGGCCAAAAGAACAAAAAACTTTTCACCGGTCACCAAAGTAAGACTAACTCCTATTTATTCACACTCTGGTCTGTTGAAATGCTGTAGTTAATTCTTTTGTATTACAGTGGTAAGTTTAAAGCACTGACAGTGATAGTCTTCGCTTTTCTATAGTTCACCAGCAGTAACACAAACTACAACGACAGGTGCTAAATTCAATCTGAATGCTTGCAATAATGGTTTAGATGATAGATAGATGATTTCCACATCGAGAATGTACCAAAATAAGAACAAGTAAAGAATACAGACTACAAAGCTCAGGTGAGTCAGTTTGTAGCTATTGTTGTGTGTCATTTAGGCTCATTTGTGGAGAAACGTGAAATTTACAATCACTTTACATTGTTGTTTTCCCTTCAGTGAAACTGGCAATAGAAAACGTCACAATGACCCGTAGTGACAGTGCTTGCAAATGTTTGTCTTTTTCAATCTTTTTTTTTTCCAAATATGATTAGGGTTAGGATTAGACTTGAACTTAGACTAGGTAATTTGGTTATGTTTCAGCTTTGGGAGAAGTAGAGAGTTACCATTAAGCCTGTGTTGAGAGGTACTTCTGGTCTGTCGCTGGAGGTGGAGACATGAGAAATCTGTAGTCTGGACTCCTCTCTGTAAATCAGCAGATGAAACCTTCAAAAGCATTGGACCATAGAATTTCTGCACCAATCCTGTGAAGAATGTTTTCATGATATTGTCTGAGGGTTTTTGATACTTTTATTGTGTGTACATTTTTTAGGCCTAATGTTTGAATGAATAAGACTGGAATTGTAAGCTTTTAGCATTGTTTGTGTTTAAAATGACTAAAAATGTTTTTCCTTTGTTTGTTTCTCCCTTTATAGCCTTGGGATTTGGTTTTATGCCACCAAACTCTATTAGAATTGTGCAGAAGAACATTACTTCTATAGCTTTCATGTCGTTTGATTACTTTACTCTCTTGGATTACCTTCTTGAGATTGCACTTCTCTCTGTAACTATTCATTATAGATTGAGCTCAGAGTCTTCAGTGCTGTTTTGAAATCTTTGAACATCCAGTGTTTCATATTGCAAATGCATGCTTGCATTAGCAGTCTGGTTTAACAATTTTGTGTTCTAAACTATGAATTCTTGGTAAAGGAAAATGTTTTTTTCTACTCCTATGTTTCATCACAATGTGTTTTGAAGATCTTTCACAATTTCGTCTCACTTGAGCTAGTCTGTTGTTATGCTATAAACGAGATCACGTAGACAAATTCTAAATTAACCAACTTTACTTATCTGTACTGGGGCTTGAAAACTTTACCTATTGTGATTTTTCTATATATTTAGAAGAATCTATGGTATAAGTACATCAATAATTTTTTTTGTTTGTTGCAAGGCACAAAAATTGTTAAGCAGCTTAGAAATAGAAACACTTCAGTGACTTCTTCAAATCTGCAGAACTGAGTAGCTCCTGCCATTGTTAATGTTATGCAAACTTTTAACTTTACATTTTAACAGTGAATGAGATTTATACCGTACAAAAAACAAAATATAAACATCTGACAATACAACTTTGGGTAAACTAATGATGAGAGAACACTGATTTAACAAGGATAAAACTCAGAAAAGTAGATTTTACATAATATGTCATAAGTCATTAAAAGTTAGCAATTCGTATTTAAAATTGTCTCTACAATCTCTATTTATATAGCGCCAACATAAGCACAAACTTTTGTCTATTTCCCCAGTTATTTCAATCAGAACCTGAGGGTTTTTATGTAAACCCAAGAACAGCCTGTGTGTCCTATAGAAACTATGTTGTCTGACACATTGTAGCTCCCCTCCTGTCTCTTTTCTCATCATGTTTTTGCTCAAAGGAGGTCTCATACAGCTAACAGGCCCTGGGTGCTTCATCTAATCTCATTATCCTGCCGCGGCGATTCAGCAACGGCTCCCTAAAGCCTATTCATTATCACCGTGTTTAGAGCACTGTCAGTCCTGCACCGAAACAGTTGCAACTCCGAGATCTAACCAAGGCCACAGAACATATGTGCTTTGTCTTTCAATCCTCGCTGAAACCTCCAAAACGTATTGTTCTGAGAGAATCTTACATGGTTTTGTTATGCTTGAGGATACTTTGAACTCGCTATCAGCAGGTGGCTTAGGTGGAGAGGAAGAGAGGAAAGCTATAGCTCAGAGTTGAAAGTAAAAGGTGAAAATGATGGGGGTTGGTGCTGTTGGGAATACTGATGTGTGCTATAAGTCTGGGGGCTGCGCATGTAGACGGCTCAGTGTCACAGAGAAGGAACTACAAGACGCGAGAACCGATCAATAAATCTATTAGCTTCGTGCTCAGCTTTATGGAGGTCTACTTTGCTCCCTCATCACCAATACTGATGCAGTCGGAGGCACTGAGGCGACTTCGCTGGACCACATCGTACACGTCCAAACGACTTACGATAAAACACAAGTGGTTCACTGTAAAACAAGTCAGGCTGAGATAGAGGTCCACTTCTTTACTCATTATTTATTTAAAGGGACATAAAGGAAATAAACTTGGAGGATATTTCAGGCTTGTCCTAATTCGGTTCTTGCCCACATCTCCTCTGAATGTCTTAAAAAAATAAACAAGCAGCCATTTAGTTGAGCACTTTTTACAGTATTCATGTGTTTAGCTCATTTACAAAATGAGACCTGAGTACTGTCTGAGTTGAATAATAAATAATTTTAATTCTCATCAGGATTATGTGCTCTGATTGGCTGTCCTAGGTGGTCTTCTCTAGTTTCACTTTGTTGTTTGTAAAAAGTGTTTTTAAGCCATAATTGCAACCAAAAATGAATACATGTTGATATTAACCATGCATGTGGAAGGATTTATGAGAGGAAATTGTCAAATTCAAAACCTAAATTGTGATGGTTGTGTAAAAATCAGCAAAACCTTTAAGAGATCATTGATCATTGATATGTGGCCATACCTGCTTGTCAAAGCCTGATCCCGTCACATCTCAGAAGCTAAGCAAGAAAGGGCCTGGTTAAGTTTTATGTATTAAGTTTTAATACATAAAATACCAAAATTAAGGTATGAGTCATATTTGTCCTTGGAAACTCTTCTTAGTTCTTGTAATGCACTTACACGCCAACTCTTCCAGAAAAGGAGTCGACTTTGGACAGTTTTTCAATACAATTTCAGCTCAACTATAACTTTACTTTATTTGTTGTTCCCAATGGAGCAATTGATTGTGCAGCATTGCAAGAAAGACCCATAAAACCATTTACCACAGAAAGCAGAAGTACAACGTTACTATCAACAGGACAAGCTGACAAAAAAGATGATTTTTATGATTTAGAAGTCATACTGCAAATTAGAGAATCAAAATGGCATCAAACCAGCATCATTCCATCAAAACCAAATCCAAGCACACTTTTTCAATGCTCCAACAATTTTCAGTAACTGCATCCACATTGACAAATTGGGCCGTACTCAGAGCTGGAGAGCACCATCTAATCAAGCTTCAGGCACCAGATGAAAAAAAAAAAAAAGCCGCCATTCTTCTCCTGGCAGCAGCAATGCATCAGCTGTATCTCCAGAAAATCTCATAATAGCACCAGCGCTAACCTGCACTTTACTTAGAGATCGAGTGTGGGTTTACATGGCCATTGAAAGGTGCATTGTGTCACTTTTTTGGTAACAGATCTGATTCTATAATGATTCTTTCTTAGTAGAGCATTGAGTTTGTTTGTATGTGTGTGTGCAAGGTCAGATCCAGTCCACACAAAGCCAAGCTCAGTCATTTTAGCATCGGTATTTTGACTAAACCACATATATTGGTTTAGTATTTCAGGAGTCTGAAAGCAAAAATGTGTGAAACCTTTGTTGTTTCCCAGAGCTCAGGTGACTTGCCTTGGTCTGATCTGGGTGTGGCATTGCACTGACATCATCCAAGTTGTGTTCAATTGTTCATGTCGTCCACAGACACGTGTCCTCTGTTTAGTTAGCATATGACCAATTTACAAAGGATGCACAAGTGTATCCTTTGCTGCCTTGCTCTGTGTAATTTACCCAAAATGCACTACGATTATTTTAGGAGAAAAAAAAACTCAAACAACTTTTTAAAGTACTCAATATGCAACACATTTTTTATAAAATACTTTTTTAGTAAAAGCAAATAAAAAAAGCTCAATATAATTCCTGTTCAGAACATGAGCCCCTCCCACATGTGTGTTCTGCTGCCTCATTGTGTTCACTTGATGCAGCAGTGTCTCATTTCTTGTGAAGTTTGTTCCAGAAGTTGTTCTCAGTTTGGCCTGAGAAAAGCCACTTGCCAGGAGCGTATGGCTGCAGGTCCACACAGCCCACCTCCTTCCGCAGACCAAAATCACCTCTTTGGCCACACCTGAAGCCCATGGTCAACTCTAGCACGTGACTATGCTAGCTAATGTCTGTAATTTTCAACATTTACACTCCAAAGACGGGTAAGGTTAGGGTTACGATTAGGGCTGGGTTAGTTCAGGTGTGTAAGTTTGCAGTTTTGTGAAAAGTCGAGAGTTGCCTAATAGTAGTCTGATCTGTACAAAGAGCTTTGTCCGGTCTGCAGCGAGAGGTGCAGCGAAGAAGGTCTGCAGCCAGATGCCTCTTACTTGCCTTGGATTGAAAAGAACTGCCTTTGAATGAACTGGCTTTGAAGGCAAGGCAAGGCACCTATGGCTTTGGGGAACAGCCCAGATTCTAAAGATTTCAAAACTTTGGTTTAGTGTCTCTGTAGCCCCAGTATGTCTAATCTGCATATTGTAATGACATTTACTGTATTCCACAATGTTTTTTAGAATGTTTACAGAAGAATCCTCACTCTTCACTTAAACAAACAAAATTAACAAAAAATTGTTTGTCTTTTTTTTAAGTTCATTTTTAGTTTTGCCATTACATTACAAACCTGAAGCACGGCTCAACTTTCTTCTCCGCTAATTTTCTGTTCTCATTTATTAACTTTTCTGCGCATGCCCAGTGTCACGTCTTCTTCTAGTTTTGTGACTTTCTGTGTCAGTGTCACAGCGCCACACTCTGGTCAGTATCACAAGGTTTTACAGCAATTTTAGGCCGTTTTACTGATATATGTGGGCGGTCAAATACAGTGCTAACTGCGTGTTTATGCAATTCGTTTTTATAACTATCCCCATTTTGTCTTTGTGAGGACAAGGCCTCAGACAGTTTCTATGAGATGAATTGATGAATCAGAAAAGGGGACCTATTACCTAAACCATGCAGTGTTCTCTCATTATTCGTTTATTCAAAGTTGATTCATAGATGCTAGACTAAATTCTTGTCTCACATCCCTTGCACTTTCTCATTATTGTCATTTAATTAGTTTCCAACAATAAAAACAAGACATTTCAAATTGTTTGTTACAGTTGCATGTTACAAAGAAGAGGCAGGGCTTATCAGTTCTGCAGTTTTGAACAGAAAGTCACTGGACCAGTTTTATTTCTAAGCCATTTTAGAAAGTAAAATCATGCTCTATACCCGTGATGTTTATTATTAGATAAATGGAAAAACACAATGGGGCTCCACTGTATTAAAGTGCGAGTTGAATTGAGGTTAGGAGATTGATTTTGTGTGTTTTGTGGTGCAAATATCACCCTGAAGTAAATCTTATTAGATAAAGAGCAGGGTCCAGGGGGCTGCCGCACGCCTCAATGTCACCAGGAAACAGCACAGCCATCTGTCTGATAAAGGTTAATCCATTTAACTGGGCTTTGTTTGCTTTGGAGAGAGATTCTGACTAACGTTACTCATTTACATTTAGAGATAATGGTTTGATTTGTTTGTAAGAGAAAAGAAGATATTAAGCTAATGTAATATTTGCAATTACTTGAAATGTATTGGTAATTAATTGTGCATTTGTGAGTTGGATTGTTCCAAATCTAACCACACTGGACCAGTAAACCTTGGCTGAAATAACAGAACTTCATTATAACTTTAATTCTGTTTTTAATTTCAAAAGTCCCTGAGGAGAAATTCTGTGTCCAAGGCCATAAGTAAACTTGAAAGCTTGATTTTGTGTTTTGTTGCAAATGCATTCATGCAAAAGCAAGTCTTAAAGACAAAATGAGACTGCACTGTCTTTAGCTGTAGTAATAAATAATAAGTGTGAGTCAATAAAGTGTATTTAAATGTATTCTACAAGCTAACAATATTCATTTTGATTGACTGACCTTTAAAGTCCCACTCAGATCAGAATCTGTCCTACATGCAAACTCCACATAGAAATGACCCAGCTCACTCAGGAGTCAGTGTGACTTTTTTGCTGAGGTCGGAGCTACTAATATGCCACCTTTTTGCCCCGTTGTAGTACTAAAATTACAATATATTTAAAGGCAGTTTTTAAAGTGAATGGGTTTGTTCACTCAAAGCAATTACAAGATTAAAAATGTGTGAAGTGACCTTGTAGAGACAGCATTTAAAGGTAAAGTACAGTGGGGAAAAACTGACTTTCCCCATCTGAACTTATGACCTTGTCACCTTCTATAATGTGAACACAACTTTTTGGTTTTGTTTGGAGTTTCACTGTAAAAGCTGCTCTAAAGCCATGCACGACGTTGACTTTGAATACCTACAAGCCAATGGGTTTGTGACACATTAACATAACTATTTTCACTGTGTTAGCTTTAAATGCCCCAGTTTTAGGCTCACATTTACAGTCACTGTCAACTGAAATGCTTCCAAAATTGAAAGGCTTCAAAGTTTTCATCTGGACAATGTTTTCGAAGTTTCCAAAAGTCATTTTCAATCTGAATCTGAATTTTGATTGGAAACTTTTGGATGAGTCAAAACATCTTGATCTTCAAAAACGCTGTCCAGATGACAACTCTGAAACCTTTCTACTAGATCAGTCCTGGACGAATGAGGGACTACACCGTCCGTCAAAGTGATTGAGTCCAGTTTACTTGAAATCAGCTAAAATGTTCTGCTCATTTTAAAAACAATTAACCCTAACCTTTTTAAATGAAGTAAAACTATTTTTTTTTCAGCTTTTCACATTTTTTATGGGAAAAACTCAACATTTTCTAAGTAATGAGTTATCTTAATATTTTTAGTTTTGCCACGTTTTAAATCGTCACAAAGTGAACAATTTAGGGTAAGGTAAGGTAAGGTATACTTTATTGTCCCCGTAGGAAAATTTGTCCTCTGCATTTGACCCATCCTTCAATGTGCAAGAGTCGAACCCGCGACCTTCTTGCTATGAGCGAGAACGCTATCTGCTCAGCCACCGTGCTGCCAAAGGTCTAAGCAGATGTCAATGAAATACGAGAGTAACTTTAATCAATACAGCCAGTTTAGAAAAACATTTGATTTGAAACAATAAAAAAAAACTCCATAATGTTACTTGAAAGAATTATGGTAATCAGTTAGATTAGAAGATGATCTTGTCGGGTTTACATTGCACAAGAGCCTAAATCCCTGCAAACCTCTTGACAGTAAAAGTTGCATCCTTCCCCAGAGCTTCAGTCCAGTCCAAGTCACTCATCTGTTTTGGAATATTTTCACTTTAGATGTCTGTGAAGTCGGACTGATTTGTGCTGCTATAAACACGTGTGAGGCCAGTAGAAGTTGCAAAGCTTTGACCAGAAAAATCTCATTACTGCGCCCGGCCTTGTGTTTGCCCTGCTCCAGTGTCTTAATCCAATTCCTCCCATTCAGAGCGCGTCTCTTTACAAGGTCTGCGTGGCCGGGATCAAACGCACAAACAGCGTGTTGCAGTGTGGGAAGACTTCGAGCAACTTTGGCCTCAGATTCTGTGATCCAAACTGTGATTTTTCTTCTTCAAAAGCATGGTCAGTTCACGTTTGGTAAAAGTGAGGTAGAAGTGTGTTTTCTGCGTTTGACCTGTCTTTTAAAACTACAATCTCAGCTGTGACAAGTCTCAACTTTGGTCAGGAGAAAACACAACGTAAAAGTTATAATTATTTAATATTTGAACATATTTTAACAGACTTAAAATAAGATTTGCCAGTAGAACAAAAGCAAATGGTCTTAATTTGGCTAAAAACATGAAAAAAAAAAAAAAAGTTAAAAGATCCATTGGAAAATCAAACAAATTTCAGACAGTAATAAAAAAATAAAATGAAGAGAAATCTTGCCTATAAAGTTCGAACACTTAATGACAAATTATCAGTTTTTTTTTTCAGTTTCAGGTTGAAAGGGAATATGAATCCTAATTTTGGAACAGGAATTAAATAAGTAATGCTTCACTGATCCCATCTAGTTTTTGACTAGTTTCAAGATTAATTTGTGCAAATTAATTCAGTGATGTTTCACATTTCTCTGATTTCAAAACAGTTTGACAGTTTGAAAATTTAGCTTCAAATTAAAAACACATTTGAGTAAAAGTGTTTTATTGCTTTTATAATTGATTTTGTCTTGACTAACTAAAAAAAACAAGTAAAATATAAAATCTGTCAGAACAGAACAGACTATGGTGGCCCCATAGTCTAAAAAACAATATGAACAATGTTTGTAAGGTTTGTAGCATTACAAAACATATATAAGTGATTATATTTGATCACAGGGAATGTTTTTGATCAGTAAAGTGACTTTTAAAGTGCTCAATAAATATATTGAAACATCACATCTGTTTAAACTTGTGCGAAACACTGACAGGATCTGTATATTTAATATCATTCAATGTTTTTATCCTGCATTATTATTCAAACACATGTATCTGATTTGAATTGCTCCACATACAGTACGTACAGTGAGCCAGATCACTCAAGCCAGATGCCTGGAGGCGTCTCCATGGAGATCAATAAAATATATGATTTTGTGAAATGGTTTCAGGTAAAGCTTCACCATCTCCATGGAGACAACACCTGGTGCATACCTGATTTGGATTTTTATAGATTAAGCTTTTTACTTTGTGATAACACCTTAATTCACACTGGACTGGGTTCAGCTCCAGTCTTGAGCCAGTCCTCGTGCAGAGAACTGCACATACACAGTCTGCTGCTTCTCCAGTGCAGCTGTAGTCGTCCTTCTGATCCCAGCACACATGATATCACACTCTCCTGCAGGAATTAATTGTTTTTTATGGAAAAAGGTTGCAGCGAGTCTTGGCGTTTGTCAAAATTTAAAGCCAACGAAACAAATTTGAAGCACAGGATCACTAAACTTTTCTTTTTTTTTTTTCTCTCAAACTTTTCAGTTGCACGAAGGCTCTGGTGGCTGCTTTGTTTAATGTTTGCAATGTGAGCTCGATGTTTAACTCCTAAACTCCACCCACAATCACATTTCAAAAAGAAATAGCAAACTGGATAGAGTATTGGAGTGAGTGAAAGGAGGGAGTGAGCGTGGAAAAGAGTAGTCTGATTGGTTTTAAAGCACATTTTCCTATATATTCTGAACTTAAATTGCCAAAACTTATCCAATAACAGTAAGAAGTTGGTTTAGTGTGACTTGCAGTAGTCTCTTTTCATCTTAACTACATAAAAAGATACAGGACAGTCCATGTTTGATGCTGTTTGAAAAAGATGAGTATTGACAGTGTCCACCTGATGGCCTTCATCTGCAGCAGTGCCACTCCAGCATGCAGATGGAAAGATTACATACGGTTAGTATTCGTAGTACTACTCTCTAACCATGTAAAAGGTTAGAAAAGCTAATGGATGTGCGTCTTCTTCTTGAATAGCATTAGTACAAGACGCTTCTACAGTCTCCTCAGACGGACACTTCAGGGCCTGTTTGTACAGTTTTGAAGTGGGAAGAGCTGAGTGTGTTTTGACAAATGAGGAGTTAAAGTGCATATGTTGTTCAGCTACACTCTTGAGTATGATTATATTTACCATGAAATAAAACATTTTGCTTGTTTTTGCCTAGCTGTGTTGTTTTGATGAGGTTTATAATTGTCTTTTTTCCAAAAATATGAGAATAACTGTTAGTATTGTAAACAAACCAAAATCCACATAAATGTCAGACGGTTTAAAATTGGCGGGAAAATTATAATATTGTCGTAACTTTTTTGTTAAATAATTCAGCTCCCAGAAACTGTCCAATTGTGTTTTAATAGACCTTTTCATGCCACGTCATGACACCACAGCTCTAGTTGGAGGCAAGGAAACTCGGAAACTCATAGCTGACGCATTAAAAGTTTGAGATTAATCGTGCTGAAATGCCGTTTGGCATTTTTTTTAACTCTAACCCAGCTGTGCAAGTGCAGTTTGATGTTAAAACTGTTCTATTTTATTTAAATTTTAGCTAAAACTGTATTGTTGTCAGCGTTCCATTTTTGTACCCAAGACCATTATTTCCTGCTTTAGCAAAACTTTTGACTAGAGCTGATAGATTTTCAGAGCTATAGCAACCTAGCTTTTGACAAAAAGTCCCAAATAGCAATGTAACAAAACTGTTTACTAACAAGCTTTTGCATCTGAAGCACTGATGACAGGTACACACATAAGCATATTTTAGCAAATTAATAACTTCACTTAAAGACATGAATGAACTGTTAAAAGACTGTATTTTAATCACTACTGGGGTCTGTCAACGTGACACAGACCTGAAACAAATGTAAAAATCGCCTCTTCAGCCACGTGAAAGTATCAATCCAGATCCAAACAAGTTCAGACTGCTTCAGTCAGCTCAATGCTTCTATCTGTTAAAAGTAATTCTCCAAAGTCTGTGTCAGGTCCCACAGAGTAAGACATGACACATATTCTGACAGTTCCGAACAGAATCTGTCATTTTCTGCTTTTGTGTTTAAAAATCCCTCCAAATACACTGATTTAAATGAACGCATGTTTTTTCTGCTTCCGGTTTGGTCCGCCAACAGATTTGATGAAATGTCTTTTGAATTTGCATTTGGTGCTTTTTGATGATACATGTGCAGCGATTTAATTTTCAAAACTTGTCAGTCTCTTCATGACTTTTATTTACATGGAATATCACACCAAATGATATTAAATTTTGAAAATGTGATAATCTGTGCTTAATCCAATAATTAATGGACTAACACATTTTATCTAAAAGTGACTCTTAAATTATTTATCTTGTGTGAATGCATCATTGTACCATTTACTCTAAAAAAGAAAACCCTTTAAATATATTCTATATACTCTCACATACAGTCCGTAAGCATAAGTAGTTAATGACGCCTACCAGTGCAGTATATATTCTGTATCACCTTTGTGCAGAGGCTCCCACACACCACACGGCACCAGGGGTTTGTGATGAACAAATAATAACTGATCCATGAAGAAACAACTCGTACCACAAACCAGCGTGAAAGTGTTACAACAAGCGAGAAATATTACAATTCAAGTCATGCATGTCTAATGAATAGCATGAAATGGTTCAAAGGAAAGTACTAAATAGGACAAAACTACCTGAGAAAAAGAATAAGATGAACATAGAGTGTCCACACAGGCTCTATAGACTAACACTAAATGCCTAAAACCAATGCACCCTCGTACTTAATCTCAAGCAGTGTGAATGCATGTTGGAACTTGTGCAAGTTTGTGGAAAGAATGCGTAGTCTTTTTTTTTTTCCCAGAGCAGCAGCAGTCTGATGCGGCTTTCAGGTCATTATACACATGTTTAATGGAATCTACATACATCTATGGGACTTTGGACAAAAACGACCACAGTTGACTGCAGCTGGTGTAACAGGCACTCTGCAAGAAACTCACACATATCCGAACCCACCTCTCAGTTCTATCACTGAGTGAGGGAGGGTTACAATGTGAAGCACTTTGGAAGACATGTGTAAATGTGCTATATAAATAAACCATTAATTCATTCAGAGCTGCACTAACAATTATTTTAGGAATTATTAAGTTGTTCCTTTTGACTGAGTAGTTGTTTAGGACTCAAAATTCACTTAAACCAAAATGATTGCAAACTTTGAGCTGCGATAACGGCACTTGAGAAAGTTCTGGAGGTTACAGGCAAACTAGGGCTTACATGTTGACTTTATTTTCTAAATCATTATATTCAAAACATAAAATTACATTTTTTTTTTGTTATTATTTTTATTTTTTTGTTTAACCTGAGTCAGGACATGTTTTGAAACCAAAAGACAAGTTGAGTTTTTTTTTTTCCGAAATTAATCAGTTGCTGTTAATCAATTAACTTGTTGCAGCCATAATTTCATGATTTGCTTTTCTACTCAAATTGCTTTTTTTGTTTAATTTTAGACAGAAACAATTTAATCATTTCATTAAAAAATGAAAAAGTGTGCTGTTTTAAAACTTTGGATAGGTCCTGTTTTGTGACTGTTAAAATGTAGTTCCAAGGCTAAAACTAGATAAATTATTAATGATATCAGACTTTTCATTAGATTTCTATGCAGTTCGGCCTTGCGTTTACGTAACCTGAACAAGATCACGAGCGGGGCATATAAATAAGCTTTTATCATTACAATCAAGTGAAGGCTGCTCGCTCAAGGTGCTGCAGAAATGTTAATGCGGACCTATCTCTTTTAAGGATGTTCTTACGCAGCATTTAGCTTTTAACCTTGTTCCCTCATCAAAAACAGTTGTATTTATCTTTAATCATTCTTGTTCGATGATTTGTGTTAAGTAAGTCCTCTCCCCTGTGACCCACTGATAAAATATTTTAAATCCAAATATCATAACACTTGTTCTAAGCCATTAAATCACATCTATTACAATTGAGTGACTGCTTTAGCATGTCAAGGGCAAGATATGAAACTGGATTTTTGTAGACACATTTTTAACTTCTGTGACATGATTTGCCAAAGTGAAGGTAAAGATCTTGTTTAGAAGCAATAACCTATTTAAATAAGATGTAATATGTTGGCCAAAAGGACATTTTGCAACATTCTTTTTAACACAATCTGTAGAAAACGTAGGTATAAGACAAAATGTCAAACGTACAATAAGCATGTTTTTCACAGGTAAGTTTAGGGCTGGGGCTTGGGCTAGGTGAAGATTTACCCTTTAAACCCCCCAAAAATGTGTGGTTATTTTACGTTTTGACTTTTTGTAACATATTGACGTAAAAAAGGGGTGAAAATGTGCATATCATACGTTTTTGACATTTTGTTGTATATCTACGTTTTTTCTGGAGACTGAGCTGCAATTATTTGTCTCACAATCACAGAAAGACTTTAAATATGGCAGTATCAGTCATAACAACAATCCCAACCAATTCTGGTCAAGGCAGCAGCCTATCCTAACAAACAGGACAAAAATGGTGGATGTGTGTGGGTTTGCTATGTGCCTGTGAGTAGTTTGTAAACAAGGTTTGAGGGGGGTTTGTTCTCTGTATTTTGTATTTAGAATGTTTTTATAAACTGTTGTGTGGCTGGTTTTTCCAGCACGGACTAAGGACGGAAATTATCACTGGCTAAAATCCTGCACGTTTACATGTATGGGAACTTGTGTCCATGCCCTTGTTCTAGATCTTCATACAATAATAAACAAACGAAACCAAGCCCCAGCAATAAAAAATGGCGGACACTTTGCACTAATAGTTTTTCATCTCTGGTTCACTGCTATAGCCTTTTGCTAGGTGTCTGCATGCTATCGGACATGCACAGTTGTGTTTTCGCTATGATTCTTTGGAGTCGTAAGTGCGAACCTGACCATTGTTAACAATCAAAGCAGGATAGAGTCAGCATCGGTAGATGAACTTAAAGCCTGCGGACTTTTCCTGCTGCAGCACCAACGAAAAGGCTACTAGGGCTGATTTGCTGCAGCTAAAAGCTAGAAATACCGTATCCAGATAATAGATCCATGGACAAATTTCAAAAGACTATGCTGTAAATACGCAGCATCATATTGAAAATGAGAGTCAGAACATCTCTATTTAATAAAACGTGGTTCATATAACAACTTACAAAACCTTATATAGTATCTCTGTATTATTCAAGAGACAGAGATTCTAGAATGACTTGGTGCGCAGTTGTTACTTTGGCTGTAAAAGCATCAATAAGAACAGTTGAATAAAACAGTAATGACTCATAGCTCTTTCTCAAACGCAAACAAATGAAATCAGAATCATTTGTCACTGACCTTTCTGAAAAGCTTACTCAAAATCCAGCCAAAACTTTTTCATTTTTTGACTTTAAAAGATTGAATCCTTGACCCGGAACCAAAAACTTAAATTTGTTGTTGGCCTGATCCTGACCTTTTCAAATGTGTCACCTGCCGGACCGCAGCTTCCACACAAACAAGCAGAAATGTCAGCGCTGCAAAACTCAGGGTTCTTGGACAAAAAGAGCAACTTTGTTTTCTTGCAAGCTGTGAAAGATGGTAAAAATATTTGTAATTCTATGCATATTCAGTATTCTAGTGAGAGGCACTTAATCTGAGCAATCTGTGTCAATTATAGGCTGTGGAAAGTAAAGCTATTTTTATCTGTAGCATGTACAAGGCTTATTATTTCACATTCTCAAAGCGTTTTATGCGCTCTAATTTATGCTGTTCTTATCTAACTCGCTGCTAATTAAATTAACGACTAATTGCGGTTACAGTATCGAAGTTTGAAATCATATTAATCTTGTTTGCAGATGTGTCAGACAAGGCAAAGTTACAGTTACAAAGTTTGTGGAAATCTGACTACACTCTAAGCAGGATATTTTTTTTTTCATGCAAAATACATTTCTAATCTTATAACAAAACAGTCTCCTCAATGTTAGTGTTGTCTTTTTATTAATTCCTGCATGATTGAGTCATCCTGCTTTGTCCTAGCCTGATGTGTGAGCCGATTTCATTTTGCGTTGTGGAAATCGTCTGACATGGCATTATTGGAGTTTGTTTGCTTAACGGGCATTTTTTGTTTTAACCCGTCGTTGCTTTTGAGTCTCACCAAACACAGGAAGAAGAGCGTAAGCAACAGCAACTAATCCTGTTTCTGTACTGTAAATATACAAGTTAAGTTTCAATATCATATTGGGTTAATATTTGACACAAGGTCAAAGGATGAGCTTGTATACAGTCTGATATCTTAACACAGGTCAGTTCTGGATTACACACCGCTTCATCTCTGCTCACTGATTGGCCAAATGTGCTTCCTACAGTTTTCAGTACCATCTGCAGATCTGCAATACTTGACCTAATAGCTGGAGTGGCTAGTATTGTTTTGCAGCTGAGGCTTGGTTCCTGTTTTCACCAATTATATCTACCGATGTCTTTGTTTTTAGTGTGATTGTTTTGTAAATGACAACCCCTAGTGATTGGGTTCTGCATTGTCATGTTTATTTATTTATTTTTTTATTTGTCCTTTAGTTAGCCAGGAAGGTTCCATTAAGATACAGTATCTCTTCTTCCAGGGAGTCCTGGTCAAGAAAGGCAGCAGGTCAATACAAACATAAAATACAGTCAAACATGCACAATAAATTATATCAGAGCATGTTTAAAAACATTCATAATGCTCTACTAAGTTTGTTTTCAAAAGATGTATAAAATAACCAATAGTGGGCAGTGAGGTGAGAGCTACTCCTGCAGTTCATTCCAAGCATGTGGTGCACAAACCCTAAAGGCAGTTTTCCCAAACTCAGTTCGAGCACTTGAATCCTTCAAAAGAATATTGAAGAAGTTGAATCATGTAGCAACTTTTCAAAAGAGCAAATTTTATCTAGTGCTTATTTGCTTTAAAGTTTTAATCCTGTTCTAGCAGTGCTTCTTCATTAAAAATACAACTAAGGTTGTGACTTTTTCTTCTGAGCCTACACAAATACACAGATCTGAATTTCACAGGTAGATCTCCGGCGCTGTTTTTAAATCCATGATTATCCTAAACTTGTTTTGAGCATTTCTGAAGCATTAGCATACCAGACAAAATCAATTGTTTCTAATAATTTCCTGTCAGTAGCTGGAACACTAACTGTATTTCTGAATTCACATAACTGTCACGTGAGTTTTATTTCACATATTTATTGGTTCTGGTGCTGTGGTGCTGAGAATTCCAAAGTGGGGGGTGCTCAAGGGCATGTTTGAAGGACATGAGCTACGCAAATAATTCATTTGTCCTTGAAGACATCTGCTTATAGCGAGAAATGGTACTCTGAAGAGACTGAGCTTACCTGTTTTGAAGCTTCTCCATTGTGCAGTTTTGAATAGAAAGTCATCAGACCTGTTTCTATTAAGCCATAAATTGCTGTTTACAATAGATAGAATTTTTTGTCATCTTATGTTATTGTGCAATCCTATTGTAAGTACCTGGCAAAGCATAATATGTTGATTATGTATATTTTAAAATACATAGGTGACTGTGTAAAATTATGGCTTTCGATGCTTTTGTCTGACTAAATGTAATTCTGAACTTGTTCCTCTTAGCCTCTCCCGCAAAGATAATTGTGTTTACAAGTAGCAGCTGGCAAATCCTCCAAAGGATATACAAAACAATTTATAACCCAGCACTTGAGACGAGACACAAATCCTGGTATAAAGTGAGGATTTGTATCAGAATCTGTCATTGTGTAGAATAAATGTAGATAATGGTAAACACATTGTGGCTTGAAGAAAGTGGATCATTTTCATATCTTTTTAGGATTATGGCCTATTTGCTTTGGTTCTCAATCCATGAAGCAACAAAACATTGTTAAATTTATTCCTTGTACAAGCGGATCAGCAATGATTGATAGTGCTGTTGTAAAAATTATCACGCTGACAATTATTATTTTTGAAGAATTGCAGCAGACCATCACAACAATTTATGACACAAATTTCAACAACCGAAGACTAAAAAAGCTCACAACCATCACCACATAAGTATTTTTTCCTATTTACATTCACTTTACATAGATGTGACTTAGATGAATAACAATTAATGGTTTGTCAGTCTCTTTATGCGGAACATTAACAGTCACTGATTGTACTACAAAAATAAACTTGCCTAAAGCCATCTGCTATTTCTGTCACTTCACTTGGTTAAGATGGGACACTGCAGGTGAATAGTAAATATGAATGTAAAACTTCTGCTGCAGTTTGCTCACAGAAATGTAAGGAAAAAACAAACAAAAAACACCAACAACAACCAACAAACAATCAAAAAGTAACAACAAAAACAACCACCAACCAACCAAAATACACCACCAACAACAACCGCTAACCAACCAAAAAACAACTACCACCAACCAAAGAACAACCAAAAACTACCACCAACAACCACCAACCAACCAACCAACCAACCAAAAACCACCAACCAACCAGCAAACCAACAACCAACCAACCAACAACCAACCAAAAACCACCAACCAACGAACCAATGAACAACTAATAACCGCCACCAACCAGCCAACCAAAAACCACAAATCAGCCATTTTTAAAAATCTGTTTACATTTACTTGACTTAGAATAGGCGAATAAAGCTCAGTTTATACTTGACGCATCCGTGTGGCAAAGTTACAAAATTTTTGCAGACACGCCCCCTAAAGCGTCGTCCGCCTAGACCAGGTTTTCCACGTCGGC
The DNA here is from genome assembly GCA_038363315.1 of Mugilogobius chulae. NCBI lineage: Eukaryota > Metazoa > Chordata > Actinopteri > Gobiiformes > Gobiidae > Mugilogobius > Mugilogobius chulae. Next base: position 25,943,248 of record CM076396.1, read on the forward strand.
ATCATGGAAAAAATTGTGACTACGTGGCCGGTCCGCACGGGAATCAGCGGCTTTTCAATTACAGCTCTCTAATAATACCTTTTTGCTTAAAACGCACAGAAACTATGAATACAGTCAGCTTCTGCTCTGCTCCAGCCCATGCATTTCATTTCTGTGCGCACTTCAAGTGCGGGAGGCATAAACCAAGCTTAACAATGAATGTTTATCAGTATCTTTATGCAGAACATTAACACTCACTGATTATCCTACACAAATAACCTTGCCTTGCCTAAAGCCATCTGTTATTTCTGTCACTTCAAGTTGATTAAGATGAGAAACGTGCAGTTTACTCACAGAAATGTAAGAAACATTTTCACCATGTTTTCATTTAGAAATATAGCATTCTATGTCAAAAAATTGCCTAACTAGGGCAAATTTACAAAACTACCATAGAATTAGAATTGTATTAATAAAATGGAATAAAAAATGCCTTTACTCTCATTAAATCCACCTGTCAATCAATCAGAGCATAACCAAGACTGATAACAGTGAGTGGGTGGGAAATAGAACTACAGTTGTCAATCATGAAACCATGTAAAGTAAGATATCATCATATCATTATAATGTCACAAGGAGTGGATCACAATTAGATGTTTACACCATATCTTTAGATTACAGTGACATTAATCACTTGAGGCAAAACATAAAACAAAAAAGATATTCAGTCCTGCTTAAAAACATTATGAATCCATGCAAAATAAGAATCGAAAAATGCAGACGATTGCTCTTCACTTGAACACAATAATTAATGGCATTTCAGTCGAACGAAGACAGATCTGTAATATCCCATACGAATCGCTGAAAGCAATCACTTTCTCTTATTTCCCTTTTCATTTTGTGTGTTGAATCTGTGAGCGCGGCATTAGCATATCCATACATTTAGAGGACTTGGCATCAGCATAAGTGATACCTCTGTAGCTTGTACAACACTGTAATCAAGCCAAGAACATCCGTCTAATTCTGCTTCTCCTGCCCTTCTCATTCAAACAAGTCAGCACTGCGTCTCTGGGGGATTCAGCCTACGGTGTTCTTCAGCTCCAGGAGAAGTACTGTTCAATTAATGCAACAACAGGCTTTTTGGTCAAACAATGCAGAAATGTGCTTTACTCATATAAAAAATAATGGTGCTGTGATAAAGGATTGTTTTATTTGTCAAAGCTTTATTTCTATTGTACACTGAGATTTTTGTCTATAGATTTTTGAGTAAAGAACATGGAATTTGACTGAAGTCTCAAGGCAAACATTTTTCTGCAGTTTCTCCGTTGCTACAACTGTTTTTTCAATAGGTTGTGTTCACGTTTTGGAATGCCAGAGATTGAGTAAGAGTTTTCCTACTACTAACACATTATTTTGCCATTAAATATCTAAAAGCTAATTTTTCACATTTTGAAGGTGAATTATATTAGTGGCCCATTCTCTTTTGCATTACAACAACATAAATGTTTTTTAAACAATTACAATTTTTGCTGATGAACATAGTTGGCCTAAAGAAAATTGTGATATCACACAAGCAAAATCTTTTTTTTTTTTTAATTATTTATTTAATGTAGTTAGTACAAAGGCCTGTTTTTTCCCCACAATCTTTATCAATTATACATTTCTAGGTAAAAAGGCAAAAAGTATTGGCGGTACGACTCTTGCCTCACAGCAAGAAGGTTGCAGGTTCAACTCCCGCACGGCCCGGACCTTTCTGTGTGGAGTTTGCTTGTTTCCCCCCGTGTCTGTGTGGGTTTCCTCTGTGCACTCTGGTCCCCCCCCCAATCGAAACATGCATGTTGGGATAATATCCTCCAGCTGCGGTAGTCCAAGCTTAGCAAGAACATCTGGAGTTGGGTCCCCGAGCACTGCACTGTTGGACTGCTCCTGAGGAGATGCCCCAGATGCATTGAAGGATGGGTTAAATATACAGAGGACAAATTTCCCTACAGGGACAATAAAGTATACCTTAACCTTGAAATAACATTTTTATTTCAAATAGTTTGAGTTATTTACTTAAATATTACTTTACACAGGCCAATTTTATTTATATTTACTGTATCATTACAATAAAGCAAAGATTATCAAGACGTGACTTTGAAAAATGAACCAAAACTTGTGACTCTGCTTGGACTTGGAGCTCTGTGACTTCAGACAACTTGATAATTCTCCTCAAAAAATATTATATTATCAAACACGTACATGCCCTTCTCACTTCTTTCTCTGAACAGAAATGTAATTCAACAATTTAAAAAAATCTATTAAAAACAAGATTTATTTGGTAATTTCAGATAAAGAATTAAAACTAAAATTAGAGGACTTGGAGTTAAGTTGAACTTGTAGCACACGGACCTCTTCTCTTTGAAATGAGCTTACTTGAAACTTTCAAAACTGACTTCATTCCACCTCTGACATTTACACCTGACTCTACTTATCCACTAGTCCCACATATTCATTTACACTACAACACCATTACATGATGGAAATATAAATTACACAAGTTGATATCCAAAGCAGCGCCTTGCCTTAAGCACAAACACTGATGGAAGTAACCAAACCTAAAACCAATTTACATTAGTTTGAAAGTTGATGTTTCAGGTCTATTCACAAAGTTTCCTCTTTTTTCTGAATCTCCTCTGACTTTTCTTCTGTGAATACATCTCAGTGCTCAGCGTATCGACAGCATATGTACTCAAGCTGGCGCTCCATGCTTCTGACCTTGCTTCTTGAGGTCTGGCTTAATGCAGTGCACATTTTGGAACTTATCGCCGTTCCCAGGACCGTGGAGGTGTTGGACTCAAACTATGACTCAGCAAAGTGAAAATTCGGTGTCAGCAGAGTCTACATTATACATGCTGTTTGAATTCCACCTCCTGCTTATCACTCCGAGCCTCTGTACGCATTACCAACAGGCATTAGCTACGTCTCTCTCGGGCTGATCAAAGACAAATCTTTCATAGCGGTGCCGTGTCAGCCTCCTCTGAGCTCGGCGCAAATGAGCAAGCCTTTTCTTTGTGGGTCATTCTCTTTTTTTACACCAAATTTTTACATGGTTCACTGTGGGAAAATGTGTGAAGTTTGATCGGAAAGATGTCCCAGCTGATAGATAAGAGTCTTTAAAAGTAGAACAGTTTTACAATAGATGCTAGTACTGTTCTGTGAATTAGCACTACTGCATTTTCTATGAGCTAGCTTTAGCCTCCAAAATTATTGAGTTACAATCACTGTGAAGAGCGTAGCCATTTGCTTGGGTTTTAGAGTGCATACTTTTACTTTGTGAAGAGTGGGTCTGGTCACCGCTGCCCTTTCCGTGTCACAACTTTCAGCTGACCGCGGGTCACATGACTCTTCCTCTTGAATTAGGAAAAAGGTTTTGTGATAAAAAATAAACTTCTGTACTAAATACTGGTCAAGTCTGTCTGACAAGTACATATTTATAGATTACTAATCATAATACAAGTTTGGTTTAACTTGGACCCCCATTTAACAGCAAACAAACAGGATAACTCAACTTTTACAGCACAAACTTAAGATGAGCAGCTAATGTTAGCATCTTCATGGCTAAAGACTTTCAGTTTCTAGTTTTTTGTTTGCTCAGCAGTGAGTTTAAGTGACTCTTTTATCTTTCATTCAGTCGTGTTGTTTCTGATTTTTGCAATGCATTGTGGTCTCTATTGACCATTCAGGGATCATGGTGCTCAACAATGACCGACCACTTCCTGGTTTAACAAGCCAGGCTTCCATGTTGAATCAGCATAGGGGTTAGGGGTAATCAGCTCTGTGGTAGGTCATGAGGGAATATGAAGTTATTAAGAAATTGTGCAAAATTTTAAGTTATATATGTGCTTTTTAGACTGAAAACAACCGTGGTGTTAGCATATAGCTGGTTGCCCGCGGCATATTTTACCTTTAAACTCGTAATTTTTGAATTTTTCAAAAAGCCTATGGCATTTTACAATGGGGAATTTATTTTGGGAACCAGGGTGATCTGCCACTGTTGAGCCCCATTGATGCTAACTACTTTTACAGATGCATTTTGGAAAATTTTGAGTTCTCTACTCTTTGGATATTCAAACAGCACTACAAAACAGCGTGACCATTCTGTTAGTTAAGACGTACATTCGGACACTACCATGCAACATAGCCATGGTAACCTATAGCAACGAATGTCCAGTTCTAGCAGCCATGTTGTGTTGGAAAAAGCACTCATACAAAGAAAGAAAAACTGCTATTTTTAACTGCAATTTTGTCTAAGTCTGTGATAATGAGGCTCTTAGCACATAGATGGAGTGTATAGGGCCAGTTTCACAATACTCCTCATTGTAAACTGATTGCTGAACGAAGCCTGCTGTTCATAACTAAATGAGCTGCAGCCATGGCTTATACTTGTAACTGCTAGAATGACTGGAGGTCTATGGAGAGTCAGTAAAGGGGCTTGATATTATAGTATGTTGCACCACATTTTCCAGCCTGATAAGTGAACCTCAGAGAGTGAAAGCTGAAGTTATACAGTTATCGCTTTCTGGCAAATGTATGAACACGTCTACCATTTTTAATTTGTTTACTAAAGTACCAGGCTTTGCACACAGCTGGTGTAAACACATCACTCCTGGAAGGGTCTGCTTAAGTGGCAGATATTATTTATTTATGTTTGGGTTTTTGGTGTTTGGTACATAAAGCTGAAGTTGTATCTCACTAATATTGAGATACTGTATCTTGCTGTACAAGATATTTTTTTAGACAGTGTTTACAAATGAAATCTTGTTTTAAGGTTAATGTTAAGTTTTTATGAATTGCTTGTGAAGCACACCTTAACAACAAGAATGCACAACATTATCTGTGTTTTATTGCAAAATTACACTTCGAAATGAGATAATGGAGCTGTATGTATGTGATGTTGATCTTCTATTGCAGCAATGAATGAATTAACTGTTGTCATAAATCATTGCACATTAAAAAAATTAGTAAATTACAGGCAATTATACAATTATATAGTTTATAGTAAAATAAATACTGTAAACTATATAAAAAATTTGTTTTTAAAATACAAATAAAAATGTACTTACTTTCAAACATGTTTCATGTTTCTGTTGGACTTAATACTGTCTAAAAATCTTAATCAAGATATTAATTTTTGTCAATACACTCAGCCCTATTTGTGACTTGCCCTACGTATGACTTTGTGTGAGATTTTTGCCTGGTTTAAAACACAGTCATAACGTAAACTATGAACTAACTGTATACACTGCTCTAAAACAAGCATATCCAATCTGCGGCCGAGGGGCCAAATGCGGCCCTTGGACCAATTTGTTTTGACCCTCAGACTTTCTGATAGATTGGCCCAAATTACAAACATTATCGTTTTTAATGTCAAATTTGAGCAATTCTATCATAGTAATGTGACCCACTGTGAAAAAGTGTGAACACCCCTGCTCAAAAACAATGACAGGATACAATAGACAATAAATTACAATAACTGCATTTTACATTGCTCATGACGTCTTCATGGTCATTCATAATTGTCAAAATGTATCAACAGTTATTCTGACATTCCAAAATCTTTAATACAAATGTGATTTAGTGATGTACAACAGCACATGGAAGGGGATTTCTGTTGCTGCTGGTCTTAAAGTACACAAGATTTCAAATTACAATAGAAAATTTGCCATTGATGCTCTTGCAGTGACTTTGTTTTACTGGACAAATAGCTTTAATTGACTTACGTGACCCGTAGGACCTACTGACTTGGACCTTCATGTGGCTTGACTCCCAACTAAATCCAAAAAAGTCTAAAAGCTGTAAACACGTAGCTTTTTTTTACATAAATACTTTAGCTTTTGAAAGTTCTTTACAATGTCATCTTAAGTGACGTGAACGCGAAACAAATCAAGCTTGAGAAGGACATTTATATTTGTAAATTATGATTGGCTTTCAACAAAAAATAATCTCATGAATCACTGGAGCAGATGGTAAAAGACCTTCAGTAGACCTTTAATTTACATACCAACAAAACCAAACTCGTATTTTGCAGTTTATGTGAGCGTTCTTCGTTTTCACCGACTCTATAAAATGATCTAATAAAATCCAACTCTGCGCTCGTGGTCTTCATTAAAACGTGCCTTCGATACTGTGGACAGAGAAAGGGGACCAAACATCCTTAAAATGGAGCTGTAGTAGGGCCTTGGGGGGAGCTAGAGGCTGTAGTCCACGTTTTACTGCTCGAGTTATGGCTTAAGGCAGTAAACACTGAAACTTTTAACTCATAATAAAGTCATGTTGTACAAGCTGCACTTTGAGCCATTTAAGAGAGTTACTATAGAGATAACAGGCACAAAAGGGGAGGCTTCAGAAGATTAGATTCAGTTTAATGGTGGGATCACGCTGTTGTTGACAAATTAAACCCTTTTAGTGGGATAATGTAAAGAGCAACATGATTTACTGAAGCAAAAATGTGTGATTTTTCAGACACCAATGTAAAACAGGCTCACAACAACCAATCAGCTCTCAGTCCAAACAGTCATGTGGTCATTTATGGTCTGATTTGTTCTACTTTTATAGTAAAAATTAGGTTGGTAAACAATTTTAAGCTATGAGACATAAATGTTTTTAAGTACCCTAATTTTACTTTACTTTTATCACTTTAAACATGCGAAATCTTTAATTTTACACTTTCTATTGTGGCAAAATTAGACTAGTAGGTGTTTTGTTTTTTTCCCCCCAACTTTCAGAAGCTCTACTGCAGGGATCTCAAACTCATATGGAACTGGGGCCACAGCCTGTTCTCGTGGATCCTGGGAGCCACATTAAAACACATTTGAGACCCAGTTGAGCCATAGTCAGTATGCAAGCACATGTGAAACCACTGGGCCACTTTTTGCCCACTCCACCCCTGCTCTAAAAACATGTATTATTAGCAAATTTGGTCACTGTACGTTGCTGTATGTGCAGTATTATTGCTACATTTTGTTCCTCCGATAACAAAAATGGACTAGGTTTTATAAGTTAGTTAGACAATAACATAAAGTAAACAATTCTCACTCAAAACTTTCTTCAAGGTTGAGTGAAAAGTTTGGTAGCAATGAATTCCTAATTTCATCAGTGGATTTGTTGATTTTGTGCTTAAAGCCCATTTGACAGATGACATTTTTCTAGTTTTGACTTAGTTTGTCTTTTTGGTAAATACTTATCATAGTTTACCATAGTACAGCTGTTAAGTTGCAATTTACGAAGAAATTGACAACTAAAAGTAGACACCTACAGGAAGTACTTTAAGTTCTATAGAATCCATTCATATGTCGTCAAAAGTGCCAAAGACAATTGACACTAAACTGACAAGAAACTTGTGTTTTTTGGAGTTTAAGCATTATTTGACATGAAGTGTCACAAGTTATAATAATTTGTCACATTGTCACTCCTCTGTTATTTACAGAGGAGTGACAATGTGAGATTTACAATGTGGTTGCTAGGTAACATTTGTGGATTCCCCTTCACATATGCCATATTTACTGCACAATCAACGATGATTAACGTCATCTCAACAACCAAATTGGGTAAAAACAAACTAAATGTTTAGTGGAATCTTAATCATAATCATTCTTTCTATGTTTTTCTAAAAATGTAGTCTATCCTTTTCACTTTAAATGTCCCTTGACCAGCTCCCATGTGGCAAGTAGGATTTAGTGGTTCAAGTAGCATTCCAGTGCACTTTTCAAGTGTCCCACTAGAGCATCATAAAACATAAATAAGTGCACTTCCTTCCTTGTTTGATTATTAGATGGGGCACTGCAAGCTAATTTTCACCCGAGTATACTTTGATTTTGAATGTACAATATGTGCAAAAGTGCAAAACTTGAACTTATGCTTTTGTGTACGGAATCCTCCGGACGCTCTGGGTCCAGGAGCCATAGTTAGAAGCTCTGACTGCAGCTGAGGCAGGTGTAAACAAACATGAATCACCTTCTGGATGTTTGTTCATGGCCAAAGCAGACTGAAGCTTTGAGAGACAAATCGATGAAGGATGTGTGCTTTTCTCCCTGCACAACAGTCAAGAGAGGTTTTTGTGTTTCTGTGGCCCTGTTGTGGTGATACAGATGAGGCCTATTCTTGTCTTATATAGGCTTCTACTTTCCATTGGACTCACCTGCTTTTGTTTTGAAATAGTCTAAGCTTTTGTACTTGTTAGAAGGACTATACTGCAAACATAAACATGACAAACAAAACAACGTTCAATATTAAATTACGCTTCCTATTAGTTTGTATGAGACCTTTAGTTGAATTTTCAAACCCAACATGGCTGCTGGATCTAGATCTACGGTGTCTTAGTTATAATAACTCAATGACATAATCATTCAAACTAATATTGTAATCATCTTACTTTGATTAACTCTTTCACTGCCAGCCCTATTCTCACTTTCCACCCCTTCCCTGCCAAGACTTTTTGCTAATTTTAAGCAATATTCACAGCTCCACAAAAACCTTGTGCAACTGGAATTATGACATGTTGTACATCAAATGAGACCTACAAGTGTCTAGTTTCATTTAAAAAATAAATGTTATTCTACATTATTCCGTTCTCTTTTTATAGGCATTTGAAATTCCTTGTTTTCATTAAATTTCAGCGTTTGACGAGAAACTTTTGAGATAACGCCCTTTTTCTAAATCAAACTTCATGTCAGTGTTATTTTTGTCTGTTCTACTTTTTAGTGAAAGAATATGAGCCAGTACAATGAAATAATGTCTTTAGGATAAAAATACAAGCTTCACGTGATTAAAACAATGAGGACGAGTGTCTTTTTTATCTTTAAACCAACAAAACCTGTGTTACAGACGAGGAGACATCACGGTAGTTTTTCTACTTTCTGATGCAGATTCTATAGATTCAGACACTTTCACAGGGCAAAGATTATTATTAAACCCCCCAAACATGAAGAAATACAGTAGTTTGACTTACTCTGACACTTTTGGATCGCTCACAGAAGAAAAAGTTTAGTTTTTCTCTTCCAGACTCGCTGCATATGTCGTTCTCCTCAGAATCCTAGTCCAGTCCTAGTCCTGTAGGATCGTCTTTTCTTCATTTTAAAGATCAAATATCTGCTCTAAACTCACTCAACAATGTTTTTAGTCCAAGATGTGTTGCCTGTAATCCGTTTGAAAAGAAACACGATCCTTTAGATGCGGATGATCACCTAAACACAGCCGACTGCGCTGCCTAATGTAAACAGGAAAGACGTGCATTTTTCCGGTCCTTGGCTTCCTCTGCGCCCTTGTGCTAATGTGATACTGCACTCCGGTGGTGAATATATGAAAGTGCAACATGATTGTTTACTACTGGTGCACCGAACACGTGCGTCAGAGAGCCATCTATCGCCGCATATAAAAAAAAGCTTATGACGACAATTGTCGTCATTGGCAGGCTACGGTTGGGTTCGTTATGACGACACGTTGTCGTCATTGGCAGTGAAAGAGTTAAGAAACCAATGAATACTGTTCTTATTACAATCCATCCAACCATATTCACAACTCAATTCATAATTTGGAACTAATAATGCTACTAATTAGTAATAATATAATGCTTAACACGCACAAACAAAGCCAGTTGCTACACATTCATTTGACATGATCAGACTGACTGGAATAACTCACCAAACAATTCCACTGTGCAGTCGAATGAAGCTGTTTCATGTTCTCTTTCTCTTACAAAACAAGACAATGAGTTTATTTTTATACAGTGCTGTATGTTTCGCCCCTGCAGAGGTAGAAATGTACTTTTTCTTTCCACGTCTGCCATGGACTGTGACCTGCTCTGACCTCTGCGTGGGCCTCTTGTACTGGATGTGCTATTGATGTCCAATTCAATACATATTTTATAGCTTTTCTCTACAGACACACTTCTTGAATTCTCACGACTGCAGCTTTAACCATTAAGCAGTAAATAAGCCTTCACAAATAAGCAATTTTATCCACACTTTAAAATCTGTTGTTGCCTGTCAAATTGCAGATGTTTAATCTTGAGACTAGCGCAAGACATAGAACTAAAACTAATGTGCCCTGGTTTGTACATAGACCTACTACAACAGCGTTGGATAATTTTGTCTTCATTTACTTCACAGCTTTGTTTTGTTTTTCAAGACAATGGTATTGATGTATTTATCTTAACGACATGTTTCGGCTGCTATCAGCAAGCCATCTTCAGGACAGTCACCGGTCTGAATGGAAGAAGTACAAAATGGGAACACCAGGAAGAGTCACCAGAACACAAAAAGAAAAGGTAGAACAAGAGAACTTAAAGTCAGCTATATCACACCACTGCAAGAAAAATAACCACATTATGGATTGGGATGTGGCCCAATTCATTGGATCTGAATACAAAAATATAAACACTCGATTAAGGAGGCTATTGAAATTAGAAAGTGGGGCACCAACAGCATTTACCACAACGACAGAGCGTTACACCCGGGACACCATCCTCCAGAGAACACCAGGCAAAAGGTGGTGTGGGCAGTCTAATTGACGGCCTGACCACGCCTCCAGCTGATGTTCCTGTATTTATGAACATATGTATGTAAATTGTATTGTGTGTTGACCTGCCCAGGGACTGCAGATGGAAAGTAGCAATAGCTAAATCTGTGCACAAATAAAGACTAAACTAAATTTATATAAGACACGTCTCTACCGGTGACTGTACTGAAGATGGCTCGCTGATAGCAGCCAAAACATGTTGTAAATACATGTTTACCATTCAGCCCGATCTTGCCTTTTGTCTTAGCCGGTCTTAGCCTTGGTCTTAATTATTCTTCTGTTGGCCACTAGTGGCTCTCTCCAAGCTCTATACACTGTCAGTATAGAAGGTGTGGCTCCAGCCAGATGTGAGGGGGTGCAGTTTTTTTCATTGAACCTGACACATGCTCACGCCTGTGACAAGTGAGCAGCTGCTTTAGGATTACAGGCAAAAGAGAACTGTAGCAGCAGCTTCAGTTAAAAAAAAAACAAAAAACTGCAATAATAGAAATCTATTTGGTCAAAGTCTATTTACTTGACAGACTTTAACAACTTTGTCTAAAAATGAGGCCAACATTTTTTAATACATGTTGGCCTCTTTGGCCTTTCCATAGCATTCACACTGACCCATGTTCACTCTCACATCTTTTTTATTAAATCAACAAGCTTTATGTGAAAGAAAAGACACATTTTTAGACAAAGTTGTTAAAGTCTGTCAAGTAAATAGACTTTCACCAAATAGATTTCTATTATTACAGTTTTTTTCCAAACTGAAGCTGCTGCTACAGTTCTCTTTTGCCTGTGATCCTAAAGCAGCTGTTCACTTGTCACAGGCGTGAGTATGTGTCTGGTTCACTGAACAAAACTGCACCCCCTCACATCTGGCTGGAGCCACACCTTCTACACTGACAGTGTATAGAGCTTGAAGAGAGCCACTAGTGGCCAACAGAGGAATACTTAAGACCAAGGCTAAGACCGGCTAAGACAAAAGGGCAAGATCGGGCTGATTGTCTCTAAAAAGAAAACACAGTTGTGAAGTGCGATCACACGTCGGAGACTCGTGCAAGTTCTGAACGAATCTGTAGAGTCTATTTTCCCCAGAAGTTGCAGCGGCCTAACACAACTTTCAAGCCATTAAATGAGCATTCTCGCGTGATTCCATCTGAATTCGCGCTGCTTTGGGCAAATAAGAACTGCAGTGGGCTGGAGCTGGTGTTCAAGGCACTTTGCAAGAAACTCGCATATGTCCCAAAGTGAAGTCGCCTTGCAGTCATTGTAAAAGACATGAATGGATCACATAAAACTACTAACGCACAAACAGTTGCCATTTTCATAATACACTTGAGTTCCAGACGTAAACCACTCCTGAGTGATTGGACTTGCTCTTACTGAGCCTGTCCATGTCAAGCTGTCACAATGCTATCTTTGTCAACATAAATAAATACATTTAACCTCAGGGGCCATTATTCAAAACCAAAGACGTGATTGTTGTCAGTTGAAAGGACTTTATCCGCGAGAGTGGAAAAATTGCATTATTCTATGGCACATGAGCACAACCGTTTTGAAGATTATGCCTGGTCAAGTGGGGAAAAACAAAATGCATCAAAAGGCATAGAAACAGACGGCGGCAGATTTTAGAGGAAAATGAAGACGCATTAGAGCAAAACAGAAATCCAATAGTAGTCTGAGAATATAGTTTGTGTCCTCTTTTAACTTGAGTAAAAACTTGTCACACATCTACTCGACTGGAGGCTAAGTCTGGCGACGCTTTTGATGTGATTGTTCAGAGTTTTGTCAGATATCACTTTTCAAAGTTGGCATCATTCAATTAATAATCAAAAACACATGTATTTTTAAAGTCTTCTGTAGAGACTAGATGAGATTCATTGCTAAATTATAAGTGGAAATTCTAGTTTATCAAGTCATAAAATGAAAATTTATGGTTACAACTTGCCATGCTGCTGATTGCTTCATTTTTTTTTTCCTGACGATTGTTAGTCTCTTTAAACTGCACTGACACACAATCGAGTCACTTTAAGCGAAATTGAGATGTTTGACTGAAATAAGTGGAAAGCGCAATGAAAATATCAATAATGTAACCTATCTGTTTTTCTATCCATCCATTCTTTGTTGGGAAATGTTGATAAGTAAATAAGCAAAGGTTAAAAGCTTTAAAAGGGCAATTACCTGCTTGTCTCTATAAGCTGTTGTTGCTTTGCCTTAAATGTTTCACATTATGACAAAACTATGACATTTATAGATCAGTAACTTCTAATTTGACGTAAAACAAAAAAAAAACTAAAACTACTCGGAAATAGAAACAGGTTCTACATACACATTTTTGAACTCTACATGTTTTACTAGGAATCGTTTTTAATATAAAAACAGAGTGGTAGGTGGTAGGTGAAAACAAGGATTTTCTGAGCACTTGAGCATGAGCTGCAGGATCACACAAGATTACACAAACATGAATCAAACCAAATACAACTTTAAGTGAACTAATAATGAGAGAACACTGTTATGACATGGTTTTAAACTCAGTAATGTTGAGAGACGCTAACGTAGAGGGCAGGAGGGCCTTCTGTCTTTAATCAAGATTTGGATTTGCCATCTTTGATTGTATCTTTTATGACGCTTGCATTTCAGAGGTTCAAAGCTATAAATAAGACTGAGAGAAGAGAAAGCAGATCTGTAATGAGTTCAGTGACATTGGCTTTTCCACTGTACATTTTCCACCTTAAAAACTGTCGATGTTTGCGTCTGCAGCTCGATCTCTCACGCTGACACATTCTCCTTGAGATCAAGCCATGCCATTTAGAAACAATGGAGGTGCCAGAGGAGTCGTAAATAAAAACTCAATCTCTCCAAAGAGGAAGAGGAAATCGAACATTACAACTGTATGCACTTTAAAATGTGAACCGTACTGAGATTAAAACCAAGACAAGCCGGAGGAAAAATACAGCAAATGTCATAAAACAAATGTATTGACTTAAACCATGACAAACTGTATATCCACATTCTATATCTAGAAACGCTCACCATCATTAACATAAGTGGACCAAACTGCTCCAAAGTGAATCAATCTGGAGATCCAAACTAATAGAAACGTATAGGTCACTGGAACAACAGTTAACAGCCCCAAAAAAGCGAGTGAGACAAGGACAACATGTGAACAGAACAGACTACGGATGAACTAGTATTTAAGTATTCTTTTCAGGGAAAGGTGGAGAAATGAGAAGATGGTGCTCAAGTTGCTATTCTTTCCCCAGTAAATTTGCTCTAAACTAAGGGTTTAGTTTTTGTTTGTAACTGGCCTGGCCATACGCTATTACAAAGAAGAACGTTTTAAGCCTAATCTTACATGTAGAGAATGTGTGAGCTTTTTTGACATGAGCAATGAGCTGATTCCATTGCAAGAGTGCTTATCTGAATGCTCATCTCAAGGAACCACCAATACCACCAGCATTTTGAGAGCCTAGTGCATGGTTAGGATGATAAAGAACTATTTCATCTTCTGTCAATATCTGAAATGAAGACTTAAAATCTTAAAAATGAGATGACTTTGGTGCTTTAAGAGTTAATCATGTTTTGTGCTTTATTTGAGACATTTTCTTATTTACACTCAAGCTTATTGCATCTCTGTCTCCAATATCATTCCAATCAATGAGTCTTGTAGGTCTTTATGTTGACATTTTAAACCACAGTACTGAGCTAAACCCACTTAATTAAAAACAAGTCTGTTTACATCTGCGTTGAAAATCCAGTTTTGTCACCCTATCAAGGTCTGCTGTTTATAGTCGCAATCAACTGCATTTTTGTCTTTTCTGTGATCATGGTTGCTCTACAATGCAGAATTCTACATCTAAGTAATGAGCAGAGACGAAAACTGATGGCTTTATGGTGTCTTGTTCTTCTGAGAATTAAGATTCCCAAAGTATAAATGAACAACCCAAAAACTACCTTGAGAGGTTACATGGGAAAGAACAACTAAACATCATAAAAGTGTCTAAAAGTTTTATAACAGTGTTCTCTACCCAGTGTTGTGTTTAGATTGTTAGATTGATTCATGCATGTTTAATTCATCTTGTATTGTCCTGTAGCTGATGTTCAGGTGATCAAAGAATTTCACCTACAACCCATCCCCGCCTCCTTGCCTATATACCTGCGTTCATTCTGAAAACAAGTAAAGATTAATAATTACACAGTAGAGGCATGGCTTATCAGTTCTGCAGTTTTGATTAGCAAATCATTTAGCCATTTTCCATTTCTAAGGCTTTTCAAATTGTGATTTACAATGAACAAAATACAAACAGGACAATAATATCTCAATCAGATGTAGTGCAGCTAAGTTATTTTATTTTAAGCAGAACTAAGCAACTCTACAGTTCTCCTACTAGCCTACTGATTTGAAAGTTCAGCTCATTTTGCATAACTTTAGGATTAAATAAAAGCGGCAAAAACATTTTACGCTGTCAAATAAAAATAATTAAAGAGCCAGGAAAGTACTTCAGGTCGGGATAAGGGTGACACTGAGAAATTGCAGGTGCTGTATTTGCAGCGGGGGGCAGCTGAGATAGCTGACACACGCTTCAAGCTTCAAAAATGCAAACTGCACCAGATATTAAATTAGTGACATTTATAGATATTGCATGACAAACTACAATGTTATTAGTAGAAAAACGTAATTATGTTCTCCATCTGGCTTACTTCAAATTCTAGAGTGTGAAATCAGCTTGTTATAACTTATGAAAAAACACGAGATGTTTCCTTGAAGTTACATCAAAGCTAGTTTCATTGTTTGGAATAATGTTAATAGAAAACAAGCGTAATTTCTTTCTTAGATGTATTTCTGTCGTGTACGAAAGTCAATTAGCCTCACCACTCTTACTTTAAAAGCACCAATGCACTGGTCAAAAACATTATTACATCGTTTGTGTCAAGGACAAGGTTTGTTTTGAAAGCAACCAGCTGTGCACGGCTGGATTTCGAGCGAGAGGAAAGTATTATTGTCAAAAACTGTTTTTTTTTTTTTCTTTTTCTGGTTGAATGCTTTGTGTAGTCAGTGTGCTGTTTCCCAGAAGCCCCTGACACTCGCAGTCCTTTCTCCAAATAAACTACATTTCCCAGACTCATTAATTACACCAAACATAGCAACATGTGACCTTGTGCAAAGGCGCGCCTCATTAATGTAACTAATAGGTTTTGGGTGACAGTGCAGCGCCGTGGCAGAATGCAGTGACCTACACATCAACAATGGAAGCATTTTATTTGTGGCGTTGAATCGGCAATTTATGTGAAAAATCATCCAGGCTATTTTGGGGTTTGGGGAAAATGAATTGGTTCTGTTTAAATAGATTTTGAGAGGACTTTTCTACATTCATAATATTTGGAACAGAATAGTTTTTGGAGGTTTGCAATAGTGATGCACCAAGTGACCACTTTGCTAACAATATACAATATACTTTGCTATACAGTCTAGAAAACATCCTTTATTCATGTCTATTTTTTGGCTAAAAAGTTACATCCTGGCCCTTAAACATGAAAGGAGTTGTCCCAAAATCTAACTTTTGCAATTTGTTTGGTTCATGCAAATAGCAAATTTAAAATGGTTCCCTCACTCCCTCCTCAATCAAGATTCTAAAATTCGGTGAATATTTGACTGCATGTTGAATGGGGCTAATTTGCATACCCAGGCTAACAGCTGAATAATGTAATAGAGTGGTTATTGTTGCCTGTGAACTTTTGAGGTGACCTGTGGTTTGATAAAAACGGTCTGAGCACAAAATGACATTTAGACTGACCTTCCCAGAACAGAAAGGAGTTAGTTTAATCAGAACTTCATTTACTTTTATGGCTGTTCCAGTATGTGTCTCTGAGCGAGGCACAGCTCATCAAAAGTGACAACAGTATCACTGAAGCAGAGACACTACAATTTTTCATCAAATTGTCTGCTTTACATTTAGGCTAATTTATTTGTTAGCATTTAGCATCGCACCAAATTACACACTATTATAAACCCACAAGCTTTCCCTGGTGAAGTATTTCTCTTGTACGGTATGTGCAGCTCTGAATTTGCTGCCAGTGGTTAACTAGTTAAAATCCGCTCTCTACTTTAAGTTTTTTAAATTTTGATTTTAAAAATAATTAATAAGGAATGAATAGAACGAGATGGAACTGTCCACAGGTAAACCGGAACTAGCAGCGTTG
The DNA here is from genome assembly GCA_038363315.1 of Mugilogobius chulae. Classification (NCBI taxonomy): domain Eukaryota; kingdom Metazoa; phylum Chordata; class Actinopteri; order Gobiiformes; family Gobiidae; genus Mugilogobius; species Mugilogobius chulae. The sequence goes on from CM076396.1 coordinate 25,959,967, forward strand.
CCTCAACGTAAAAAGGGCCTATAAGACAAGTTGAAGTTTTCGCATTGATTACTCTCTGCATTTTGATGCTTTTGACAACCTTATTGTAATTCCAATTGATTAAAATAAAAAATAGTCTGATTAAGCTCCTGGACTGAAATGCATTAGCTGTTGACAAAAAATGTATTTATCGTGATACTAATCTAGCTTAATCACAATAATTAACATGCAAATGTTATGTCAGGTTTCTCAGCCAATCATGTGGCAGTATCATCATTAGTATGAGCATGTAACATGCCAACGCACGAAAGCATACATATACCACAACATATAAACAGCGTATGACGTACGCCGTAGATATAGCACAATATGAAAAAGCGTAAAAATTTCACAGCGTAAAAAAACACACAAGTATATTGACGCCACTTGGCAACATTTTTTTTAGGTTTAATGGGTAAGTTTAGGCATCAAGTTACTAAAATGGGTAAGATTAGGGTTAGGGCTTGGGGTAGGTTAAGATTAGGATAAGGAGTTTGTTAATATTCATACATAAAAATAACCACCATAGAAATGAACTAGTGGTATAATTATGCAAAAAGAAAGCCGTGAAATTGTAATATTCATGCACTTTTTACATGTCCTGTAATGTCGTGGTATATGTACACTTTCTTGTGAGATCGAGTTGAACGTGCATGTGCACTACGTCTTAATACTGAATTGATTTTTGGTCATACATGACATAAAAAACGTAGTAATCTTGACACTCAATTTCTAGATATGTCAAGCTATAAGCCAGCTGTCTATGTTTTATACAAGAGGGGAGAAAATCACATTGAAATTGATCAGAATGTGGATAAAAATTGTCATCACCCAGCCCTACTATACAATAAAGCTTTAGCTGAGTTCAAATTGGCATCTCTATGTTGTCATTCACTGTAACAACTCTATGCATCAGCCCCAAGCTCAAATAAAGAAATCCGCATTCAATCTGTGCTTTCCCTGCTGACTATTCGAACTGGCCATCTCACAGAGTCAAGGCCATAAAGACAGTAGCCTCAGTAATTACCTTAAACTGCCTCATTGGCGCTGTGCACTTATAACAATCAGGTCATGTCTACCCAGAAGCCTTAATGATGATGATTGAAGTTAGGCGACAGCTTGCAAACTGTATATTAATGAGTCTGGGGATGCACTAATGCCAAAAGCGTGAGAGAACGAAGGAGTAGTCCGCAGAGTATAACTAATATGGAGCTATAAGAATCGTCTAAAGGAGCAGAGTGGTTTGTTTTATTACAACCTGCCAAGACAAAGTGGACACACCGGATTTAAAGTGGCAGAGGACGAGATGGAGACAATGTTCTTTCTTCTCCTTCTGAATTTTAAACAGACCGCAGATGTTAGAGATCGCTAATAGCTTACGCTCTAGCTGCTAATGGAGAGATATTGCCACATTGGTACATCGTTAAATCTTTTGTGTCCAACTTAAGGTGCGCCCATTTACGCATGCGGCATTTAGCGTGTCTTTAGATTGCACTGTTCTGTTTGAGTTAATTAGCTTCCCTGTTTAGCGATTAGCATAGCGTCTTTTTGCAAATGCGTGAAATACTTCCGTTGAGAGTGGCAATTTGCTTCGTCGCTGAATGGGTTTAGCAATACTTAGCCAAGAGCGTCAATCTTAAAAGCTCTTTTTTTTCATGATGGGTATGATGGGAGTTGCTAAGTTGTGTCTTCTGAATTACTGTGTTTTGTACATGTTTTTGTAGTCCTGACAGGGCTACAAAACATGTACAAAATTGTCTTATTTAGCAACAATTGACAACAAAGTCATATGTTTGGATGCAGTAACTGTGCTTATTGTTGCACTAGGTGCTATACACTATTGTTGCTTTCTTAACAGAAATAACTTATTTTAAACTTCCTACATCAGTCTATAGGTTTTGCTCACTTATCTAATGCATTCTGACCCTCCAAATTGTTCAGCCAGATTAGTTTTAATGTTTTTTTTAATAGTTGAAGGAAGCAAGGCATGTACTTATGCTAACGGCAATTAGCCACAAAGCCAACAACAACAACAACAAAAGATTAATTTTGAGTATTTTGGTGAACAAGACATTGTTAGACAGAGACAGAGCTTTGCAGAATCATTTTCAATAAATAGATAAATTAACATATCTGTGCTCGGGGAAATGGATTCTAAGTTATTTACAGTAGCAGAGTGGTAAGAGCTCCATCTTCCCAATCAGGATTTCGTGGGTTCGACTCCTGGGTCGGACCACAACATCTCTCTGGGTAGAATTTGCATGTTCTCTGGGAACTCCGGTTTCCTCCCACCTCCATAAACATGCATGTTTAGGTTAATTGGGTAACACTGTAAATTTCCCCTGTGAGTGAATGAGAGCGTGAATGGTTTTCTGTTTAACTCTGTGACGAGTTGGCCACTGTCCAGGGTGTTCCCCCGCCTAAGGCCCAAAGTTACTGGGATAGGCTCTTGTCACCCAAGACCCCTGATAGGATTAAGTGGTAGAAAATTGATGAATAAATTTTACTAAATAGGGTATAGTGCCTATAAATAAGGATTTTTACATCTAATTGCAGGTGCATTTTAATAGCAGTTGTGATAATGCAGACTTTAAAATAAAAAACTCTGTCCTCTATAACACTCATTAGTCACAAATGTAGGTGGACTCATTTACGCATACAACATTTAGTGAGTTGCAGTACATTTAGATCACAATGTTCCGTTTCCTGTTAGTTAATTAACTTCCCTGTTTAGCATAGCGTCTTTTTGCAGATGCATGAAATACTTCCGTTGAGAGTACCCATTAGCATTGCCGCTAAATGGGCTAAGCAATACTTAGCCAAGAGCGTCAATCTTCAAAAGCTCTAAAAAGGGTTTTGTCAGCGCTGGGTACGATGGGACATGCAAAGTAATGTCTTCTGAATAACATTGTGATTCCTGTGTTGGTCGTCAGCGTTACAGTGTCTGTCCCTGCGGCGCTGTGGGCACAGGTGGTTCAGGCTTATTACTCAAAGCTCCGTGGAGTTTTTTTTTTTTTCACGGAACCAAAAGGGAAAAGCACACGATTAGTTCAACCTCCGCTGCCCTGTGGAATACTCTGTGTGGGTCAGACGAGTCAGTGTAATGACTGGGAATTGTAGAAAAGCTAAGAATTGCAAGATAGAAGTTATGCTGCTTTAAATTATTTAAACCAAAGTGAAAGTATAATGGAGTGTCCAAAAACATGTAAACTTTGAGCAAGTTGCTGCCCAATTGGGAGTGAAAGTAACTGTTTGCATCAGATGGGTAAATTTCACCTTGTGGAAACCATCACACCATAAGAGTTCACAATTGGCATTTGCCTTATTTGAAGAGAGAGTCAACATTCAAATGCCCCAAAAATACAATCAAAATGTTGCTTAGTTCTGCTTTAATGATACAAAATTAAGTACCAAGTTAATATTTGACACAAGGACAAAGGAAAACATACAGTATATTGTTTGCTATTTCAGCTCAGATTGGTTCTGGACATCATTCCGCTTCTTCTCTGTTCGCTGGTTGGTCGAATGTACTTCCTTGTTTGAGAGAACCGTCTGCAGTTCTGTGATATCTGTCCTAGCAGCTGGAGTGAAATGAAATTGAGTGAAGGCACCTGGCTACAAATGTGTGTCAAAGCAGCATTATCACATTTCTACATTGTTAAGTATTTGGTAAGTCCAGATAATAGTTACATGAGGTATTTTTGGGATGTTTAAAGCATACTTTGGTGCTTTCTCCTGGTGGAAAATCGGCTTTGCTTGGTCTTACAGTCTGTGCATTGACCTGATGAGAGTTCTCCTGGGATGCACTTTTTCTATAAGGCTCTGTAAACATGTTTTAAGTCTATTTTTACTGCCTTATTTAAAGAAAAAAAAAGTAAACAGCAAAAGAAGGTGTTACTGACGTTGCTCTGTTCTGCTTTGGTTTACTTTATGTTGCTAAATTCTTTGACAAGATCTTGCTACAAATGGCACAAGATTTGTCACACAAAGAAAATGATCTGATGAGACAAAATTTGACTTGGGCACAAGAAGAGACAAACGTTGATGATTTACACATTTTGAGAAGTCATAGTAAAAATAATTGAATAAATGACAGTAAAAAACAATTAAAAAACATATACTGATTAAAAAATGTCTACTCACTTTTGTGGCTCCAGTAGTTTGTCTCGTTTTGTCCCTCGTCTCACCCCTGTTACTGTGATAAAATTTTCCAGGAATGATCCAGGGAGCTTTCAAAAAGTCAATTTGTCCTTTTTTCCACATCTACTCTGCTTCTTTCAAAAAATAAGCAACACAAAATGAGAAAAACAAAATCATTTCTCAGAAACCAGTGTAAGAAACATGAATGCACTAATCATTTCTTGTCGTCAACAAAAAGCTTTGTCATTTTTTGATGTATGGCCATCCATGGTGTAGTATGTTACCTCCATAAAATATATTACAAATCAGTTTGAACAATTCTGCTTTCATATTCTAAATAAGACACATTTTAATGCAGTGTAAATCTAAAAATAATGTTCACTGACCTGTCTTTGTAATTTCTTATTTGTCCGTGAGTGATTTATAGCTTAAAGGCTTCAAAATTGTCATGTGGACTGCGTTTTCCGAAGATCAAGAGGTTTTGCCTGCCATCCAGTCATTTTTAATCTGATGATTGACAATAAGTGTGGGATTGAAAATTGGGATTAAAAACGAGTGTTGGATGATATTCTAAATGTCTCAATCTTCGGAAACGCCGTCCAGATGACAACTTTGAAGCTTTCTATTATGAATCGCCCATCAGTGGGAAAAAAAAAGCTTGGACATGCTTGCCCTATTGAAGTTAAATAAGAAACATTATTAAGCAACCTTACCAATAATGCTCTATGTTTTAATAGCAATTAATGTCTGAACTATGCTGTATTGTGTATTTTAAATAAACTATGATTATAACTGGTGAGTCGACGACTAAAGCAACATTTAAATGCAAGCCTGTTAGCCACTTTACAAACTTAGCATGCTTAAGTCAGTGAGATGTTTTCCTTCTCAGCGTAACAACAGTGCAGATGAATCCGTCCTCCACCTCCACAGTCAAGGAGATTATGCAGATGGTAAATATAGATGGTTCTGTTTTGGAGGCAAACAAACAAGACACATACAGGTAGAAAAATAATATTATATGCACAAGAATAGAGAAGGAGAGGCTAGACTGGCTCAGACCGGAGAGATGAAAGTTTCTTCACTTCTGCATTGTTATTAAAAATATATCTTCCGATGCTATGTAAACACAGTGCAGTGAGAAAGTACACTTGCCCCGAACACACCAGGAAGTACAGATACTAAAATAAAGCTGATGTAATACACAAGCCCCATCGTGTAGTGATTAAGTCCCATCTGAACAGTTACAGTCATTAACTCAAAAGGCAAAAGTATGGGTTTTATTCAAATATTAATATGATGAAATGTTATCCTCTTTACACTACTGCTTGCTTTATTGTTTCTAGTCTTTTAACTGTATTTGTTTAGGACATTTTGGTTCCAAAGTGCAGCATATAATAGCAATTTAAAATAAGCATTTAGCTAAATTAGTATGTAAATATGTAGTGGACCAATGAATGCAACCATTCAATATATACACAAATAAACAAAAAAGGGTTAGGATTAGCCAACAACAACCAACCACCAACAACCACAACTACCAACCAACCAACCAACCAACCAAACAACAACAACCACCAACAACAACCACTTTCAACAACCAAACCCCAACAACACAAACCAAAAACTACCAGTCATCAACCACCACCACCAACAATAACAACAACAACCACTTTCAACAACCAACATCAACATCACCACCAACATCCCACACCAACAACTAACAACCACAAACAATCAACAACAACAACCACCACCAACCAACCAAAACCAACTAACCACCCAACCACTAACATCCAACCAACCAACCAACCAACCAACCAACCAACCAACCACCCATCACCCAACCACCCAACCAACCAACCAACCAACCAACCAACCAACCAACCAATCACCCAACCAACCACCTAACCAACCAACCAACCAACCAACCAATCACCCAACCAACCACCTAACCAATCACCCAACCAACCACCCATCCACACAACCGACCACAGGTTATAGTATTTAATGTCAATGTTAATCACTGACTGGTAAAATATCAATCGCCTTTGGAAGTTACAAATTCAACCAAATTCTTCCATGTGTGTACTTTCTTTTGACTTGATTTTGTAGTGACACTTAACATTCATTTAAATTACATCATTCAAACATTACTTTTCAGCTTTTAAGCATATTATAATATTGTTATCTCACCAAAAACATACTTTGAGTTGTAATTGTCTTATTACTAAACACTATTTTCATGAATCCTGATTATGAAGTCTGTCCTCTCATAAAGATGTTTGACTGAAAGTTCATAAATAGTCACAAAACTGAACATTTCTCCTTTTAAATTGTGTTTGCGCTGCATTTTTTTTTTTTTTTTGGCGTTGGACCTTTGGATGCAAGCTATGTTTATTTTACCTTTGTGATTCTGCAGCCAGTAGATTTAGCCACAGTCAGTTCTTGACACAACAAAATGACACAGAAGTCTTGTTTACCCCTTAAGCAGAAGAAAAAGTCAAAAGAAAAGCACTTAAAACGTGATTTTATGTTTTGTAAGCTACAGGTTGCAGTCATTTGTTACTTAAACTTGAAGAATTATTGGACGTCCTGGAGAGCGTTCACTTGTAGAAGTCGAATTGTGGTTCAAGAATGGCAATGCAACTAAAGACTGTGACTTAACTGCAATAATCCCAGCTTTAACAACAGCTTATTCATTTAACACATTGAAAATCACTGAGCAGGAACATATCCCGGCTAATCCAGGGCAGCCAGGGAATCTTAACACTGGCCAGTCCCAGAGTCTTCAATTTACTGCAAGGTTTTGGTCACAGGTCTTGTTGTTGGGCTAATTCTGTGTCAGAGCTGCCCTGGGGTAGACTGACAAATGTGAGGCTGCCTTATCCATGCCATCAGCTTCTCTGATCACTGTCAGTCACTCAAACACAAGAATATATTAAATCAATAGAACACTGTAGCTTTATCCTTTTGTTTGTTACAAGTTTGTCTTGAATATAGGTCGGCTCTACTGGCTAAAGTAAAAAGACCTCTGTTTTGGATCTTTTCATTCAAACCAAAGTCAGTCTCGAAACTGCATTTTTAAGGTCTTGATCTCGTCTCGGACTCAAGCACATTTGTACTCGGTCTTGTCTTGGTCTAGGGGTCTGACACCAAGAGCACATTTCATTACATAAGATCATGTAGACACTGATAAATGTAGAAAATGACAAAGATGGTCTTGGTCTCGTCCATCGCAACTTTTAGGTCTTGTCTCGGTCTTGACCCTTAGTGGTTTTGATTTTGTTTCGGACTCGGGACACTGTGACCTCAGAAAGGTCTTGGTCTCAATTAGTGTGATCTTGACTACTACATATTCTGACTACTAGATACAAATGTAACACAGCTGGGGTTTTGTTTGTGAGATATTTTTTGAGACATTTTTTGATCATCAGAAATATCTCCAAGATCTTATGCTTTTAAGGTCCATATCCAGACTCGTTTTGGACATTTCTTCAGTATTAGTTTATCAGACAAGATCTATTTGTGTCATTTCTTTTGCACTCTTTAGCTGAAGCTATAATCCAATTTCTGAAGTTGGAAATACATCTCATGTGTACATTACTACTCCTTTTATTGGTTCTGTTGCGCGGGATAACAAAAGAAACTAAGCTAAGCATAGTTCGGTATTGAACTTGAAACTTTGACTGAAAAACTCAATGTGGATGCTATTTCAGGGTGATCGCAATTGATCCCTTCTGATCAAATGAACTCTTCAATTGTCCCAAAAACACATAACATACATCTCAGATGTATGTTATGTGTTTTGAAGAACTTGTATTTTTAAACTAATTTAAAATGAACTTTTTCCCTGTATATATTGTTTCAGCATCTATTTTGGTAAAAGTGTGTTTGCAGCATCACATCTATATTTCAGTACTGTAGATGGACCACTCTAGAAGGCACTAGTTTTTTCTATTATGAGATAAAACGTGCTCTTCTAACCAGAGTTTGGAACCGTAGAACTAAGTGAGCAAAAAATGTTAAACTTTATTCAAGATTTTAAGACCTTAAAGAAAGGGTACCCAAGTGTACTTCCTCTTTCCCACCAAAAACTATACTGCAATTTCAACACATTTTGACAAAAATCAAATAACTTTCCTATTCTTAATGCATTCTCAATGATAGCCTAAAGCAGCACTCTGATTGGCTGAGCTTGGGTGATCCCCTCAAGTTAAAAAAGAAAAACAAAACTGACAGCTAGAAAGTAGCTGAACATATTTTAAAACCTACTTTTGTAAAAATCAAGCATGCCATCTTTTAACAGTTTGATTCAGCACTCAAACTAAAAACTTAACCCTCATAATTTTGTTTGCTAAATCGACAATCGTGTGAAGTTGTTGTGATTTTAGGCTATTTAAAAATAAAAGAATTGAGTTAACATTCCCCAGTGTCCCCTTTCCCCATTAGTAACCCTCTCAGGCCTGGTTCCAGTCATTTGGAGCTGCCTCTGCTGTACTCTCCCTGTCTTCAGTCCCCTCAGCTCCTCACTTGCCCCACGGCGTGCTGATTTCCTGATAGAAGCCGGTCCTGACAGCTCCACTCGTCCCGTTGAAGGACAGGTGCTCTGGGGCCTGGAGGGATTTGCCTGGACCGAGGACAAGAAGAGCGCATCCACAATCTGCTGCTGCTGCTGCCCGGGTCTGTGAAGGCGCTAACCAAATGTATTAAGGTCTTGTGTGAGCGCGCTGGTGCACAAAGCAGAGCCCGGCAGAGTGGCCAGTAGGCTGACCTAAGCCGTGTATGGATTAAAAACTCATATCAGAAGTAGTGCTGTAATCACGGTTGGCCAGAGGAAATACTCAAAGTGAAGCGAGTGGAAAAAGCTTAAATTTTGTGTACAATATTTCAGAAGGAGGGCACAAACTGGCATGAGTTTGTGGATAACGGCAAGTTTTAAATTGAAATATCCAAAGAGAAAGGTTTCCTAAATTGAGAGCAAAATACTTAGTTTACTTGTGGTTTTATAGTACAATATGAATAAAAAGAAGTCAGTAAATAGCCAAATAGTGTACTCAATTAATTACAGTTTTTGATTTTGATTTCAGATTTCATTTACATGGCCTATATGTGTCACAGTCACAAGGTAAACATGTCTAAATGTAATCTTATTTTTACTGAAAGTTAATGTAAATCTGAGTTATTATTAATTAAAAAGAAATGAGTGTGGAGTTCATTCTAACTTCATATGCTTTGGTTATCGAGAGAATCATCCAATCAGAAAGCAGAATGAGCCTCACATAACTCTCTCATATGGGTTGCCAGTTTGGTTTCTTAGAGCCTGAAGCTGATTTTGGACCATGAGTCTGAAACATGTTTGAGTTTGAACTGACGTTACATACAGACACAACTGTCTGTGATAGGTTCATAAACTTGTTTCCACACAGTTTCAGCAGTCGCTTTAGGTAGAAAAGTAATTCTTAATGTTAAACCAATGCATATACGGGCTTTTTCACACAATGAACAATTTCATCTGTGATTGTAATACCTTTTGTATATCTTACATACGGTTCCTTTAAGTTAATGCGGCTGTGATCATTTTTGTCCAATTGTAAGGTTCCAACATGTTGCAGGAGCAGAAAGACCCAAACCTTACAGCTGTGGGATGGCTCTTAAAATATACAAAATGGCCATCACCATTTGCTAACACCACATGCACAATAAGTTAGTCAAATCAGCTCTTTAACTTCAATAATAACCATTCGCCTCACTTTCACAAGTGATTTGAATTCACACATGTTTACACCAACAATCCTCCTGTTTAATTTGAAAACAAGTCACGCTAGCTTGTGTGGGCGCTCCATCATGTGACCTATGCTCTTCTCTGCAGAGGTGATCTATAGTATAGGCTCAGGGTGCAGAGTGAGAGAAGGAGCATTAGCTGATGCCCCAGGGATGCTGAGCTCAAAGAGTGATAGAAGTCTCTGAATACATGCGTCTGATTATTCACTGAACTTCAAAGTGCAAAGTCAAAGACCCTGGACACAGTTTAAAGACTGCATCTGATAAGTCTTTATTTGGAATCAATAGGACCTGCATTCAGTGAGTTATGCACACAAAGACCTGGAAGAACTTATACCTCGGCAAATTTAAATGACTGTGACGTCGTATAGTCAAAATTCTGCTGATCTCTTTATGAAACCACATAAAACATACAATTTTCTTGTCCGAACAAAAGTTTCAGATTTCAGTATGTTTAGTTAGATTGTTTGAGAATGTCGCATACTTTTGACTTTGTTCAGTGCTTAGAGCAGTGGTCACCGACCTTTTTCAGCTTGTGAGCTACTTTTAGACTGAGTGAATGTTGTAAGTTTGGATTTCAGACTAGTTTATAGTCGATTGAAACACTGTTGGCCTTTTGAGACTTTCTTTAAGATTATAGTATTAAGATTTCATCAAAATGTATAATGCACATGCATTTACGCATGTAGTTCGCATGTAGCTTGCGGTTTGTATAAACAGCCGGGGCTTTGGCATCGACTTCCTGCCTTGAAGATCGACCGGTCCACGAGTTGGTGATCAGAGAGGGAGATGAAATTTTTCCTTGTGTTCTGGCACTGCTTCTCTTTATTGAACTCTGCAAGTGTGTGATTTCTGTTTAAATAAATATAGCTAACCACTGTTGCTAACCATACACACTATGACTATACATATGTACTTGCACCAACTAAATTTTCTCCTTGTCTTTTTAACCACAGTTCGTGCCTTGTTGCGAGAGCTTGCATCAAATACTTGAACATTTCTCATTCGGCTGCAGTTGGAGATCACCTGCTGTGCGGCTCGTTGGCAGACTTTCACTTGGCCAATAATTACAAATCGGAATCCAGTCTTCATTTGATGATTTTTTTCGTGGTTGCTTGGTATTTTTCTCCACCTACATACAGCGCAATGCAGCATCAAAAGCAGCCACACATCAAATATTTCTGTGATTTATTTTTTGATGCCAGCACTTAAATAGTATTCAATTTTTGTTATGTGTTGCACTCTAAACAAGCATCAAATTGTGCTATCGAAAGAATCTTATTTTTATCTTGACAGTTTTCCATACAGTATCAGTTTTCCTGTTGATGTTGCATTTAAGATGTAGAATGTGATGATATGTGAAGATCAAATGATGGGCAAGGGCCAGTTTTTCCTACTAATAACATGTTGCACTGACATTAATTATCTAAATGTTCATTTTGCATATTTTTTTAGCAATTTCTATTAGAGACAACTTACGTATTACACCAAAAAAACAGCTTTCAAACAATATTTATTTTATAAAACCAGGACATAACCCTTCTATAAGAACGTGAAACAAGGGTAAAATCCGAGGCACATCTGATATTAAAAGTCCTTTATTACAGAACAAGGGATATTTATTTCATGATTGGCCTATAAAATGTTGTAATGTCAATATTTATGCCATTAGTAAGTTAATAATTTTTTTATCGACTTAAATCGAGGAATAGCAAACACTACCAATTAAAATACAATAACTTTGTCATGTATTCATGAGGATCGATTGCACTTATTCTATTTTAACTGTTTTTATGACAGTATTTGTTGTTGCAACTACTATTAGATCTAACCCAGACTGTTAGACTTTAGGTTCACATTTTCAACACAATCTTACGACATGTTAATAGTATATCATGAGCACGTATCTACAATTTTTTGCGTGTTTACTACACGCTGTCTGTTTTTCTCGCTTTGTTTAGAGAAAGGTGTAATGGTTGAATCCATGTATGGACATTTTTGGGGTCTTTAACTGCTAAGCTTAGGATTGACACTACAAAAATGGCTAAATTTAAGTCAGGGGCTTGTATTTGGTTAACATTAGTATTAAGATTTTGTTAATATTCTTAAATCATAATACGTTTTTTTATCCAGAAATAACGCCTATCGTAGACAAGCAGCAAAGGAGAAATTGTGTGGTAGAATCAAATGTATATATATATATGCTAAAAATTTGATCAAATTGAGTCTAATATTAAGCAAATGTGGACTCTCCACAAAAAAGACAAAGACATGAAGAGTTTTACATCTAAAAAAGCCTAACCGTTGCTATTGCAACTATTGGCCCTTAGACTGACAAACTTTCTTTTAGTCATAACTTTGCTCTTTTAACTTCATTTATGCTTTCTTCTGAGTATAGGTAGTATTTGTGGAAGCACTTTAACAGACATTTAACAAACTAAAAACACAGACAAAGTTAATAGTTACTCCAATTTACCTGAAATCAAAACTAATCCTTAATAAGACTTAAAACATTTAAACTTGGGCTTCTCCACTTTCTTTTCGTTAATGAGTAGTTTCTTTTTATTTCCCCACAGAGTGACTTGAGACTGTGCCAGCCTAGTCTGCACTTTCTACATCTAAATATTAAAGTATTTTGTCTTACACACACCTGAAAGAAAGTGCTGAGAGTGCACTGAGTATAGAAGTTCTGCAGGTGACATCACGGTATTCTAAATATCAGCAGTGAGTGGTGAAAATGAATGAGAGTCAATGGAGACAAATTGCAAATTCTCCTGTAATTACTCAAAACACACTTAAGATAGGAAAAAGCAGCTACAGACTGATACTAAGCATGAAACAGTCGTAACTACGGCTGAATGTTGAGTTTGTATGTGACATGTACATAGAGAAAATCTGGTAAACAGTGGCAGAAAAGCAGAAAAACTACAACAGCACTTCTGTTTCTCTCACATTTGAATCACACCCACTCAACTCATTATCTTTATACGCTTAAAAAAGATGTTTTTAGTCAGAGTAAATTATTTGCTGGACAATTGTAAAAATGTCCTAAATCTTCAACTGTTGTTAGCAAGCAAGCTAGCTGTAGCCTGCACTGTTGCCGTGACAACAGAAAAGCTAGTGATTTTCACATCGCAAAAACAATTAAAAGTTTTAAATCTGACAACTTTTTCTCATGAATCTTAGACTAAATAGACTTTTTAGAGGAAATAACAAAGTTTACATCTTTACAACTAAAAAGTTAGCTACCTCAAGAAGAAAAAAAAGCCTAGAAAAGCCAAGAAACTCATTTTATCAGCTTCTTCTATCATACTTTTACCACTCAGTCAGAATGTCAAGGAGCTATTTTCAGATAAAAGCTTGTCTGCGCTTAACCTCTATTGGCAATCCAGCCTCGTTTCACTTTGCCGTGTTGAAAAAGCCACTCTAAAGTGTACATGCGATCAAACAGTGATGTGTGTGAATAGAAGTGATGTGACAAGCTAGGAACAAGCTTGATAGATGTAAATACTTCCTTCCTGTTATTGATGTGGCAGTTTAAAACCCACGAGAGCCTTGGCTGCAGCATCTGTCTATATGTTGGCCGTGTTCCAGGATGCTTAGCTACACGGTTTGCTGGATAATTCTCTTAAAGTATTCCAAGGCATGTTCCAGGTTTCAGGACAAAATGGCTGACAGTGTCCAGATGCCCCACCTGAGATGACCTGAGAGTTTAACCAGCGTTGCCATGGGAGCGGTGAAGGGCTGTCTCAAGAAATGGACGTTCAACTTGGCTGTGTAAATATGAAATCTACAGCAGGACATGTCAAGATGAAAGTGTGTCATCATAGTTTCACAGGCATGCAATTTTTGGCCAAAACAAAGAGTGAATCTGGCTTTCTTGCACAGCCAATCAGCGCTCATCCCAAAGATTCATAGAGTGACGCACATGGGTCTTTTGTTTCCAAAGATATGAAGAGCGTATTTAGAGTACGAAATTATGGATCTGAAGTGTTGCCAAATTATGGTATTTCAGTTGGGAAAATAGTGTTTGCCAAAAAAAAAAAGATTTGAAACTAGGGATGTAGAGGTCCGATTTTTTCACAAAGTTTAGCTTTTAGAATAACCAGAATTGGTTAATTATGAGGTGTAAAATGACTGTGGACAGTGGAAGATAGCCATTCTATAGCACTTTACAAGTCCCCATTGTAAAGTGCCATAGGCTTTTCGAAAAAATCAAATATTAAGACATCAAAGACATCGGGATGAATAAAGTGATTCAACCTTCCAAGTATGTAAATATAGCTAACAATGCTAACGATAGCTGTGAGCTAAATGCTAACGTGATGCTAGAGCCACCAGGCATCTTTTAGCATCTTTTTTTAAACTTTCTGTTTACTTTTCTGACATAACGCCAGATCAACTCGACTTGAATGAGTTGTGTTAAAAATACACTTAATTCTCCAGAAAACGTCTTAAAAGAGGTAAACAATTTAGCTTCCAATACTTATACATGGTAAGACTTGAGACGCTTTCCTTCTCAACAGGCCACGCCCCCAAATATGAAGCATTGCCGACTGTATCCATGGCTAATGCTAGAATGTCAGATCTGGAGGGACCGGTAAGTTTAGGAAAGGGGTTATCATCATAATAGAGAAAAGGCTAGGATAAAGGGTAAGATAAAAAAATACACAAGCTTAGAACAGTTTGGCAACAGAAAAAAAAAATAATAAAAAAAAACTCATCACCATCACAACCAGCTCACATTGTCCCTCTGGTCCCAACTACTGAACACTATGCATAAAGAATCTCCCTGTGGTTTTGTCCTGCATCAGTTGCAATAAACTTAGATGTTTCTTCTCACAATAATCGTCGCTTTTAAATGTTTGACATCTAGTTTGCACATTGAAGCCTTGAGAGCTGTTCCATGGTCCACAAATTATCCGGGTGGGAGGACTGAAGAGCTCGGGTGAGTGAGTGTGGAGACGGGGTGGCTGAGGGTCTGAATGATTACACATTTGCTTGATTTCACAGCTCCTTTAAGCAGATGACAGCTGTAAGCCGCCCCGCAGACGTCTCATCATTGGTGTTGGCCGCAAATGCATTTTACACTGATTACACTTGGGACCAGTGCTCTCTTTTACATAATATAATTTAAAGAGGCACGCGTATACTTCAGGACAGAATTATGGCTTGCTTTTGGCTTCTTCCCTCTGTCGGGCTTGTCATTGCAAATAGTGTTTTGTGCAGTAATTTATGTTCAAGTTTGGCGTAGGGTTTTCTATAGATGCCTTACAAACATGATGCAACAATTGTAACACATCTATGTACTTTATTTATTGCATGTTGAAACATTTTTGGAATGCAGGGTCAGACTTTAATGAATTTAAACAGTGACTTTTGTAACTCACCACTACATTGTCAGTCAAGAACTATGAAGACCATAGTTTAGCAAGTCTCAATTAACTGGCTTTAAATTCGAGTGAAATCCCAAGTTAGAGTCAAGTCTAAGTCAAGTCTCAAGTCAGTCCCACACAAATGTTTTTATTTAAAACACAGTTATGTCACAAAGAAGTGAGAAGGGGTCTTGTCCAGTTTGTTCATGTAAACCTACACAATTTATTTTTTGAGGAGATGCATCAGGTCGTCTCAAAGAACTAGAAGTCAAGTTCCAAGTTAAATATTCTTGCAATTCTGACTCAAGTCCAAGTCATAGTTTGTGAGTTTACACTCCTGTTTAATACCAAGCCTGTTATTTGGGGCCCCCTAAATCTGGCCTCTATGGAGGGGGGCCCTTTTTGATTTAGTGACTTATGTCTTTTTAATTTTATAGTAAAATTACATAACACAATGAAAATATCACATCTAAAACTCACCGAAATGCATGAAATTGCACAGAAAAAAAAAAAAAAAATTAATTAAATTCTCCTGGGGTACAATACCCCCAGACCCCCCGTTATGTTGAAAAATATTTTTATGGAGGGCTTAAAGCGTCTTCATCTATGTAATTCATTAAAAATGTACTGTTCCCCCTGGTGGTGGCAGTCGGTCGACTCATGGTGTGGGTCTTAAGGATGACAGCTGAAAATTTCGGCTGTTGACCTCTGACCAGTTTGCCACCCCTGCCCTAGAGTATCTGATTCTTTAGTGTCTAACACGGGATCTCTGTAAGAATGTGTATTACCGTCCCTTCTTTTTATTACACAAGGACAGCTGTGGAAACCCAAACGGCAGAACATGCTTTGTCAAATTCAGTGACAAAGATGTGTCTATTCTCGTAGCATGTTTCAGCTCTCTCTTTATTTGTGACTTGGTGTGATCAGAGCTTAAACAGTATTGTTATAGTCTGTCCTAAAATCATTGGTGCTCAGCAGAGAGATCTGATCTCTTTGGAAAAATCAGGTCACTAAGAAAACAAATCAAAATATTGATCAAAACCAGAGGCACATTCCATCTTTAGGTTTTACCTTAATGCCCTCTGGTCAGTGATACAGTTGACCTCAGATCAAAACTAATCGCTCTTCCATGTCTTTTATTCCTTTATTCCGTTTAGATTCTTAAATACTCTTTGAGATGTGAGGTTTATTTATACAGACGGATTTCTTTTTTTCTCAGATTGGCCTCATAAACAGGAAAAAAAGATAGAATGTATATTATTTATAAGTATTTTAGAATGTATTTTTATACGGAGGCACTGTTAACAGTGTCATTGATTATGTGTGAGCGAGACTGCTAGAAATTTTTTTTGAACAAAGTGACCCAAAATACTCGAACCGGTGTAAGGGACCAATTTGTCTCTTTATCTCTTTGTCCATTTGTAAAACAGGAGTAAAAACATATTAACTCAGAATAATTCTGCATTGTCAGGTCAAAACCTGAAAACTAAAGATAGTTATTTTCCTCATTTTGAGCATATGAGGAAAATTATACTATTTGTATGTGTTCGCCCACCTACCAGAGGGTCACAGGGTCAAGCCTTGCCTTAGGCTGTAGACTCACTGGTCCCTGTACAATGCACTTCTTCTACTTTTGTCGTTCTGAGTGGGAGGCACTTCATTTAGCTTAAATAATGCTGCTTGTTATGTGACCTTTTATTTTTATTAGTTTTAACCTTTATCTTACCAGGCACAGCAGTAAGTGCTAATTATTAAAACCACTGAACTTCTGCATTAACATGTTTTTAGTTTTTTCAGAACTGAATTATGAATAATACTGTATACAGGGTGCCTGATTAAAAAGTATTTAATGTTCATAAAATAAACAAGCCAAATTTAAGGCCCTCATTTTGTGCAGTAATACATCTAATTGATTTTGATTATTTGTCTTAGTCTGACAATATGTTCAAACAATAAGTTCACAACAAATAAAATTAAAGACTAACTCTGACCTTGAAATGATGTTTTCTGTAAGTGTTGTGTGTTCCAGTGGTCAAGTTAGATCAATCAACTAAAAAATACAGGGGAAATAGCTAAATTCAGCCAAATAAAGATCTCTTTATGTCAATTTACCGTCTCGGACATTGCTGTTACATTTACAGTTTGTTAAACACTGCAAGAGAGTGAGTTTGGGTTTTTGTTTATGTCGCTCTGTGTAGACGTTTATAATGGCAAAAGAGCATCAGCAGCACAGGAACAGGTTCACAGAGTTGAGTGAACTGTAAGGACAAACCTAAAGAGAAAATAACACAGGTACGATCACAAAGTTGTCGGATGTTTATCTTTCTCAAAACACAGGGCGCTGCCATGTTCCATTTTCTACCTCGGACTCTGAAGTTTTGTCCGAGTGATTACGAGTTGGAGGGTTGTTCCAGAAGGTGTTTACAAGTCAAAACTCGGAAGATCTAAGCCCTGAGTATCACTGGAAGAGACAAGCAAGTGGAGAACAAAACCATTCTAAAACGTTTATTTATTATAGTGTCAGTGATTGTTGTGCTTTTTCATCTTGGTTAAATAAAGGTTTGAATGAATAAATATAGCTTTTGAATAGCAATTCTTCTCTTTCTAATAGATCAAAAAGTATCATATTTCTTTAATATGATATGCAACCTCAGATATTTGATCTAAAATCCACCAAATTAGGGCGGATAAAACCAACTTTTGTAAGAGTTTGCATTCCTGTCATTTGCATTTTTAGAGATTATCTGCATTATTTTGAGCAAAATGTGAAACTATTCTTGGTCAAGCAATGGAAAACTTCTGCCTCAGGATGATGATTATTATTATTTAAGCCCTGTTAACTGTTTCTAGTTTGTTTTCTGGCATTACATTTAACGTTAGATCTCCTGCATATACCCTGTTATACTCTGCAACGTCTTTTTCAATCTTCCTCTTTGACTTGCTTGAAAATTAGCTCAATCTCTCATTCAATAAAAGCTGCAAAAGTTTCAGACAAATCTAGTTGTCCAAACATCCCTGCAGGTCCTTTTCTCACGAGGACCGGGCGGCTCTGTTTGTTTTTTTCCATTAGTGTTGAGCTGGAGGCCAAACTTGTACTTTCACCTCAGGCACAGACACAGAGCTGTCATGGGGAGCGACTCCATCCTCTTTGGGCGACAGTCGGGATTACAAAGAAGACAAATAAATAAAGTTGTAGCGGTTATTGCGGGAGTTGTGTTGGAAAAGTGCGTGGGAGGAGGCAGTCAGTCTCGAAGCTGCAGCCTGAGGAAAGGACAGCGACGCGTTTGTCAATTCATAGGTTCAGCGCTGGGTTCAGTTTGGTCAAGTGGAAACGCACATCTCTGCTCTCGCTCTATTAGCTGTTTCTGTGGGAGAAATAATGCAGCGCAGTGAAAATGTGGCATACGTTTAAAGAATCTACTGGAAACAGAAATCGAACTTGAAATTGATTCCGTAATACAAATCAATACTAAAACCAAAATTGAAACTAGTGATTGGAATAAAAAAATGCAACTTCTTACAAACTCTTAGAAACTTCTTATGAACTATTTATAAGGAGCTAACATGCATATACGTATACAATTCACCACCTCAAAAAGGAAATTGTCAATGTCAAGTTTTTGCCCTCCTACCTAATGAATTTGGCTCACAGACTTTTGCATTCACTATGTTTATTTTTTTGTAAAATTGGATTATTAACACAAACATGTTTATTGCCAATAGCTTATTAATTTAATTTAAGACATCTACAAATTAGTACATAGTTTACTAACACAGTTTTAAAGTTTTACAAAATGAAAACATTAAGGCACCACAGGCTTTTTGCATCATTGTCAGATTGACACAGCAAAGGTTATGTATATAAAAATAAATCTGCTAATAAATTATGTTTAGCATTCAATTTGCTATACCAACTTTTGTTCACAGCAGTCACATCCTCATAAATCTTCTCCACCATGTGTTTAGAAGTGCTTTTCACAACTTTCAAAAACTATTTATATTGAGCCATGTCAGTATGCTAACGATAGCTTTATTGTGCTAAAAACAATCACAAGTTTACTTGGGTTTAAGAGAACAAAGTGCTCTATTAGTAATAGACTACTAGTATTGCCAGAACATTGCAAAGTAAATTCTATTTGAATAACTACGACAATCTGTACATGTGCAAAACACATTTTATGTGTAAAGGATTGAATAGTGGATTGTCCATAAAATAATTGTTGTCAAGCTTGATCAAAAACAGTTTGTAACAACCTTGTACTTAAGGTAAATAATCCTAATACAAGAAAGCATTGGCCAAGAAAACAAGGTAACTCGTTATCTATTGGTCAGTCAACCTGTCAGTCAGTAACTCACTGTCAGTTTGCAGTGGAAGGGGCGTAGCTCTGAAAATGGCAGAATCACTGATTGGTCTTTTCTTAGAAAATCCTTTATACAATTTCTAAAATGACACTGTAACTTTCTGATGGTGAAAAATCAAATGCATAATCCTTTTGAAAGAGAAAGTTAAAACATTAGCATTCATCATCGATATACATTTGTTTCAGGCCACTTTGTGAAATGTTATATATTTTAATGGAAACAAGCTAGATGAGACCATCCTCTAACACAAAAGTCAGTTTTAGGGAGTAGCAAGCCTGCTCGGTGTAAGCGCATAATAAATTGGATAAAAGTTACACAGTACCTTTCAATTAAAAATACATTTTGAACAATTGAACAGGAAGATAATAAGAAGTCTTATTGTGATCAAAATATATACTTGGCATCAAACCTTGTCCATCTTATAGAGATTCGTATATACACTATTAGCCATCAGCCAAGACAATTACTTTGTCCCACTAATTACTTTTAACTTAACATATTGTTATGTTGGACACTAGTATAGAATTATAATTGGTCCATATGTTACAAACTCTGAAGAAACTTTCCTTTTCATTAAAAAATGCAAATACACAATCAAGATCCGTGCTTTGAAACTCTATCATTTCTTCACTTCTCAGAGGCATTAAAGCATTTCCATAGACTCTGCATTAGAAAGGCCTATAACGTAATACTGTATGTAGCCTTGTCAGCATCAGCTCAGTCTCCGTGGCCAATTAAAAGCCAGGCTGCTGCTGCTGCGGTGTCATTATTCGGCAGTGAGCTGGGGAAAGCCTGTATGTATTGGTTCTGACAGCAGAGTTCCCCTCGGGCACATGTATTACGCTCTGACAGGTGTACTAATCTACTGCAGCCACACACCATATACCTATAACAAGAACCGCCGCCTGGGGCCTGAAAAAGTTTAGATTTCACTTTAATGTAGTTTGGCAATCAGACTATTTTCAAAAGTTTCACAAATTCAGACTCACGTTGAGACTTTGACTTTTGTGATGTGCAAAACATGTCCAAACCGGATCAGAAATTGTGCCTGTAATTTTTTTTTCATTCACATTTTCCAAAACCTTTTCCAATGTGCCGTGGTAAGTTTTTTTTTTTTTTTTTATCACAAAAATTAAACATTGCTCTCATTTGGATAGATTGAATAAGCAGACAGTCACTCATTTAGGTTCCTACAGACTTTGTTTCAATCCCATATTATATTTATGCACATTTAAGTAAGATTATTGTGTCTTGCAATAAAAAACAAAAATACAGACCAACACGTCTTCTTAAAAACTTGCCTTAGGCCTGATCATAATGGATCGGTTACCACATCTTGCCCCCAGACCACAGTTTGCCCATGCCTATACTTTCAAAAAACTAATTTTATTTTATTTTATTTTATTTTAGTTACTCTTGACTGATGTCTTTGTATAACTTTTTTGTTTGTAAACTTTATTTAAAAATATTAATGAAATTCAGTTAATGTAACAACGGACAATTACTTCTCTAAGCTTGTGAGTTAAAGTTGCGGTACCTGACTTTAACATAATGATTTTTCTTTCCCACCAAATACATTCTAGATTTTATTTTCATTACTTTGTGACAAAATTATGCAGCTGTATCAGGTCTTTACTGATTGATTAACTATATTAACCAAAACCAGCGCTCCGATTACTTGACCTGGTACTCCAGTTTCACTTTTCTGTCTGTAAATAGTTGTTCTTAAGCCCCAATTGTAGTTAAAAATAAAATCAAATAGACCCCTTGAAATACTTCCTGTTTTGCAGCATGAAAATCAGGTACTGCAGATTTAAAATGTACAATTATGACCTCAACTCTTTACCTACTAAAAATCATCATGTCACCTTTAATTATAATATGCTTTGCACTTAAAAATGTCCATATCTCACAAACTCATTGAAGTGGTTCCAGCTAACTTTCTTACCCATTAGTTGAAACTGAACTTTCTGCCCGCCGTGTCTGTCTGAATTAGGACTGTAATCAGGGCACAGTAAGGCCAACACTCCTTATTTTACTTTAGCGTAGCACTGGACTGAATTAATGAACCCTTCTTTGTCAAACTAACGACACACTTGGACAAGGCCAGTCCCTTTTAGCTGACGAAGCCGGCACTGGACCGACTGGAGCTGGCTCAATAGTCTGTGGAGAGAGTCAGGAGCACTGCATAACGGCTTGATCTTATTGGCTAACTTAGCAGGAAGTGAAGTAGCGTTATTGCACAGACGAGTGAATCCGGCGTGACGGTTTCATTGGCACAAGATGGATGTCCTCAAGTGCACCCAGCAGCTCGGAGGAATACATTTGAAATTCATAGATTCCTCTGAAATATCCCCAATGATTTCACCAATACTGCCTTTTCGTCGCACCGCTGATTGCACTCGACGCAAACACAAAAAATGCATGAGTTTTTTTTTCTGCGTTTTCGGGCAATTCTACGTGCACTTTACCCTGTGTGTTAGTGTGACTGTGGAATGCTTTTTCTTAGAGGCTCTATATTGGTTTTCTAGTGCATATCCATAATAATCTTTGTGGAAAAACAACTCTTACAAGCCCTATATTATGCAGTGTACATCTAACTTTAATCGTGTTGGAAAGTTGTTAATCTGTTCTACCTTGTCATTACGTAGGAAGTTCTAGAGTCTTTAAGTTGTCATCTTGTTTTGAAAGATTGTGGTTTTATCTTTTGTTCAGTTGAGATATTCACAGTCAGTGTGTTGATAAATAAATCAGACTAAGCTAAAAAACTGATTCTGTTTGGTTGTCCCCTCAAACCGGTCGGACCATTCAGGCTGCATTATGCTGAATTACTCAAATGTTAATTTTGTTTTTTATTAGTAACTGTTATATTGTCTCTAAATGACACACAGCTTTTTCATCGAACATGTGGATTTAAACATTTAGAACTGTCTTAAACATGCAGTTAAACATCACTGTATTGTTAAAAAACCTCTTTATTGCTGGGAGATGGAGTGGCCAGTGGTTGTGAGCATGCTCAGGTATATACTGGCATTTCCTGTGTTGTACAAACAAACAATAGCTTATTTGTCCAGATGCCAAATGGTTTACTGCTCCTCAATCAATATGCCTGGGTTTACATGAGCTTTGGAAAGACCATCTGTTTCTCCTGACCTGAATGAAAACGTTTTCTAGGATAAAACAATAGCTTTTTTATATATATATATATATATTGTATTAAAATAAGCACTTTTGGTCTCCCATACGAAAAAGTAAAAGAGAAAGGTTTTTTTCAGGAGAGCTGTCATTGGGTTGATGCATCAAAGTTCTGAGAATGAGTTTTCCATTGAGAGGTAGCAGACCCAACGCACACTTTAAATGTAACCTCCACCAACTCTTACAAAGACGTTTAAAAAGTCCAAATGTTGCTTAGTTCTGCTTTAAAACAACTGAACCTATATAATTTAGAGAAAGTGAAGTTATTTAGGCTTTCTAAATCATCCTTCGCTCAGTTTCATTTGCAAAGATTTTTTGGCAATCTCTTCAGAACAATATTTTCAGACACAAAGTGAAGTAGGCGGAAGTCTCACTCTGCTACAGAAAATCCTTAACATCAGACAAGTTTGATGCCAGTCATTCAGCTCATTTTGGGATGTTGGACTGTTGTAAGATTAGCTTTTGAGCCGCCACTTAAGATTTCTCCCACGATCAGAAATCTCTCGTCACAGATGGTCGAGATTGTGCAGTGGACACTGGCTTTGGGCTGACACATCAAAAGCACAGTTGTAGCACGCGGCACAATGCCACAGATGTTGAGAGCGTGTCTGTCCATCAAATGCTCAGTTCTCTACCATAAGCAAGTTCAGACAATTTGGCAGTGCATCCGAATGGGAGTAAGTGGGAGTCCGTGTGCTGTTTGCAATAAATGATGTGTTTTCTGTTTTCCACAACCCATGAAGTAATAATGGTGCATGCTAGTTGGAGTTGATGAGCTATATTTTTTGTGGTAAATGAGCTATATTTTGTGGTAAATACTGTAATTAAGACAAAACACTGCAGGCAAAACGCCACCATTTTCAAATCAGCTTCTAAAAGTGTTTTATTATTGAGTTTAATCCACTTCATCGATACAGTTCTATGGAACATTTACTTTTTAAGCCTAATGTAATAACAAAAATAAAAAAAAAAAAAAAAAAAAAAAAATGTATATACAAACAAATATAACAAATAATAATACAATAATAGTCACAATACATGAGAAAAAGCATTAACTTGTGCAAAACTTAACTCAATGTGAATTATTATGTTCAGTTACAACTGATGGTAGACCTCTAAATATGGACAATATATATTCTGTCTACTGTTCAAATGTGGATTAAAAAATACAAGTTCTGAGTACTAAATGTTGATACAGATAAACTAACAAAATTGAAGAAAATCGAAGATCGTGGCTGCACAAAAACAGAATCGAATCATGACTTAAATGAATCGACCCATCCCTAACATGAATTTGTTCATTCTTATTCATTCTTTTACATTGTTGTTACATGTTTATATTATGTTTTGAAATGTGTGTTATTGTTTTTTTTTTAGTATTCTGTATAAAAAAAAAAAAAAAAAAAAAAAAAAAAAAAAAAAAAAAAAAAAAAAAAAAAAAGTTTGATATTAGGTTAGATTTTAGCATTGTGTAAAGTAACAAGTAAATACAAGTCTTTTCTCCTCAGAAAAATGATGGACAAATATATATTTGTTACAGTTTAACACATTTTGCGGTAGCTCTATACAGACAGAACACGATTTTGAAGCTTTATACATAAGGATTTGTTTATGTTTAATTCTAAGCCTGATTTATTCAAGTTGTAAATCCAAAACAAATATGAATTCTTATGCTAATTTTTAGTCAGTTTCAGTTTACTCAAAATCTAACTAAAATCTTCCCTTTAAACCCACAAATTCAATCATAGCACCTCTTCAGACCATTGTAGAAACAGAGAGCTTACTTAAGAAGACTTTCCTTTTCTCTTCTTTGTCCAATCCCACTTTGGCAGAATGATTTTCCTCACTTCCCTTTTATCACATCAGTTTGTTCAATCAGTCATGTTCAGAGCCCTTCTCAAAAGCCAGACTTTTAATAGTATTTTCCCTCACTTTGATTCATTGGTCCAACATATCTGAGCCATCAAAAGATATCCCTGATCTGAATACTACTTATCCTTTTTCTTTATTCATTTAGTCACTGCTAATAATTTTGGCAGATGTCAGAAGATGAGACGTGGCTCTTTTCTCCCACGGCGAGGTGAGGTGAGCGGAGTTTAAGTGCACGAGGATCCGGTCCATTTATTACATATGCTTTGTGAAGTGGCTGCAGGAGAAAAGTGGTAAATAATTCACCTTGATTTGAATCTTTTCCAAAAGGGGAAAGAAGGGGAGAGAAAAGTCTTTGGCAGTCGTGAGAATACAGAGATCGACAGTGTTGAAAGGTATGTTGTCTGTGTTGTTGTTTAGCAAGAGTGACGCTGCTTTTACTTTAACAGGACTAGTTAAGACAAGGAAGTAGGGATGGGATGAACCGTATAAGAGATACAAGATAATAATTTGAAAAAAAATTATGTTAATCAATTCATTTCACAGTTTTAACAAAGCAAATGACAAAAATTTAAGCACTTTTTCCAACGTTATCAGTGGCATAGGTCTAAATATCTCTTTGTCGATCTGTTTAAGGTAATGTTTAAGTGAGTTAAACACCACATTTTTCCAGCAATATCTGCAGGTTGATGAGACCTGTATCTTTGACCTTATTTTTCACACGAAATTTTGCAAAGTTTAGGTCTAATTAACTCCATTGTGGCAGTATCTCTATGAAACGGTGGGACAGAGTTTAGACTGTTTTCTGTCAGAATATGTCTGCTACAAGTGTGTATGTGAAGGAGACTTTTTAGCAGCTGCTCAGGTAGGCAGCTTAACTCTTTCATTTTTATTCCCAATATAGCCTGTTTAAACTAAAGAAAAAACTTCAAACACACTCGTAACTTTTTAATCTCATAACACAAGTTAATCTTTTTCAAAGGGTAACTCATACAATTAGAGTATAATAGGAGTGTCAAACTCATTTTGACCAAGGATCACATTGGCATTATAGTTTTTTATAAAAGGACTGGTCGTAACTGTAATGAAACTAGCTACTCGTTGACATAGTAAGAATTGTTACAAACACATGCATAACTCTAAAAACTTACTTCTACAAATAAGAGTAAAAAGGGTCACATAAAGTGTAGGGTTGCAGCTGGCCCCACAATCACAAAATTGTCTATTTTTGTCAGGACAGTATGTGTTCAATGATATGATCTAGTGCAGGTATATCCAAACTGCGGCTCGGGGACCTAATGCGGCCCTCAGACCCATTTCTGTTAGCTATCAGACCACCTCAATACTTTGCCCACACAGAGTCACAGTGAGATGAACCCCTCCCCTCTCAGCGAGAGCAAGCAGCCCTGGGCAGCTCACCAGAGGCGATTCACCCAAACACCTGGCACCTCAACCTCCAACCACCACCAAGCGTTCCCTACCCTGCATGTTATTGGTTGGTGGGGAAACCGGAGTGCCTGGAGGAAACCACCCAGACATGGGGAGGAACATGTAAACCCAACACAAAAAGGCCGAACCCGCGACCTTCTTGCTGTGAGGCCATAGCGCTATCCCCTATGCCAGCGTGCCGCCAAAAGTCTATATTAAGAATTATATTGTGCACTGTGGTGTTTTAAGCCCTAATTTGTCTTTGTCTAATTTTAAATATATATATTTTTATGCATGTTCACTAAAATATGGTCCTCCATGTAGATTGTGTTTCAAGATGCTGCCCTTGATGAAAAAAGTTTGGACACCACTGATCTAGTGCCTCTGCTCAACTCTAGCTACTATGGCAGAACTGCAGAAGTTCCCAAAACCAGGAAGTACAATCGGCCAGTCAGTGAACAGAGAGAATACTGTATTTTGGCAAGAACCAACCAGGTAAAGCAGACTGTATGTTCTCCTTCTTGGATTTGATATTGTTCCGTTTTACTTCATGTTTACCTCACAGAAGTGAACAAACCCCAGTGGTGCAATGCCAGACAGTTTCCTCAAAGTATCCCCAAAATACCCCACATACTACCCTGCAGAGTCCAGAAATCAAACATTCTTACTATGTTGTGCGGCCCAAATAATTAAGATCTCATACAGTAGAGAATTATAAGACCTACATCTAATCGCATATCATTCATTACACACGGGTAATGTTTTTGTAGCGAGTCCACTTTCTCTTCAGTGTGAAATGAACGCTGTCACGCCACACAATGAGTTTCACTGTGGAGGCATTTATTTGGCCCTGGTACAGTCAAAGTGCTTTTGTTTGTAATTAGTTTTAGCAGGCGTTCACATTAATCAGTGTTGTTTTCAGACGCACTTTTAAAAATGAGATCATACGTTTCACAAGATGAATGGACAGCCCTGGTTCGGTCTGTTTACTCTGCTTTCTTTGCCAAACAAAAACATGGGGCACAAGGATTTACAAGTCAGCGTCTGAAGCCAAAAGATGTTTTAGTGTTGTTGTAATCGCAAAAATGGAATACAGGAACCCAAAATTACCCAAGTGTAGTAACCGCTCTTACAGCACATTTTACTATAGTGTCACAAATGGTCAATATTGTCACTTTTTTATCTGGTTTACAGTACAGCATTGAAAGTGTAACAAGGTATTAAACCATACCAGCTTATCAATGTCTGATCTCATCAGATTCAGGAGATAAGCAGGATGGGCCTGGGCAGTACTTGAATGGGAGACTGCTGGAACCTCAGAAGCCACAGAGGGACGACTGAATAAAAATTGACCTTGTGCATAGAAGTTGTTATTTTCAAACTGTCAGACTTTAGCATTAGCATTCCAGACAAACACATCTTTTTATAAACATACTTTGGTCCTTTGGTGAAATATTCTCCTTGTTTTACAGTATTAAACACATTTTCAGAGAAAACCACCACAACTCACTGTTCACTGCTTGATCTTAGTATTTTTCATTTTAGACTGAGGCAGTAAACCCCATAGAAATGAACTAAACAGGAAATGAACATGCCAACAGGAAGTTAGCATTTTTGAAAATAAACAAAACCAACTGACCTCTGTGCACAGAGTCAATAACTGTTGTATCTTTAGGCAAGACACTTCACTGACATTGCCAAGTATGATCTGGTGTTTAATGGTTTGTAGTAGTTGAAGGGGCACATAATGTCAGCCTTGCCTTGTTAGTTTGCCCAGGGCAGCTGTGGATACTATAGTAGCTTATCACTACCAACTCTTGATATCTTGAAAAGCTCTGCACTGTTATGTAATATAATTCAAGTATAAGGGTCCATTGGTCGATTTCACTTTCTGCTCTACTGCGCATGACACCTGCCGAAAGAGACGCTTTCGGTCTAATGGCTCCTGAAGCTTGAGACAGTGTTTTTCTCTGCATTTTCTCACTCACCTGAATGTAGCATGTATGAAGACAAATTTCATTCACAAATGTTGATTTAGCAGCATAACTTTGTTTTCGCACAGTCATAAACTCTTACAGTTAGCTGACAACAGTGCTGGTTAGTGTTGCTGCTACAGCTTGTACTGTCAGCCGCGGCTCATTCTGCTATCTAGTATATAATCCCTCTATTGCTAACAATAATTGCGGTAGATTTACTGTCTTTTAAATGAACTATGCATCCTCAGTGGTGGTGCCCTCCTACAGCTGTTTTGTGTAATTACATGAATCAAATTGAACTAATCAAATAAGGAATAGACACATTAATAAAATATCGGTGCTAGGCGGTAAAACTGGGAATAGTCATTTTAAAATAATCCTTTCATTAACTGGAGTAGAGGCACAAACATTAAGTCGAAATGGTCTCACTTTAGTCTGTATTTATGCATTTTATAACTTTCTCTGTGGGCAGTGTGCAACCTGCTTATGACATGATATAGCTTTTAATATGTATCGCCATGGAGACAAGCAGACACACACATGTTTTATAAATTAGGTTTGGCCAATAAAGCCTATGCTGTGCGGTGAATTTCAATCCTCTGATGACTCTCTTTCTTGCAGCAGACATGCAGGTCATAAATCATACAGGTGTGGCGACTAAATGTAAGCATAAGTGTATTAAAATTCAAAGTCGGTAACACGTCTTGGGCGAGAGCGTGAGAAGATCTCTGCTGTACTTGACGTGATGCTAGCTGGCAACCTCCAGACATCATAAGCCTGGGAGAAAAAAAAAAACACTTCTTCCTCTCAAAATCCTATTCTTTCTGTTTGCCTTTAGTTTGTGAGAAAATAGCTTCCGATCGATACAGTCTACCCTTGACTGGAGCGAATC
Source organism: Mugilogobius chulae (assembly GCA_038363315.1). NCBI lineage: Eukaryota > Metazoa > Chordata > Actinopteri > Gobiiformes > Gobiidae > Mugilogobius > Mugilogobius chulae. The sequence goes on from CM076396.1 coordinate 25,989,003, forward strand.
AAAAGTATAATCCTTGCTCTGTTACATGTGAAGGCTTCCGTTATACCTGAGTCAGTGAAAAGCATGAGTTCAGCGCTTTTACTGTGGGAAAAAAGAACTAAAAAAAATGTATAAATCTGCTCTGTCCTGATATGAACCAAACACCACACTGCGTTTTGACAGAGAAGCCTGGCGGCCATCTTCAAACTCCTTTGAGGCGGCTGTTTTGTCACTTTTTATCTTCACGGTTCACTTCAGATTCGTTTTGTGGAAAAATCTAAGCCTTGTCTGGAATTATTTGACAGGTTTAGATGGGCAGAAAGGACAACACAGAATACATGCTTAAATCCACATGGGGTTTGGTAATTCACTAGTGACTATGTGCAAAACTCACTATGTTGAAAAATAATAATCTTGGTTTAGGAGTTTATATAATATAAACACTAAATCACATTAAACACTAAATCCCATTGTTTTTGCCACTAAATTGTTTATGTAATATTAACATTGCATACTGACAATTTTACTTATATGATCACAAACATCCAAGCTGAATCTAGACCAAACTGGGCAGAATCAGGTTAAATTTAGATGAGCAAGACTAGATTTAGACCAAAGGAAGCTAAATCTTGACCAAACTAGGCTATACCTAGATCAAACCAGGTTAAATCTAGATATAGCAGGCATGTCAAGACAAAACTGGACCAAACCTGGCTAAATCTAGACTAGACCAGGCTAAAGCTGATCAATCTGAGCCAAACCTGGCTAAATCTAGACCAAGCCAGGTTAAATCAAGAAAGAAAAAAAAAAAAAACTAAAGCAGGCAAGCGACAATATACAAAACTAGACAAAACATAGTCCAAGCTAGACCAAATAGACTAAATCTTGGGCCAAGCAAAGCTAAATCTCGATCAAGCTGGAGTAGATCAGGATAAATCAAGACAAAACCGTAATAAGTCTAGACCAAACTGAGCCAAACCAGGCTATATTTAGACAAGCAAGACTGTTTAGACCAAAGGAGGCTAAATCATGACCAAACCAGGCTGTATATACGTATAAACCAAACTGGGCCAAGACAGAATAACTAAATTAAATTAAAATTTAGACCAAACCAGGCTAAATTTTCGCTAAACTATGCTGAATTTAGATTGAACAGAATCAAAACAGGCTAATTTTAGACAACTCAGGCTAATCTAGTCCAAACTAGGTCAAACAAACCAACTCTAGACTAAACGGGCCAAAAAGACAATAGCTACCCAAATTTTCAAAATCTGACCGACTGAGCCAAACCAGGCTAATCTAATGTGGCTCTTCCAGCACTGTACAGTTTACCAGCTCTTTTTGAAATCTGTTTTTCACATTTTATATTGATACCGTTCCATGTGTTTTGTTTCAGTCAAATCTGCTTTTACAAGTTCACTCAGAAAACCACAGAGCAGGATCTGTCTATAATTAGCTCTTGCAACATTTCATTTCATCACAGCTTTCAGAAGAGCTTTTAAAGTTTTATATTTGGGTTAGATTTTGACATATCTAGGCCAAACACAGGACTGACACCAGAGCTGAACCCAGAAGGAAAACATGACTCTGAGACAGACAGTGGCAGCAGCAGAAACATGTCAACAATGAAACGGAAGCTGCAGCCAAAGACACAAAACTCACATGTCACAATAGGATTAATGTCTTCAGATGATAGTAACCGCTGTACAGGAGCGACCAAACAGTCTTTTTTGTGAGTTAAATGTCTGTTACTGCTCATGTTAAGGTACGAAGCTAGGGTATATTAACATGGAAACCTGCCATATAAGATACCGGTCCATACAGATACGGTAGCAAAACATTAGCTGTCTATGTTGCCACATAACGAGAATGTCTTGGTTCAATATCCTAAGTTTTATGTTGCCCTACATTGACTTATTTACTTTTGTTTATTTGTTTTTGTGTGTCGATTCGAAGCATACTGTAGGCTAAGATTTAGAATTTAAGTAAAAGATGCTCCAGCTTTTCCATCGTTTTAATAATAATCCAATCAAAACACATTTCAAATAGTTTAGTTTATAATTATGAAGTGAAAGTGCACATAAAGTGACTTTGGATTTATTATTTCTTTTGCTTGCTTAAGTCACAGAAATGTGCCAATAATTGTATTAACATGTTGAGTGTGGAGGAAAATCCTCAAGTGATATATTAGTTATATTATTATGGCACACCTCAAATTCTCCAATTCTCTTAAAATTTTATTTTGAGCCAAAGCAAGTTATTGTTGAGACTTTTCAAGCAAACATTTGCAACTTTTGTCAATGAAACATAAAAAATTTAAATACTGTATGTATTCAATGTCAATATTTCATTTTTACTTTATTTACATACCACATTTTATAAATAAGATTGTTTCCAAAGAGAATATAATTGGAATATAAACACCCAATACTGAAAGCCACAGACAAACAATACAATTATTGATTTGAGCCAAAGTTACAGAGACTATACTCAGTTTCCACCAGCACAGATCATTTAATAATGTCCTGTTGTTCACTAAACTCCACTAAGTTCGCCTGTTGTTGTTGTTATTGTTGTTAGCATTGAGCTAACTGCTGTGAGCATATCGACACTTTTCACACCTAACAGCTGTGAAAAAAGCTTAAAATGCATCGAGCTGAACAATTTGCAGGTTCAGAATGCATTAGGTAAGTAACAAAACATGGACTGATGTAGGAAGTGTACATTTTAAGGAAGCAAAATGGGTATAGCACCTTTAATAGAAACATGGCATAAGACAAAAATAAATTGAGGTTTTGATTTTTTGTTGCTGCTGTTGTTTGCTTGTTTTTAAATGAAAGAATTATATATCCTTTCTTTCTGACTGCAAAAGCTCACACTGAGGGTTCAGCAGGCCACAAAAAATACAATACTTGAATCAATCACTGAGTGGGGAGGGCTTTGTAAAGCACTTTGTGATTACTAACTGTGAAAGGTGATGCAAATAAAAAAGAATATTACATTGTACAGTAACCATTTACAGGCAAAGTAACACAAATCTATGATAATTTCACACGTAACATGATTAAATCAGGGTTCAGTCATGTTTTGAAGCTGATTTGTAGTGTTCACCTGCTGAGAATAAAAGAGCAAGCCCTGGTGTGTATTTCACTCTGACTTTATGAGGCCTTATTGTGATGGATTCGCCTTGTACACTTAACAAAATCTCACAGAACTGTTCTAAAGGGAAGCGGCTTATGTAGCAATTGCTTATGTTATCAAAGTCAACAACTGCCGCCACTTGTGACAGCAATAAGGCGAGAAATGAGCCAAGTATTTCATTGTGCGCTCCAATCAATATCCTGTAATATTGTAGTTTCCTCTCGACAAAAACCTTCAAGGCTTGCTTTTTTAACAAACCACTTATTATGACTCATAATCGATCAATACAGTCATTATAAAACAAACAAAGATCAGCAAAAAAGAAAAGAAAGCTGCACAAGGATAATGGGTTTTGATTTTTGAAACTTTTATTCCTCTGACCTTCGAGTTTTGCAATTTTTAACAGCAATTATTCTGCTTTGAATCGTGATTTCTACACTTTTATTTTCATTTGCAGATATTGTGAGATGTTGGTTTGGTGTGTCTCCCTCTCTCAGCCTTAAGACGTCCAAAGCATTTTAATAAAACAAATTTTATCGGTTCAGCATACTAACAATTTAGACATGAGTAGTGCGGCTGTTTCATGAAAGGTTGCAAAAACGTTCAGTAAAATTCTAGCCTGTTTTTTTCTCTCATAGGTTTGACTAAATCATCTAAAATTCAAACTAAAACTGTTACTGAACCCTTTGGAGCACAAGCAAATGGCTGGAGTCTTTTTAAAGCTGCAACCTTGTAGTTTTAGTGGTGGCCATCTTGTGAATGGATTAGTTTATCCATTCACAAGATGGCTGCCACTAATGCCAGCAGAAAGGTTAATGAAGAATTTTGAATCTGATAAAGTTTTGGGGAACGGGTAAGGTTAAGGGAATGGCTATGCTATTTTTCGTCAAAACATAGAAAACATGATTATAATAAAGATTTCGTTTAGCTTGTTTTTACCCAGTTTGGTTGTTTGGTGAAGTTCATTATTGTATAACATATGTGTAGTGGAATCAAGCTCCGGTGATCAAAAATGGCAGTGCTGTGCTTCAATGGCGTTCGTAGCCATCATGGTCGTTAGCATAGGCTTTTGCTGATGCGCCACAGGCTATGGAACATTTGCAGTTGCGTTTCCCCCCATAATTCTTTGCACAGGGAGCGGGACGTTTTGACCAATCAGAGCGGGAGTTACAGTGGGAGCAGCGATAGCCAAAGCTAGAGGGATTTTCCCACTGCAACAACAATTGAGCGGCCACTGGGGCTGAATTACAGCAGCTACAAGCAGCAATGTCCTCTCCAGATAATATAATAGATCCATGAGGAGAATCCACAAATGTTACCTAGCAGCCACATTGCAAATCTGGCCCAAAATCAACATAAATAACACAGAAGTGACAATGCGACAAATTATTATATGTGTAACACTTTGATTATGTTAAATAATTGTTTAACTGTGTCAGTTGTGGGTAAATTGTCTTTGGATTTTGGCGCTTTTTGATAACACATGTGGATTGATTCTGTTTTAGAACTTAAATTAATTCCTTTAACTTTCTACTTTTATTGGTCAATTTCTTTATAAATTGTAACTTAACACACAGGTGGGATAGTCTTAACACAAAGAATATCACACCGAACTAAGTCAAAAGTAGAAACATTTTATAATCTGGGCTTTAAGGAAAGAGTTTGGCAAAGTAAAGAATATAAGAGTTTAGGCCTCGATAGCAACAGAAATAAACGTATTACCATGGAAACCAACTCACTTTCTATGGCACTAACCCAACAGAAAACATAACCTTTTCTTTAACCTGGACTCTGAACTTTCTCACATCAAATGACCAAACACTGCAGACTGTTCTGGACACAACCCAGGCATTAACTTTTGGAAATAAACTGAAGTTTGTGAAACCATGATAAGAAGAAGAATAACCTGCGAACAGTTTCCATTTATTTATTTATTTTTGGAGATTAAAGTAGACTAAGCTGCAGGGAAAAGCAGGTATTTTCTCTGACTGAAAGGTGAACTGAAATGATGCGTTTTCGAGATGAAGGCGAGTGGAAAGTGGACCACAGCGGGGGTGAGTGGGAGGTCTGTGGGTGATGCGGCTCTAATCTACACTCGGATTCTCGCCCCACGCTGAGCTCAGGTCCGCCCCGCTCATACCACCCCCAAACTCTGCTGCGCACACACTCCAAACCAAACGTGGCATTTACACAGGAAGAATAATCAAACAAGAGGAAGGACAAACAGTTGTGTTGTTACGTTCTGATACTTTCGCCCACTGTTGAGCTGAAAGACGCCAAGGTTTTCTTTTATTCTTCAAACACAATGGCTCTATTACAAGTTTTTCTGTTGGCTTCGATCTCTACTAAAGTAAATATCACTCAATGAACTTGCTGCCCATGTGTCCACACACGATTCTACTTCATAATACAACTACTCTTTTCTTATGAGATTGAAATGAATGTGAGTAGAGTATCCAATATTTGTGCTCAGGGAAGAGTAAAGTTACTTCAAATAAAGTGACTTACAGGTGCAGTATGTAACTTTTTCTTAGGGTCTGTTTTGTATGCTTTTATTTTGTTTACAGTGTTCCAAGATATGGTATTTAATTCCATTTATTTCCATGGAAACAAGCATGATTTACCTTCAGAATGTATTGACTCTCGCCGTCATTTTTCAATGAGCCGCTGTCAAGATAATTGAGAAAAATGATAAGAAGTGAAAATATTTAGATGAGTGCCGAGTACAAGTCACTAATGTGCTGTTTGAACCATCAAAGATAAAACTACAGATGCCGACAGGGGCATTTTTAACTGTCATATTACAGAAAATTATACAAACACACGCACAAAAAGAGATAAACATATGACATTTCATAACATTGTCATAGATTGAGGAGAAGACTACTATTACTACAGACTTGACCCTTTAGGCGCCAAGGTTTTTATTTTGAAATCCAGTCCAGTAAATGTACAGACTATAAACTTGATCTTGAAAAATCCAAACTTCAATTTCTCGCTATTATTTTATGCATTTACTGGTACAGAATGGAATATAGATTTTCCAACTAGAACTAAACGAAGCTGAGAATCTAAAGTCAAGAAAAGTAGAGCCTAGAATGTCTTACTGCAGAATTGCTACTTTGGCAACTAAAGGGTTAATTATACTGAAGTAGGAGTAAAACTGGGTAAACCAAAGAATAAGGACGCGCTCTTTGCTACCAAACACAAGCGTTCAGAATCATCCAAACATTACTCCACATACACACACGCACTCTCTTGTGACGAGCCGGTGTCAGAGAAAGAGATATCATGAACTTTGCCACCTACATGAGAAAATATTGCTAAAGAAAATCATTTGTTCAGAACACAGAACATTATAACAGCAACCTGATTGCCTTTTAACTCACAGAACCTCCCCGCGATGTAGCTTCATCACTACGCCTCAAGTAAAGCCAAACTCTCCCTTTTTTTCATGTAAACGTCATTGGGTTCCAACTTCCAATCTTTTAGTCATGCACTGAGTTTGTTTCTTTGTCTTAATCCCATCAGGAGTTATGTTTTTTTTCTTATCTCTCTGCCAAAAGTGGCATCACAGCAGCGCAGCAAACAGGGTTGTTTATTGCTGAAACAGTTGATTCATTTAGGCTAAATATCATATTTTGGAATTATGTATCGCAAAATGTATCAAGATTCACAGTATATTGTTTTAGTCTGCGTTTATTGTATTTAATATCTATAAGAATATCTCAAATTTTTAGGGGAGATCCAGCAATGAAATGACAAGGCTCACACGGGGGAGTGCACTTGCCCCCCTGCACCCCTACTTCCCACAGTTATGCTTAAGGAAGTACAATTTTATGAAAAAGTTGCCACCCACCTTTGTTGATAATTGTACTTGGCTTTGCAAGCTTAATACGATAAGTAGATGAATGAAAAATTAATGAAACTTACTACAAGCAAAAGTCATCCTTTAAAACCCACTCACGTAACTGTAATGCTTTAGAACGTATCCATAAGCGTTTTACTCTTTGTATAATCTTTCCTCACTTTCTTTATTATTACATGTTCTGAGGCGAAAACCCTTTTAATGAAGCAGGACAGAGCAGAGAGTTCCAGGGCGACACATGGACCAGAATTATGTTTGACTTAGATTCAATTATGTTCATGCCGCTGTTACGTTTAAACTGGAGCCTGTGGGAGCTGTCATGTTTAACAAGTGCTTTTAAAAAACAAGATTCTAGTCCGCGGGAGTGTGCACTGTGTAAGCAACTTCACATAAGTTAGCTTTTAATTGTTACAAATGTACTTACGGCTTTTCACTGTCACTACTGTTAACTCTTCTTTAACAATGAAAGCTTCAACTGCCTGTGCACATATTTACCTTTATGTTCAATCGTATTTGACTGCATATCTGCTTTGGAGGAACGTAGTCATATCTATACACTATTCCATTTATTTTAACGAGCTAGCACATAAACGTCTTTAATGTTGTTTGGACAAAGACACTTTATGTTGATATTTATTTGTCAAGCTTACACCTTCAATAATCTACAGTTCACATATTAATGTATAGCGTTTTTTGAGAAAAACAATACAAAAAAGATTGTTTGTGCAGAATGACACTGCAGGTAAGAAGTCTGTTGTGTGGCTGTATGCTAATTTTGACACTTATCACTAATGCTAGCAAACAGAGCCAAGCAGTGCTACATGCAGTGTTGAGAATAACAAGCTACAAACACAGAGTTAATGTGAGAGACTTATTACTAACAAAATACTTACTTACAAGTAACAAACTCACATGAAATCCCATATTAGATCAGTGTATACCACAGGTCTTCCCCAGAGAGCGAATCACACTAAACAAAAACTTTTAGCGGTTGCATATCATCTTTGAGTTTGAGCTAGGGGCACAGTGAGGTGTATATGTGTATCTACAGAGGGATTATTTGTTGTTGGTATTTGTGCAGCCGGATAGCAAAAAGAGCCACATCTGACTGACATAAGCTGTAGCAGCAACACTAACCAGCGCTGTTGTCAGCTAAAACAATTTTTTCTTGTGGTATACACTGATCAAATGGGTAATTTCATGTGAGTTTGCCACCAAAAACAAAAGTTATGCTGCTAAATCTACATTTGTGAATGAACTTTGTCTTTACGACTCATACACATTTCAAGAGCCAAACGTCTGTCATACCGGTTTAAACCTGATTCAAACAGCTCAAACAGTTGAGTGGAAAGTGACGTCGACCGAAAATCCCTCTACAACCATTATGTAATTGATAGTATACACAGTTGGTGTATGTAGTTTATAACATTGGATTTTAAAAGTGTAATATATGATTCTATGAGCTATCGTTTGCTTCCGAGCTACAGGCTGGAAACTGTAGATAGTATTGAACACAAAAATACTAGTCTAATGTTACTAATTACATTTGTAAGAATGTAATTAGTTAATACATATTTAATAGTAAATACTATTTACTGTTAACTATGTATTTATTTTTTCAAATCAATGTATTGGATTACTGTAACTTTTCTATCAGGGTGGAATGCCACACAGATAATGGAACCAAAATGGCCTTTAACTCCTCTTCATAAGCCACATGGAAAAACCTGACCTCAAACTTTCCAATCCTAACCAGGATCTCTTTTTTGTTTGTTTGTTTTTTAATTAAATATCGCAAACCTATGTACATGAGTACATCCTGTTCAGTTCATTTCTATAGGGTTTTGACTACATCAGTCAAAAATGAATAAATTACTAGGAAGCTCAAACAGTAAACACCTAAGCTGTGACCCAAACCCTGTCTCTGAAAACATGTTAAAGACTTTACAAATCAGGACCACCAATGAGACGTGTTTGTGTCTAAATGCTAATGCTAACAAGAAATGCTCGTACAGAAGTTAGCTTTTATATATATAACTCTGACATTCTATGCACAGAGTCTAGGAGAATGACTGAGTATTTTGTTTATAGCCACCGGAATGCACTGTTGTTTATGACTCTTGATAAAAAATATCTCCTTCTGATGGCAGTTAAAATGTCTAAATCTGTGTTTACATAGGAATCCAAGGTCTGTGTGAAGAAGTTGTAGTCTGATTTAGCTGGCTTAGTAAAATAAATGTGTTAGCGCAGCATGGCACACATGTTACTGTTAGATAGTGCTAATGTCTGTGAAAGCTCCTGGCCTTTTTAATGCCTCATACCTGCTTCGCATTTGCATAATCCTCATCCAAAGTGCGAAGTGCGATAAGCTGCTGGTGGAGGTGGTCCCTGTCAGCGCTCTGGTCCCCGAGGTAAACACAAAAAGCATATAGAGCAGTGATAATGGCTTAGCAGGTCTGCTCTGGGACTGGGCGCACATCACTTAAAACAACACAGGAAAATCAGAGGTGGCAAAGCTCGGACAAAGTTTTCTAAAAGTCGAGATAAGCGTGACCACTTGGAGACACAACTCTCAGGGGGGTTAAGGCTTATCACTGCAGGCTTCACTAAGCAGCAGTTTGGAAACATCTGAAGTGGAAGAAACTTTAATGCAGCTAATGAAGAATGAATGATTTGTCTGTGTCTTGATTCATTACACTTGTTTCTGTCTGCTACTTATCTGCCCAAATCTTCTTGTCAGTGATTCCTGTTAAGCTGTTTCATATGTAGAATTCAGTTGCTGGGTTTATTTTAGTTAGTGATTCTCTGATCGGATACTGGGATTGAATAACAATGCTGATCCATAAAATTAGTTGGATTGAGTATTGGCATCGTCAGGCATTATTCTGGCTAAATTTTACGTATTAAGACTTATTTACTCACTGATGTTGACCCAGATTGTCCCATGTTTGAATTTTCGTTAGATAAAGTTTTTAAGTTGTGCGTGCACAATAAATAACAGTTTAACACTTCAATCCATTTCCTAACTACCTGCGAATGAAAAAAGCTACATTGATTGATTTCTGGTATCCGCAGTACCTAAAACTAAATATCAGTCTATATCGGAACTAAACATAAACTGTCATATTTGAGACTGACTTCCAAAACATACAGCCAAACATGTTAGCTACCTTAACAGAGCTAAACGAAAAGTGTGATGTCAAGAAAAGTGGCGCGTGGGGTGATAGAGTTGTGAGTGTACGTGTGTGCCAAAATGGCTGTTTCATTATTTATGACAACAAAATTGCAGACTGAAGTCAGATGTGTATAAGAATCAGGGGATTGGTGAAACACTGATTGACAGAACAATGACAACTTGTTCAGAGAAAAATAAAGCTATATGTTTCACTCTAAATAGAATAAAAGAGAAGAGAAACAACAGTAGTTCTCAGAAAGACTACAAAAAGATGTCCCAGTGGAACTAAAGGATGGGTAAAATGCAGAGAACAAACTTCCAAATGAGGAAATAAAAAATGTTCCTTACTTAACCTATGTCCTGGTTAAAAGCACCTGGTCAATGTTGCAAAGTTGGTTTCCTTTATCATTAATAAAAGCAGACACCAACCAAATGTAGAATATGCACCTGCCCCTCTTGTATGCACCTGTCACTCTGCACCAGTCATTATGCACCTGTCTCTCTGTCCTCTGCTCCTGACATCTTTGCACCTCTCTCCGTACGTGTCCCTCTCGTTTTGGACCCATCTATCTGCACCTCCAGTCCACCCGTAACCCTGAGCATCTGTCTTTGTCTTTGCACCTGCTACTCTGTTCCTGTCATCTCTGTGCACCTGTCCCTTTCTCTGCATTTGTCCCTCTCTTTTTGCACCTATCTCTGTGCTCCTGTCCCCCTGCAACCTTTTGTCTCTGTGCACCTATTCCTTTGCACCTGCCCCTCTCTCGAACTTGTCCCTATCATTCTGTACCTATCCTTTGCACTTGTTCTGCCCGGTCCTTCTCCTACTTTTGTCTCTTTGCACATGTCCCTCTTTCTGCACTTGTTCCTCTCATTTTTCAGCTGTCCCTCTCTACCTGTTGTCTCGTGCACCTTCAATCTGCACCTGTTGTCTGTGCATCTATCCCTTTGCACCTGTCCCTCTGTACACCTGTCTCTCTTTCTGCACTTGTCCCTCTCATTTTGCTCCTGCCCTCTGCATCTGTTGTCTCTGTGCACCTGTTTCTCTGCACCTGTTGTCTCTGTCACTTGTCTCTCTGCACCTGTTGTCTCCGTGCACCTGTCCCTCTGCACCTGTTGTCTCTGTGCACCTGTCCCTTTGCACCTGTCTCTCTGCTCTTGTTGTCTCTGTGTACCTGTCCCTCTGCACCTGTCCCTTTGCATCTGTTGTCTCTGTGCACCTGTTTTTTTCTGTGCACCTTTCCCTCTGCACCTGTTGTCTCTGTGCATATGTCCCTCTTTCTGCACTTGTCCCTCCATTTTGCTCCTTTACCTCTGCACCTGTTGTCTCCGCACCTGTCCCTCTGCACCTATTGCTCCATGCACCTGTCCCTCTGCACCTATTGTCTCTGTGCACCTGTTCCTCTGCACCTGTTGTTGTGCTCTATCGTTGCACCTGTCTCTCTGCTCTCGTTGTCTCATCTGTGTCTCTCCCTCTGCACTGTCTATGCACCTGTCCCTCTGCACCTGTCCCTGTCCTGTGTGTGCACCTGTCGTCTCTGTGCACAGATGATAGAGTCGTCCGTGAGTCTTCAGAGTCTCTTCAGAGCCTGTTCACAGCTCGGAGTGAATCCAGCAGCTTTCACTTTTCTCCACTTCAAAAGTCCTGCAGCAGTCAGAGAGAGCTGAGCCGAGCAGAGGCAGAGCAGCTTTATAGGCTCTGCAAAGTTTGAGTGAAAAATTATCTTTCTAACTCATACGTGACCTCTTCCTCTCTGATGAAGTCTGTGTTCCCAAACAAAAATAAATGTGTTAGTGTGTTCTTTAGCTAAAACTGTGTTACAAGAATTACTGTAAATGAAAAGCTAAGACAAGTTTATCAAAAATAATACATGAACAAGCATATTGATAGCTATTTACATTAATAATATTTTAATTTAACTGTAATTTTCTTGGATACTATAGTAAATATAATTATTTTGACAATGGGAAGATATATTTGTGACGAGTATTTTTGTCTAGTAAGACATTATTTAATTTGGGCATGTCACTTTGGATGTTTTGCACGAAATAACAGGGCCAGGGCTTCATTGCTTTACTAGTTTTCTGTGTTTGTTAGGGGAGAATTGATTTAAAGGTTATTTATTGTTAAAAAAATAGTCCTTTTAATCATGTATGGTTTAACTGTCTATTTCCATTGACTCTGCAGCTGACTCAGATTACATGCTGTCATTTTAATTTTGATCAGAATTTGTCGACTTCATTATTGAAGAATAAAAGAATAAATAATAAAAAGTCTGCAATCAAAAACATATATTTAAATGAGTCTAGGTACAAATAAGAACACTGAGCCAATATAAGACATACCATTCTTTACTCACAACCTTTTCCCAGTGTCCAAACCTGAGACATTCTCTTCTGTCAAACTGATCATTTTCACCACACATTTGCTTCTTGTTTGTTGTTTTTGCCCCAATCATAGAAGAGCAACCCGAATGCATTGTAGAGCGTGTGAATAAAACATGAGAAACATCCATGCCGGGGCAGTGGGGGAGGAAGGGGCAGTGTCAGGCTGAGCTATGGAGAAATGATAATGATGAGAGCCGAGACGAGAGACTATTTTTGGAAATTCTAAAACTGAACCGACAGCTTTAGCAGACGGATTATTACAGTGATACAGCAGCAGCAGCAGCACTTTTGCATTCACAGCATCAGAACAATGAAAATATACATTATTTATGTTTGTCATTCTTCAGTTTATGTACAGCAAAATGGTTGTTAGGACGTTCTAAGAAAAACAGCGGCAAATCCTAACATGACTGGTATAGTTTGGCATCAAATGTGCAGTCCATGAAGAGAAAATGTACATTTTATAAAGTTGATAGGAAGTTGAAGTGAAAGTCTATCACAAATGCAGGGGCAAATCACACCAGGCTCTTTTTTCACTTTTTGTTAAATTCATATTACAAAATAACAATATTTCAGTTATATATGATTGTTGGGTAGCTAAATAGGTTCACGTTCAAAGCTCTGGTATTGTGAGGAGGTCAGATGGAGGACAAGAGCATATTTTTGTCATGAAAAGGTATTTTCCAAATTTCTAACGTGGTAATTTCTTTTAGTGACTAGACACAGACACTTTTTGTATCACAACAAAAAATGGCATTTTAGCTTCCTTTTATAAGAAATATTATTGGCCTCACCTTATTCCACCTGCCTGTAGTATAGTAGTAGTAGATTTATTGTCCTGTAAGGAAATTGGTTTGCAGTGAGTAAAAAATACACTCAGCAAAACACAAGCCTTCAACATCAAGTGGATGACAAACAACATAGAAAAACATTTACACATATAAAGCATGCAAAAAAACAGGCATCTACAAAGTACACATTAAAAGGAGATTAGTTTTTTGTCGTGAATGTGCTCAGTCCTTCTGAGCAAAATCTAAACGAATTTTTCTTAAATTAGGTTTGCTTGAATTTTAAAGTTTATTTAAAGTGAAGCTCATCCCCTAAACTCCACCCACAAACACATTTAAAATACAGCAAACTCATTAAAATGTATTGTGAAAAGGGCAAAGGTGGGCCTTAGAGAGGAGAGCAGCAGTGTGATTGGATTGACAGCAGATATCTGCAATTAGTGCTCAGTTTTGAGTGAAAAATACACGCTGATGTCACATAGAGTCTAGAAATTATATGAGAGACATGGCCAGTTTCTATTTTGACCTGAAACTTGCACTAAACATGCCAAAAACAAGCAATGCAGTTTAACCACAATATACACAGTTTAACAACCAAAAAAGTAGTTTTAAGGTTTAGCTTCTCTTTAAAGGGGCACTATGTAAGAAAAACAAACAAACAAAGTGATTTCCACTTTTGAACACCAGAGGGAGCCTTTCACATGCATTTTGCCTATTAAGCATGATGCCATCTAGCGTCAATAATCCACATTCCGGTCCGTAATAAAACATTTCAAATACGTATAAATGTATCACAGTTGATGTGGATTGGTTAAGTGCTTCTAAGTATTCATGTTGTAAAGAATAAATATGATTTAAATGTTTGTGGACTATATGTGATAATTAAAATTCCTCTCAATCTTACACAGTGCCCCTTTAACTGCCCAATCGCATGAGGCACAAATGAGTGTACTGTGGTTTAGCTAGCTGTTAGCCTAAAATACCTTTTGTCTATTTGAGATCACTCCACAAGACAGACAAGCTGACATGTTTCGCTATTTTAACAGAGCTTAACAGGAAGTGGAAGTTGGGCGGGACAGAATAAGGTGGATAGAATGTTGTAATGACACATGAATGCAACCTAAAACCTATGTATTATTAATATGATGCCTGTGACTATCAAGAAGTGAAATTATGTTTATTTTAAAAGATTCATAAACTGGCAAAAGTATGGTTAAATAGTAAAGCCTCAGATATGCTATTGTCAAAACTTTTGATTTGTTTTTTTATTTAGTAACAAGTGCATAGCCTGTCAGAGAGCAGAAACAAAAAGCATTGCAAGCCAAAAAAGTAATCCAAATTATGTTCTGCTAAAGCAATACCCAGAATCCCCTGCAGCTTGTCTAAACGACAAAGCCACAGGTATTTTTCTTCTTAAAATTGTGATTTGCTAATTGTGCCCATTTAAATTCTGATTTGACTGTGATTACGCTTTCATTCTGAGCAAACATTTGACTTTTGTTCCTGTCTCTATGTTGAATTTGTGACTAGAAAAGGACTACGTGAGCTTTGTGTAACCAGGTCAATATTTAGCCAGAAAAAGCGTTGGCCTTGGAAACGGGAACATGCAGCCACCCGTAGCCCCTCGCAGCCACAAATCAGATGAATGGAACTTCTGACTTGAGAGAGATTGAATGAATGTGGTGTCTTGCATGATAAATAAAAAACAAATCAATATTTTATTCAGAATCATGCACATCAGCTGCTCTCATGTATGTAGGATGCCAGCTTGTTTACCAGAAGCAGATGGAGCAGAAATGATAGAAAGCTATAGGCCTGATTTGCATCGCGTTGACTCAATCCACTGAACTCTTCTGGAGAGACTCTGTGAGGAAAGTTTTCTGAGAAGTTATGAAGGAATTACTTAAACAAGCAAGATCTGACCTTTTCTGAACAGTTTTTGAACATTTTTAGCTAAGCAAATATACAAATTATTGGTCGACGTAACTCTCCGCTCTACTGCTCGTGTCGCCTGCAGAAAGAGACGCTGTCTGGCTGGAGAAGCTTCTTTGATAAAAAGAACAAAAGCTTTGATCAGGTATGAACCGGTATGAGCTATGTCTGGCTCCTGCTGCTTGAGCAGTGTTATTCTTGCTGTTTTTTTTTCACTGATGTGAATGTTGATTTAGCATCATAACTTTTGTTTTTGCAAATAAATTATTGTAGTTAGCTGACAACAGCGCTGGCTAGTGTTGCTGCTACAGCTTGTGTCAATCAGTCGCAGCTCTTTCTGCTGTCCCAGTGTTGATATAATCCCTCTATACAAGCAAAAAAAAGAAATGAATAAAAATATTGAAAATATTGAAGCTAAAAGTTAAAATCTTGTGTCTTTAATTTGAGTAAGCTTGAATGACCATAACATACTCTTAACAGTATGGCCTTCAGGGTTACATGAGTTAGATCTGTTTGTTCACACGAGAATGCATCTATCTAAGAATTATATAATGTTTATTTAGTATTTCAACTCTGCATGTGACTTTCCACCTTCAGGAAGCACAGCCATGTTAGCTTAGTTGAGTGTTGTGCGTCATCTGAAACCCAGCAGTTCCTAAGTTAACATTCTATAGAAAACAAGCAAAAAAACATATCTATGGTGGGAGGGAATATACTTTACAAAACCATTACTTTGCAAAATTGTTTATTTGTCACCAGACTGCTTTTAGAGAAGAACATAGCCTTTCTTATCATTCTGTCTCATATTTAAATTCTAAAACAACGGCATCATTATTTAAAATGTCATGCCATTGATGAAAATACGTGTTATTCAATTTAGACTGGGACGGTTCGGAAATAGCAGCCGCACTGTTTCCAGATAATGGCTTATATTTAATTTAAGGTGAAATTGCTTTTACTTTGACAAAACACCAGTGAGCGCTGCAAGGCTGTCTGTACTTTTTATGGGTCAGTGGAACTAAACGCCTTTGTATTTATGTGGTTTGCTGAAGCTTATCCGTGAGCGAGAACTCGGCAGAAGAATAACATTGTGGTCTTTTACAAAAGCAATTTAGGCTGGCATGTGAAACGTATTGGCATAAACAAACCGGCTTATTCAATTACCGCAAACGCAACAAAATGGAAAGATCATTTAAGGCAGCACTTATGTTTTGTTCACCCGGGATAACTTCTTCTGTTGTAGTCACTGACCTAACACTAACCACGCCGGCAAAAGCAAATTGTTCCCTTAGAAGTGGAATTCTCTATGATGTTTTTGTTAAAGTGCGTATGACAAATATTTCAGTAAAACACAGTGAACATGATTATATTCAAGGTTGTTTTCTCCCAGTTTGGCTGATTAGGTTCATCTTTTGTCCAGTAGATATGACATACTGTATGCAGAGACAATCCCACACGTTACTTGGCAACCACATTGTAAAAAACAGGCCACAATCTACATCAAAAAAAGACACAGATGTTTTGTGATTTGGGCCAATGATGAGACTTTGCCAGCCAATCAGTTTCTGGTTTAAATTGTTTAATGTCTCAGGGAAACTTGTGTCCAGTTGTGTGTAAATTGTCTTTGAATTTTGGTGCTTTCTGACGACACATGGCGTGTGGAAGAATTTCATTCCAGTTCGAGTTTATTGAAATGCTAATAGCTAACAGTCAACTAGTGCTGGCCTACCTAAGTTTGTGCATAGCCAATCACATCAACGAATTGTCATGGCGTAAAGTTACTCTGTATCTAATAAGTTCTTTGTTTTTTCTGCAGTTATGTGTTAGTTTCTTATGAACAAACCTGTGTTGTATTCATTCCTTGCTATGGCTACAGTGTGCAGCCGAAAATGTCAGGGTCTGAGAGAGGTCTGTTCATAAGAAACTAACACATAAGTAAATACTCTGTTCAATCCAAGAGTGGCTGGCTTCAAACACGTACAGCCCACTTCCCTCTGGGAGCTACCCTTGCTACAGACTGGAACCACCTCATCGTACAGATCCCAAAGTCCATATATAGTCACCTCATGTGTGGCAATGCTAGCACGTGTTTATATTTTTCAACATTTATTCCCTAAAGACGAGTGAGGTTAGGATTAGGGCTGGAGCTAGAATATATTATTCTGGTAAGTTTACTGCTTTGTGAAAAGCTGGTGGAAGGCCAAAGGGATCTTTGAATTTGTGAATGCACAAATATTGCAAGAGAATCTAACCTGGCCAGTCAGATGGTTTATCTCACAATATTTGTGAATTCACAAACTCGAGATAAACCATCTGGCCTTCTAGCAACCTGATTGGTTTGAGAGTCCGAAACAGCTGTGCTAAGACGGGCTGTCAGCGCTGAGTCTGATTCAAGCTAAACAAAGATGGTGGCTTCCGTGGATGTGTTGTTTGCTGCTTTTGATGCAGTTTTAGCAGAAATACGGAGTAATTTCTTTTTAAGAGAAGAGCAGTATGTGTGACACGTACTTGTTCTATCCTCATGGACATTGAATACACCATACGAGTTGTTACTGTGATTGACTAAGCACAAAGCTCCCAATCAGCTTGAAGTATTTCATTAAACATCTCACTTCAAATCGAAGTGCAACACAGATCCATCTGACGGGAGCCAGGAAACTAAAGTTCTTGCATTTGATTCTTATAAAACATGAATGTTGGGAACATACAGTATTTTCCCCAAACACCTATTTATAAACTTAAAAAACAAAACAAAAAAAAACAACTTTTTTTCAATTTAGATTATACTATTACTTATTATGTCACTATTTATGCAGTGCTTTAACCTCGCTTGCAAAATAAATTTAACAAACAAATAATAGACCATGAATCTTAAAAAAAAAGAAGCTCTTTGGCCTGGATTTGGACTGCGGACGTCATGGTTTATGTAATATGTTCTGACACGAGCATCACACCTCTGGATTCACACTCACAGCTACAGCTTTTGGCCAGAGCAGCTCAAAATAAATCTATGGTGGAGAATCCGCAGGCGACTGATCTGGCAACGCGGCCATTGAGACTAAAGATGACAGACTGGACATGACAAAGAAAACATCCAAGGAAGACAGGCCCATGCAAGATTCAGTGTTTTCGAGCTTTTGTCGAGGCCACTTTTGAACTGTTGCCTCTCTTATTATTTAATGATGGGATAATATTAACGTAACTCAGATTTTCAATTAAAGTCACAAAATTAGATCCGACATTTGCCCACAGACGAGTTCATATGTATGAAACTACATTAAGCTTGTCAGGAACTCAAGTAAATTAGAATAATTACAGAGACAAATGTTTGTGTTTCCAGTTCTTTATGAACTGATGTAATTGTTTTAGAGGAAAAGTGCCTTAATGTATTTTGTAATAGATTATGTAGTTGCAGAAAAAACAAATCATGGATGGGAGCTCTTGTCATAAACTCTATATGCATCACATCATAACTATGTCTGATTGTCCCTGTCAAACAGAAAAAGAAACTGTTCATATTAATAGGCTAATATCTGTTAAAGGCACAATAGAGGGATTATCGGTCGATGTCACTTTCCGCTCTACTGTACATGTCTCCTGCAGAACAATATGCTGTCTAGTTGGCTGTGGAAACTTCTTTGATTAAAACAACAAACTGGCTGTTTCGATCAGGTCTGATCCGGTGTGACAAACATCTGTCTCCTGAAGCTTGAGACAGCGCCCCCCAGGTTGGGAACCACTGCTCTAGAATCCAAGCATATTTTTATTCTATTTTGCTAACTGTGGTCAGCATATTTTTTCTTAGCTTTTAAAATATTCCAAAGCATTTCCAAATTCATTAGGTAACACAAATTTCATATGTTTGTTTATTTACATTTTGTCCTCAGTTAATTCTAGTTCTGGGTGTATCCTTATGTCTCTAGGCGTTCAATTGACGTCTAAAAGACACCTATTGCATTTCTACCATAAATTCAGTAATTCACTACGTAGATTAGTAGTTTACATTTAAAATTTTTGGTGTAATCATGAGTAAATACTGACGAGTGGTTGGGACAAAGTGTTCAAGTTTTCTGAAAAAAGCAGTCTACCTTACACATTCAAGTTTTTTTTTTAGTTATTTCCGCAGACATTCCTATGTAAAAAGAATCATTTGTGAATTGAGCTTAAGTGTTCCCATTTGACTTGATTTGCTTCAATATCTTCACTTTGAAAGAACACTCAAATTGCAAAACTAAATCTGTGTAGTTTGTAATCCTAGCAGGGAGAAACAAAATGTGAAAACCAGACATGTAAATGTAAAAGCAGAAGAAAAGCGTCAGTTTGAAGGCCAGGCTGACCTTTGCTGGACGGAGCTAAATGCTCTCAGCCAGGATTTAAAAGTGTGTCCAGGATTGAGAAGACGCGACTTGGCAGCGAAAGGTGTTCAAAGGAATCAACAAACCGCTCGACCTGCTCAGAAAGAAAGACAAAAAAACACGATTTACAGAAAAATATTATTGCCAGCATAAGCTAATGAAATCTAACAAGAACTAAACCACATGGGGTCATACTGTGTCTGCGAGGGATTCAAAAAAATGTTTACTTGATATTGCTGCGTCTTGAAATCCGATGCCAAAGAGATTAGTTTATTGTGTTGTGGTAATTACATGGGGGAATTGAATAATTATATACAATACATCATTTGTGAAGCAGTAATCGACCTATACTCCCACCTGTCTGTTATTGTGCCTAGATAAATTCAGATTCAATTGCAAACTAGCATCAGGAGAATAGACCAGCTCTCCTAAGAGAAGAGCTAAAATATCTGCTTCTGTATAATTTAGTGTTTTGCCCACACGTTTTAAAATGCTGTACTGGATTTTTGGATTAATGTAGGCCTTAAAGTGCACGAGTTTGTGTGCTGTGTGCCTCTAACACCAGGCTCACACTGCATCCAGTCTGTATAGTCCAGCGTACAGAGGCTTTCCGTTTCTTGAAAAGTAATAAGAGGCTTTCACATAGCGATCCGTCCGCTCTTGTAAGCTGCACGGCTGTGCTTCAGTCATTCGATCTTTTTCATTGGAAGGAACTTTTTCTGGACTGTGGAGTGCTCAGGAGCCTTCTTGATGAAATTGTGAAAACAAGACATGACAAATCAAGTGAGTGCTGGTGAAGTGAATCTGGTGGTTTTCAAAATAAAAACATACGCGTCGACCTCTAATACAAATACGAAACAATTCTGGACACGATTGCATAACACGTAAATGTCCCGTGCTTATCCGTTGTGTGGCCAAAAAATAAACAGAAATAAACCTTAAACTGCATAAGTGTTTTTTGTTTACATCATGAAAGTATCTATAGAGGATTTTCAATCGTCACTTTCCGCCCTACTGTGCATGTGTTATGCAGACAGAGCTCCTCTAACTTATTTGAATTAAACAACGAAACAGGACAATAGTTAGCTGTTTTTATCAGGTATAAATTGGTCTGACAGACGTCTGTTTCCTGAAGCTTGAAACAGTGTTTTCTCTGCGTTTTTTCACTCACCTGAGTGTAAATTTTAGGGTTCGTACAATCGAATTTTATCATTAATGTTAACTTAGCAGCAGAACTTTTGTTTTCGCACAGTGACAATCTCTTGTAGTTAGCTGACAACGGACCTTTTTGACTTGTTTCCACTGTTTGCGTCTATGAGCGGCGGCTCTTCCTGCATAACGGCTGTGCGTTCATCGCCCGTGTTGATAAACAAAAATCCCTTTATACACATGCTCAGTGATTGCATGAATTGGATGTGGAATCAGCCTGTGAAGGTTAGCATTAGCCATAATGTTTACATACGAGTTGATTCAGTTGTTACGCTCTCAACTGGGAACTGATATTTTTAACTGAAATATTCCTAGTTGGAAACACAACTTTATAATAAAAAAATAAAAGTCTAATACTTATTAGTGTTATACTTAGTGTTAACAAAAGTACATACAAAAATGCTTAGAAACTGCTGGTAAGTAAGCCGAGTTATTTTATTTTTACTAGATTAAATCTGATACAGCGCCTTTAAACATGATTATAAGAAAAAAATATGAATAATTCAATAAAGATGAGATGAAGTCTGTAGGCAAACATGGAGCTCAAATGTAATTACTCATCAGTGCTTTTGGATCCATTTGGGAAATCATTATGTGAGCATGGAGACTCATGGTGGGCGATACTGAAGAACACTGCGAAATGTCAAATCAAATAGAAAATCATCTGTATTTTTACTAGTTCAGTACTTAATACAATTAAAGCAGAGGTCAGTCTACACTTTTGCAATGTCTTTTTGTGTTTAAACCTACTTTGGATGGTGTAGCTTGACCTATTATATGGCAACAGTCTTATTTATCTCCTCCATGGCAACAATGAGGAAACAGATACAGTCGACAACCTGTCTTATTTGGGTACGTGGCCTGCTGAGGGGGAAAGCAGCTCATGTTTTTAACACAACTAATTCAAGTTGAGTTAGATGTGCTAAGTCTTTGTTTTCATATTTGACACAATATATTTCTTTACGTTCATATTTGCTGTTGTAGTTGTTGAGCAGTGAGTGGTAAAGCTGATTCACTCTCAATGTTAAGTCTCCCCCACGGAGTCCCGTTAGTGGGCGTGGCCTTTGATGCCGACTGTATCTATGCCATCAGGCCAAGGTAAACGTCATATCTGTGAAGAGGTAACTGCTGGCTGTAATAAAAAGTGCATTAAACAATAAAAACACCCAGAGTAAAATGAATGTGTCAAACACAAGGCCCGAGGACCGGATGTGGCTCCCCACATTACCTCAAGATATGATGAGGTTTATTTTCTTCTTAGTTCTTGGGGTATTCTGAGAGTCTTAACCTTTTAAAATGATTTGTGTGAAAACTAAATAATTCCTTTTTCACGTGGATGTATATTCAGTTTTAGTCACTTCAACAAAAATATGAAAGATCAAACACAAAGACTAATATAAGTCAAAGATTTGCAAGGATAATTTCAGTTAACTGGCCTTTCGAGGAGGAGTATAATGTCAATAGCTTAACGCTCCTGCTCTATAAGAAATAGACAAAGCAATACTATCATCATATCAGGAAGAGTGCGGAGTCTGCACCAAAAAAGTTACATAGTGCATCTTTATTGTGAACATGATTACATTTAAGATTTCTATTAACTTTTTTGCTTGATTTATAATTGTCTTTTGCCCAATGACAAAATGTAGAGGTAATTCCACCACTGTTACCTAGCAACCACATTGTAATTATGAGCCAAAATCCACATAAATGACACATACGTTATGATTTGACAAATGATAATGTCTTGTAAAACTTAAAGGAAGGCCTTCTGTTATAGAACTCAAGCTACTTCCTGTGGTTTTAAACTTTTATTCATAAATTTGTTCATAATTTAACTTAACTGCTGTTAAACTATAAGAAATATTCATCACTATCACACCATATTAAGTCAAAGTTCGATAAATCCGCAGACAATGTAAATAATGATCATTTGAATAAACTGATGACAGCTCAATGTGTTGACCTTTCAGGACTTGTCACAGTTGTAGACACATACTGAAAATACAAACACATTATAATGAGGCAGCAAAACAGAAAGATAATAGTCTCGTATATAGACAGCGCTGACAAATGGTTTATGTTCGTCACATTAGTGTTTAGAGTCAGAAAGCTATTTCCAACTCAATTTTCTAAAGTTCACTTCTCAAAAATACATTTGTGGTGATTGATGAGACACAACGAACATTTTATTGTCAGACTTTTGTGGCCTGCTATGTTTTTTATTGTCTGGCTGAACATTATGAAGTCTTTATGTGTTTTGTTAGCCGTGACACTAACTGTGACTTAGTTTTGATTTGCGGAAACGTAATTGGAGGCTACCATTAACTCTCTCATTGTATTAGCATAGAAGCGGTTTTTTGTATGGAATGTAATGCCTTGTATCTAAACTTTATGGTCTTAAAATCATATCAAAATAAAGTTTGGCTCATTTACCTATACTATCTTCTTCACAACAATAGATACAGTCGGCATTGTGTCATTTTTGGGAGCGTGGCTTGCTGGGGGGAAAGTTGCGTTGGAAATCCTATGTTAAGGCAATGGGAAGCTAATCTCTTTGCCTCTTTTAACATGTTTTACGATGGATTAAGTGCATTTTAAACGCAACTACTTAAAGTCGAGAAACAACCATGTTTAAATAGAGGTTGTTCATGTGGCGTGTTATGTCAGAGAAGTAAACAGAAAGTCAGAGAAAGATGTTGAAACAAACCGGGCGGCGCTAGCATCACGTTAGCATTTAGCTTGGACCTGTTGTTAGCATTGTTAGATATATATTTGGACCAATGGATCACTTTGTTCATCTCCATGTCTTCATATCTATATTTGACACAATATATTTCCATATGTTCTTATTTTCAGTTGTACTTGTTGAGCAGTGAGTGATAAAGCTGTTCTGATTCACTCTCAATATAAACTTTCCCCCACGCAGGTTCATTATTGGACTTGGCCAGTGATGCAGACTATATACAGTATATGAGTTAGCTCATTAAAAAACAACTATTTTCCGTGAAATGCACAGCTAAAATTATCTAATTTCAAACTTTCTGACTAAAGCTTTATACTTTTAACCTTTAATGCCAGATTGCCAGAAGAAAGATGTTTAACCCATCAGTAAATTAGTTTTCTTATTTCATGCCAAATTCCCATGTCAGAATTTTGTGGAACTAAAATATTCTACATCACATTAACAATTAAAGCTCATGCTGTTAAAATGATTCAAATCTTAATTAAAAGTGCACTGTGTAACTATCTGGAGGTGAAAAGTCAACTAACAATTCACTAGAATTAGAAAGCTAAAACCAGACTTTGGGAAATTCTAAATGGACCCTAATACATTTTGTGCCATGATATGAAAAAATAGAACACTTACCACTTTTCTAAAGAAATATACATCATTCGGTTCAAATAACAGTTTATTTTGTGGCCATGCAAGTCTGTGAAGAATTAAGTTGATTTTTATTATTTATTTAGTGCAACCTTGATAACAAAAACATGCTTTTATTCAAGTCTATTTTGGGCCAAAAAGTTAGACAGAGCGTCTTTAAAATATATGAATGAATCCAAGTCATTCTACGTATTGTAATAGGCAAGGTTAAATACAGTATCTTCAATTGATTTGAGCATAATTCACTTGTCAAGAAAACATAAATAATAAGTCTTTTGTGGTTCAAACAAGAAAATATATGTTGAACAAATTAATATAAGAAAAAAACAATGCATGAATTAATAAAAAAAAAGATAAAAAAAGTGCTCAGATCGTGATTTTGCAGTGAATAGTAAATGTATGTGTTTATAATGATCTACCTGATACATCTGCTGTCCTTCTGTGCCTTTAGTTAAACTCCTGTTATTTGTCCTTGTTCAATTATTCACTCTGTTCAGACTTGGAGAGAAAACAGACACTATTGAGCAGCTAAATGTCAGCTAACAGGCCGCTCTTTAGTTTGGGCACGCTGGAGAAAATCCCCCTTTTTTTCTAATGAGTTCAGGTACATCTGCTTTGAGCCTGGAGAGTACAAGCAATTATGCAAGTCAGACAGCGTGATTCAAGTCTCTAAAAAACAAAGAGACTATCAGGCTTTTTTGTTTATCGCCAGGTACGTAATGAATGCACCGTAAAGCCAAACTGCGGGCCTTTGCATAAAACGTTGATAAATGACCAATATGGCAACGCGGCTAATAAAGTCATCAGCCGCCGCTTCTCTTTTTACCGAGGTCTCGTTTCCATCTCATAATTAAAATTTTATGTGTGTGGCTGTGTCTCTCGGAGAGCGTTTACAGGCTGGTGGAGAGCAAAGGTGCGCTCAGGGTAAGCAGCGCACTTTTCCTCTTTAATCAGTGTTATAAAATTAGGTACAGTTTGTGCAGAGCTAATGCCAAGGCAAGCTGCTCACTCCTGGCAACGCGAGTTCATTTTAGAAGCAGATTTTTGGATGATTCACACACTGTTCATGTAAAAGTCTAAGAGGCAAAACACTGGTTCATATAATGTACATCCTCCTCACCTTCTTGTCCGGGGAATAGCCTGTCCTTGTCCTGCTAGATGAGTGTTTACGTCTGTTAATAGACTTTATAGGCTGCTGTAAGTCTATATAGTATCAGTCGTGGTCACATCTACAGCCTGTTTGTCCAGTGGATCGCTCTTTCAGTGTGGTTCTCCTCCAAGTTTTTGTTTTTCCCCAACATTTTTTTTTCCTTGTCGAGAAGGGATACTCTGGGACAATTATTCATTTGACTGTTTGCTGTTGAATAATCTGTTTCTGTTTGGCATTGACCAATGACCAATTTGTGAAGGCCTTAGAGACAACTGTTGTGATTTTGGGCTATACAAAAACTAACTAAATTGAAATTGTTTGCTTAATATGCAATTTCAAATGTTAGTCTAAAAGAGACCTGTTTTTTCTCCCATGTGTTTAGTAATGAACCCCTGGAGTACAATCTTTAGGAAACTATAAATTAGACATGTATGATTTCCTGGTGAGACTGGCAGAACTGATAGGCCCTCTAATTTTACATAACATGTGCCACCAAAAGAGGTTTTACAATAACATATTTCAGTGCCTTTGTGGATAATTTTACTGTCCAGTCACTACAGAGCTGTAATTGAATCTCAAGACATTTGCACACATGTAAGCACATAGTAATGGATTCATGCAAATGAATTGAAGTCAAACAGTAATTACTTTTATAGGCACAGTTTTCTTTCTTTCAGTATAACTCAAATGAGAAAGTTGAATATATTTTACACGACTGAGAAATAGTTTTCCCCCCAAAGTCTCTAATAAAATATTAAAGTGCCATGTTTTCAGTGGGAATGACTATTTCATCAGGATCTACATAAGGGCTTACATATGCACACATAATTAACATTTTCCTCAGTGCTCGGGCGGGAAGATAGAAATAAAGACAAATATGTATTCTAAATGCATAGAACAAGGATTTTACATGGAACTTTTTTAACAATTTAACCAAACAAGGACTTTACACAGGTCTAGTTTTGTTAGGCTAATCTATTCATCTAACTGAAAACAAAGACCAGACTCTTTTGTCCCCAGGGCTGTTATTCTCCTCAAACTTTCCCGATGCTGGATTTGCTCACTCTAGCGCTGTCATTAAATATGCTTGGAGATTTTAACTTGCTCAAGATTTTGCGTGGCACATCTTTTAGTGCTCTGGCCTATCAACTCATATCCTGGGATCGACTCCTGTGCTTCTACTTCCATGTCTGAGTAGGCTTCCTCTGGTTTCCTTTAACACTAAAGACATGTCCAGTAGCAGCTCCTCTCCCCCAGGCTTGTCAGAAAAATAACCCATCTAATTAAGTTAGTTTTTTCTCCAGATATAATGTTAGGTGTAAATAAACAATAATGAAATCTTGGCCCAACATTTTACAGTTGAAATTATGATGTTTAAATACTGTACTTTTAATTATGTAAGATATAGAATTTAGTTTGTTTTTGTTTTGTGTTTAAACAGGCTTTTGAGAACTTTCAGTCTTGCACATATGACCATAGACATACAATTAGTAGACGCGCAATCAGCAGCTCTGTTCAGTGTCCACAACACAAACAGTTCAACACCATATTCCTCCAGTAGAGGTGATGACGCAAATCAATTGAATCAATGCAGAAGTTGCACTTTTATGGCTAAAACAAGAGATTTCAGCAAAACCACGAGCGAAACAGACTGATTTGTGTCTTATGGAGCTTTTTAAAACATTGGCGAAGTGAGATTATATTTCTCAAACTACTATATGTGTAGGCTGGAACTTACCGATGCGACATATACAGCTCCACAGATAAGTGAAGCTATGACTTATTCTGTTTATTTATGTAATTTGTCTGCTGTCTCATAGTAACATGTAAAAGCAGACATTTGCTGTCATTAGAATTTAAAAGATGCACAAAATCAGAAATCTCTTGTTGAAGTTCGCTAGCCATTAACAGTTTTTTACACAAATTCTATTTACAATAAAATACTAAAAAGTTTGTAAACTCAACAATTACTTGCAGCAAGGCTCTGACCTTTGATAAATGTGGTCAGTAGGTTTGTACCCCTTACCCTCTGCACTTCATAACTTGTGTTTTTAGCGGGCTAATGCAATAAAAAAATAAACAAGGAAACGCTCCGGACTAGCTTAAATTTACCGGACTAGCTCAGATGCATCAGAGTTGAACTACCATCTACTAATTATGTCTTGCATATGACAGTCATCTATACTGTCTGCTTAGGAAGTTACAAAGGGGGGAAAAAATCAAGCTGATCTTGCCTGATATGCTAATACTGCAGGAGATTCGAACAGTGTTTTCTGAGGCTCAGAGAGGAAAGAATAGTATTTTCACAGACATATTTCCAGCTGTGACTTTGATAAGGAAGCCACGCAAAGAGAATAAAAACTCAAAAAGTACATTTTAATAATGTGTTCTTTAATAATAATTTTGCATCACATGTGCTCCATTGTCCTAGAACTGAATCACGCTTTAGTTCCATCCTACGACTAAATCAACCTCATGTACCCTGTTGGTGACGTCTGTTCTATATACGGCATTATCCAAAACCACCAGAGGGTCTAAAGCTGCCCTGCCCTCCTCTCTCTCTCTCTCTCTCTATCCCTCACTTCTCTCTCTGATGACCCGAGAGAGAGAAAAGTGTCCGTCAAACACATGAATGCTTAAACACCTCTCAACAGTGACTGCATCTGACAGCTGGGGCCGAGCTACGCCTCCAAACCACACATTAGGACTTTTCAGACGTAATTGAATGATGAGATGGTTCTTGGTTTCCCGCAAACACCGTCGACATTTGCATATACTATAACAATTATGACAGTTTTAGAATAATGTTGTGTATTTGGAGGCAATGCAGATTGTTGCTGTTGGAAAAAAGACTATTTCGAATTAATTATAAAGGAAGTAACCCTAACTTTTTTGTTTCACAACTTTTTTCCATTAACATTCAACACATTACAATTAACAGACAAAAAAACACAATTAACAAACATTACATCGAAATGATAGACAACACTTACAAATAATAGACGACACAGCAAAGTTTCTACAACATAAAAATTTAACAAACACTTCACATTTTTAATCGCATTAATCTATTTTGAATTCTTTACTTCATTGTTTCCATCTGTGGGTTGCAAAGTGGACATAGGGTTGTTCAACTTGGGACGGGGGCAAAGGTCTTGAGTAGCAACGAGACAAAAATAAGGCGAGAGTTATTGGACTGATGAACGGGAATTTTATGTTAAAAAACCATGGATAAAAGTAGAGTGATGTGCCGTTTTTGTAAGCGGGAATATGCAGACTTCCTAAAGTCTTAATTTTTTGCAATATGTTAATATTTCCCATCTGCAACAATAATGTAATTAATTAGATTAGATAAAAACAAAAAAAAACACTCAAGTTGAGTGTTTTCTCAGACATGTTTAGGTAAGATTAAAAAGAGATTAATTAGATGAATTACTTACAGATCATAATAATGAATTGCTTCGATTTTTAATCGCTTGACAGCACTAAAATAACATTACAATTGCTAGACGACAACAAAATGTCCACAAACATTAAAATTAAGAGACACATATTAATTTTTAGTTGTGCTTTTACTTTTAAGCTTTTTTATGTCCCACTGTGAAGCACTTTGTGACTTTGTGTCTGGGAAAAACAGTATAAAATAAAGTTACTTACTTACTTCCAACAATAACCAAATGTAATGTGTTGTTTGTTAATTGTAATGTACACCTTAACATTACTTCGAAAATGTACCATTTGACATGATGTTTTTTCTTTAAATTACTGATTCTAACTTGACAAAAATGTCATTAAAAAAATTATGGTAAATGATTAATTAGAAAATTGAGTTTGTGAGTATGACTGGGTTTAAGTCACATTATTTTTATTACAGTCAATTTTGCTTTTCCACAGCTGTGAGTCTTAAAAAAATCGTGTGGGAGAAAAAAATCCGCGAATGCACACGACCGGCATAAATAATCGTACTTCTCCTTTTCTTATGTCAGTATTTTGCTTCTGCTCGCAATGAACTTTTTGAACTTTTGCATTGTTATTTTCGCAGCTCCGATCTTAAAATCCCATCTCAATAAAAAAAAAAAAAACTCAATATGTTGGAACATTTTGTGCAGAAGATCTTTTTATCACATTCGGAAAAATAACATGCTTTGGGACAGTGTTGGAAACGTAACAAATAATGATTGAGCTTTTACAATGCGATGTGTGAAACAGGGTTCATTGGTCTTTGGAGAAGGATTTCCACTGCGGCTGTGTAAGGAATAAATCCAAAAAACAAGATTGCTTTATGGCTCAGAAAACAAACGATAAGCCAATTGGTGTGAATAAGCCTGTGTTGAGCAAAGGTCTTCGGGGTTTCCCAGATAATCCGTGGAAATCTGTGAAAAATAATCACGATTCGGTGCCAAGTCTGGAACATTGGAGTGATTTCAAACCCGTATGGATCACAGGACTTCATGAAGATTAAGGACATGACGAAAAACTATATGTATCCAGAAAGAACTTGAACGGAGCGCTGGGGATTGGACAAGCGCCAGAGTTTTGGCCCAAAACAATGGACGCATTTCTGTGTTTCAGCAGAATTAGAGACTATTTTGGCTTTGGATATCTGATTTTATCAATCAGTGTAACAAAAACTTGATATCTTGTGTGATATCTTCAACTTACAGCTTCAGATGTTCATTATGACATTCCACTTTTTCCTGATTATCCTGATGAATAATGTTTAGAACTTAGATAAACCAACCAGTTCTCACAACAAAGCGTATATCTACCACAATAAACATGTCAAAAGCGTATGATTACCACATTTTTTTTTTTTTTTTTTTGTGTAAATATGACATGTGTTGCCGCCCAGTTCATTTCTGTGGTGGCTGTAAAGATGTTTTTCGAATATTTTACAAAATCCCGTCCTAATCTTAACCTATCCCAATTAGCCAGTCCTGACGTGGTAAATTTAAGATATTTTGGGACAAAAAAAAATTTAATTTTACATAGAACATCTTTAATTGCATAAATATTGATTGGTTTTGCTTTCTTTCTTGCTCTAAAAGTTTATTAAAACACATCCAAATTGTAAATCATTAACTAAATCTGATTGAACCTATTTTATAGATTGATTGACATTTATCAAGGCGCACCTGGCAGAAACCCAAAGACCACTGAGCCAAGGTCAAGGATGAATATTGCGCCAAACAAAGATTGGAAGACATACAGATGAAAAAAAAAAATCCAACAGTATTGTAAATATAGCTATGTATAACGTTATTAATATAACCTTATGTCAACACTGCCCACTGCATGTGCGCATCTACAAAATGATCAATTCACTTTTCTGAGATAACACCGCATCACATCAGCTATAATTCAGTTTGAATTAGTTGTGCTTGATGTCTCTTTATTCACCTGAAAATGTATGAAAAGAATAAAAAAGACTATCTGTATCTGTGACACAATAGTTAGTTAGTTTTAACTTCTCACTCTCTTTAAGCACAGTACTTTTGCTTTACTTTTAACCACAACTAACAGATTGTAAATTCTTTTCATGCTAAATTTGATTAATTGTACATCCATAAAGCAGAAAAAAAAAAAAAAAACTTTCACAAACTTTGAAGAGCAAAGGCATCAAACTGAAGACGTAAGTGTGTCTGGAGGAACATTTTGTGTCAGATTTATGTTGTGAGGAAGCTAAATTAGAGCAGATGGGATATGAGCTGTAGCACCTGAGTTCATTATCGACAGGCTGTGATCCGCCCACTGTGGAGACAAACAATCACACAACCTGCTTTATTAGAACGGAGAGGCGCTCATATTCACCCACTGCATAATATTGTGGACTGACTATCTGTAAAGCTTTGTGTGGGATGCATTTGTAGCTTATACTAAAAAAAAAAAAAAGATGTATGTCGTGTTTGGAATGGATTTTTCACAAAAGATCTTTTTTTCTACAGTCTTGAGCAAACTTATAAACAGTCATTTTCAATTTGATGGAAGTGACATAAAACCTGGTTGTATTTATACTGAAATTGTCCTGCTCCTGAGGAGGGACTACACCTGAGGACTGTTTGACCAGTTCAAACTGGTTTAGGTCTAGTTGTGACCAATGCTTCCCTCTTTGGTTTGTCTGTTCAGTCGTTTTGCCTGAAACTGCCTAGGCTGTGTTAAGTCTCCCTAAACATTCATGTGCTCTGGGTACCACCAAAATGTGTCCCTGAGATTGCACAAAGACTCTTAGATTTCATTCCCTTTAAATCAATGTAGTAGCAGTTGTATCTTAATGTCTCTTATGCAATTTTCTTGCACAGTGCCTTGAACACCAGCTCCAGTCCACTGCGGACCGTCCATATTTGCCCCCAACATTCACTTGGAGTCCTGCAAGAATGCTTCTAATATGACTTGAAAGTCGCATCAGACTGCTGCGACCTCCAGGCAAAATAGACTCTCTACTGATTTTTTCACACACTCGCGCGACACTGCTCCGAGGTCTATGTACAAGGGCACATTGGTATTAAGCACTTTCTAAGTTTTGCAGGACTTGCACTCAGTTTACGACAGGGGTAAGCCTGCATTTCTGTTTAATGATGGGTGTTCTTCTTTTTTTTTTTTTTTCAAAAAGATGGCTTCTTTTACTCCTCTTTCAAAACATCTTTTCTTCCTCCTTAGAGTTTACCTTCATTGTCCTCAAGTTTGAGTTTGATACCTTTAAGATGCAGCTGTACAGCCGATTTAAGACCTGACGAGGCTTGTGAACTGGCCAAACAGGTTTAGAGTCGAAACTCGATCTTTAAAAACTTTGTCTAGATGACAACTTTTCTGTCCACATACAGGCTAATTAGAATAGAGTTTTCATTTCTCGTCACTCAAATGCCCACCAAAACACTTCAGACTAAACAATATCATGTAGATCAACCTGTTCTCATAGATTGCCCGTAAATACTATGCTATGACAAATTGTCATGACGACGCTTCTGCCTTTTGTGGCGTTTTTCATTACATGCCCATTTTCCTGCCATTGTATGGACACGCAGTTTATGTGGGGCTAAGTTTAGGTCTGAGGCTCGAAATTGGTCAAGGTTAGGATTGTGTTAGTATTCACGAATAACAACACGTCTTTACATCCACCATAGAAATGAACTGGGGCAGCAATGCGTAAAATAAATTGCATGGTGTAGACATTGTGTAGATAGATGTTTAGAAAATCCTGTTCATTCTTTTACAGACCAAGTGTCCCTTTTTGTTTTATTATTTTTATTCTACAAAAACTCTTCGGGACATAAACTGCAAATTACCCATGCAGCTCGGCTAAACCCTGAAGACAGACCACACATCTCCGTTTGCATAACAATGACTAACAACGCGAGCAGTATGGATGCAAGCGATTGACTCAACCTTGAAGCAGCTCATCTATTTTCTGTAAATAAGCAGCCAAATGAGCCGCCGTAATATTCCGAGCATGTTCCAGCGAATGGCTAAACAGTCTGCATATTTATACAAGCAAACCCTAAGGAACTTATTTTATTCGTGCCCCCTGAAGAATAGTAAGATTATGAAGATTTAAACAAAGCTCGATTGTAAAAATGGGGCAGAACAACAGAGCCAGCGAGGCGATCTGTAGTTAAAGACATGCTTAATTCGTACAAAGATTTATGGGATTTTTTATGAGCTGTTAGGATGGATTTACTGCCGCCGCTGCTGTGCTGAAAACGATCACAACGTCTGGCTAATTAAAGGTGTGTTTGGTGAGTGACAGGTGGACAGACAAGACAACGTAAAGCTCATGACCGTCTGACAGCACAATGGTGGCTGTTAGCGCAATTTATGTTAAGTTTATTCATTTGGAATTAGGCTTGTAGGTAAAGTGCCATTCATACAGTGTATAAACTCTGATTATGTAGAGCCTTCACTTCTGGGTTCAACGGAGCCATTTTGCAGCCAGTTTTGTTTTCCACAAGAGTTGAGTTCAAAGAGATCACTATTTATTATAGACACTATAAAGAAGAGTTTCTTTCATACATTTCCGTCGGATATGCTGAAATCTAAAGAAGGAAGAGGTTTCATTTGGTTTAGTTGATGTTTGGCCAACACCTGTTTTGTCTATGTCTACAAACCTTTATTTTACTTTCATAATTACTTCATTTTCGTCATGTATTGAGCTCACCTGAATATAAGACACATCAACTTCAGAAAGAAAGAAAGGAAAATGTAGGCACTTGTTTCTGCTAGGCTAAGTCAATGAGAATCAATAATTTATCCATATCTTTGTATAAGCCGCAGAATTCGAAGCTTCCGAAAAAAGTTTCTTTAGTTGGAAATTACGGTATTATGTTGACTTTATAGAATTGTTTTATCACAATTTTTAATCAAAAGTATTAGAGCTTAAAGTGGCACATGCTAGCACACTTGTGTCACAGGAACACTAACAAATATTGTGCTAAGACAGAACAAATACATGAGTTTTGTAAACTCATGTATTTTTATGTTTGTAAAAGGGACGTTATAAAAGGTATGTATGTAGTGCAAAATTGTCTGTCCTAACATTGCTTCCCCATCAAAAACACAGCTAAAGTTTATTTTGTTTGAGCATGTTTGAAGGATGAGAAAATAATGCATGATATTCGTCTTTTAAAATCTGAAATTGAGTTTGCAGACTTGGCTATCCTTGTATGCTTTAGGATAATCCAACTCCTAAGAAAGTTTGGTCTCAGATTAATAGAGCGCAGTGTCCCTTCTACTTAACCTCAGAGCTAGTGTAATTGGGCCTCATGGACACCGGTCACGGTCAGAGTTGCCAAGTCTGCTTCTTTATAGGACTATGGGCTTCTTTTTTTGAAAAGTCGCTTGTGAATTTTGCGGGTTGCTGTTTTTGGGCTTCCTCCTGAGATGCACTTTGACCTAAAAAACAAGAACATTTTTAGCAGTTTTTCCAAATTTGAGTCAAGAAAATAACTCACTAATGACACAAATATAGACTTTTAGCATATGTCAAAACCATTAACCTTCATTCTGCTGTGACACAAAGTTTAATGGTTTTAATCATTTTACTTTTTTATTGTGGCTCTGAAGTCTCTTGTTTTGTTTTTTTTTTTCAAAGGCTAGGTCGCTTGTTGCTCTCTGAAAATCTGCAACCCTGCTTCTGGTTGTAAAGAAAAAACATCATTAAGAGATGGATGGCACAAACTGAAATATTTTTTAACCAAGCAGGGTCGCAAACTTTTTCTTCATTGAACTTCCTCGAAAAACCCAAATTAAGCTCTGCATTCACGAGACACCCCGTTGCCATGACGACATCAGAGAAAGTTTCATGGAAAGTCTGGACTTTAGAGAGCTGGTGTGAATCCAAACTCTGGAGACCAAAAATAATAGAACACCTAATGTTACACGTCTGGAGCTGTTGTGGACTTTCAGGTGTAAGTGACATGGAACATAATGTGAAATGTAACTTCTGCTTATTAACCCTTTGACATCGAGAGTTGGATTACAATCTGGGAATATCTCTGTGTTATTTTATACAACATCTGATACAAAGTTGAGTCTGGAAGTCCACTGTAAACAATCAAAGTCCAACAAGTGAAATTAACTTGAAGTTTTATTTTAATATAACTTCAAGTTATACAATGCAAATAAAATAAATAAAGAAAAAATATAAATAGGTACAACAACAGTTAAAATAAACCTAATGTAGAATAAGATAACAGCTAGTTAATCTAGAAGTTCATTGTCAAGAAAAGTGGGCGGGGAGGAATAAGATGAAATAAGTTTAAAACTTACTGGACATGTACTTAGTCGTCATAGCGTACCGTTTTAAGTTACACAAGAAGGAAACTTCTTTGAATAAAACAACAAAATGGAACAAGAGCAGTTGTTTGGATCAGGTCTGAACCGGTCTGAGTGGCGTCTGCCTCCCTAAGCCAAAGACAGTTTTTCCTTTTGTTTTTTCACTCACCTGAAACTTTTAAGGGTCGTAGGGTCAGATTTAATTCACAAATGTTGATTTAGCAGCATAACTTTTGTTTTCTCACAGTGATAAACAACTGTGCTTTTTTGACTCTATATGTGCAGCAGCTCTTTCTGCAGGTCGGGTGTGCGGACAAAAAAAAAAAATCCCTTTATATTTCCCAGTTGATCAACTCGTATGTAAACATTAATGCTAACCTTTAGGTTAAACAAAATAACGTTAAAAAACCTGTAATGTTTACATTGTTTTTGTGGCAGTTTAACTCCTCAGATTCTCTTTTTGTGGCGATTGTTTGGCTTGTACAGTATGTGATGTGGGACTTCCAACCAGATCCCAGTTCACAGTGGTATTTACCAGTTTGAGTAGTTTTACAGCACATTTTAGAAGTGGGAAATATCCCGTTGCCTGGAGCACACCAGTAGTGTAGTTTGTTAAAGAAACGGTAAAGTAACGTATAAGGTAATGTTTATTAAGAACAATGTACAATGACATTAAGCACAAAGACAGACATTCTTGTACCAGATTTCCATCTGTAGTCCTGGACGGGACATTACTAGATACAGACAGGACATTGTGGACCAATTTCCACCTGAATAGACACATTAACAAGATAATTGTGCTGAGAGGGAATTGATTTAAAGTTACTTTAGTGTAAACCTGTCGTTCGGTAAGCTAGAAATTAAGTGGAATTAAATAAAGCCGATTCAACGTGCTCTCCATGTAAACCAGTGTTTCCCAACCAAGGGTACGTGGACCCCAGGGGTACGCGACCATTTGCCAGGGGGTCCTTGGCATGTTTGCAGATTAAAAGAAAGGTAGAATATAAAGTATTGCAATGTGAAAAATGCTTTTGCAGCACATTTTACATATTAAGAGGCAGATGTTTGACATGAAATGCATTAAAACAATAAAATGCAAGGGTTATACATGAAAATATATGAGTAAAGATAAAATTTACCTAAAACATATGACATAGGGGTACTCCGTGTGTGAGATCACGATTAGGGGTACTCAAGACAAAAAAGGTTGGGAACCACTGATGTAAACCTTTATTCTGAACTATTATTTCCAAACTTGAAGGAAAATACTTTACTTCTGAATTTATTTAATAAGAAACATTATGTAAATGTGGCCTTTATGTCTCACACATTGTTGTTTAGCTGACTCCTGAAAACTGAGCTCATTTTACAGTTTTTTGCTGAGCTACAAGTATCTCTCTAAATGGAATACCAGATTTTTTACTAT
The DNA here is from genome assembly GCA_038363315.1 of Mugilogobius chulae. Classification (NCBI taxonomy): domain Eukaryota; kingdom Metazoa; phylum Chordata; class Actinopteri; order Gobiiformes; family Gobiidae; genus Mugilogobius; species Mugilogobius chulae. Next base: position 26,025,561 of record CM076396.1, read on the forward strand.
TTGAGAGAATGGATGTAGCTGTAATAATACATGAAGCATTTCCCATACCTTTTCTGTGCAGCTTTCATTTTTCATGTCATAGGCGTAGCTGGGAAATGCAGCAGACATTCATAATACAGGTGCATTAATATTAGATATGGAATGTATACCTCCCAGAAAGCAGCCGTCACCTCAGCACCTCCGGCTCACTGTTCATTAATAAAGAATCTGACAGGTACAGCACCATTAGCCGCTAAGCTAATGTCACTGTCTGTTCTTTAGCTTTTCTAACTCCTGTTCAGAGGTGAAATTCAGATATAATTATACAGACTGGACATGTTTTTGGCTGTAAGTAACTTGTAAAAAGGGTAACTACAGTGTATTTTGTAAGTGCAGCGCCTTTAAATTTTGGTTTTACATTTTATTTTAGAGTACGCCTATTTACAAGCAATTGCTCTAAAATGTGATTATGTTGTAAGACCTGATGGAGGCCATTAGATCCACTAACTTTTTGGTTGACTAGGACTGCATATACATAAAATATAAGTAAGATGCTATCAAAGGTATTAACCTTTCGTTTCAAATGCAGTCCAGTAAATAGAGCTTTATGAAACATGGGGGATCCACACTGACATCTCTCTTTATTATTTTATGCCACCCTTGGTACAAAGGGGAGTTTGGAATTTTCCCAAGCTCCTGAAGCTTATGAGAAATTGAGAATCTAGAGTCTAGAGAGCATGGAATGGACTGAACAGTGGTAGATGGAAGGAAATTCACCATTGAAAAGTGCCATAGGCTTTTGAAAAATTCAAATATTAAGAATTTAAAGACATAATGCAGGCTACTCAGCTATGTGCTAACTCAGATCCACAACGCGGTTGCTTGTAGTCTAAAAAGCGCAAATACTTAACCTTCGGCAAAATGTCCTAATAACTTTGTATAGTTTATAAAGCTGAAGAAACTGATTTTAAACACAAATGTAGGTCTTATGCTCATGACTCACCAGAGACCTGACGTTTTCAAACTTTAATGTATATATTTTATAAAGCATTGTGAGGATTTATCATGGGAGCTGGAGCTTGTTGAACCAGGAAGTGAGTGGTCATGGTTGAGTTCCATTTTTTTTTGGCCTATAGACCAGTGGTGCCCAAACCAGACCCTCCAAGAGGTTTCATTTGCCCCCCAAAGAGATGCTGAGTTTTGTTAAGAATGTCTGATTACATTTTAGGTTGAAACGATTGAAAGAAGGTTTTATTTTTGCTAAATCATGCTTAAAAATACAATGGGATCATTCTCCTATTGCAAATAAACTTTTAAGATGCAACATAAAATTAGGTTTGGCCTGCGACACTCTGAAAAAAAACATTTGTTTTTACCCATAAAAAGGTTTGGGGCCCCCTGGATATAGTTATAATTCACCAAACACAAAAAGCAGAAGACAATAACTTTTATTTCCTCATTTGAACATTTTTAATGAAAAAATGAAAATATATGTTAAATGCTCAAACAAAATTATGTTTGTAAAAGAGTCCAATATTTCTGATTTAATTTACAGTACTTAGAAGTATTTCTGTAGATTAAGGATGTTTGCTATATTGTCATTACAGGGGCACAACCAGACCTGCTTGCTTTTGAAAATAGAGTAACAACAGAACATTAGGAGAACATGTACAGCAAGCAAAACTTAGTGTCATGACCCATGGCTCAAGGGCCACAACATAATGTGGAGACAACAGCCGGAGTTATAAAATAGACGTCTTTATTGTACATAATTTGCAAATATACGAAAGAGACAGAGTGGTAGCTGCCGCGGCTGGTCCTGGCGGTGTCCTCCTGGGAGAGAGGAGAGAGAGAGAGTGAGAGGAGTGAAGACTGCTTTATCTGGCAGGGACACCCGGGCCCAGGTGCCCCTGATGGCAGGCCCGCCCCCAGACAGGACGGCGGGGGCCATCAAATCAAATCAAATCAAATCAAACTTTATTTATAAAGCGCTTTTCATACATAAAATGTAACACAAAGTGCTTTACAGTGCATTAAAAACAATCCCGCTTGCCGCCACCCCCACCCCCAAGACAATCCCCATACATGTACCCACCCTCTACCCCTCCTCCCCATACATGTACCCACCCTCTACCCCTCCTCCCCACCATACACCCACCCCCTTCCCAACACACACACACACACACGCCCCACACACACACACTCCCAAACACTAAAATACACATCACACCCCCCTCTTAAAAAAAAAGACCCCCAGGGCTTTCCAGAACCCAAACTACAACATTTTTTTGTTTTGTTTTTACCAGTAGCCATACCACCAAAATTACATTTCCCTTTTTTTTTTTTTTTTTAAATTTTACATAAAAATATGGGCTACTCACATGAGCAAAGGCTTAAGCTATTTACAATAAGGACACAGTCACCAATTAGGCTATGTTCCGTCCCATGCTGCCTCTCTGCTCCACCACCAAAGTCTCCGGCGCCTGAAACTGAGAGGAGGAGCAGAAGAGAACAGAACAGACATCACAGAACCTTTTCATTTTTTTTACATTGGCGCACGTGACAATGCGTCTGCTAACACGAAACGTGAGCTAACCATAGGAGTCAGAGCCAGGACCAGATCACCTGGGCTGAACTCACGGCGCTCTGCTTTACGGTCAAAATATTTTTTCATTTTTGACTGTGCACATTCCAAATTTTCACGCGCTTTTTCCACTGCTGTATACAATCTGTGTCGAAACCCATTAACGTAGTCAACAACATTTTTAGGTGGATCCGAATCCACTACCAACCCATCTTTAAGGAGGGACAAAGGACCACGCACTGTGTGCCCAAACACCAAATCATTTGGACTGAACCCAGTGCTTTCCTGCACCACCTCCCGGGCTGACAACATAAGCCAGGGCAAGCCCTCTTCCCAATCGCCACGCATTTCTTTTGCAACAAGGCCCTGTCTGCGTCAGGCCACTTTTCCGCATCAGCAATGCGCTCAAATAAAATGAAAAATGTGTCAGGATCTTTTTCACTGAATTTTGGCATTAAGCGCAAACTGGCACCCACATCAAATGCACTGGGAGCACAGTCCACCGAAGAAAATGATTCTTCGCCCAAAGAAACATCGCTTACTTTGCCATCACAAATCAAATTTAATTTGTATTGTTGCAACTCCAATTTCATTTTTTCAGTTTCTTGTCTGACGCGCTCCAATTGAACCACTTTTTCAGCCTCTGTTTTTAAACGAATTTGTTCCAATTCAGCATTTTGTCTAATTTTTTCTTGCTCCAATTCAGCATTTTGTCTATTTTTTTCTTGCTCCATTTGTAATAGCATTAACTCCTTGCGTTGCTCAAACGTTAGCCCATCAAATGAATTAGAAACCAGCTCGGGTTTAGAATTGACTGGTAAACCCGACTGATGCTCTCCCTCTCCCAGGACACCTTTATCAACCAGCACGGCACAGATTGCTTCTTTAATTTCATCTTTACGTAAATTATTGCCAACTTTAATGCCATAGTGTTTGGCTATCTGCATTAATTGTTTCTTGTTACAATCAAACAAAAACTTTCTGAAGGTGCAGAAAAAAAATCTGAAACAGACGCCATAACAAAAATAAATAGCCTAAATAATACATAAACAAGTAAATCGAATAGAAAGCACAGCACTTACCCCACAAGACGAATAGAGGGCCCGACCTGACCCTCGGAGCCCCCCGCCCTGACTACCTAACCCAGATCTTACTGCTTATGCCTGATCTTCTTTGCGGTCACATGCGGCGGGTAGTTATGCGCTGCGGCCGAGCCTATGTGCTCAGCCTGAGCCCGATGGGTCTGGGAAGCGACCAGCACGCTGGCAACCCCTCAGCACACCACGGATGCGCTCCCAAGCTGAAGCTTCAAACCACGTTCACCGCAGCCCTGATTGAAACAAAAAGAGGCAAAACCCCTGTGGGAACGCCACTAAATCCTAACGAGGGACTCCAAAAAACAGTGGGGCAGCCACTTACTTTCGCTTCGATTCACTTAAACAAAAATAAAGGCTAATTAACGCCGTGTCTCCACAAAAACAAACGCACGCGCATCCAGTAGGTGCGCACCAGGTCCAAATTAGCTGTAATCAACGCGCACTCTCGCCAAACCAAAAGCCACAGTCTGCAACAAAAAAAATAACTACATAAAGTTAACAAAACTAAACGCGCTGACTACAAAAAATAACCTTTTAAATCCCGGACGAGCCCCCACATGTCATGACCCATGGCTCAAGGGCCACAACATAATGTGGAGACAACAGCCGGAGTTATAAAATAGACGTCTTTATTGTACATAATTTGCAAATATACGAAAGAGACAGAGTGGTAGCTGCCGCGGCTGGTCCTGGCGGTGTCCTCCTGGGAGAGAGGAGAGAGAGAGAGAGTGAGAGGAGTGAAGACTGCTTTATCTGGCAGGGACACCCGGGCCCAGGTGCCCCTGATGGCAGGCCCGCCCCCAGACAGGACGGCGGGGGCCGTCACACTTAGTAAAAATATGAAGATACGGATCATTTTTGTTTTGTTTTTACGCAGCAGATACAAAAGAGAGTCACGTTGCTAAATGTTCTTTATCCGTCTAACCGGAGCAGCAGGATGTGGGCTGAGAGAAAGGCCTGAGGTGATAAAAGGTGCTGATCCATTTCTCTGACGTCCCTCTGGAGGCCCACAGAGCAGTGTCCTCTGCTCAGTCCACTTATCTCTGCAGAGACCAGCGCTAACAGGCCCAGAGCACGAGGAGAGCTCCACAGTGTCTCTGCACGTGTAATCTGAACACTAATCTGACATGTGTGCACTTCAGCCACTCAGCAAGTGTTAAAACTATAGGTCTCTCTGCACGTGTGATCTGAACACTAATCTGACATGTGTGCTCAGTCAGTGTACAACTACAGGCCATGTTAACGTGACTTCACCACAGGCTTCAACCATTATGTTTATTTATTTGAAGCATGCTCTTGAGGATCTTAAAAATAATTATAAAACCTAAAATGTGTAATATGATAGTCAAGTGTCGAGTTAGAGCGTTTTGTGCAAGGAAGTAGACCCTTTTCATTCTGTGGCTACGCTAGCTCTGGTTAACGTTGGATACATCCTTCTTGTTCCATCCATTCCTTCTGGGGAAGTGCCAAGATGCGCTACAATTAATCAATATTTTAAAAAGCTCAAAGCAGAGAGTGGATTTGAACTTGATAACCACTGGCAACAAGTTCAGAGCTTCACATACGAGGCAAAAACTTCACCATGGAAAGCCTGTGTGTTTATAAAAGTGCGTGATTTTGTGCTAACAACAAAAATTCTATTAAGTAAACAATTTGGTAAAATTACATGAGTTAGTTCAGTTTGTAAAGTTACTTTAATAATATAATTAAATTAAATGCATGTTAACGCTTACTTCAGAGACAGTTTGCCACATTTTATAAACATTTACCTCATATGTGAAGGTCAAAACATGCTGCAAATGATTATCTGGCTATAACTTGTCCGCCCGAGAGAATGAATTGAAAACAAAACAACTATCCGCTCGTATGTTCACACCGTAACTAGTGTGAAAAGGAAATCATCTTACTTGATCAAATCACCTGTGTGACTTGATGAAAAGATATTAACTTATTGAAGCATTGAGACTGAAAACAACCGTGCTATGGATCTGAGTTAGCACAGAACTGGTGAGACTGCAACATGCCTTTAAACACTTAATATTTGAGTTAGTAATGAGAATCTGTACTAGAACTGGGCAATATTCTTCAGTTGAGATCCACAGAGTCTATAAAAATAATTCATAATTCATTACAATATGAGGGCTAATTAAGGCTTTTATGCAATTATCCTTTCAGGGCTGTGTTTAGCTGATATTTAGCCACAATCACCTCAATTGATCCGAACGGGGAACAGTCACTTCCGAGAACACTCAGGGTTAATGGGAGTCGATGGATCAGGGGGCGGAGCTTAGCGTAGGCTGATGGATGATTATCAGATGAACTAGTTAGTTACACAAGATGTTTTTGAATGCTATTGTTAGTTAGTCATCAGTAAGTTTGCTGGTGGGTGTATTACAAATGAAAGTGTGGTAAAAAAAAATAATGATTTGTGGTAACCTTTTCAAAACTTAATAACCATTTTCATTGTGTATAAAGTGAAAAATGGAGCATTCTGAATGAAAGACATTTTCATTTTCATTAGTACCTGAAAGAGTAAGAGAAGTGTGTTGTATCTGGATTGATGCATGCATGTTTGAGTCATTTTTGTTATTGTTCTGCAGCTTTGTTGTGCTGTTTTCACCTATCCCCTCCCACAAACAGTTCACATACTGAGTCTAACTTGTGAGATTCAAAATGTCATGAGTCCACAGATTCATGAATCGAATCAAACTTTAAAATGCCCACAATTTTTTTCCCTTCACATGTTCAGTTCAAGAGCTAGAACAAAAGGGTTCGTCCGTAGGGCACCCTTGAGGGTCATCATTTTTAAACGGCCATAAAATCCACATAGATTCATACTTTTTCATACTTTCAAAACTCAGATCTTCATCTACTTCTCATCTGCTCATACATGTGTAACTTCTATATCTGTGATGTACATTTTTTTATTTTACAAGGCCTTTTTGTCACAAAAGTACACTCCAAGTAAACTATAAAAATAAAAATGACATATTTCCAAAATTGAAACAGTGAAGTGGGAGTTTACTTTTAGTGAACAAATAGCCTGATAATAATAATAAAAAAATTGGTCTTTCAACATTCCCTCTAATGGACACAAGGAATGGTTACAACTGCTGCTAATGGTGTTTTTATTTAATCAGGTTGCGTCCATGCAGATCATGGACGCAACCTTTCCCGATATAACATACAAGTTTTAGTTCCAAACACTTACTAAAAAAATGAACTCTTTGCAAACTGTGGCGGATGTCCTTGCCTTTATGTTTGGTTCACTACGCAAATACCTTTCCTATCTCTGATTCTGTCCAATATGATCAAGCACTTGTTTTTCCCTGACCAAAATTAATCTATTTTTTCTTCATAATTGGAGAGTTCTGGCTGTGCAAAGGCCTGCTCCACTTTTGTGTCCTGAAAGGGTTTATGGGAACCAATTACAAATGTGCCTTATGTACATACAGTCCAGAACATTTGCAGAGTTGACGTTGTGATCTTAAAGTTGTTGATTCCTATACAACAGACTGAAGCCGCTTTCTCATTGTGAAGTGTATAGGCAAGCTTATCCACTTCTTTCTTTCTGTGCGTTGTGTTCTTTTGGCTTCGGAGAGAAAACCCAGCCTTGTACAAGAGACTATTATTGTGATTCGAGCCCCCTGAAGGATTCCTGACAGGTGCACATCTGTCAGCTCTCGCAACACAGCAGCCTATAGATTTATAAATATTTGACTGTAAAACATCTTCGTGCAGGGAAAGAAGAAAACATGTCGTCTGCTCGGTGAAGTTTTTTTAAGGTTATGGAACATGTTCTGGATTAATGTATAGCCATGATAAATGTCTAAAAGTAAAGTGTAAGAATGAAATAGGTCATTTTTTGGGCTGTTATTTAAATATACTTTGATTAGCTTTGCTACAGCAGTGCTACCTTGTTTAGTCAGTTTACATTTTGATTCCTGCATGTGTGAGAAATTTCTTGTCCGAGGTCCGACTGCTCAGAAAAGTCTACCATGTATCCCCGCCCACTTACGCTCCCGAGTGTGATTATTACACAAATTGCGACACTAAGTGACAGATCTAGGGTTTAAAAATGCCACATATCACTTAAAAAAGTATAGCGGAAGGTAAGTGACACTCAAGCACAGAGAACACAATAAAAGGCAAAACACTTATACCATAAAATCAACAGTAACAGTGAAACAAGAGATACAAAATAGATGTTACTACATTTCTGAAAAGCCATCCTGAACAAAAGTGTTTTGATACTTTGTGTTTGTGATGATCCAGATATCAGGGGGAGTTTGTTCCAGAGTCCGGGACCAGGCACAGAGAAAGCCCGTCACCCCAGTGTTTCAGCCTCAAGCAGCAGCGGGTTTGTTGACCACAAAGCCCAGTTTGGGTTTCGAACTTACAAAAGTTTGGTCAAGTAAAATGGCACAAGGCCGTTAAGAGCCTTAAAAACAAAAAGTTAAAATCAATTCTAAAAGAAACTCGAAGCCAATGAAGTTCAAAAAGAACCAAGAAACGCAAGAAAGCTCAACAAAATGACTACTGACTACCCAAATACAGTATGCTATTAAGAATTAACTACTCCCCCTAAAAGCATTTAAGACAAAAATGATGTAAACATGTTTGTTGCATGGTGTTGTGATTTGTTTCTATTTAAAAAGATTTTCCTTGTCAGTAGACCTGCTTCTGTTCCTAATTTTAGATCCACTTTACAGCTTATATTGAACAAAAGAAGTTTACAAGTTCTTCTCCTGGGCTTGACCTGATCTTTCTGTGTGAAGTTTGTATGTTTGATCTTGTATTTGAGTGAGATTCCTCGTGGCGCTCCAGTTTCCCCCACACCAACCCAAAACATGCCCCAGAGGAACATCCTCCAGCTGCTGACCAAGCTCAGGAGCGGGGATACTCTTGATTAGTTTCTCTCACAAGAGATTTATAAAGTGCTTCAAGCTTAATCTAGAACACAGTTTATCATCATTTGAGAAAAAAACACAACAATTTTTTGGTTCATCATTACGTCTGAGTAACATTTGTCATAAGAGATTGTTTGTCACATGTTTGTGGGCTCATATCAGATCGTATCATTGTAAGGTTCCCACACTTCTGATCTGGTCACCACTCCCCTGCCATATCTCCAACCAACTCGACAATGTACAGTGCAATCAAATTAACTTATGTGCATGACACACATAAAAAAAATAGCTCGTCTGTTGTCTGTTAATTAAAACTAAATACAATTTCAAGCACTTCACATTAAAATACTTTTTTGCTTCGCTCAGTAATTCTGCAGAAGTAAGTCATGTTTCTCAGCCTCCCCAGGATGTTTTTTAATGTTAATGTCATTTCCCTTGTTTTCATTCACATTAGTTTTCACTTGATACACGTTGCACATCTCTGATTGGCTGATCCATCTGTCAATCATGCCCTCTAAAACTTGGAAGATAAGCATAGTGGCCAGCAATTTTTATTTTGAATATGTAGAGGGATTTTCGGTCGACGTCACTTTCTGCTCTACTGCACATGCTCCATGCAGAAAGAGCTGCTCTCCATCTGGTTAGCTGGGGAAACTTCTTTGCATAAAACAACAAAGTGGAACGAGAGCTAGCTGTTTCGATCAGTTCTGAACCAGACGTCTGTCTCCTGAAGCTTGAGACAGTGTTTTTCTCGCTGTTCTTTCACTCACCTGAATGTAACTTTTAGGGGTCGTAGGATTGAATTTCAATCACAAATGTTGATTTAGCAGCATAACCTGTTTTCACACGATGAAAACTCTTGTAGTTCGCTGACAACTGTCTTAGCTCGAGTTGTTTCTCCAGCTTGGTCAGTGATCAGAAGCTCTTTCTGCATTTTAGGTGCATGTGCATCGCTCATGTTGATTAACAAATAATCCCTCTACTGTATAGTTTGGCAAAGATTCCAAGGAACTTTACAAAAACCAGACAGAGCTGAGCTTCACTACCTTGTGATGGTAGCTCTTAAAATGTTGAAAATAACCAATTGACTTTTTAATTTCATTACACCCACATGAGTCAGTGTAACCAGCTCTTCACCTCTAATGAATATCCTCTCTCATGTGACTTTTACAAGCCAGTTTAATCCACTCCAGTTTTTACTCCTCTAGTGAGCAGCCAGCTTAAGAAGCATAATGTCATTATATCTCCTGAAACTGTGTCACTGTTAATTTACAATCTTCCATAGAGATTCAAGTTTATAAATAAAAAGTTATTTAAAGCATTAGAAAATAAACTAAGCATCAAAATGTACAGCGGCTTTCAAAGACACCTACATACAGTTGCGTCATGAAGCTGATTCGTGCCGATATTTCTCTAATCAAAGTGATAAATATTCAGCGCGATGCAAATCTGCCACACTGACTCATGCAAACTGTGTAAATCCATCACATTTGGCTTGAAATAAACATCTTTGCTTCCACCTCTCTGCCCTCCAGTCACGGCACAAACGCACATTTAGGAGATCCAAATCAAACCGTTTCCCAGACAGACGAGGATATACAAATGACACAACAAAACGGCAGACATATAGGGATTTTCTCTCACCGCAGCTCTTTGTAATGCGATTTAAGGAACTATTTATATCTGCTCCTTTCCAGAGGCCATGTTAAAATACGACTTCCATTGTGTCTTTTAAAACATTTCTTGTTATTATACTGCAGAATATATCCTGAGTTGGGTGTTCGATGCCAGGAGAAATAAAATGCAATGTCGGACTCCATTTACTGCGTGTATGAGGGCTGTGAATATGGCTGTAAAACTTAAAGTGTGTGCCATAGAGCAGAAAATCAGATTACAAATACTTGAACTAAAGGTATTGTTTCTTTGACTTTTCTTCACTTTGGTTTGGGCTGTACAACCATGTTTTATGTCTTAAATAAGTCAGAATATAACCATAATTTTACAGCTCTAACTAAAGCAAGCATCTAAAGTTAGCATCTTTAACGGCTTTTAGTAGCGTGTTTTGTTTATTATCCCACTCAACAGTGTATTTAGGCTACTCTTTTATCATCGTTTTGTTTCCTCATACTTTGTTTTTCTGCTTCCTGCAGTGAACTGTGGTCTCTATTGACCATTTTAATGACATCAATGCTACTTTTCCAGATGCATTGTTGGAGTGCACTTTTTAGACATTCGGACACCAATACAAAATGAAGTGACTCTTGAATAATGATCTATAGCAGTGGTTCTCAACCTGGAGGTCGAGACCCCCATGGGGGTCGCGAAATGATTTCAGGGGGTCCTAGATCATGTGAAAAATTGAACATTAAGATCTTAAACAAGGTTTTGCAGCATCAAAACAGTGATAGATGTCTATTCCTATTTCCTCCCATACAAGATGAATTTACCTAGGTTTATGTCTTCAAATTAAATAAAAAAATGAGACTAAAAACTACTTTGTCACATTGCAGGTAGCCTAAATTTTGTGTTTGAGAGTCACGAATGATTACGGTTCTTATATAGGGGGTCGCGACTGAAAAAGGTTGAGAACCACTGATCTATAGGATAGTGTGGACTGTCGGACACAGCGGTATGTCTTTGTGACCAAAGCAGCTTGCCAAAGCCTCCTGTCATATCTCAGAAGCTAAGCATGTTGGGCCTGAGCAGTACGTGGATGTAAGACCTCTGGAGGAACCTCAAGTACCACAGTGGTCAAACAGAAAAGAAGCTTGTTGTGTACTTACTTAGGCAAGACACTTCACCCACATTGCCTATGGATCTAGTGTGAGTAATTCAGTCAGTTCAGCTGTGGCTACATCTAGTGTGAAATTAATGAATAATGCATATTGTGAAGCGTCTTTGGATGTCTTGAAAAAGCGCTGAATAAATCCAATGTATTTGTGGTCCTATGAGATGGTGGTTAAAAATCAATACCAAAATGTATTTTGTACCTTAAGATTTGCCTCACTAAAGTTAGTTCAGCTCTTCTCACTCAATTTTGATTTTTGTCAAACATTTTGAAAGCTCTATTTTCTGGCTTTGAAAAAAACTCTGATAAAATGTGGTAATAGGCTTCGTGCACAGAACATCAGTTGGCTTGCTTATATTCAAATTAGCTAACTTCTTATGAGTATTTCCTGTTCAGTTCATTTCTATGAAGTATGCAGTATTCGTCTAAAATAAATAAATTCTAGGAGAATCAGACAATGAACAGTGAGTTGTGGCGGATGTCTCTTAGAATATGTTAAATACTTTACAAATCAGATCTGTTTGTACAAAGACGTGTTTGTGTTTAAATGCTAACGCTAACAGGATATGCTCATAAGTAACCAACCAACTGACGTTCTGTGCACAGCTGCTGGAGTTATATTGCAGGCTAACTATCATTTACAGTCATTTGCCTCAAACTTTTCACTCCCAAAATCTGATCTCTGACTTTATTAGATTAAATTTCAGCTAAATGTGCTCCAATTTACCCAGAGACACCATTGGCCATTTAAAAGATATATTAAAATACAAAAAATGTAAAGAAATGTCCAAACCACAGATAGCTTTTACCAGAGACTGTGTGTGCCTCACCAATAGTGCACGTACCACAGTGACTTACAGTTATGACTATAATGTACCACTTTGAAAGGCTTTGAACCTTATTTTGTTCTATTCAAAAAGATTTTCAAACAATGTAGTAAACAGTGGATGCACTTATAAAGGTTGCTGTATAGATTTATAGATTTGTGCATTTGAGTCAAGCAACACTGGCTCTCCATCTGAATCCTGCATAAAAACACAGAAGAGCTACTGTACAAAAATATCTCCACCGGCACAGAATACAGTTTGGCTCGGCTAATAAAGTCTCCTCAAGTCTTTTTCCATTTAAAAGCTGCTTTGGAGAGTCTGGGTCTTCTGTATTGTTAAATATTGATTGATGATTTTTACAGTGAATCTTCTTTTCATGAGTCACCGGCCGCCCGCAGCAGCACTCGACTTTGAACTGAACGAAGCTGGGATGTTTTTTCCGAGTCCCGATATGGAGTGGTCGTTTCCGCGTGAACTACCGCTGTGTGTTTACGTGGCACACTCTCTTTTTCATTTGGAGAGGGGTTTTATCCACACAGAAAACCCTCATGAGTAATAGGCTCAATACCTTCAGACCCATAGAAAATAATAGGATAAGCCTTTGTGCCTCCTACCCAAGCACTCACACTGGTTACAGGCTGATTTAATCATTTATAGCATTATGATACGCACTGTAAAGACTCGGGCTGCCTTCAGGTGACCCATTTCCATTTGAGGAAGTGTCAGAATGGTTAATACACAATCCCTACGGTGAGCCTCAGCTATAATGAGGACTTTGCATGATTTTCACTTCTAGTACATCAAGTTTGGAAAGTCAAATTTGCCCCAGTGGCTTAGAATTTGAATACTGCCCAGTTACAGAAAAATACATTTTGGCACCTGTCATGTCTGAACACTCACAGTAAATTGTAAATGGTAATTTATAGACTGTAAATGGACTCTGTTCATAGAGATCATATTATCTATATGTAAATGATGTTATTTGACCATTTGTCACGATGAAAATGGTCTCTATGCATACGATCATATGTCTGTATGACAGGGTTTGACGATTTTTAAATTGTATTTAATTTGATAGATACGTACCTACAAATATTGGTAGTTTTTGGAAAACATGAAAAAGTAGAGTTAAACTGATGACATCTCACAAGGGAGACACACATTAAAGGTCGGGTAAAGGCCAATTCATACTTCATTCAACGTCTGAACTTTGTTCGGCCCCTCAGGGTGTAAGACCAAAATGACGTCATTTTGGTCTTACACCCGTCAACTGATAATGTCCACAATTTGGCTGTTTGTTTGTTCCTCACGTACTGTTCTGCATTTCAGGAAAGCCTGCTGTTAATACAGGTTGAATAATCAACAAAATAACGAACCACTATAGGTCAAAACCACAAATGTTCAAAATTTCAGGATAATTTCTCAAACATACTTACTCCTCCGCTAACATAAGCAGAACTCGTTAGGGCTCACGGGGGCAGGGTCTAGATGCCTGGGATCCAGAATACCACACTTCAACAAACTGTGAAGAGTGGGTCTAGTCACCGCGTCCCCCGCCTGCATTTCAGATCAAATCTACATTGTCTGCCGTCTGTCATTTAGACCAAAATCTAACTTAACTAACCTCACATCAAAATCTTTTTTTGCTTCGCTCATTGATTGCAATAGCAATAGATTGGAACGTTCTAGGGAAAGTAATGCAGGTTTCATGGTACCAGCCTGTAGGAAACTCCCAATCAGTTCACTGCTGAACGCTTTATGTCAAAGAACCACTTTCCAGTTCAGACCAATTTACACTGACACAAGGCGGGTTAAATGTCTTCCCCAAGGACACGATGATTCTCTCTCATGGGGGCACCTGGTGTTCTCATCCAACTACTAACCAGACCCTATAGCTTCTGAGATCTGACCAGATTAGGTTTAACAAGCAGCCCAGTGCAGGGGTTTTTAACCTTTTTACTCTACAGCGCGGGTTCCTCTGTTTATTTAGCCGGTCTTATGAGATTTATTGGCGCAAAAAGTGATGTTAGTGTCTTGACCTAATGAAATAATTTGTCTGAATTGAAAGAATAATTCATTTTATAGACTCACACGTCTTTGTAACTCACTAACTGCTTCTTTTTTTGATGCAAAGTGACAAGTTAAGCATCTAAAGTAACATTGACAATGGTAATAAGCATGCAATACACATAATCTTGAATTATAAAGTGTAACCTAAAAGAGGTGAAGAGAAAATAAAACCTTCAAAGCACTTAAAAGGCTTTCTAGTCCTTCACGTTTGATTGATTATTACTCTGACAGTAGACTACCGAGTGTCTTTATCATTTTTCTTTTGCAAATTGTAGTTTAAAAGGCATTTTGAAAAGCTGCGCTGGAGTGATGTTGTGCACTTTTGACTCCTCTTCACACGTGGAGCCTGAAACACATGCAGATGAAACTCGATGAATAACTTTGAATCTCTAAACTGAAATCACCGACAGTGGAAAAAGCACTCGAAATCTCTTCAAATTATTCCTCGTAATTTAGCTGGATCTGATGTAGAAGTAGAAATCCTCGCTGCAGATGGAAAGAGACGTCTCATGGTTTTTGCCCAGTTCTTATAATGAAGCCAGGCATGTCCAAGCTCAGCAGCAGCTCAGGTGCCAAATTTGGCCCAAAATACATTTTTCATGGCTCACACAAATCTTAACCCACCCAAGCATCAGTCCTAAACTTACCCATTTTAGTAACTTGATGCCTGAAGTTACTCGTTAAACCCGAAGAAAATGTCGTGGCTTCAACTAAAATTTGCCGTTATTTTTATTTTTTCCTTTTTTTTTTTGCTTTTTGCAAAATATTGATGTAAAAACATTTTTATTGTTTGTTTTTGAGATTTAGTTGTAAATCTGTGTTTTCTTCAGAGACTGTGCTGCTCAGACTTCATGGAGAATTGGTCTAAACAGCAAAAAGTATTCATTCATTCATTTTCCACCGCTTGTTCCCATGAGGGGTCGCGGTTGACTGGAGCCTACCCAAGTGACTTAGGGCCTTAGGCGGGGAACACCCTGGACAGTGGCCAACTCTATGCAGGGTTAGACAGACAAACATTCACTCTTTCATTCATTCACTAAGGGGAATTTACAGCGATGCCCAATGAATCTAAACATGCATGTTTTGGTGGTGGGAGGAAACCGTTGTACCCGGAGAAACCCCACGGTGACACGGAGAGAACATGCAAACTCCACCTAGAGAGATTGTGAGATGTTGATATGGTCCCGGGTCGAACCCACAATCTCCTTATGGGGAAGCCAGAGCTCACCACTCTGCTATTGTGCACCCAGAAATAAGTTATGCATTTTAAATCATACTTGTGTCATTTATGTGGGTATTGGCCCACATTTACAATGCGGTTGCAAGGTAACAGTTGTGTTGTTCACCTAAAGTACAAACCTTGTTGAAAACAATATCTTTATTTGCCATGTCCTGAAGTTCACATTTACTCAGTGAGCAGAGAGACATAACCAAATTAGGTTTTTTGATGGGCTTGTCTTTAGATGCAGACGGTTGGCTATTTACGACTAGTTTAATTTAATGATTTGTACATATTTATGTGTAGCTAGTTACCCAGTTTGTTTCTATACTAAACCATTTCTGTGTTTTCTATAAATCCACTTGAGTGCACCTATCGATTGAACAAAATGCCCACTTAAAAAGTATTGTAATTTTCATGATGGTTCACTTCAATTGTGAGAGACAGAATCTAAAGAAAGAAAACAAAAGCAATGTATTTGCTATTCTTGTGGAAAACTTGAAGTGTAAGATGAAAATTACAGACCTCTCCCAACTTTTTAAGGACAAGTTACACAATCAATGAGTGCATGAATACATTTCTCTTACACGTTTGTTTTCTTTGCTCTGCGGTCGAGGTGAAAACACAGACTGTGGTGACGTGTGATGCACATGATGCACAGGATAGACATAAGTAGTGAGGAATAATAAGTGAGATGGAGAGTGGAGTGGACTGAGCTGGTAACTGCTGACCGACATCAAGTCGAATGTGTTTGTGCCGTTATAAATAACTAACGTTGACTTACCAACAGCAGCCTCAACAACATGACAAGGAAAGTGTTGGCTAAAGGAGCACTACTGTATATACTGTATGTCGCTTTTGCACCACTTTTTTTCTTTGTTATTTTGTTATGTTTCTGGCTGTTATATTGTGCTATACATAACTGCTACCTACTACATTTGAACAGCTCTCAAAGTAAGTATTTAGTCTGTTTTTAAAGGAAATACCCATGTACCTATCTATGTATCTTCCATTGGCGACTTGTTCTTATATTTTCTGCAAACATGTGTTGCAAAAACGCTGTACACAGTGCTCATTTATTTTTTTTTACTTTTTTCTATTTCAATTGAACATATAGGAACACAGCAACTAAGTTTAATATGTTTAAAGATTAGATTTTTCATACAGTTTTAGCCACATTTTCTTTCCTGAAATGACAAGAGTGACCTAGCCCGTTGATACCAGCTGTCCCTTCTACTGTAGACGAGAAATCCTTTGCACTGTTCAATTTAGGTAAATATACTGAAATGTTAAAAAATGTTTTTTTTAGCCTCAATATGTTATGAAAAACCTAACTCGAACCCTACAACAATATTACGGTGCTCCCTTGTACTCAAAAAAGAAATATTTATCTTGTAATTACGAGAAAATTTGCTCGTAATTACGAGATAAATATATAATATATATTTATTATAAATATAATAAATATATTTTTTTTTTTTTTTTTTTTGTACAATGGAGCGCTGTACAATATGGCTTTGTACCAAAAAGAGAAAGCCTTTGAAAACTGCTATCAATAATTTTACTTTCGTGTAATATATTTCTTCTGAGACTGATCGTCAGTAATTCAGGATGAGCTTGTTACGTGTAGATACAAAATGTGTTAATACTCTAATCGGTAAAAGAGTAAGGGGCAAAACATCAGTTTCTGTTTTAAGAAAGCAACATTTGGGTGTATGCTCCAATCTGGTTTATAAATTGTAATTCACATTATATACAGTACAATCAGAATACAGTACTCAGATTTAACAGATTACTAAACAAAATACATTCCAATGCATTATTTCTGTATTCTGTAACTACCGGTATACATTGTCAAAGTATTCTTCTGAAAACTGATACAAATAAAGTTGGTTTGAATTCCAAGAGGAGATTTAAAGTCATGTTGGAAGACTTCAAGAACTAAAGCTTTTTGCATCCAAAAACAACAACCCTGAAGCTACAACTACACTCAAGTCTTACAAACATTTGGACTGTATGTAGAAACTTTCTGTAACAGCAAAATAATGTGTTTCTTTTCTGCTCTGGCCCCAAGCTGTTTGTCTCTCTCTGAACAAACTTGTGAAGTAATGTCCTGCAGTTTTTTGTGGGGAAACTTTAGCAGAAAATGGGGCAGTTTTTGCATCAGAACTCGTTTGAATTTGACAGATGCTTAACACATAATCTGACGCGCCTCGTATCCTGAAATATTTTGTGAAAACTTGAAGGCGACAGATGCGGTGTGGGACAGTATTGTGTGTAGGATGATGGCCGTGACAGTCGCCGGGGGCAACTCAGGTATCAAAGTATGGCTGCGGGGACTCAAGAAGAAGAGGTGATCCTTCTGACAGTGTGTCCCGAGCCTGCAGCCGACTACAAAGAGATTAAGCTTAGTGAGCGAGGACTACGGCAGCGTTACACACTCACAAAGTCTATGTGCGTTTTACTGAGGTGTGCGACTTTAAAGGGAGAAATGTATGCGTGGTATTGGAAAAAACCTTCTATAGATCAAAATCTCTGACTTGACCTTGTGTCCCGATGACAGATCACAAGATGAAAGAATGCATGAGATTACAGATACTTACAGATATACAAATACAGATGCAGTAAATCATGCATTTGTCTACAAAAAGATACAAGATTACGGTGCACGGTAGCAGAGAGCTCTGGCTTCCCAGTAAGGAGGTTGTGGATTTGACTCCCGTGTCAAACCATGCTAACATCTCACATCTCTCTGGGTGGAGTTTGCATGTTCTCCCTGTGTCACCGTGGGATTTCTCTGAGTACTCTGGTTTCTTCCCATCTCCATAAACATGCATGTTTAGGTTAATTGGGCATCACTGTAAATTTTCCCTGTGAGTGAATGAGAGAGAGTTAATGTTTGTCTGTCTAACCCTGCGACAAGTTGACCACTATCCAGGGTGTTTCCAGTCTAAGGCCCAAAGTTACTGGATAGACTCCAGTCACTCGTGACCCCTAACAGGATTAAGCGGTAGAAAATTAATGAAAAAAATGAATGAAAAGATCACACACATTGTATTGTAACTCTTTCTTTGCTGTTGTAAATGGTTTGAAAGATGTTCATTCGTTCTTTATTTCCTACAGTTTATTCCAATTGGGGTGGCAGGAGACTGAAGACAATCCTAGTGACTTTGGGTCTTAGGTGGGAGAATACCTTGGACAGTGGCCAACTCATTGTCTCCACTGAAAATGTCACCACATACTGTAGCTTTAAATCATGAAAATGTGCTCATCGTTTCATTTTATATTTACATTTTTTTCAGAGACCGCGTTGCTTTGAGATCTTGGAGTTCAATAAAAAGTTTGGAAAAAGTAAGGATTAAACAACGAGGAGCTGTGCATTACACAGATGGGGAGAGTATTAGTTCTGTGTAATGCAGTTTAATCCGCTTATACCATGACATCATGTCTAAAAACTTTATTATTCTCGTAAAATGTGTTCACTAATCAAAACTTCTGCTCAAATTTTATGGCTAATTTGATTGCATCCAGGCTACAACATGGCAATATTGCATTTACGTTCAAAGCATTAATGCACAGTGCTGCTGTTGTAGACTGTAGACCTTTTTTTTTTTTCTGTCGTTCACAGCTTGTGTTTATTTACCTCAGGACAGAGAAGAAGTTTGAGGTGGATGCAGTCCTGCAGGCAATGTATTCCAACCATTGTGTGTCTCTGTGTTAAAATCATGGTTCACGTTCACAAAATGCGAGATCTGCCTTCTCATGTTAAAATATCCAATACATTAGCGCTAGTTGTGATGTCAAGACTCTGCCAGTTAAAAGTATAACTTCCTGTGTCTCCTGCACAATAAAAGCCTCAACATAAACCCACTGAACGCAAAATTTTATTATGAGAGAGTCAGACAGTGACAGTCTCAGGCCGTTGACAGTTCATTGTTTTTGGCGTATTCAGCGACTGATATGTTGGTGATTTAACCTGCCAAACTACGTGTGTGTTTATACTAACATATAGTACGCCAGGCACATTGGTCACTGATCATGGAATAACTAGTTCTGAATTTGTCCGTACCAATACTTCAAATCAGTATTTAGTTCAGTGACCATTTAGTGTCTAATTTTCTCACTTCTCTTCACCAGTCCTCAGCTCTCATCATTACCTTTCATACAACGTAACCTGCTGCTTACTGTGACTATATGTTGATTAAAAAACGCACATATTACCCCTGCCTTTGTGACTTCCACCCCCTCCAAGCCGCACAAACTAAAAGGAGCTCTGTTTACATAGTTTAAACGCACACCATATTCATGAGCCGTTATCTAACAAAATAGACTTGACATCATTATCTATAATTACACTTAGCTGTAATTAAGTCTGATATATTGTCCCACTGTGCATTATTAGGGGAGAATAATTGGAGTAGACTTTCTTCTTTGAAAATAGGACAAAAGTCATTGCAGGTACAGCCATTAGTTTGCATAATCTCTCTCATTTGGACGCCATTTTCCTCCATATTGACTTCTTGCTGGGTGATTGTTGGTTGCTCGCAGTGGTGAAAGAAGTATTTTGTTAGTGTGGATGACAGGTTGGATCACATTTTTCGGTAAAACATGATAGAGTGGACATGATTATATGTTAGGTTTCACTGAACATTTTACTTGTTTTCACCTAGTTTGGCTGTTTTGATGAGGTTTAGCCTACAATTTCCTTTTGTCCAGCAAATTTGACGAGGTAATGCCACTGTTACCTAGCAACCACATTGTAAAGAAGAGCATACATACAGTAAATGACACAATAATCTAATGAATGATCTCTTCATATGTGGAGAGATTCTGTTTCAGTGTTTCTTGTCACTTTCAACCTTTTGTCTTCACAATCTGCAACCTAACTGCTGTAAAGCTGCGATTAATCGTTACCACAAGGACTATTGCTGCATTCATGTGGTCGTCGGGTGCTTGTGTTTCCGAGATGAAAGCTCGAGACTTTGCATTCATATGATGTTTATCTCGGAAAGTCAGAATTTTGTTGTTAACCATAATAAATAAATGACACAGCACTTTTAACAAGGTTAATAGATCAAACAGTGCTGAGATTTAATGCAAGCCTGTCCAAAAACGCAAAAGTTTGTTTTTTATTTTCCAGCTGATTTTCATCAGTCTCCACACAGCAATGACGTCAGGTGCAGAAGTCTCGAGTTTCCAAGCAGTTGTTCCAGCCCAGTCTCTGGAGAAAACGTAGATATACAACAAAATGTCAAAAATGTTTGATAAGCACGTTTTTACTGTGTTTTTACGTCGTTATGTACGTAAAAGTAAAACGTAAACAAATTTTTGAATGAAGCCACATGGCGACATTTTCTTTAACTGGTAAATCTTAACCTACTCCAAGTCCCAGTCCTAAACTTTCCCATTATAGTAACTTGACGCCTAAACTTACTTGTTAAACCAAAGAAAATGTCGCCACGTGGCTTCAAACAAATTCGTGTTATTTTAGGTTTTGACTTTTCGTAATATATTGACATCAAAACGGCATGAAAACGGGTTTATCATACGTTTTATTGTAAATCTACATTTTCTTCGGAGAGTGGGTTGGATGTTTCGAGCTGCTCAAGTGCATTTATCTGTCATATGGGGAAAATCTTACTTAAAGGTGCATTGCGCAAATGGCAAAGTTTTGAACAAGGGCTTCATTTTCAACCTTTAGTGGCACTACACGTTTTTTATTACTCAGCTGAAGACGCATCTTAAAGCTTAAAATCTCTTGTTGATACATTACTTTCTGTATAATATTGTGTGAAATAAGGAACATTTTTTGTATGAAAATATAGATGCTGACTATTTTATTTGTTATTTTTGACCAGTTTGCAAACCCAAACAATAGACAAGGAAACTTTTTTTTTCTCAAGGGAAAAGTGTTTTTTTTTTTCTCTTTAAGAAAATTGTAAATAAGCGCTTTACCAAACACATTTTTGAAAAGCAAAATGCTGAACGTATGTTGCTATTTTATTCAAAAATATCAACATTACCAAAACAAACACCTAACAAAGTCACAAGTTTTTTTTGTAATGTGGGAGACTGTGTTCGTGTGTTGGGTTTTAGTTTTTAGCTGCCAAATTCAGCTCCTTTTTAGACTTGTTTCTTCGTAATTTTTAGTCGAATTATAGTGAAACATGCATCCTTCTGCAGCTTAACACGTGAAATTATCTGAAAGAGAGAAAGAGGAACGAGGTTTAGGAAGCTAGATGGCAGTCTTTACTCAGTATCTCAGCAAATTACTGTCGTGTTTTTAATCAAGCAATCAATTTCGAGATTCGTCTGATGTATAACAGGAAAACAAGTATGCAAAACTATATAAATAATGACAACAATACAGTGAAGGAGGACAAGCGCGAGAGAATCTGACCCAAGTCACTCACATTCAACATGCTGCCTGCGCTTGTAGATTCAATCTCAGTGAATTTACAAACATCCAAGCAATTGCCAATGGACTGTAATTTGATATATCACAACTTTGAGCATTTTAACTTACGCAATGCACCTTTAAGTACGTTACTTTCACTTTTGTACTTAGTTACGCCCCATCATTGGCTCCTCGTCTGGCCAAATGTTATGTTGCCAGTCGCTCGAGGCCAGCTCTCTGCCTGTCAGCCCCTGTTTGAGTCGAAACGTGTGAACCTGCCCCAGCGACGAGACATTCTGCAGTGCAAAGCAGACAGCCCAGATACAGCAGAGCAGACAGAACGATATTTTATTTATCATTTGTTTGTGTGTCGCGGCTGACAGGAAACAGAAAGAGTGGGATATTATCAGTCACAGTGGGACGATACAGTCTTGTTGTGAGCGAATAAGCAGCTGTGCACAGTTTCCAGAGGCTGAGAAATCAACATTCCTACAGGGAAGCACAGCACGTTTTTACATTTACTACAGTAGAACTAAAAGGGCTGGGCTTAGAGTGTGTATGACTGGTCAGAATATGCTTTTCAGTAAAACACAGTGGGCATATTAAAAATTCTGCATGTTTTTCACTAAATCTGGTTGTTTTGATGAGATTTGTAATTGTCTTTTGTCCAGAAAACAACCACAATGTAAATTAGGTCAAAACACAGACGTTGAGATGAAATGATAAAACCTGGTAACACTTGTAGTTTGTTAAAGGAATGTTATTGTGCATAAATTGTCTTTGCAATTTGGTGCTTTTCAATGACATTCAAATACTTCCTGTTTCACCTTTATTTGCCAATTTCTTCATAATATGTTAGTTAAGGCTAATTTGCAAGTGTCCGGTCCAAATAGTAAAACAAAAACAAAAAAGTGTCCACTGCCTTGGCTATCACTGCACTAACTATAAACACCATCTACAGGTATCTCTTCTGACCAATCACACAGACCTCACCACTTTTAGTCATTCAGAGTCATTCAAGTTTTGTTAGTTTAAGGATACTGTAAACTCAAACTCTATGTTCATGACACAGAGAGAGAGAACAGAGAGACTAGTTTTGTTTCTTTATTTAAGTGGACGATGTACAGTTACATTATGCCAGCAGGCAAAGATGCTTGTACCAGATTATAGCTTGGAAGCTCATTTCCATCTGCAGTTTTTACAAAGGGCCAGTAAAGAGGACAGTATATACACTGTACAGCCTTGAGCTTTCAGTCAGTCACTCTCCCATTCATTCTTCCAATTACAGTTTCATAATCAGTATATATCAATGTCATAACATATCAGTGTTTAAAATTTCTTTTTGCACACAATTTACGACTCTGTACTGATTAACATTTTAAACTATAGTTAACTTCTCATATGTTGTAATATCCTAATTCATTACTCTTTTTTAAAAATAGATAATATGTATGTAAAAATCTCATTCCGGCCTATTTTCCCTCACACTAAAATCGATAATATTAAAAGATTTATGTTTCTTAAGGTTAAATTAGGTCTATCATTTAGGTAGAATGAGTCTGTAATCAACTTGTTTTTACTGATGGTATTTTCCAATGTTTTTTTTCTCTTAAAAAATATAAAAATATTGTTCATACAGTATTTGCAACAACTTCTAAGCTTCCAAGTTAACTTGACTAAATTAAATAAAAAAGTAGATACGTCATGTGTGCTTTTCGTGCATTAAACCATTTTTCTTGTCAGATAAAATATTTGAAACCCAGTTAGAGTGAGTGGTCATTCAGCGGGAGCTTTTGAAATAAAATGAAAAGCCATTTGCAAACTGAAAATGGATCCGAGCCCGAATGTGCCATCGCCGCAGTCATTCCCGTCACACATCCTGCAATATTCCACCTCTTCAGCGTTTTTACTTTTGTTACACATTTTGACAACTCTCCCAGGATTATTACCTCCTTTTATAGACCTCACACTTAGAACTTCTCTTTCTCCAGCTGAAGAAATTGAAAAGAAGTCTCGTTATAATTCCTGCTGGATTTCCCCCATCCATCCAACATTTCAATCCCGCGCTCACCTCTTGGGACGGCAGCCGGTTTGATACCAGGAAATGGCTTTGCACAAAGGGAAACGCGCCGAATCACGTTCCCTCTCCCCGGTCCCGTCGTTGAGAGAGTCTCGCACAACTTTTGGAAGTCATTTGTGAACTAAACAGTGAATGTCAGCCTGTCTCTCCGCATTAGCATTCACGCCCAACATCTTTTTAGCTCAGTCATTTCGATACGTGGCGTCCTCTGTGCGACGTGATTTTAATAAAGTTATCAAGCTAATGAGCAAAAAATTATCTCTGCTCAATTTGTTTCAGAGCTCATTTAGGGCTGTCACATCCTCGTGTTTTGTGTTCGGGCGGATCATTTAACGCCTATTAGTTTTTTTCTATTAAAAGTGTAATGGCTGAGATTTTCTGTAATAAAGATGTAACTTTTTTAAAATGTCAGAGTTTGGGTGGGGTTACTCTTCATTTGAAGTCATTTGAAAACTCACCCACGCTCACTGCCCAGCTCTTTTAGATTTATTACTGAGCCATTGCCAACAGTAAAATATTTGGTAGAATAAAATAAGTGTCCTTGAATAGAAATATGAATATGTATTTGTCAATTGGTTAAAACTCTTTCGTGGATCAATATTAGGTTAGTAAAATCAGTAAATCTATGTTCTGGGTGTCCTTTTCCGAGAGATGGTCTAATGTTTTAGTGAGCACCCGGAAGGAAACCTACACAGACACAGGGAGAGCATGCACACTGACCAGGGGATCGAGGCCAGGACGTTCTTGGTAAAAGGTCACAGAGCTAACCAATATGTCACTAAACAAAATAAAAGTGTTTTCCTTTAACAGGGGTATTTTGGACCAACAAATTCAACAATTACAATAGTTAATTAAAGGTCCACCGTAACTTGTAACTTTGTGTAACTTCGGAGGTGAAGGTCATCTTCACAATTCAGTACAAATAGGAAGATAAAATTATTATGGGATAAATAAGTTTCATTCCACAATGTTAAAAATATAACTAAAGAAGCTGCTTTTCAATGTCTTCTTGGACAATTGTAAGTTGTTTTGATTAGTTATTTAATGTCACAAAGACATCTAAACTAGAAAGAACATGCTTTTACTGTGTGTAAGTGTATTTTTTGGCTAAAAAGTTACACAGTTTATCATAAATCATAATTTGGCATTAATATGGCATATAGAGCATGTATCCACATTCAGAATTTCCCAAAGTATGATTTTAACCTTCTATACAATTGTGGAGTTTTTTTTTACCTCAGAAAGTCACACAATGTACTTTTAATGTTTTGTGTGGCTTCTGAAAGTCTCAAACATAGTTGGTCAGTTGTTGGTGCTTGTAACTAAGTGAATAAGTGTTCTAATCACACAACATAAACCCTGACTAATGTCTTTCAAACTTTGTCTGGAGTCTTTGATTTTGCACTACATGTGCTGTGAATGACCAGGGCCATCCAGACTTTTGTGACTTTTTGAGCTGACTGCACAGTAGCTGGCACTTCACTGTGCGCTCTTAGCTTTTGCTCATTCTGCCTATATGTCATGAATCTGGTTTGCTTCCCCCCTGTTACTAACCTTCCATGCATTGTAAATGTTCACTATGTAACTTTTCTGAGAAAGTCAGATGAGAGTTTTGATGCTTAAGGGAAAAGATTTAAAATTTAAAATTAAGCTACTTAAATCTACAACTCCAGATAAGGTGGGAACATTTTATTATTCAAATCTCAAAAAGTAATAAGCCAGTCTTTTTATTTTATGTGTTTTTATGAGACTATCACAGTGTTGGAACTGATTTAGTTTTTGTACATGGAGAGTGATTTCACAGATACATTTCAAATTCATGAGAGCTGAGACTACCCAAACACATCAGCAGCATTAAGAAACCATTGTAAAAGCATTAATTCATAAACCCTCACTATAAAAGCACAGCATGGTCAAAGTGAGGCTCATCTGGTCCTTCTCTCATTTACGACCCTGCCTTCTGTTCCTGCCTGTCCTCTACCTTTAGTTTAATACAGAACATGTTTTATACTAATGCTTTAGTCCAGAGCCTAACCCGAGCTGGTAAAAGTCCTGCTGCCGGCGCCTCAGCTCTGCTTTATTGCTCACATTTCTAGTTAAATGGGCGGCTGGAACACTAGTCCTTGGTCGACTGTGAAAAACGCTGGATTCGATCTTGACCTGTGGTGACACTGTGCAGATGGTGTTTCTCATTATAGACAGAATAGACGGTAAATCATATGTAGTATGTTTGACGTTGTTCTGGGTCAAATTAAACACGCAGAGATGGTCTTTGCACTGAATGTAGTAACAGATAATAATGATAATAACACATTTAATTATCAGGGGTCTGCAACTCGCGGCTCAAGAACCACATGTAGCTCTTGAAGGACCTCAGTGTGGCTCTTTGCAATCTGTTTTGAGAATGACAAATTACAAAACATCGCAGAAAAAAGAAAATAATATTATGTGGTATTGTTAATTTGTGTATTTCAAACCCCCAATTAAGTACCATACATCAACACATGCAAAAAAGTCTTATAGTCTATTGATCCTGAGAGAAACTGGTCCTTTTATATCAATATAATGCAACTCAAACATACTTTGTGACAGATTATTTGTTCAAGCATTTTTTCGGACTGTTTTAATCTGGCCCCAAGTGCATTTTTGAGAATAAATCGACTTTTTATATTTCTTTTATTTGATTGATTTAGTTATGGAGCATGCATCTTTGCTTGAGGTTCTATTATTTAGCGTAATAAATGGTCAAAATAGTAGCCTGTTTTACCAAAAAAAAAAAAAATGCTTGCAATGTCGATAATTTGATAACGATGACCACAGCCGGGCCCTCCGCCACTTGTCTTGGTTCAAATATGGCCCTCGGTGAAAAATAATTGCCCACCCCTGGTATAGAGTGTCATTATTGCTTTATATTTTATTCATTCATCCCATGCCTATAACACCTCTGTTGCCACAGCTGCACTAGGACATGTCTATGATCACAACAACAGCACTGGTCAGAGACATTTGACCAAGAAGGCTTTTTTAAGTAATACAGTCTTCACATGTCAGTAATTTCCAAAAGCGTTTTCTTCTGTATCAGAAAGTATCAGTAAAAGGTGGTTTATTATGACGGTCATTGCTTTATGTACAGGAGAGTTGGAAAGCTCGTTCGTCTTGATTCAGAGTGCGTTGGCCTCATTTCTGATTTCTTTTGCTTTCTTTATCCATGTTTGTATCTGCTGTTTCTTGAGTAATAATCTCGTTATCTTGTTTCTTGGTAAAAGGCTCGTATATATGGTACATCCAAAATACACAAGAAACACACACCGTAGACAGTATAGGATCCGTCACGTACAACTTATCTAAAGCTCTAGCGGAATTAATAAAACCGTTACTTGGACGAACTAAACTCACTGCAAAAACTCTATCAAACAATTAAATAACAATTGTATTTGTTTATAATGTGAGTAAATTACTGATAATACAACATGCATAAAAAAATCTGATATCTTAGGTTGTACATTATAGGTCCCCTTTCATTATAAACATCGGACTTTTGAAATCATCTGTAGTGTCTGATGAGGCTCAGCGCTTCACAGTTCATCAGAAACAGACGCCTGAGTCTTCATCAGAGCGACCAGTGGCAGTCTCACGTGATCACATGACTTCTCCCATTACCATCAGACCTTTCACACAATCTCAAATCTGCTAAATGTCAATGACACTGTTTCATGCTTCCCAAAATTAAGTTCTGAATAATGCAAGTCTTCCCAAAACCGTAATCATCTCAGTAGTGATTAGTCAGTGGTCAAACAGCTCTAGTATCTTGCACACGTTGAGTTCCAGCCTCTCTCATTTGGTCACCTTCCTCCTGACATTGTGCTCCTGCTGCGCCCAATCAGGCCTCATCATACTCCCTGCCCACGCATCGCTCTGTTACTCCTCGGAGAATATGGCTCCTGTTTGCTCATGAGACACACAAGACCAGTTTAGAGAATGTGGAGCGCAGAAAAGTCCAAACCAAAACAAAAATGCAAAGTACTTAGAGAATGTAGTTACACTTTTTGTTTTTATTAGGACAAGACACAATTACATGTATGCAAACTAGCTCATCTGCATACATGTGAGTGTACTTAGCATTTTTTTAACCTTTATTCTGCATAACCTTTTTCTGATAGCATTACAAAAACATAATGCATATTTGTCTGATATAATTTTTTACATAAATAAATGTTAAAAATAAAAGTAAATAGTTTTAGACCTTAACAACAATACTATTACCAAAAGCCAATCAAAATCCTGAAGTTTATTATTATAACAAGTCAGACAACATTTTTATTAAACATAATAAACATGAATATGATTAAGACTTCACTAAACATTTATGTTTTTTTACCCAATTTGGTTGTTTTGGTGAAATTCATTATCATTATTAACATATGGTTGTGTTTCCATCCTCTTGATTTTAATGCACATTAAAAAGTTTCAAATAAGTCCCGGGAGGTGGAAACGCCAAATATCGCATTTAGAATCCCTAATGCGCATAAAAGTTTATACGCTTGCTTGAGGTGGTTTTCAGTTTTATGCGCATAAAAGTTAATGCAAATTATCAATGACAAATTATTATAACTTGCAACATCTAATTGTGTTAAACGGTGTCAGTTGTGTGTAAATTGTCTTTGCATTTGGCGTTTTTTGACGAGACGTGGAGGGATTCTGTTTTGAACTTCTTACTGTAATTTCTACTTTATTGTCAATTTCTTTATAAATAGCTAATAATTGCTGTAAAACTGCGATCAATATTTACCACAAAGACTATCACACCATAGTCAAAATTAAAAAAATTTAGCATCTGTCATCTTTAGTGTAGCCATGGTCAGGATTTAGTGTCGAAGAGTGAGGCTTAGTGCTAGTAAGTCTTACTAAATTTCCATTAAATTGTCATGACATCATGGTGGCAGAGTGGATAGCGCTCTCGCCTCAGAGCAAGAAGGTTGCGGATTTGACTCCCGCTCGGCCCGGGCCGTTCTGTGTGGAGTTTGCATGTTTCTCTCTGTGTCTGGGTGGTTTCCTCCAGGCACTACGGCAACAACAACATGCAGGTTAGGGAACGCTTGGTGGTGGTCGGAGGTTGAGGTGTAATGAAGGACTTTTTTAGCATGACCTATTATCACATTATTCAAATCAGATCCTTTGTTTAACTCTTTGCTTATTGTCTCAAACGTGTCTACTTCGCTGTCATTCATATATCTTACTTTCTCCACCTTCTTCAAGGTCATTCTCGTCAAACTGATGCAACAGTATTCCTTTCAGCCATTTTCTCAGTGTCGCTTGAGCATCTTTCAATCCGCTGTGAATATGTTACACTTCTTAGTCAGACCGAAGGCCGTGTTTTCGTCTGTGCACAGCCTCCGCAGCCGTGTCATTGTGTTTGTGTCTGTGCAGCTGCTTGGGCCGATCAGACGCTAATTAAAAGTCAATTAGCCGGAAGACCTCACTAAACAGGAAGTGAGCGTTCCCTCGGCTCATTATTTACACTGTACTACACCTCCATGTTTCAGCTTTTATGAGGTTCATATTAAAGGTGCATCGCTACATACTTATCTCCATGGCGATAGTTTTTCTTTGCTTGGAATGCGAGTGAAGATATGCCACATCTTTCTGAGTTTCTGGCGCCAGGTGCTGCTCGTTGTTAACTGAAGCCCAGCTGTTCAGTCCCTTCACATGTAAGAAGATAATGTGTAGTTACATACAAATCAGTGGATCCTGTGGACGCTTGAGGTAGGTTGAGAGCTTTCTGAAAATGTATAAGTGGTCACTAAGCGAATATTCTTTTTTTTTTTACCAGGTCTGAGCTCATAGGTAGGCGTAGGGCCAATCACAAGCGACCTTTCATTAAAAAAGTGATTAAAAGACTTCAGTATTTAGTCCTCTTTTCCCCTTGATGTGAGAGGAGAACAACATGTCACGTGTCACAGGAGTGGACTCTCTGATTGACTGACGCCGACTTCCAACGCATGAAAGATGGATTTTCCCAACTCCTGCGTACGCTTCAGCTTCGAGCTTCTAATCCGCAAGACTCTGCATTTTCAGATGCCTAAATGCACGTCAACTGACGCCCCAGACGCCAATATATGCCGCAAATACACTTGAACGCTCAAGACGCGAGTTTACATTGACTTAACATTGAAAATGGACGCCAAGACACTGTCCGGTATGAACGCACCATTAATTTGAAAATAAGAGTTGTTAGAAAAGCATACATAAGACTATGTTCTACAAAACCTCCCAAAATTATTAAAAGTACCAATAAACCAAATTACCAGCAGTCACTGTAATTCGTTATGCTACTAATAACAAATTAAGGAGTTATGCTTTTAAATTGTTTTTCTTAAGGATAAGAAAAGTTTATCAGAATGTGCTGCTCTCTGTGACTGTGCCTAAATGGGGACTAGAACTGAGAAAAGTACTATAAACTGAAAAAAAGTTCTTACAGTGGGAAAAAGACCTGGTTTTGCAACAAACCAGGGATTCACAACGAGGAGTGCCTCAGAGTCATTGAAGAGCTAGCGGACAGGCTCAATACAATGGTGACTAATATTGATAGGATTAAACGTTCAGAAAGGCAGACTGAGCATTTCCTCTCACTTCATACTTGAACAAACTCCTCCTGGGGCATTTGGTCTCAAAATCGCTGTACACCAACTAAAGAAATGGAGCTTCAAAAGTTATTAATTTTTATAGATGTGCTACATGTGATGCCACCACAGTGAACACTGACAATTTCAAACCTTTTCACTTGATAATTTTGCTCTATTTCAGCCAAAACACACCTGATTGGCCTCAACTTTCTTCCGACAGCGACAGGCAAGGGTCGTTCAACACCGCTTGCGGCTTTAATTATTGAAATGTTTTCAAACATAAAATTAGACCGGTGCTGAGTATCTTGAGTGGTTAATCTGTTCATCAATAAAAGCTGTCTGTAAGTGTGCAGTCAAGTTCGAGAGCGCTGACGGTGCTATAATTTTCACATTTAATTGTAACAGCCTTAGCAAATTTCAAGTGCCAATCGTCATTATTAATCCCGCAGCTGAAGCTTAACCACGTGTGCGGCTGGTCTCCTCTGTTACTCACTCCTGACAATAACGTCCACTAAATGGGTCGTATTAAATGCCCACACACTGCCCATTTGTCACTGCTGTGTGAGGATGAATCACAGCGAGGTAGGCTCCGCTTTTCTTAAGACATCGTCGACTTTCTGGGGGAAGAATCGATGTAGAATTGATCGGCCCTGGTTCGTTGCTTTGCTGGTAATGTCGAGTAAAACAGCGCGTTGAATGTAAAGTACGGTCTTCTCTGCTGAAGCTGTGTGTTGCAGCACAAAGCACTGTATCTGATAAGGTAGTCACGCTTAAGCTCGATCTTCTGGCTGGTAAGGACAGGGAAAATAATCGATGCAATCTTGTCTGATATACTAATGCTGCAGAAATGCTCAATCAGGCCTGGATAATTTCTTGACTTAAAAGCAGTGCATATCTCCGAGATCAACCTATCATAGATAAAAAAAGTTCTGAATCAGCCCAGTCTTCTGAAAAAAAGTAGATATACAATAAATGTCAAAAATGAACGTTGAGTATGTTTCATGCCTTTTTTACGTCAATATGTTACAAAAAGCCAACATGTAAAGTAACCACGAATTTTGGTTAAAACACGAGTTGACATTTTCGTTGGGTTTAATCTCACCTACCTCAAGACCCAACCCTAAACTTACCAGTTTTAGAAACTTGAAGCCTAAAATACCTATTAAACCCAAAGAAAATGTCGGCATGTAGCTTCAAGCAAAATCATATTTAAGTTTGGCTTTTGGTAACAAATTGACGTGTTTTCTCTGGAGACTGAATGTGAAACTGAACTGTGATGGGTATAAAAAAATGACACTAATAAGAATAAATCTACAAAGACAAAACAATTTTAATTTTTAACAGCTAAACATGATGTTTCACCTTGTGATGTCATTAAGTGGTAATGTGGGTAGTGCTCTACTGTGTTTTTAAACTCCACACGACTTCATTATTATCACTGGTGTCAATTCAACCTTGAAATTGCATGTTTTTGCAGCGACAGCTAATATTTTACCCTTGTTTAAACTGCTTCATTGCTTGTTGTAGCAGGAAATATTGGAGACTTTTTGTGGTATCTCAAATGAACAAACAAATAAACCAATTATTCAAAATCCAGTTTCATGTTTTGTAAAATAAATAACATAATGACATCACAAGATGGAATGAATTGATTACTCAAATGTTTGTGAATGAGAAAAAACTGAGTAACATGACATAACACATTCTAACATAGCTAAACGTTACAGGGGTTAAATTTAAGTTGTGCTAATATACAGAGGTACTTGTATTAAAGGTTCATTGAAATATTAGTTAGAATCTAATTGCTAATGGCTTGTGTGATCTATGCGCGCTGGCTTGGCTGGTTTAGCTTGCTTCATTTCTGCTTGTCACAAAGATTATTCGAGCTTTGGCTTTGGCTAATGTGCTAAATGAGATTTGGTGTTGCCTTCCAAAAGTTGTGCTCCCGGGTTTGATGGGGCGTGCTGCTCTTGTCACTGAACCTGCACATTTCCACAGCAGATGAGACCTAACCCATGTAACAGAGGTGTCCTTGAGCCCACCAGGAGAAGCGCCTCAGTACTCATTAAACATGGACTTACAAAAACAACGTTAGCCTCAAATGTCACCGGGGATTAGGGCTTTGCTGCGGCGGGATGTCATTAGTTTTTTATCCCCTTCTGTGAAACTGACAATAGTGTTTTTAAGATATGCGCTGATGTCACATTCACATTCAGTCTGACAAACAGCTCCCAGCTCACCTTTGTGACAGAAACCTGCTCCTACAAACCTTTTAGCTGGAGAAATGTTTGTGTTTTTGCATATCATTGTATCAATGCCTTACGATTATTGTCAAAGGTGGTCATCCTAGACATTTTGGCTCAATCAGTCTTTGCCGGGCAGTTGATGCATCTTGATTTCTACTGTGGACCACTCTGATTACCGTATTCATTTTCTACCGCTTAATGCCGTTAGTGTCGCGGATGACTGAAGCCTATCCCAGTGACTTTGAGCCTTAGTCTGGGAACACCCTGAACAGTGGCAAACTCGTCGCAGTGTTAGACAGACAACCACAGAAACTTTCTTTGAACTAGTTAAAAATCAAATGTTGTCTTACTTTTTATGTGGCAAAATATTGTCTACATATAGCCAGGTTGTTGCCACTTATTGGTTTTGCTCAATTTCATTTCGCTCCAACTGCTAGGTCTGGTATTGCAGAACTGCAGATGACTCCTGAAAGCCAGGAAGTGTAATTAGCCAATCAGTGAACAGATGATGTGTTGGGCAGAACCAATCCGACTTGAGACAGCAGTTTGCTTTCTTCTTCTTTAACCTAGAGAAATATTGTTTTAGAACATGTGATTTTACATTTCATTTGTTTAACTCACATTCACAATGTTTACTTGACAGATGTTTACTCTCTACAGTTCCTGGCGTTTCCATAAAGTGAAATGAAACCAGCCAGTCAGACCAAAATTACACTGCCTGGCTCTATGACCAGTAAACATATTTTAAAGAATTGTTTTCAATTGAGTTCATTCAATTTTTATTTGAAATTCTGTTCCTTTTCTTTCATTTTTTTCTTTAGGCCAAAAAATGGGTCAGCCAAACAAACAAAAGGCTGTGGCACCAGGCCGACCGTATACAGGCCTGTAGAAGCCTGGCGCCAACAACCCTAAACTATAAAACAAAAACCGCAGCTAAACCTATATCAAAAGAAAAGCAAGAACATGACGACGGGTCGCAGCAGGCCAAACAAGAATAAGGCTAACTCAAAAACAAACTGTGCAGGCAACGTGCCTGCCAGGTGCTGCAGCCCAGTCACAGTGATGGAGATGGAGGCAGAGCGAGGTGGAGCTGAGCCGGGAGAGAGGAGTGAGCGCTGGAACATACAATTTAAAGGGCCAAAGGCATCAAAAACTCTTTGTTCAGATAATAATAATGCTGTAAACTGATGAAACTAAGACCATCATCGGCCCAACCAATTTTACTCACACAACTTTCATAATAAGGTAGTGTAAAGTGTCTTCCCTATAATATTCCCACTATGGCATCTGGGGTTCCACTGGTCTCCAATCCAAGCACTTCCCACACCAAACCTGCTTAGCTTTTTTAATCTTTGACAAGCTGGTATGGCCACAGGTTATATCTTTCATTAGACTCATGTCGTTGTCTTCACCTGACCAGCTACAGTGTTTGTTGCCGTTTGTTTGACATTGTTAGCCTGCATGACATAGATCTGAACTAAAAAAAAAAAGGAGCTTAATGTGCATTAGTCAAGATTGCACGTCCTCAAAAAGTGCCAAACCCAAAATCTTTATTCCAATCCACGTGCTCTGAAAACACTTTTATCAATGTAACTTCTGCATAGTCGCTCCCCCGCCTTAAAAGTTGAAGATCTCCTATGGTTGTAAAGTTGTCCTGCGAGACAGCTACATTCTGTAATAGTATATTCAGCGTTCGAGGAAATCTGTGCTCCCAGCGAAGGATCACAAGCTGTTCTTTAGCTGCTGCTCTCTGCTTTGTGCTCCCACGGATGACGTCCCCCTCTGGCCTCGCTCTGACTCTCACTGTCAAACTTATACAGTCAATACATAGGAAGAATATATCTCTGCAGTTATACAATGCGGGCTGCTCTACTAGACTTAGACTTAATTGCTATGTAGTTTCGCAGCATCTGTGCTCATTCAGTTCAGTTTAATTAGCACTTCTCGGCATGTAAATAGCCCATAATTACTGTAAAACGAGAGAATCAACTTCATTCGGTAATTGTTTATGTGTTTAGTGCTTATACAGTGGGAATTATTGGAAAACAAAAGACTAATTGTGTTGTGTAATAAGAAGCAGATTTTCATTTTCATAGGGTTTAGGTAAAATGTAATATTTTTGCTTGAATGTTTTTTCATACAAAAACTGAAATTTTTGAGCGTGCAAGCTTTGAAGCAGAACAAAATAAGAGTGAAACTTTGAGAAAGCTAATGATGAAGGAGGGTGTTAAAAAGCATCAGTAGTTTATTTTTTCTCTTAGCTGAGATGAGTTCTCTAAAAAGTCTGAATTGCCGTTGTATTGGTTTTAAAGTTTTGCAAGAGGATATATTTATCAGACCTAAAACTATATACAGTGTATATATCATTGAATTCTTGAAGAGCTCCTCTCCATCTGCTGACATGGGGAAACTTCTTTGAATAAAACAACGTAACGGGGCGACAGCTAGCTGTTTTAATCAGGTCCGACCGGGTCTGACAGACGTCTGTCTCCTGAAGCTTGAGACAGCGCTTTTGTTATTGTTTTTTTACTCACCTGAATGTTACAGTAAAAAGGTGCACTGTGTAACTTTTTGACCAAAAATGGACTTGAGTAAAAGCATGTTTTTGTCATGTAGTGGCTTTAGTTGGACTAAATAAATAATGACAATTTGCATCTTTACTTTAACAAGCTTACACAGGCAAAAAAAAATTTAAATCTTTAGTCCTGGAAGAAGGCCTCCTCGTGTGTTTTCACAAAAAAAGTGTTCCAAGTTCAGCTGTATTTTTATGATATAAAAAGCATTTATTCCCACTCAAAGTATGATTTTAACTTTCTGTTTATCGAATTGTGTAGTTGACTTTTCACCCCAATAAAGTTACACAGTGCACCTTTAAGGGTCGTAGGATTGAATTTTATTCACAAATGTTGACTTAGCAGCTAAACTTTTGTTTTCGCAGAGTGATAAACTCTTGTAGTTTTCGACTTGTTTCCACTGTTTGTGTCTATGAGCTGCGGCTCTTTCTACAGGCGGGGTGTGCTGACATCGCCTGTGTTGATAAACAAAAATTCCTCTATACAACGTACTTTCTCCTTTTTTTGATAAAATTATAAAAAATAATATAAAAAACATAATAGTATGTTTTATAGATAAGCTTTTGAGTGAGACCATGTTGCACACTCTTGTTTAGTTGGAATCAAATTAATTTCAAGTTAGGAAAGGTTGTCTTAGTTACACTTCACCATGATTAACTTCAAAGTCCGCAAACCATTAATTGTCAATATGAAGACAATGCTAACTGTTTCTTTAAAATGCCACCTTCTCAAAATCTTAATCTTAGGCACTCATTAAGCCATTTTAGTAACCCTGATGTATCAACACTAAACAAAATGACACCAGGGTCAGGTCATATCTTCATCTTTAGTGATCTGCTGATTTAATAATAATTAACATGATAATCGTGCTATGTGTTCTTTGTACTAGCGTCAAACATCTTTCCATCTCGACTCCCCTTTCTCTCCAAACCAAAGACTCGTACAATCACCTTACATTTCTATACTTAGATCACACACTTCCTGATTAATTACTTCAATAACGATAACACTCTCGCCGTGACCTGCCGGTGCGGATGTGAAGGAAGCGATCGTGAACAGGAGGAGCGTTTTACAATACAAATGTTTCAAAGGGATTCAATTAGCTCAGGAGGTGGAACTGCTGGGAGCTGGCTGAATTCATCATTGGATTTTTCTTCATTTAAATAATTCGCCTCTGGCTCTTTTTGTCCCGCTCCACAGATTGTGTTGTGGTTGACTTGAATTAACTCTTTATGCACAGAGGTTGTTTGTTTGAAATACAATCCAGTTGCGATAGTGGCTTTGGTTGGATTACAGATGACCTGACAATAGGTTTGTAGTGTTTTTCTGTTTTTCTGTTTCTGTTTTCTGGTTTGACTCCACCTTGACAGAGCTGGAATTAGACTCATGAACAGATGGAGTCAGGTATAGGAAATAGGGTTGGGCAAAAAAATAACTATCACAATTTTATTGGAGTGTATTTTCTTATTGTCCTTGAGATTAAACAAAAACAAATTCATCTGCTTTTTCAGAAACTTGCTTCACTGTTAATGGCTAAATCAAATTCTCAAAGCCTGATCAGTATTGCCAGAATTACAGAGAAAAACAAGCGACCAAGCCTTTGATAAGAAATCCTAAAGCAAGCAACTTCAGCCTTTTAAAACTGACATTTAAATAATCTAATCATTAGAAAAAAGTGTTCATAAATGTGGCAATTTTTATTAGTTTAACATAATGACTTTTAAACATGAAAATATGACTAAATCTATATGTTTCCATCATAATTGAATACATTCTTGTAAACCAACCTGACATTCATATCTTTTATTACTTGAAAGTGCAGCTAAAAACAAACAAACAAACAAACAAACAACAAAAACAACAACAACAAAACACAACCTTCAAATTTCATAAGAGCCTTCATAAGAGACAAAAGAAGCCCAAAGTAACCTTAACCCTATAAATAAGTGGACTTGACAAGGTTAAAAGAAGTAGGTTGGAAAAAATAGATGTGTTAAAGAGAGTAATGAGAAATCACAATATGACAATTAAAAAAAAAAAAAAAGCAGATGTCACATTGATGAGCTTACAATTAGATATTTATATTGCCCAGCCTTAATGCGAATTATTACGCATCATTATAACCACATTAAGGACCTGTAGTTTTTAATAAAGTAGTTTTGCTGTTTGTTTCTAATGAAGCTGTAGGATTTTGCAAATAACATTTGATTTATCAATTAAATCCTCAGTGTTTTCCCACTGATAAATGACACCGGTGCCCCCTAAAATACTGCGCCATATTCCAATTTTTGTCAAAAACAAACTTGATGATTAATGTGCATCACAAAGTCACGCTCTGTTCAGTTGTTCTAAATTAAAACATTGAATGTGAAAGAGTAGACACACCCCAAGTTGCCCTTGTAAAACTAATTCTGCTTTTCAAAACTGAAGAGTTACAGATAGAACAAGACGTGATAACTATGGTAAATATGCAAATTATGAGATTAAAATGAATGAACCAGTCCCTAGTCCTGATCTTTGTTTCTGTGAGAAGGTGCTATCATGTACTACTAGAATAGGTTGGCTATACACTTTATAGTCCTTCTTGCTAAGGTTGGTCACGACTAATGTAGCTGGAAGAAAGACCAAAATGCTAACCACTCTGCCATAGATGTTTCATCTTTGGCAACTGTTTTTTTCCCACACATTTTCTGCCTGGTGATTTTTGTCAATCAAAACCAAACCCATGCACTTTATATTAAACTGTATTTAAACACTATTCAATTTAGCTGCTCATACTGTATTGTCCTAAAAAACTGGTTCTCAGAGTAAACATTTCTGGATTCCTCTGATATGTGAAAAATTTATATATTAAGCAGTATTTGACACTAATCAAATCTGATGTTAGATGTTGATTTCTAGTTGCTGGCCAACCTGATGAGTTTATTTAGGTTTATGACCTTAAATCCAAATCAAACATAAGATTAAAGACTACTTTATCCTTTATGGGGCCGCCTGTATTTTGTGTTTGGGGGTTGCAAATCCCAACAATTGTTCTTTGGGGGTCATGACTGAAAAAGGTTGAGAACCACTGCTATAGAATGTTTATTGTAGCACAGCGCTTAAAAAAAAAAAAAAAATGTCTGGACTCTATCATGGATATTACCTCATTGCAATTTTTAGACTGATATATTTCCAACACTTGTTTATTGTCTACCAGCTCTAAATACATACATGCACTTTGACTCATTCAACACAAAAACAATCTGCCAGCAGCAGTGTGGAAGCTCTTGTGTTCTGTGACTGAGGAGAGTCCAGCGAGCCCCAGGCCTTTACACAGCTCAAAGCGACCCCATGTCATAAACGTGACTTAAAGCTGTCTGGAGACGTGTGAACTTCCAGGTAAAGGCTTTGTGGTCCCTCTCAGCTCCCTTCGTAAAGAAAAAAAAAGTGAAAAAGCACGTCAACAGAACTGTAGTGCACGAAGAACTGATGTGGGTCGGACAGGAGATGAAAGCGCAGACGCAGGAAGAGCCGACAGTCGTCTAATTAAACAGAGCAGATAAAGAGCAGATGAAAGGCTTCGGGGAGGGTAAGTGCTAAAATAGGTCTGACTGTTTCAACACAGCGCTGCTTTTATATTTCACATTTAGGAGAGGTAAGCGGAGCACGCGCGGGATTCCTCTGCGTGCGCTGGGAGATGAAAGCCTGAGCCACACAAAAACAAGGATCCGAGATGATAACATATACATCTTTGACTTGAAAGCTAGGTTCTAATAAACTTCAAACATGAAATCTGTGAGAAAGGTGTGACTGAGATTCAGGAAGCTTCAGAGCGTTCGGTTTAAGGCGAAGCTAAAATGACTTGTGATTGACTTTTGAACTGAAGACAGACCTGTGTAAATTATATTCTCTGTACTGAACAAGAATAAATACAACTTTTCCCATTCATACATTGTAAAACTCATGCAAAAATTACTTAAAAATACTGAAATAGTCAAGTTAATATTCAGCACTCTCACTATTGTCTGTAAGTTTGTTTAAATTTGTGTGAGTGAGCAAGATAATCCATCCTTCAAATGTGTGGCTTGTGAAAAATTTACATTTGTCTCACTTTGAATTGACTTTTACCTACTTTCAGTTTGGACAGACTGTCAGTAAAAATTCTAAAACAGCACAAATTTAAAAAAAATGTGATATTGTATCTGGTAGAGCCAGGTTAAAGGAGACCTAGTGAGGTTTTTTCTATATTTAGGAAGAAACGATGAATTAAGTAGATCAATAATTCACATTTTGTTCATTGCAAAACACAAAAATGATCTAAAATGACTTAGAAATAGAAACAGTTCCTTTGACTTCCTGTTGAAAACTGCAGAACTGATAAGCCCCGCCTCTTACTTGTAAAATGTAACTTTAATAAGCCACAGATTTAAAAATTACAATTTTTGGATGATGAAAAGTATCTACACCTAATATTTTAGTAATTGCAAGTACAGACAAGTGGGCGTGGATAGGTGGTAGGTGAAGACAGGGATTTTCTGAGGACTTGACCTTAAAGTGTTAGACAGCATGAATATTGTACCAGCGTAGGCTCTCCACAATAAAAAGACACTATGTTCAGTCTTGCTTCACTGGGATTGAACATATTCAATGAATGACATATTTGGTTTGTGATTTCAGAAAATACTTTGTATATTTGCTGCTGCACAGATCCAGCTTGTTCAGTTTTTGATACCGTGACTTTAAGTATTTTCCGATACCCAACACTGACCGCTACCAGTGTGAAGACTGAAAATAGCTTTTTTTTTCGTCATAAAACCCAGTTAACTCGTTGGAAAATCTGACTTAACAGTAACCTTTTGCACAAATGTATGTGACTAAAGGACATTGATTATGAGACGTTCTCGGTCATCATCAGTCAGTCTCAGGGTTGTGTAGTTAATGACACTAACATGATAGAACAATATTACCCAGCAAGATGTCATGGATCAGCACCAATATTGGATCCTACTATCACTAATATCATCTGCCGCTAAACTGTTCTGTTTAAATTTGTAGTTTTTGGCTACAACTAAAAAAATCACATTATCTACAGTGTGGTGCTTTATAAAGGACAGTGCCATAGTGAGGTATTATTGACCAACTCCCCTGAAGTACAAGACATGGTATTGCTCTATACTTTAGCAAATAACTGCACTTGTACTGTAGACATTTTTTATAGAAAATGAAAAAATCCAATAGCCCATTTTTATTAATTTTTTTTACTTGGTGCGTTATCACTCATTCTTGCTAAATGTTTAGTTGAATTCTCGCTGCGTTCATCACATCCAGCCTGGCATTTCCCTCTCGTGCTTCCTCTCACAAACACTCCAACAATATACATGTCAATATCGGAGATCTGTCGTCGTCATCTTTGTGTAGATTATTTCCCTCATGGATTTGCCTCCATTATCAGCAACAGGCGGCCATTTCTCTTGCTTTGTACCAGACATAATGAATGTTAAGTGTGAAGAATCTCTGGAGCCCACCTGCTGCAGACGATTGACCGCGCACAAGGATTATTTGTTATACGCTCGGCCTGTCTCATGTCGAACCCCGCTGGACAAGTCATGATCCATATCCAGCCCTGCAGGAGGAAGCCACAGGGAACGTGTTTTTACTGTTGCAGACGGCATGACTAATGATCCTCTGTGTTTTGAAAGCTCTAATGCTGAAAAACTTTTCAGTCTTGCATTGATTGAATTACTGAGTCTTATTTAAATGTGTGTAGCATCTCCATGATAGGTGACGTACTTGTCATCGGGAAAAGTTACATCTAGTTTTTAAATCCTGTTTAAATTTATAGTACTCCAAACATGATGTGAGAAACTTTACTTAAATGTTGCTACTTTAAATATATAATCAAACCAAAAAATATATATTTTTAGTTTTCTATGTCCGTCCAAATGTTTTGTTCACACTTCTAAAGCATTGAGCCTTCAATTTTTCAACGCAATGTGCTTTGAGCTTACTTGCCGAAATTGAGTCAACCATGCTAGTTGTTAGCTTGACTTTATTTTCATTATTTAAACTGCAGAAACGGCTATCATGTCTCTGTCAGTTGTAACTTAGATAGCTAATCATATGAGAAAAAGGGTTTTAAGAAAGTTTAAGACGTTTTTATTTTTGATAAAGTCATGTGAAATCTCGTACTTTCACTCATAAAAACTTCAATTTCACACAAAAGTTGGTGACGTCAAAGTTTCACTGCTTTGAGTTGTTTTCTTAAGTTTTATTCACAGTTAAATATTGTATTTTCACAAACTTTAAGCTCATATTTACTTTAAATAAACACTTTTAAGATTTACAATAGCATATTCTATATTTGTCTTGCACATTTATACAATTACACAGAAGTTTCTGGGCATGCGCACATCAACTTTTGACTCAAATTCAGAACTGACTCCGATGGGGGAAAAGAATGGAATAGAATGTTTTTTTTTTGTCATTGGCACAACCTGTAAAAACACAAATGACATGGAGCAAGACTTGTACTAGCAGTTACACCATGAACAAGAACAAGAACAAATCTGCAATTTTTAACAGACTTAAGAGTAAAAAAAGGATTAACCAAACTATTTGTTTTTCAATGTTGTGCCGTGGATTTTAATGCAGAAGTAAGCCATTTCATGTAAATGTATTTCTTTTTTTTTTTTTTTCTTAAGGGTGCACTGTGTAACTTTTTGGCCAAAAAATAAACTTAAATAAAATCATGTTTTAGTGTAGCTGTCTTTGTGACACTAAATAAATAATTAGTGTTTGGCCTAGAGGAGGACCTCCTTCTGTTTTGTTTCTATGAAAAGTAGCTTCTTCTATACTTGTTCCATTTTGCAAAAACCTATTTCTCCCCAATAGAATGTTCATCTTCCTATTTGTGTAGTTGACTTTCCACCTACAGAAAGTTACATAACTTCACAAGTTCATAAAATAACGCTACACCCTTTTCTTTGTACTTTATATATTATATTAATTCAGTTCAGTCACCGTTTGTGATAATTTTAGGTCAGATAAATAGTCGAAGCTCTGAAGCCCGGCATGTTTTCATTCAGCAAACATTTTCTCCAGCTGCAAAGGTAAAGTTAGAACATGATTAAAATCTCCAAAAGTCAATATTAAATGTGTCCTTTCAAGACATTCAAATAAACTTTGAATGAACATTTGAGATGATTCATATGTGGCGGTAAGTGCTATCTTGTCTGGTCCACTTTCCATTAATCAAGGCATATTAAATTAAATGTAAAATTATGCGGCAAAGTGCACCGAGCGCAGACACTTCTCAGCTGTTTTTGGACCTTTTTTTTGGGACGTAGCGCTTTTTGAATGAGAGACCATGCTGTAAAATGGTACAAAAGAACATTTGGCGATTCATTTTCTCAGAGGTCATGGGCAGACGAGAGAAAAGGCCAGGCGTTGCCGTTTTCTGTTTCTTTCATCACACTCTGCAGGTACACTCTGTAACTTTGCTGCTGCTGCTCTGCCACCTGCTTATTTTAATATACGCTCATTTTGACACAATATTAAGCTCTATTCATCAAGGTTTTTTTTTACCCAAGTTGTCATCCTTTGTGTTAAGGTCAGGAGTTAAAGTTGGGTAACTAACTTTTTGTGTCGTAAATTAGGAAACTTAAAATGTTTAAGATTAATAGAGCACAATGTGAAAAAATAAGACTTCTGAGTACTCTCTAAATGAATAATTTTAGCTCTCATCAGGAGTTATAAGCCGTAATTGAAACCAAATTGAATACATGTCGATATTATGTGTATATTAATATCATGTGTCGAATGATTCATGAGAGGAAGTTGTTAAATTTAAAACCTCAATCATGTTTGCAATGTGAAAATCAAGGTTTGGGTTAGAAATATTACAAAACTTGCTTTTAATGGTGTTATTATTACAAGTTAAAAAGTTAATTGAGACTTTTTAAGATGGGATTTGCACGATGAAATCTGAATGTTGTGTTAAAACATTCCAGTAAAGAATGTGATATACCCTTCTTCTCTGTAGGACCAATTATACGCTATGATCTTACTTTTTATTCATATTCTATTGCTTCCTCGTCAAAAACACAGCTGGACTTTGGTTTTGAGATACTACTCGTACCTTTCTGAGCCTCAGAAAACACTACCAGTTGACCTTCAGTGCTTTAAATAGACCAGGATGTATCAATACTCAGTTTGATCACTTCAAAAAATACCCTATTTGACACTTCTTTAACCAGTCAGTACGTTCTCCTCATGATGTTAACAGTGTTTGATAAAGCTAGTCACCCTTGTCTAGATTAGAACCTCCTTGTGCACATTTTTAAAATTGGATTTTCTAATTTACTGTTGCTAACCCTCACCCAAGTCCCAATCTTAACTTATTCCTCATATTATGCCCAAACTTAGCCAAAGTAATGACCATTTCCTGCTGTAAGATTGGTCCCTCACAAACAGTCACAAAACACACCCAATTTTTGCTTCTTTGAATGTAAGCAAACAGAATAATACATTTTAAGCTTTCTACCATCACATGTTTTGCTCACTTACCTAATGCATTCTGAGCCTCCGAATTGTTCATAATGATGTGTTTTAAGCAGATGCGCCGGTATGCTAAC
This sequence comes from Mugilogobius chulae, assembly GCA_038363315.1. Lineage (NCBI taxonomy): Eukaryota > Metazoa > Chordata > Actinopteri > Gobiiformes > Gobiidae > Mugilogobius > Mugilogobius chulae. The sequence continues at coordinate 26,069,569 of CM076396.1, forward strand.
AGAAGTGAGCTACAATGCTAACAACAACAGGCAAACTTAGCAGAGATGGATGAACAAACGGCAAATTATTAGACGTGGACAGGACATTGCGGACTAATTTCACCTGATAGATACATTAACAAGTATCTGTGCTGAGGAAAACTGATTTTAAGTTATTTAATTGCGAAAAAACAAGTAGGCTATAGTCTCTTCAAAGCACTATTGATCTCTGAAATCTTCTGCACCTCACATCTTAATTCCAATCAGTCAGACTCCCCCCAAGAATAGCATATCAAGCAAGATTGGGTTGATTATTTCCTCTATGTCGTTTTGTTTACAATACAGTAACTCAGTTGTTTAAGTGGGAAACACTATTCAAACAAAGCAAAACATTTGTTACACAAGTTCTAAAAACCTAGAAAAGCTTGTCAACCAGGAAAAACAAACAGAAAACAAGAGCTTATTGGATCAATCAGTTGCTCCTTATTTTATTTCAAACAGGCAAGTTTCAATGGGAAATCCACCTTTGGACTGTTGGATGACTTTGTTCATCTCCATCTTTGGGTTTGTATTTGGGACAATATTTTCTTATAGTTAACAGTTTTCTTGTAGTTGTTGAACAGAGGGAGAGCTGCTGTTTTACATTAAAATGAATGCATTGCTTCCCCCACAAGGTCTCTGTGAGTGGCAGATACATAGATACTGATCGATGCCTATTCCTAAAACCAGGGTTCGTCAAACCAATGTCAAATATAGTTTTGCTTCGTCTTTTTTGACACAGACTGTCAAAAGTTCAACCAAGAAAAATATCAATACATACTGTTTAAATATACATGTTTTCTCTAAGTTTTGAATACTTCTGTGTCAGTTACAGTAGCATTTTTGGGTTCATTTGAAGAATCTACTGTCCGGTAATCTACTGTTGTGCTTTCATTTCTCAATCTGTCTCAATTCTTCAACATTTCTTTGTTTTCTACGCTGAGTCTTTTTCTTGTGCGTCTGTTGGAAAGGCCAGCAGGGAGTGATTGACGATGTGACATTTGTCTTGGAGACCCGGGCCGTGGGGAGCGCCTGCTTTGGGGTTGACATTTTGTGTCACTGATGTCGTTACAGTGGGAATGTAAACGACTGGGTTTCTGTAGTTAGTCAGATTTCTGATTGGACTTTGATGCACTGAGAGGTTCTTTCTGGTGCTGTAAGTAAAATTTGGACTCTTCAGAGTTATTGTCTTTAGATAATAACAAAACTATAAACCGCAGATGACTTCTTTGTATTTTCAAGATAGGCACAAAGACACCGTATATATTACTATTAAAAATACTTCATAATATTTTGAATTGAAGTTTTCCTTTTATCAGTTTTTCGTCCAGACATTGTTCTGTTAATGCGCACACATTTGAGTTGTTTAAAACGAGCATTACAAGTGAATTTATGTGTCACTGAAATTTGTCATTGCTGTTATCATCACCATGACACTTAAAAGGCACTTGACATTAGGTGATTCATTCACACTCGGTAGTGACAAGCGACTACTACAGTAGCCACAGCTGCCTTGGGGCAGACGGACAGAAGCACCACACCAGGCAGAGTGAATGTCTTGCTAAAGGTATGGTAGCTATTTTTACACTGCAAACACAATTTAGGTTTTAAATCCGACATCTTCCTCTCATAAATCCTTCGACACATGGTTAATATCAATATGTATTCATTTTGGTTGCAGTTATGGCTTACAAACTTCTTTTTACAAACAACAAATTGAAAGTGAAGAGGACCAGCCAATCAGAGCGCTGCATTCAGCTCATGATTAGAACAAAAATTCATTATTATTCAGTTTATTATTCACTCTACCTGCTTAGCTTCTGAAATCTGACTGGTGGCAACATTGATTACAACCTTTTTTCCCCCTAGAAAAATATTGTCAGACCAGCACGTTTATTTCCTAAGTGTCAGTGAGTGTGATTGACAGAAGAATTAGCCAATCAGGGCCGTGCATTGTTTATCTATCAAAACAAACATGAAATAATAATAAACAAAAATAATTTAAAATAACACAAGATAAAATCTTCATATACTGTATGTTTGCTTAATCATTGAGCAAACCATAAAACAATACATTTTAATGTGAGGAGTGAAGTTTGTTCTGAATGACAGTCAGTCAGTGAGCTCTTTTGTTTCATCTGTTTCCAGCAAATAAAAAAATATAGTTGTTTAGTTTACACCAGACCCATTCTTTACAAAGTCTTTTTTAATCATGCATCTACAGTCCTAGAAAATACATTTGCTATGTTTGACTTGACACAAACAAGTCCTGAATGATCCTCACGTGGTTTCTCTATTGTAAGTAAATGAAAAGATGAAAACCCAAACTCATAATCATAGTATTCATTGTTCCTCTCGTCGCCATAGAAACCATATCAAATCTAATCACACAAAAGGAAAATTAGATGTTCTCCTTTCATGGTTTATTACTGCCTTGCACCAGAAGATGATGCTGTTTGAAATAGCAGGAGGAGATTATAGTAATAAGGTGGTGTAACCGTTTTTGTGTGCGCTGCGTGCTCATCTGCGTCTCAGGTGCTTTTCTTCATCATTTTATTCACTTGTTGCCATAAAGGATTCGCTGTCGTTTCAGTGTGAGCTCGTTTTTTTTAAATGCAAGACTTTTGAATCAGGCAATAGCGGAAGAAATGACAGAACAGAACAAATAAAGGAAAGAAAACTACTCATGTAAAAGTTTATTGGAAAAACATAAAATTCAAACAAGCGGAATAATTAAATTTGTACCTTTTTACATCTGTCCACATGTTCTCCTCACTTGTGCATTCTGAGCCTCCAAGTTTGTCACAACTATGTGTTTTGAAGTATTTTTTTGCAACTTTTAAAAGAAAGTTAAGCCAGTATCTACCACAGTTGCTAACAACCAACAATACTTCCTGGATTTTAGTGACCAAATGGACTATTACCAGACATAGACAAGATATTGCTAACTTCTAAATTTCTATCCCAATAGATAATTTGAGAATAGAGCAAAAATTTGTTTATCAGCACACGAGATGAACGTGCAACCAGATAGCAGAAAGATCTGCGGCTGATTGGCACAAACGTAGCAGCAACACTAGCCAGCGCTGTTGTTTTTCACTCTGCAAAAATAATTGTTATGCTCCTAAATCACATTTGTGAATGAAAGTATCTTTATGACTATACAAGTTACATTCAGGTGAGTAAAATACGCAAAAGTTCCCAGCCAACTAGACAGACTTCGTATCTTTAGTGACCGATAATAACTCTATACCATGTCTTTGCTGATGCATGAAATATCCATTTAAAGTTAATCTTTTGCTGTAAAAACTACTAAAACTATTTCAGCAGTTTGAGAACTTAAACTAAAGCTTCACATTATATGGATTGTTTATCTTTTTAATAATATTTGATATACTGATTGATTTGAAACAAAAGAAAAATGTATTTATGAAAACACTGTGCTTGAATATGACTAGAGATGCACCGATCCAGCTCTTTCTGTTCCAATACCAATTCTGATACTTTGGCCGATACTCGATACCAACTGATACTAATGTAAGGTCTGAAATACCTTGATTTCTTTATTAAAACATTAAGACGTTTATAGTGCAAGTCACAACTTAACAACTTAATCTGAATAAAATGTCAAACATTATGAGATGTTCTGGATCAAAACCAGCCAGTAGATTAGTATCATTATGTCCAATTAAAGTCACAACTATGATATCGGCTGAACTGATTTCATGGAGCCATACTCGATCCAGCAAAATTCCTAGATCATCACCAATATCCGATCCAGTATCCAATCGGTGCATCTCTAAAAAAGACCAAAACAAAATGCACTCAAAAGTACTGATGCAAGTCTTTCAGGCTTCATATTAAATAGACAGCCGTCAAAGAGATTTTTACTATCACCACTTTTGAAAATGGTCATCAGCATAGTATAACTTTTTTCGCTCTTAAAAAACATGGATTAGTATAGAGTTGTTAAATAAGTATCAACATCACTTTATGAGCTGTGTTAGGCAGTTTCTGATGTGCGGTTGTCAAAATACACTTTAGTTGTAAAATCATGGTCATTACACTTGTGTTCCTTCATCAGCATCTCAAAGGCAAGTTTGCAATTCTGTGTCTGCAAAGCCATATTATGGGTTATGATAGTTTATTGAACCGTAAATTTGACCTGTTTTTTCTGCCATTCTTAAACTGTATGTTGCAACACCCTTCTCTGTTTATTTGTAAGTCCTATTTTACTTTTGTTACTTCAAGTCACATTCTCACACCCTCGATAATCAAATACGTACATTCCTCTACACTTGGCCGTAACTTCTCCTGCATTTCCATCCCCCTGCTTCACACGATTTTATTCAATTTCATGCGGCTGAACAAGACAGTGCCAGTATTATCCCATTTCACCCTGGCATCCTCCCACACACGTCTCCAGTGCCGCGGATAGATGGTAATAGAGAGAGACGGCGCACGGCTTTGACATATTGGAAATGCAAGCTCAGCTGTAATCATTTGTGCAGATGGCTCCCCAATCACACTTGAGCTGTTCATGTCACTTGTCATCATGCTCCGCTGTAATATTATCTGAAGCCATCGCCCTGTGCTCTAATTTAATTCAATGTAAATGAGGAGCTAGCCGGGCTGCCCTTGACATTAGCTACATCCTTCACATCAGCGCGAATGTCGGATATTACAAGGAAATTGGGCTGGGGGATGTTGGCTAAAATTTACATCTTGATTATTGAGTATCCATATAATAAAGTTAAAGAGATTCCCAAGGCATTTCCAGGCCAGTCTAGACATAGTTCCGTCAATGTGTCTTGCGTCTTTCTTGAGATCTCCTTCCAGTGTATTATAGTTTTGTAGAGACATGTTTGCACTGCTACTGTCTTTCAAATGATTTTAGTTTTGCATCTTATGTATTGGAACCTAAAAAGAAAATTGTCAGTGTCACTGTGTCAGTCCAACCCGATCTCACAAGAGTGTGCAGCCCAGTCTCCGAAGAAAACATAGATATACAACGAAATCAACGTACAATAAGTATTTTTTACGCCTTTTTAATCTTGAGAAAAGCCAAAACGTGAAATAAATACTTATTTTGGTTGAAGCCACGTGGCGACATTTTTATTGGGTTTAATTTTACCGAGTAAAATCCTAGCCCTATCCCAAGCCCCAATTCTAAAAGTACCCATTTTAGGAACTTGAAGCCTAAACTTAATCGATAACCCAAAGAAAATGTTGCATATCGTAGGCATATTATGTCTTTTTTGCCAATAGATTCTACACACATATGTTTTATTATGAATGAACATTACCAAAATTTTGTAGCTATTTTTTATTCAGGTATCTAATCTTAACCTGCCTAAAGACACAGCCCTAAACTTACTCATATCAGTAACATGAAGCCTAAACTTACCTGATAAACCTAATGAAAAGTCCCAGCGTGGCTTCAGGCAAGTCGCCTTTCAAAAAGGACTTTTTATTTGGCCATCAGTGTGCGTCAGAGTTTCTTTTTTTTTATTATTAATAAGTGTGTTTGTCACTCTGTTCCTGAGAGCACCTGATTTTTTTTTTTACATTTTTAGTCCCACTGAAGCACTTATCTTGCGTCACTTATGTTTTACTCAAAATCTTAATTTTAGAGTCATCACAAGTAAATACAGACATGGGTTAAAGTAATGGCAAGACAAGTCGCTAGGTGGTAGGTGAAGACAAGGATTTTTGAGCACTCAAGCATCAGCTTCAGGACAACACATACTTAAACACACAAGAAATCAATCCAAATGCTACTTTAGATACACAAATCATGAGAAACCACTGTTTTAACAAGGTTAAAAACTCAGAAAAGTACAAAGTTTTCCCCATAAACTGTTCAGATTGATACTGCCCACCTCTACAAGGAGCTTTTTCTGCTCTCAGACGTTCCATATGTAACAAAAAGAAAAGTCAGGTTCCACTTTGCAGTTGGAGCTTCCGTCAATGCAGTAACGATATTTCCTTTATAAATATGAATCCAATCCATGAATGTGGAACGTTGTTTTTTTAACTGCACACTGACATTTTGCAGCCTTTTGCAAAAGTGCTGTAGCTGCAATTATATTTGACATAGTAATTTGATAATCATGACATTTCTTTAGCCTGTCGCTACTCTGCAGGAGGCCTCACAATTGTGCAGCGCCGGGAGAATGCCCTGGCCCTGGTTACTTGGTCTGTAATTGTCCATGTTGGCATGTTTTTTTTATAATGTGAACAAAACAGTCACATAAAGAAGCCCGGGAGATGTCAGAAAGATTCCCCACTGCTGTCACTCTCTTCATCCTACATCACACCAGTATTCTTTATCTTATCTACCCAATGTCAAAACAAATCAGTAGTTTGCATAAAGCTTGGTGTTCACGTCACGATTAACGCAAAAAGGACAAAGATTTTAATATTTTGACCCTTAATGCAAAATGCTTGCTTGGGACATTTTCTTTACGTCTAACAGTTAAGTTTAGGCTTCACGTTTCTAAAGGGTAGGTTTAGGGCTGTAGGTTAAAGATAATAACACATTTTTACAACCATTATAGAAATGAACTGAGGCTGCCACGCATGGCATAACCTAAAATCCTGCTAATCATAATCAATCTTGTGTGATCGGGTTGGTCTACTTACTGGATTTTTCCAGCAGCCTTGCAGCACCAGTTTATTTCTATGGTGGTTATAAAGATGTGTTATATTTGAAAATGAACAAAATCCAATCCTAATCTTAACGCTCCAATCTTATTTTAGTAACTTGAAGCCTAAACTTATCTAAAGAAAATGTCACCACGTGGCTTCAACCAAAACTCATGTGCATTTTACTCTATGAATATAATTTTTAAATGTTTTTATACTGTGCAATATACAGTATATGGTGTAACATATATACGCAAAAAAGCCGTCAAATTGTGCTCATCCTATGTTCCTTTTATTTACAGTGAGATTGTGTTGGCTTGCTAAAGGTTTCGATTTCAAGTTATTCTGTTTATGACCCGTGTTTTTGCGCAACAACTTGTGATCACAATCAGACAAAATGTTGTGGACACAAACTTAAGGCTGTTAATAAATGTAGGCCTTCAATAAATAGGCATATGTTTTCTATGTATTACTTTTACACAAGTGGCAGATTACAAAGTTGACTGAGTAAAGTTTATTGAACCAAACACTAAGTCAACATTTCTGACTGTCTCAATGTTCTCAAATCTTTGTATGGAATCTTAACCACCCTGTATACTGTTGACTTATTTAATAACAAATTTTTACTTATATGATCAAATTGTTCTTCCTTGATTGTTTCTGATGATAAAAGCAAACCTAAACTATGCTCCTCTCTCACTTCTTTAGTCCTCTAAGCTCTGCCCTTTTCAGTAGATCAATTTGAAATGTAATTCTGGGCAAAGTTTAGTCATTTAGATCGCCTTTAAAATCTACAAGAAGTGCTGCTGAACTCTCTCATCCAACATGCAGGATCAATTTACACATCGCTCTGACGCTTAGAACAGTTTTAATGTTCTAGTGAAATGACTATTGGATTCTCGCTCTTCAGCCTCACAGGTCTGACAGCAAACGGCTCACCTCCTGGAGATAAAACCCATTCACAGTCCATCACTTTGAACCTGTTGTACTAAAAGTCTCCCACATGTTCGAAATGACCCTCCCCGATCATTTGGCTGTCCTTATTTCATTTTCTGTGTGTGTTATTTCACGCTTCGGTGCTCTCAGACTCTTCTCTTCTTCACCGCTGTGGGCTGCTGCTGCCTGGTCACCGGATTACATTATGTTTTTTTTTTTATTCTCTCCATTGTCCCGGGAAAGAAAGCTCAAATCACTACAACATGTGAAGAACCACTTACTCCAGACTTAGCGCTGCTCTTCCTGCTTCTTATCCAAAGTGCGCGGCTTTTGTGATGTTGTTGACAAAGTTGTAGATTTTAAGTACAGCAACACAACCCTATGAACACAGATAAGTGAAAGTAGAAGATACAAGGTCTTTTTTGTAGAACGTTTTAGTCGGTATGTAAGAAAAATCAAAAACATTGCGCTAATCCTATCACCTATCTTGTTGTTGTTGTTGTTGTTGCTGTTGTTGTTGTTGTTCTTCTTCTTCTTCTACTACTTCTTCTACTACTTCTTCTTCTACTACTACTTCTTCTTCTTCTTCTACCTTTTTCTTCTACTTCTTTCTTCTTTTTCTTGTTCTTCTACAATCTTCTTCTACCTTCTTCTACTACTTCTTTCTTTTTTCTTTTTCCTATTCTACCTTCTTCTTCTTCTACTTTCTTTCTTATTTTCTTTTTTCTTCTTCTTCTTCTACTACTTCTTCTACTACTACTTCTTCTTCTACCTTTTTCTTCTACTTATTTCTTCTTTTTCTTGTTCTTCTACCTTCTTCTTCTTCTTCCTCTTCTACCTTCTTCTTCTTCTACTTACAAAATCCCTCTATTCGTACCAGTCGTTCCATTTCTGACAGCTTTGACACTCACTACAATTAAATACAAATTTGTTGCCACATCTTTGGTCAAAAATAAAGAAAACTCTGCTTGCAAATTCCCTAAACCACAACAAAACTCCACTCTTTATCTGTGAGATTTGAATTAACTAAAATTATTTAACTGAATGATTGGAATGTATTCAGTTTCAATTCTTCTCCTTTAAACTTCAAGCTACTTCAAACTCAACTTCATCTTTCTGGTTTAGGCTGAGAGTTGTAGCTGCAGATAAACATATTGCCATCTGTGCGTCCTGCTGAAAGAGATTACACTTTGAAGTTTGCAAATGCAGCTCAACCATGAAATATACAAATTGACCAGGTGTTAATAATGCAAAAATATGAACCTATAATTTGTAAGTCTTGTTTTCAAACTCTCCAAGGACAAAGGCATATATTTGCAGAGGAGTCTGGCTGCGCATGTAATTTGTTCCGGCGCTACACAATGTAAGACTCTTGAGGCTGCTGGTGTTTTTTTTTTTCCCCATGATGCTCCACGGGGTTTGTAATGTGTTTATTTTGTCCCTGAGAGGTGGGTCACGCACTGTCGGCCCTGAACATATGAAGCGACATGAGGTCTTGTCCTTTTACACATGTGAGGGCTCGCAAGGTAACAGTGGAGGCAAACAACTATCAACTGCACTGTGAAACGGTTACAATGGGGGCTATAGCAAAGGTTTGTATGGTTCTTGACAGCTGCTATTCTTAGACACAAAGATAAAGATTCAATTTATTTTATTTTTTTGCATAACCCAACTATGATATTCAGACAAAATTAAGTCAATGACATTTCTATGCTAATTGGTTGTAATGCATACACCATACCTCAAAGATCATCAGATAAGAAAGGGGGGACTGAATCAGGACAACCTCAATGATAGATTTGTCTCTAATGTCCTAATCGCACGGCATGATATTTACATAGGGACCTCATGTAAATTGTAATAATTACAGATGCGTATGTCTGTGTTTTCAATCCGTCAATGGTCTATAAATGAAATAATAAAGACTCTGTGGCTTATTTTATCTTCAGATTTGAACAAAATCATTATGACTATTCACCAGGTATCATTCTCAAATAAAATTGTCGTTTTTTTTCTACAATTAAAAACCTAAAAATTAAACTACGCTAAAATTCTGTGACCTGGAAGTACAACACTGTCGTTGTCGTAATGGAAGGTCGTGAATATGGATTTTGGGGGGAAAAGTTTGGACAGAGTGCTGCAAAGTTTGGATGCAGGGACATAGATTAATGACTGTTTTATAATAAATCTAATGTTATGGATATGATTCGACAAACGTGACAAGGAGCCACATTTACGCTGCAGCTGCTCAGATACGCTAAGGTTAGTTCACATTAGCTTACCTGAAGTGTGGCACATGAACAAGAAGTGCTTATTTCACAAATGAAGCAAAAGGTTGTTGACATAAATCATCTGTTGTCATTGTGGAAAGTCTGTAAAAAACAGAAAATTACAGACATCAAATATCTCGTCAGAAACCCTGTAAAAAAACTCAGACGTCGGGCGTAATTTAAAGTTTACAGACGTCCCGAGGTAAAACGTTCCAAGCTAAAATGCAGTGCAAATAGGGCACAAGTTAAACTAAGAGCCAAACTGCAAATGAATTCATCTAGAATCAGCCTGCATACAACACAGTTTGAGGAATGCTGTTCCAGAATGTCTGTGTGGCTTGTTGATATGTTAAAATATCATTATGTTGTCAAAACTACTGTATATCTGGAATGTATGTGGTTTTATTTACACTTTCTTTTACCAAGTAATGTATTAGATCACCATACCTAACTTAAAATGCCCTGTTCCAACTTATGATGTCATTAGGTAGTCTTCAAAGTACTTATGCATCTTTATAAAACCCATCATCTGAGCATGTTCTGATCATTTTAGTGGCATGTCTAACGCAGGAAAAACATTGAAAAACTTGCCTCATTTGAACTGTTTCTCTTCCTCTCAAGCGAGCAAAGAAGACTCTCATGTTAAAAATTAGGCTGGATGAATGAAACATTCATGATATATGACCTTGGAATCTAATCCATTTCAGTGTCAACAACCATGAAGCAGCAATGTCTGAGTGGTGTGTTCAGGGCTTATTTAATTTAGTGAGTTTTCATGAAAAATGTAAGATAAAGTGCTATAAAATTTGCATTAAAAACATTTAGTCATTACATGTACTTTTATTTGCTACTTTCTGACCACTTCTGAAACTTTTCATAGACAGTCAGTGATGACACAGAAAATGGTTTGAAGAGATTCAAACTCACAAAATCTTCTTGAAACATCTCTCTTCATTTGTCTCTATTTTTCCATTTTGTACAGTATCAGTCCATTTTCCAATTATGATTCAGGCTTTACTCTGAAGACTGAAGTTGTTTGACCTGTGAGCAGCGCCTGCATTTGCTCTGGGTCACACAGACTCATCTATTCATTACACAGGATGTATCAGGGCAGAGTGAGTGTTCTGTGCTCTAAACCAGCTCTGCAGGAGCTGAGTCAAAAGCCCAAAAGCAACAAGCTCAACATGACCTCTGTGTGAGCCAATTAAACCCAGCTCACCTCCTGTTTGGAAGAATATTTAAAACCTTCTCCCTTATCTTAAGATTGTTTCTTATTAGCTGTAATGTAGTCAAAATGACAGTTATTAGAGCGCTTTTAAATGTGTTGAATTAAAAAGTGCTGCTTAAGGATGACGAGGCTGTTTTAGGAAACTTGTAATAAGCAGAGGATCATTAAGAGACATTAGATCACATTGTTATCAGTGCATTAGCTCTTTATTCTTACAGATATAATGGCCACACTAATCTTAAAACACCAATTAAGTTCTAATGATGTTAAATGATGTCTAATTACGTCCGTGAGATGATTTATCAGGACAATATTTGCAGTTCTACTGACCTTAGATGTCCAGTGAGGATGGTCACTATGCTGCTTAAAACACATAAACTTAATTTAAACACTGAAATTCGTTTACATCTCTAATTGAGCTACTTTGCCTTACAGTATATATCTCCTCTTTCTCTTTGTCAGTGGCAAAACATTCACTGCTTTTGTGTAGACCAGGCCTTTTCAACTCCAAAGACTTTATCTGGCCCTTAACCCATTTTCCTGCAAATATACGTATTTGCTTGTTTGCAGGGTTAACTGTGGGTGTATCGTAGATCTGATTCGATCCCATTTTAGTTTTGATGTAAATCTGCTTTAAATCTGACCTGGTACAGGTCAAATGCTGGTTACTCTCGGTTCAGACTTAGTAGTACTGGTCTAGTCGTTGCTTAATTCTGGCTCAGGGCTGGTTTAGAAATTTTGTAAAACAACAAAATCTAACAGAGGTTTAGGCAGTAATTACTATCATGATGAAACAAATTTTATACAGTCAATACATTTTGGCATTTACTATCCTGCCCAAAAAACATTGTTCTTCCTGGCCCTTATACAATTTGATATTAGTCATACTAGCACATGTTAAATTACCCGAGGGTGAGTTTCTAAAACATAAATTACATAATGAGGAAAAGGATTTATAGGTCATGTTGGTCAGTCTGTTGGTGATGATGTTGATATTTTCATCCTGCACTTTATTTTGTCTTGGAAATCGAAACACAATGTTTTACATTGCTGGCAGCATGATTACCGCTAATGCCTCACAGTAAGAAGGTTGCTAGTTTGACTCCCGCTCAGCCCAGGCCTTACTGTGTGGAGTTTCCCCCTGTCTGGATGCTTTACTCTGGGAACTCTGGTTTTTCTCCACCAACCAATAACATCAAGATTAGAAAACACTTGGTGCTGGTCGGAGGTTGAGGCACCAGGTGTTTAGGCGAATGGCCTCTGCTGAGCTCCCCCAGGGCTGCTGCTTTCACTGAGTGGGGAGGAAGTCTCACTGTGATGTGCTTTGTGACTCTGTGTCTGCAAATAAAGCTTACTTACTCTTTATCATCGAAGAACAATTAATCATATTTGATTAAACTGAAACTGTTCTTACATTTTTTTTACAAAAGCAAATTGATTTCTATTGATCAGCAGTGGCAACAAAAGTATTGGACACAAAACTTTCTATTGGTATATTATATTTGTAAGTGGACTCCATGGCTCTGTTCTGCCCAGTAGGAAATGATGACATGAGACCTGACATGACAATGAATATAATGTGTGTGGTGCGTTTGGCTAATCATAGCTGAGAAGAGCATGTCAGTTCCATTGTAGCTGATTAGAAAGAGCCTGAGGTAGACCCCCTGCACCCCCCTCTCCCCCCCAGCGGCCCATTACTCAGCCTTGCATCAGCCCAGCCTCCGACGGGCCACATGTGACAGGTGAGAGTGAAGCAGCGGTATTAAAAATAATGAGGCCATGTTGTGTGTGATGGATGAGTGTGTTCTGACAGTCGCTATAGTTACGTACTATATGTGAGCCTCTTCTTTCACTCGTACATGCGTGTGTTCTGACAGAGTCGCCGTGGTTACGTATATATGTGACCCCCCCCCCTCCTTTCACTCGAAAACACACCCCTGACACAGGCCAACGAGTCATTTCTTTTCTCTAATGTAGCTGCACCTGTGAAAGAGGAGATGTCAGCGTGCTCACATTGTTATTTCATTATCAGAGCACACAAAGGAACCAAGAGAACTTTTGAAAGCTAATTTGCGATAAGAAATTTAAAAAATAGGAACAAACTTTATAACCAAGAGTTTCTTTGAAAGCCTCTGGTGTGTTTTCTCGAAAATCTAGTTTGCAAAAAATACTTTTAATGTTCCAAAAGCTTGGAAACTCAGCTTTTTGTCCTCATAGTTTTACATTTAGAAAGTTTCTCTTCTTTTTATAAACTTGTAAGCACAAACTGCTTCACTTTTTTAATCCAAGCAAGCGAAAGGTCAAAGGCTTTTCTCTTGTTTTAGAAAAGAGACCTGTTCAACAGTTAATATTATGAATGTAAGAATGTATGTATTATATATGTGGCCATACCTGCTTGTCAAAGCCTGATCCCATCAGATCTCAGAAGCTAAGCAAGTTAAGGCCTGCATGGTGCCTCCAGTGGGACGACAAAAGTGGATTGTTGTTGTGTCCTTGGGCAAGACACTTAACCCACTTTGCCCTGTGTGTCTGTGTACACACGGGGTGAGTGGATCCTTGATTGTAAAGTGCTTTGAGTGCCTTGAAAGGTAGAAAAGTGCTATATAAAATAGAGACCTTTCAGAAACCACATTAGATTATGTTTTATTGCAGAAAAAGGCTCTATCGCGAGTGGGTCTGCATCCTTATTGTTCTCCATTGCACTAGACAGTGCATTAATGTGAAGTTTTGGTTTCTTTCATTTTGAAATGAAGATCTGGTCTAAACAAGTCCATTTGGGAGGAACTGGGTCATAATGAAAGGTCATATCTTTGCTGGTCTCAGTGTCAGAGCACTGTCTTAAGGTCACAGTCCACCGTCGTAGTGTCAGTAAGGGTGAAAATTAGTTTGCAATGTCCCATCTACATCTGTGTTTGTTTATATTGCTGGCATTTGTGCTTCTAATAAAAAGCACAGAAAAAGAACCTTTTATTAAATCAGGTACTGATTAATAATCTTTTTGTGGCAGAATGGTCTTCTTCAGAGCATACAAGAATAAAAGGCAGCCAGGTGCAAAGACAATGGAGAAAGACATATAGGGGCATATCTACAAGAGACAACATCATAAATAATACATATTTGTTGTTTTTAATATGTGACCACACGAGTGACCACTCCATGGGATCTAATATGTATTTTTTAAGGTCACCTGGCTGCTTTTTATTCTTGTATTCTCTGGTTGAATACCACGTTGGTTGAAACACATTGGCGTGTCCATTCTGCCACAATAAAGAACTTTTATTAAGCCAGTAAGTCAGTGTGCTTCAGATTCTTTTTTTGCTGTTTTTATCTGGTATTTTTATTACCAAACTGACCCTTTTTGTTTGCTGTTCAAATGAGGTGAATACTTTGAAGGTTTAAAATGCATTGCAAGCAAAACATATGAACTGGTCTAAAAAGATTTCCTTTCACTTCCTAAAACTGTCTGACATCGCACCATAAGAGTTTGTTATGTTGTTGCTGCATTGTAGCTTTTTGCTTTGACCAATCATCTGTCCCAAACACATTGGGAAGGAGAGTGCCCACATGTGTCAGCAATCGTTATTTGTGCAGTAACCTTACAAAATCAGATTCAAATTCTACGTTACTTTTTGACATGAGGTAAAAGGAGAGAACATAGTCTGCTGTCTCTATTCAGGCTAGTCATCTTTGCTGATTGACTGATTGTACTTCCTGCTTTCCAAGATGAAGTAGCTAGAGTGACATGAAATTGAGCGGAGGCACGAGGTCAGGTCCATTCAACTGTATTATCCAGAGGGCCAGATTTTATGAGGACATGGCTTCTGGGCCGAGTTGTCACTTTTGACACGAGGTTGTGCCAAATATTCACAGGACATGATTTGTTTCTACAGTGATAATAACTAAGGCTACAGTCTGTTTTTATTGGTCTACAAAATGTCCAAAACAGCATTAAACCACATCTAAACCAGGACCAACAAGTCTAAAGGAGAATTAAACCAGGACTGAAATAGAAAAGAATCAAGTCTGAAGCATAACTGCAAAAGTTAATCTTAAATTGGATAATCTTATTTTATCTTTATTTGAGCATATTTTAACGGTTTTCAAGCAAGATTTTTCCATTGGAAAGGAGTCAATTGGATTTTTAACAAAAAATATAAAAATTACAACAGTTTCTCAATGGAAATTAGAAAAACAACAAAAAACCAAAACTGAAACTGGAATTTACACGAGTAAAATACACTCATCCATTTGGCAAGTATTATTTTCAGACAATACAAATACAATGAAATCAAGATAACTATTGTCTAGTTCAGGCGTTTCCAAACTTTTCAGCCCGGGACCCCCCAAAGCAAATGAGCAACCAACTCGCGACCACCACAGCAAAAAATATATGTTTTTGTAATTATCTTACAAAAGCAAGTTACAAAACCTTTTCAATTGGGTTTACTTGTGTTTATATTGATAGTTTATTGCTTTACATGACCACAATTTACTCAAACATATTGTTTTCAGCATAAAACAGTGACTAAATGCCAAATCATAACTGTAAAAATACATTTTGAAATCATCTCGCAACCCCAGATTTGCTTTGCGTTCCCCGAGGGGTCTTTGGGAAGAAACTTGAAGAAATTTTAGTCGGCCACTTTTTCTTGTGTAATATTCTAAAATAAAATCTACAAACAGAAAAATATATATACTTGTAATACTCTTAAGTTCAGGGCCGGCCCTGGGCACAGCCAAACTAGGCGGTTGCCTAGGGCGCCATCTAGTGTTGAGGGCAACCCTAACCAAATTGCAGCTCCAAAAAAGTAAGAATCAAGTTCTACCACATTAGCTTTTAGCCAGTGTTTAATTTTGTCTCAATATGACACACATTCATTGAGTTATGACCACAAAAAGCTGATGAACCTATAGGACTGCAGAGTTAATTCTGTAAACTACCCTCGTGGTCTCATAAAACACAAGGCTTTTTGTTCTGAAAAATTTGTTCTGAAAAAAATTCCGATGTAAGTATTTCTGCTCAAAATCTTTATGCATAGCTCAACAACTATAATAGATGCATAATTGGTCAAAAATATTACAGATAATAGGAAATTGTGTCTTCATAAAGTGTTGTGTTGTGTTTCTTCATAAATTAAATTCAAACTTATCTTGCCTTCAACAGTACAAGATAAAGACCTATAACATAATTAAATTCGGGGAAAAAAGGATAAAAAAAAGTGGTGTTTGGAATGGGGTTCCAAATGAAATCTTTCCCTGGGCGCCAAAAGAGCTAGGACCGGCCCTGTTTAAGCTGCTTACACTACGACCCTGCCTGAAAGTGAAAGAAGATGAGAAATGGATGATAATCATGACCGCTGCCACGCAATAAGTTTACATCTCCTCATCATCATGGCACAGCAGCGAGTGAACAGTTTGTCCTCAGATATTTCCCACCTCTCTCTCACCTCAGATGACACAACACAGTATTATTCAGTGGAAGCTTCCTAATCTCCATTAGCCTGGTGCCGTCACAGCCTCCTGGAGATGCTGGCTCCGTGCGGGTGACACTTTTGATAAGAAGTTGGCTGAGCTGCGCAAAACCACAACCTGCTCCACGCTGATGCATCTGCTACTATCTCCTTGTCAAACTTGTAATACTCAAATACAAGACATACCGTTGTTTTATTCATGCTTGTACCGTGTCCAAAACGAAAGACACGCGATCACAGACAGTACAGCTTTGGATTTCTGATTCAGTGCAATCTCGCTAAAAGTTTTTTTTGTTAAATTGAACTCAGCACTTTCCAATGCTTTGCCGGCACTTTCGAGTCAGCCAGTTCCCTCATTATGATTCATGCACTCAAGCTAAAAGGACCCGCAGAAACAGAAAAGTCACGTTAACATTGTTTCAGAAGATCTCATTCTAAATTTAATCCGCAAAAAAGAGGATGTCAAAATGCTGCTTTGAGGGGCACTGGATTCACAATGTGGCCTTTGCGGTTTTGGCCCGTAGCCCTGTTTATAATGATGAATTATGCTGCAATGTCCCAGTCAGATATTATCCTGGCTTCTGCAGCGCATCATTGGGTTAAGTATAAAACAGCAGACAAAGCAATCTGGCAACAAATGCATAAAACATACTGTCTGCTTATTTATAATGATTTACTATGACATGTCGATGCATCACTGTAGAGAATGTGTATGCTTTCCCAATTTTGTACA
Source organism: Mugilogobius chulae (assembly GCA_038363315.1). Classification (NCBI taxonomy): domain Eukaryota; kingdom Metazoa; phylum Chordata; class Actinopteri; order Gobiiformes; family Gobiidae; genus Mugilogobius; species Mugilogobius chulae. The sequence continues at coordinate 26,086,873 of CM076396.1, forward strand.
TTGTGTCGCACTTTTGGCAGTGGTTCGCAGCCTTACCCACCTCTGAAATGTGTCCTATAGGTTCTTTTAAGCAGTTTAAAAGATTGCTGCAACTTATGTGGATTTTTAGAGGCTTATGTTTTTTGGCCTTACCAGCTTTTCAATCCCTGATCCTGTTAGAAATTGGCCCAACAGTACTTGGATGGGAGACCTGGAACCTCAGGATGACTGAAGGGGAAATTATTTTTGTGTTCTTAGGCAAGTGACTTGTTTTGGAGTTTGCAACCTGTAAAAACTCAAGATCCTTACCCCTTCATACACTGAGTGTAAGTTCGGTGCGAGCAGGACTCTCGTAACTCTCGCAAGACTTAGAAGGTGCTTTAAACCAGATGCGTGTTGTCAGACACAATTGGAAAGAATGAAAGATCTATGTAAATCAACCGTGATCGCACTGGCGAACAGTGCTGGTGTCGTTAGTTGACTCTTGAAATAGTCAATAAAGTTTCTTTTTTTTTTTTTTTTTTTTTTTTTTTTTTTTTTTTTTTTTTTTTTTTTTTTTTTTTTTTTTTTTTTTTTTTTTTTTGTCAAGGGTGACATGCGCTGTATTGCTCCAGCTTGTAAGTGTTTTACCAATGTGTATCGTTGTTTTTTTTTTGTTTTTATTATTTTTTTGTTATGTTTTTTTTTTTAAACTTTGCGAACATGCTTGTGTTTTGACCTTGTGATGTTAAGTGGCAATACAAGAGTGCTTTTCTAGGTTATTAAGCTTCCTACACCTTAACTACTACTTATAGTCGCCTAACTGTGTAAGTGTTTTAGCCTCATTTTAAAAAAAATATCTGGAGTCTGGTCAACTCAACTGAACAAAAGCAACAAAACTGTTCAAAAGATTTCTCTAGTGTAATACAAACATTTACCAGTTCATCTGATGTAAGTTCAAAAGTGCCACTTCATGACATTATGAGACGAGCAGAGCATTTTTAACTTTGGGGATATAGACAACCCAAAATAATATTATTCAGATTTGTGTGTGTGAAACAAAACACAACACTCAGGATGTTTTTGATGAGATGTTTTGATGTTTGCTCCACAAAGGCGGGTATGTTTTTGCTTTGACCAAATCCAAGTGTTTTTAGCGATCATTGCCAAAGTGCATTGTCAAAGGAGGAGAACATACAGGCTCCTCTCTCAACTCAGATTGGTTCTAGCCAACACACAGCCTAATGTCTGTTTGCTCATTGGTTGATTGTACTTCCTGGTTTTGTGGAATCGTTTGTAGTTCTGTGATACTTGACCTATAGCACCTGGAGAGACATAAATTGAGTGAAGATGGCGCCTGTTTGGTTACAATTTGAATGGTTAAGCGTCTTTTTTCAACTCATGACGTGTACTAGAGTCTGTCCATAGACTAGTAAACAATTATTCCAAGTTTAGTTCACTTTATTTGATGGGCCTCTGCGTTGAGCACATAGTCCGTTTATTTGACCCCAATATAGCCAATTTGCTAATTTTGCCCTTAAATCACCAACAATGGTCTGGAATATCCCATGCAATGCTATTTAAACATTATTTAAACAGCTTCTAACCACAAAAAAGCGGATGTAGTCTTTTTTTGTCATACTTAAACAGTCTGTTTTCCATTTCTCGTTCACCTTTCTTGTCCACTTCCCTCTTTTTTGCTTCATTCTGCAGTTTTCCAACTTCCCCCTCCTGTGTTAGAGCGTAAATATCCATTGCTGGCAGGAGCAGCAGCGGTGTGCGGTGCATGTTGTGTGGCAGCGCTGGCTCACTCCATGCATCGCCTTGTAAAATAAAATATTATCGACATGCGCTGTAAAATTACATTAGGCTGGGATGAAATATCTCGACTATAAAACTCCAACATGTCAAATAAATGGGGGCATTTGTTTAATGTGACATGAAATACGCGGGGACAGAGAGCCGGGGTGCCATGTGTATGAAGGGTAATGATATGCATGCTATAGCCGTGTGTGTGTATGTTTAGCCTCATTATTTAGTGCCATACCTGTCGCATAACTGGTGCATTATTCATCTCCAGAGCTGTACTTTTACTGCTTTCACCGAGAAGTGCACAGCTAGCAGCTCAATGCCTTTTCACCTTTCTGCAGATGACTTGTCTTTTGTGGTCGTCAAATTATGGGGATAAATCAAAATTGTGTTGGCTTTATTCCAAACTGGGATGCTACCAATCTGCTAGTAATCTTGTTTTAGTAGTGGTTGAATCTGGATAGGATCTATTATGTGAAATCCACTTTTCTGAGTTTTGAACTGTGTTATAACTGTGTTCTCTTATCATTAGTTTGCTTAAAGTTGTATTTGATTGGTTAAAAATGTATGCATGTTTGTTTAATCTGGTTTTGCTCTGCAGCTGATGCTCGAGTGCTCAGAAAATTCTTGAACAGGGTATGAATTGACCAGTTTATGTTGTTCTAAGTTGTGCGTATTGTTACAGTGATTATTATTAAGTTAATTACAAATGCACAAAAAGCATTCAGCATTGACAGATGCTGCCAGGTTTACTTAAATCTTTTTTTTACTAGGAGTAATCTGGATGTCTTGATTAAATGCAATGATTTGTCTGAAACTTAGAGAGCAATTATTGTTTTCAGACTAGATGTATATTCTGTATTTGTCACAAAATCCAATGCAGAGACTTTTATTTGTTGCATATCAAAGATTAGTTACATATATTTTAGATACAACCTAGGACATCATTGTCATTGTGGCTCTTTGTCAAAATTAGTTTGACAGCCCTGCTATAGAGGAATAATCGTTCAATGTCACTTTCCGCTCTATTGCGCATGCTCCATGCAGAAAGAGACGCTGTCCATCTGGTTAGCTGGGGAAACATCTTTGATTAAAACAACAAAATGGGACACATATTAGCTGTTTGGGTTTTGGGTCTGAACCAGTATGACAGATGTCTAGCTCCTGAAGCTGGAAACAGTGTTTGTCTTGCTGTTTTTTCACTCACCAGAATGATGTGTTTAAGGGTCAAAGGGTCGAATTTCATTCACAAAAGTTGAATTAGCAGCATAACTTCAGTTTTCACAAAGTTATAAACTTGTAGTTAGTGAACAACAGCCCTGGTTCGACTTGCAGCTTGTGTCTATCTGCGGGTCTTTCAGCTTGAATCTCCCGTGTTGATAAACAAATAATACATCTATATCTAAAAATAATTTGGTGTTTTATTGCTGAAATGAAGACTGAAAAACATGCTTGATTACAATGATCGTGCACATCTCTCCGGAGATCTAACTTTTAACGTGGCGCTGCTTGCTTGTCTCCATGAAAATCTATCTAAGTATAACAAATTATAACATGTAAATCAGTAGGCTATTCTACATGTTGTTAATTATAAAAACCAGCTTTGGTTTTCATCGTAAAGTCTAGCAGCAGATTTTGAATTGTTTATATTGTTGGAAAGTGGCAAACATGTATGAATCAACAACTTTGAGTAAACCAATGATGAGAAAACCATTATATCACATGGTTAAAACTGCATTTAACCTATTATTTATCTTCCAAAGGTTCCAATTTTTACTTATTTTGATGTATCAGTGCAGTATTTGCTTGCTAGAGTTTGGTACCAAGTGAGTAAAAAGTTGTAGCTGAAAACCAGATGGCCAAGTTTTGATGAGAATTTTTGGGGAGAATCTGGCCTGTTTGTGATGCATTTATTTGGCTCCTGGAACATCCGAAACTGAGTCAACTCCAGCTGGATGTTTGAGGCAAAGTTTGAAAAGCCATATATTGCCACCAGGGCAGGAGAAGAGTTTTTATAACGCTACGTGATGCTGTGGTTGTGCAGTTGTTTTCTTTGTTGTGTTGAATCTGTGGAAATTGTACAATTATTGTCAAAACGTGTGTCTTTGACATGCCTTTATTGGCCAATTTAGATATTGACCTTTCAACTGAAAAGCTCCAGCATAATATTGACAATATGCAATCACTGGATCTTGATGCAATTAATATTCAATATTCCCTGAGGCACGTACGCTTTATTGGCGTGTGTGCTGTAATTACTTCTCAATTTACACTACACAGTGTATTCACAGTCTGGCCCTTTAGATCAAACTATAATGCTGCTACAAGATAAAGTCATAGAAACGTACAATGTATTTTTTATTTATTTTTTTGGTATCACTTTATAATAACTACACCAGATTGAGTCTTAGTAAAGCCTTAATAAAGCATGAATAAAGAGTTACTAATCCATCAATAAATCATCAATTAATGGATGAAAAAGTTTATTAAGGCTTAGTTACTTCTCACTTAAGGAGCTAAGATTAGGATTTAGGGTTGAGGGGTTGGGCTTGTCGTAATTAAGTTGTTACTAAGCCTTAGTAAATACTTTAGTCCATTAATTCTTCATTTGTTCATGATGAATTAACTCATTATGCATGCTTTATTAAGAGTCTATTAAGGCTAATCAAGGTGCAGTTATTATAAAGTGTTTAAATTTTTTTTTTCACATCAATAAAGGTACGAAAAGCCAAATGGTACAATAACCACAAATTTAGGTTGAAGTCACACAAAAATTTTTTTAACCCTCTACTGCATGACTTTTTATTTTAGGAGGAAAAAATATTTCAAGATACTTTTTGAGAGCTTGTGGGTCCCTGACATTATATCAATTATAACATTTCACCCCCACGCCCCCCCACAAAAATCTGGGTTTGTTGCCTCAGGGCAACAGTGTGCGATGAGGGGACTAAAACACCAAGGTTTTCAATACTGAATGGAATAGGAGAAAATAATCTAAAAATGTATCAGAAAAGGTTTTATTCAACATAATACTAAAATTTACCTAAAAAAGAGCCAATTTAGGAGAAATGACGTTCCCACTTGCACCTATATCTACCAGCTCAAGGAGTTGCACTATTCGCCCTGTGTAGATCTCAAAGTTATGTGGAATACCTTCAAAGCTGGCTAAAATGAGTATTTTGTATCCCCATTTCTTAGGTTTGGCTGGTAGATATTGCTTGTTCTTATTCTTTCCCTTGAAGGGAACTATCTGTTCATCCACAGCCAGCTTCTCACTCATTGGGATGGATTGCAATTTTGAAATAAGATGGTCTACCAGTGGTCAGATTTTGTAAAGTGGATCTGGACTTCCTGCAGGTATTGCCTCATTGTCGTTGAAGTGGAGAGCTTTCTTGATGGCCTCCCATCTGTTCAGACTCATGGTATCAGCTACTTGATGCACCCGAGAGGCCTTGGACCAAAACATCCGAGTGACTGGTAACCCAAACAGTGACATGTAGACTACAGTACCTATGAACTGTTCAAGTTCTTTAGTGCTGAGTTTTAAAGGTCTGCTTGGGTTGTTTAGTTTAGTTTAGTTTATTAGTTTATTTAACAGGGACAGTGTGCAAAAACATTGAAGATGCTTTGCACCAGATTTTAGCCGTAGCTAGTTTCCATCTGCAGTCCCTGAGCAGGTGAGATATACAAAATTTAACAACAACAACAACAACAGTCAAGCCTGTAGAGCATACAGGTTTGACTGCTCTGTGATCACTGACAGGATATTTTCTGAAAAAAGCATCTTGAAGTAATCTTCTGATCTCGGAAGGCTTCCTTGCCATTCAGGATAGTCGGGGAAGTTGGCATTATGGGGTGTTCTCCAGCCATTGTCTTCCTCTGGTTCAAACACCTCATCCTCATCCTCATTTTCATCCCAACACACACACACCAACACACATCTTACAGAACCCTGACTGACCCCTGACCTACACTGAGTGTCAAACCTGATTCAGGGAGCCACTCTTCTCCACTATCACTCTCGTCCTCAAGCTCACTGTCTTCACTGTCGGATGGAACTTCCCTACCATGTTCATTCTTGGACCCATAAAATGTTTTTATGTCCATTTCCTACAAGCAATAATACTCATTATTCACTCCAACACATCTCTCCTTGAGCACTATTTTTCCCAACAAAGTGCTACATCTGCATGATGTTGCCCTAGGGCAACATACCTAAAACACAGTATTAGCATAAACATACAAGTAAAAATTATATGTAAACAATCAAATGTGCATCTTGACATATTTCTGGACATTAAAATATTTTTTTGTATCAAATTATTCCAATTTAACCCAGAGAAAAGTGTTATTTATCTTACCGTTACCTAGCACTGTGTCACATGTGACTTTGCTTCCAGAAATGACTGCTTCAGACTCAGTCAAATGTGCACACCCACTTCAGCCTCTGATTTTATTGGACAGAAACATGTCTGCTAACATTATAAAAAAACAAAAATAAAAAAAACTTAAAGGGCCAGTGTCCAAGCCAAAAAAGTGGTTTGTTGCCTAAAAGCAACACTATGCGGTAGAGGGTTAAAGTTTAACCAATAATTCTCGAGTGATATGATATCAAACCAAAAAAAAAAAACCCTAAACTAAACAACACATTGATTAATCCAAAACATAATCGATTACCAAAATAATGTTTAGTTGCAGCCCTATAGCTCAAACAACAATAGTATCTCTATGAAAAGCAGCACAAGTCTGAATGTGGGTCTCGTCTGGAGACTGATAAAACTCTTTGACTCTCTGTTATGCCTCACATTTTCTCTGGTTGCTTTCCTACTTTACATGACTGAAGCCTGTAAAGCCCAGAGCAGCAGCAGCAGCAGCAGCAGCGTCAGAATTACCTGCAGCAGCTCAGATGGAAAATACAGGAGGTGACGGCAAGATGTCACTCTGCACAAAACGAAAGCCATGTCAGCCTGAATCATTACAGACACATGAGGCGGGCAGCTGGAGATTAACACAACTATGGGCCTTTGGAGGGGGACACATCAATCACAATCTTTCTGACGTTATTTAGAATGTACAGTGGAAATGGGCAAGAGTAAAAAAACAAAAAATAGAAATCTAGTCAGTCAACCAAACAGCTGAGTCATCATGTAATTACAAATACTTTGAATCATACAATACTGCTATATATCTTATTTACTGTAATAAGCGATTAAAAAAACAACAACATAATGTATGACAATATTTTTAATATTTCAGTATATAATATCAAATTTGTGGCAAAACAAACTTTTTTTTATCATTTGAATAGGTACAACACAAACGACATTAACCAACTGTAAAACAGCAGTCCCATGTCCTCCTCCCAGAGGACATGAATAAAATAATTTCATCAAGTGGGAACGTGATAACTATTAGGTTGGAACGTGATATTATCAAGTGGGAAGCTATAAATAAAGGTCCAGAATCTATGTCACTTCCATACTGGCAAGAGAATGAGCAGTGTGTTTGGCATTTAAGAAGCCGTGATCTGGACATGTATTGAGCAAAAACAAAATAAGTAAACACTTGTGCTGCTCCTCCTCTTGCTTTGCTTTGAATTATCCACCATTACGGAAGTGACGTAGGTTCTGGACCTTATTATCGAGTTCCCACTTGACAAAATATTTTTCTCCATGTCCCCTGTGGGGCTCCGTAAACATTACATAAACTCACACCTAAGAGAACTTAAATATGAGAGCAGTGCTGCTGCTGACACATCCAAGATTTAGGCTCTTAAAAAAAAAAAAACTTTGTCACAGATTTCAAATGAACAGGAAGCATATCCATAGACCTGTCAAAAAGGATGACAGAAAAAGACAAAAACGTTTAGATGAACAGAGACAAAAGAACCATTTTGACAATGGCAAGTAAGTAAAGAAATGGACCATAGACTCATTTGTTTGTCAGCTCCAATAACAACATAGAAGGCCACTGAAGGCAAACGCTAACACTTTTATTATAAATATACTGGAGAAGTTCTCAGTTATTCACACCAATGACCAAGATAATAATTGCTCCTTTAAATACTACCAGATCTAAACTCAAATTACATCACACCTAATACAGTTTGTAAAGGATTACTAACAAAGATCTCACCACAACAAGAATACAATATAGACATTTATTGTTGATGATTGACCAAGACCCCTCACCCCAACCTGTAAATGGAGATGTCACATGGGTGGTGGAAGTCGAGAGAGCTGAGACAAACGGCGTTGTGCTTGGATAGAGAGTGGATTAATAGATGGATGAATGTATAGATTTGTCACTAAAACCAATACTCAGACTGTAGAGAGACCTGAAAAACACTGTATTCAAGCCAACATACAGTATAGTCGAACCACACCATCCTTTCAAACCAGCATTGCTTCTCTCTTCTTCTGCTGATCTTCTTGAAAAGGTCAAAATCTCACACATTGATCATATTGTTCCATCTTTATGCATTGTTAGATCTCAGCACATTAAGCAGAAGCATGATTATGAGTGAGTGGGCCCGGATAACCTTTCTCTATGACAGGAGTCCACAGTAACGATCTCTCCGCAGGGTCAAACTGCAGGTCGTGTCCGAGCTGGAGGTTTACACACCCGGCCCGGCTGCACGAATGCTAATGAGACGTAAGCGCCGGTCAAATGTCACTTCAATTTGGCAGCAAAACAAGGCAGGGTCTGACTTCGACTCGAGCGAGGGTGGAATAAATATGACATTTTAATTTTAGGACGGCATCAGTTTGACATGTAAACATATTCTCAGCTGCAAGACGAATGGAGAGTCCGGCAGGCTGCGTTTAAAGTGAGTTTTGGTGATTTTTAAATGGCCCGCAGCAGATGAGTGGTCGGACGAGAGCGGAAAATCATCAGAATTACTTCATGAGTGGAAAGTCAAATTCAGACAAGTTTGACACTAATTTGTGATCAGTGCTAGATTGCCTTCAAATACAAATTTAGAAGGGTTAGAGGCAGTGGTCTGAAAAGAAATTTAAGTTGTTTTCGAATCTTTTGACCAAAACAACAAACAAACAAACCAAAAAAGTTGTTTGCCACATACTGTATCAGCATTTTTGCAGCTTAATAGCAAAGCTGTCTTTTTCCAACTTGAAAACAAAATACAGTTGGACCAATGCTAACCGCAATAAATACAACTTGTTTGTTTTGGTATTTTAACACTACATTTCTGAGGGACTTCTGGTTGCTAGGCTGTTGCTAATTAGTCGTTTGGTCAATTAATCGGTCTTAGTCGACCAAAATGTCCTTAGCTGATCAATTATTTTATTTTGACTATAAGGATTTATATTATACAGCAACAAAAAAGAATGATTCCGCTCTAGATTTGAGACCAAATCATTGGTCTAAACTGCATTCTTAGAAATAAATATACTGTTTTAGGGTTAGGGTTTTCTGTATAAATTACGAACATGTCTTTAGTCAACCAAGAATTTCTTTGGTCGACTACAGCATACTCGCTGCTGTTACTTACTGAAAATTAATGCTTTGACTACAACACAGCTTACATAACTGCAATGAAGGACTGGACATGCTGAGAATGTGACAAAATAAAAAATAATATTACTTTACTTAAGAAGACAGTTCTACAGTCTTCAAATGAACTACCTCAAACATTTAGTATTATATTGAATAATAAAGTGTGAAGTGCTAAGCTTTATTTTTCCTCCTCGTTGTCGGTCTTCTTGTGGCTTTACCAGTTCGTCAAAGACTGATTCCATCAGATCTCAGACGCTAAGCAGATTAGGCCAGGGCAGTACTTGAATGGAAGACTGCTGGAGGAACAAGTGGGACAACTAGAGTCGTTGGGTCCTTAGGCAAGACACTTCACCCACGCCTCAGGGCGATTGTAGTAGTTCAAGTAGTAACAGTAGCTACCACGATGAGTGTTTTAAATGAATGATGCAAAATATGAAGCATCTTTGGGTGTATGAATGGCGTTGCGTAAATCAAATGCTTTATTATTATTCTTAGTTGTCGTTTTCATAGTCTTCTTTATCTTTTTGTTTTCTTCTTGGACTTTGTCTTGGGCGTGATCTTTTTCTTTTTCTTCATCATCTTGTTTGTCTTCATCTTCTCCTCCTTTTCCTCCTTGTAGTTGTTCTTCTCCTTCTCCTCAAGTACACATCATCTTAAATCTTCTTCCTGTTCTTGTACTTACAGACTGTATAAAACATCCTGTGCCAGAAAGGACAGACTGAGGGAAATAGTCATGTCTATAGAGGTTGTTAAAAGGTTGGGAGTAAGTCACATGACACGACTGACATAGAAAATGTCCTTTACAGATGACAATAGCCTGTGAAACGTAAGCACCGCTGCTCTGACTTTGAGGGCTAAATTTAGACTTTGAACACTTGGACCTTGACTTGTAGATACAGCTGAAATCACATCATGTTCATAAATCTTTACAGATTCATTTCCTACAGATGTTTTTATGGAAATGACAGATATGTTGGTAACTTCCTTTTTTAACCAGAACCAAATGTACTGACATTTACTCATAATGTTATTTCATCTGTTCTTTCATTTCCAGGTCTAAAATTTGTAGTAAAATGAGGTACAGGCAATTTACATAATACAAAAATCCATCTGTCGTACTCTGACTTGTTCTGTGCACTGAGAGTGAACTCGCATGAGGTTATTGATAAAACTGATTGTCATGCAGGGATTTGTTTGATTTATCTGAATGCTAAGATCCTTTTTTGTTGTTTTTTTTCTTGTGCAGACCTGCTTATAGAGACGTTATTGATTGCCTAGAAAGTTCTACAGTCAGTTTTGTCCCAGCACAGATTGGACTAAAAATCAAGAGTCTGATCATGTGAGATGTCTTCAGCAGGGGGGCTGAGACAAAACGTGTCTTTAGGACAAACAGTATAGGCTTCTGGGTAATTGGAGGTGTGGCGTAAAGTAGAGTGGGTGTGGTTTGCTGGTTAGAAGTTTGGTGAACTTAAGTTAATCATTTCATTATTAACTCCCATTTAGTTCCTAAATTCCAGGAATTAACGTTGCTTTAGTATTTACTTCATGTGTATATTTTGTTCACATTTTTAGTTTCCTTGAGGCATGTCTTGAAAATGAAAAATACTGTAGCAATGGCGTATTCCTACTCAAGAACTATAGCCCTAATTTAGAACTGGAATAGTTTGGTTATAAATCCGATTTAGATTTAAGGGTACAAAGTCTGTTTTGAAAAACTGTTCTTTGGTAGTATTTGGTAAAATGTCGATTTAAACTACCCTGCATTGCACTAATGAATAAATGTTTAGACACCATAGTAACATCTGTATCCAGACATTATCAAACTCAAATGATCTCACTTAAATAAATGAGTCTGCCGCTTCTTCCAGGCTTTTGAAACAAATTTGTAAACATAACAATCAAATAACAGGTTCATCTTCTCATCATAACATCAAAAAAGAACATTTGACGATTTTCAATAAACAGATCATCAAACAAAGAATTCTGAATTCATCATAAAAGGCCAATATGACACAAAATGCACTTCGTTCTCAACTTCTTCACACATTCGACATATATTGCAAGTAAATTACATCTATTTTTCAAATTACTTGAGAGTACCAGACCCCCCCCCCCCCACCCCCCACCCTTTGTCTATTAAAAAAATGCATTCTTCAACTAATTTAAATAAAAAACTACTTGAATTTCAAACATAATGGGTATGTTTCATTTATTCACATTTGTGCACAGGTCCCTCAAAATGCTTGTTTTATTCGGTCAGCATGACGACTTAGCTCAACTCAAGTGCTTCTTTTATTATGGTCAAGAAATAGGAATCTCAAAATGCTTTAAGTGAGTCAACAAAACCTGTGACCTTCTTTAAACAATAGTTATTTGTTTAAGCTTTGAAGATGTTGAACTCAGGCATACAGCGCTTTTAATCCAATCGTTTTGTATCATTTTATAGCCGAAGACAAGTATTTTGATGTTATCTTGTAGACATCAGCGATCCTCGCCTCCTGCCTTCAGAGCTTTCACCTGCTCTGACATGTGACGACCTGTAACTGCCTCCTCCCGCAGACTCTCACAGTCGATATTCTCCATCTTTTCCCCACAGCCATTGGACATGTGAAATTAGAATTGATAGGTCTTTGTCCAGAATAACTCCCTTTTCCTCCTACTGCTGCTTCTGCTGCTGTGAGGTGTCATTACGAACGTCCTCTGACAGCTCAGCATAAGCCCGGACAGAGCCATAATCAGGCTGAGGATCTGTACTGACAATTCTTCAAACTAGCTTTTCTTAGACAACTGTCTTGTTATGACCAAAGGGTAAGGGAGCAATATAAGTACCAGGACCTATTGTGTAGAATCTACTTTTCTGAGTTTTTAGCTATCCTAAATTAGTTTACCCAAATTTTATTGAATTGATTCTGGCATGTTTGAGGAATCTTGGATTGTCTTACTGCTGATTTTCCAGCTCTTAGAAAATCCCTGTCTCCACTATCTCCTCCCACGTACCTGTATTTACATATGATTATAAAAAATTCAGATATCAAGTGATGGTTAAAATGGTCATATAGCCATCTTTTTTTTTTTTTTACAAATTTTTTATTATACATGGTAAAGTGTAAAAAACGGCAATGTGGTTCGGCCTGCTTGGTCTTCATAGGGGCAAGTTAACTTGAGTTTTGCTTTGAGAAGACTTTTATCCCAAGCCTGAAGAGCACCAGGGTAATTACATTTGGATTCACTTGTGCAGCATTCCAGTTTTTTTTTTTTTTAGATTTTTAGTCACTTATAGACACTTTTCAACAACAGAAAATAGTAATTTAACCCTTGTGTCCTGTCAGGAAAGTTCCTTATCTCATCTTCCCCTTTTACTCTCTTTTTTGATAGCTGTAAAATTATAGTATTATATTTGTTTTTCAAACTTGTTTTGCTTAAATCTGTTATTCCACTTGTGTTCAAAAATACAAAATTTGAAAAGAATTCTCAAGGTTTTATAATTTGAACAGACTTACATAAAAAAGCTGATTCCCAGAAGAGGTGAAACTGTGAAACAAAAAGACAGATTTTTTCATTTAAATGAAAATCAAATCTGGATTTGTTTGAACCTTTTATTACAGCCTTGAACATGTTAAAAGTCAGTCCCAACTTTGATGATTTTGTAGTTTTTGTGCAGAAGCAGTTTGTAGTTTTTTCTTCCTTTTCCTCTGTTTCTGCCATTTTCCAACAGTTACTTTTTGTTATTGCTCTGAAAATCCTCTATAAAAGTGTGCTTTCTCAAACATTTGTGCTTGTTCCTCTTCAAAAGAGCTGAAATGTGTCATTTTTAAACTTTATGATGAATTATGTGTCTTTATAAGAGATAAAAGTTGAGACAAGCACATCTGGTCTGAAGAGCGTGCAGGAACAAGAAATTAGCAAAATAGCAAAAAGTATTTGTCTGCAAAAACTTAAATATGCTCCGAAACATTTATTACATGCTCACCAGAGTGTCGTTTCAGCCAGAGCACTTCACCAGACAAACAGCACACTGGTGAGTAGTAAATGTTTGAAGCATGTTTGAGTTGTTGCGGACGAATGATGAGTATTTTCCATTGAAACAGGTCTGTGAATAGTAAGTCACAGTTTCCCATGCTTAAGAATAGGAATAATAAAACCTTGAGGATTTTTTTTCAAGTTTCTATTTTTAGTCAGAATAGTGGAATATAATACATAATAAAGACAGATCATTTGTAAATAACAAGACTCTGGGTTTAGCAAAACTGAAAATTGAATTGTTTGAAAATATGGCTCAAACTAAGGTTTGTAACAAGAAATCATTGAAATATCTTCAAAACTGTAGCAATGGTAAACAATTTAAAACCTGACCAGTCAGCCCCTCCTACATTCTGTTTGAATTCAGAAGGGATGGTTAGCCAATAAAGTCGTTAAGACCATCCATCAAGCACGGCAATTCTGACACGTGACACTAAAAAGTCGTAAGTTGCTTACAAGCCCCATTTTAAAACATTAAGAAGGCGAACGTAGCTGATTCGGCTCGTGCTTCGGTTTTGAACAATGAACGTATCAATTCCTTAAAACCTGAGCACCAAACCGTGTTGAGGGGCTTCAGACTGAAAAAATCCTCGCGCTACATGTTTACGAAACATCGTGTCGCTGTTTTGGTGGAATTTCCGGGTTTTCTGTGATTGGTTGACTCAGCGCTCGGAAAGGCCGCACACAAGATTGAGCCTTGGCGCTCAGCTCCCAGACCCTCAAGGTTTGTAAAGTGTCTGTCAAAGCGTGTAGGGACTGGCTGGTCAGGCAAGCTAGAAAGTAAAGCTCCCCAACGGGACACTGTGGCCTATTTAAAGTAAAATTTTACATTGAAGAGGTAGGGCTTATTGAACAAGAAGTCAAGATCATTTTTGAGTTCTATATTTAACAAATAGTGGGTTATTGATCTGTATATTCCATAGTTTCTTCCTAAATGTATCACAATAAGTCTCATTTAATAATATACAGAATATACAGATGATTACCACATAAATTTACTGTGGTATGGCGGAAAAACTTAAACTTTCTGCAGATGTCTGGTGCTGGGATAAAGAGACGCATCAAATCTAATGGGAGTTTGACCCGTCCCTGCTCCTGTCTGTCAAAGTGATGAGTGCTGCTGACACACTGAAGACTGAGGAGCTGCCACTGTCCCGCTCAAAGTGATGCCACAACACAAGATGGACGAAGTGGAGAGAGATTGATGCTTGAAATGGAGAAAAGTGACTTCAAAGAGAACAGCTTTAAGTAGAGTCCGGTTGTGCTGCTTAGCCTCAAAGTGAAGCAAAAGTAAATACAAACCAATGCCCAATAAACACCTGTAAGACACACACACCTAAAGTACTACTATAAATGCAACTTTTCTGTTTAGTCTTGCATATCTTTCACTTATCCAACAAAACTAATCTGATTTGCTCAGAAATATCTTAAAGGAGACTTTTTAACCTTGTTATAACGGTCTTCTCTCATCGTGAGTTTACTCAAAGTTTTATTTAGAATGATTCCTGCAAGTTTGAAAATACTGTTTTGTCCTGAGCTCACTTGTCTGTGTTTAAATGTGAATATTTTAAAGCATGTATGGTTCAAAATAGTCACAAATAACCACTTTACAACAATGAAATTTTAAAAATTGAATCAGCTGCTTGTTACATTAAGTCTTACAATGAAGAGGCGGGAAGTAAATGTACCTCTTTCTATTTCTAAGCTTCTAAGTTTTACATACATTTTCTGTTTTACAATCTGCATATACTATAGTTTAATCCTCAGTACATACAAAAATGAAAAAGGTCCCCTTTAAAAACAGGGTGCATGGTGGCAGAGTGGTTAGACTCTGCCACCATGTTTGACTCTTAGGTCAGAAGCGTTTGCATGTTCTCCCTGTGTTAATGTGGGTTCTCTCCAGGTACTCCAACTTGCTCCCACCTCCATAAACATGCTTCTGTAGGTTAATATATAATAAATGAGAGAATGTCTGTCTCTGTGTGCTCATCCTGTGATGAGTTGTTTTCCTCCATGTAAGGCCCAATGTCACTGGAATAGACTCCAGTCACCCAAAATGAATGAATGAAATAAATAAATAAAAATACAGTATTAAAAACATTGCATCCTTACTGTTAACAGGCTCGTATTTCCACAGATCTATCCAACATTATCACTACCAAGGGCTCCATAGAAAGTTTACAGTTATTGCATAACATTTTATTGATATCATCTCCATGAACAAAAGGTGATTGCAGATCCTACAACAGAAATCTTACAAATATAGCACTAACAAATCCTTGTTTGGGAATATTTATTTTAAGCTTTTAAAGAGGTGTGGCTTTGATTCTTGTTCTTTATGTCTTTCTCCATGTCTGGCATTTCTGACTCCTTCCTTTTGCATTATAGCCAATCCAATCAACAGTAAAATAAGAAGTCATCTTTAACGTCCATTTCTGTGCCAGACAGAGGAACTTGGCCAGTCTGCAGTCGCTTTAACAGCATATAAGCAGAAGACTAAAAATACATTTATGTTTAACTTAATTTGGCTTCCAGCTTTAATCCCTGTTGTACATATTTACTTTAGGGGCTGTGTTGAGATTTTGGAAGCACTAACTTACTGTATCTCAGCCCAGAGCCACAACCAAGAGGAAAGTAATGAGCAAAGCAAAAAAAAAAATTAAAAATCTGCTTCTTACGACCTTATTTAAGCTCAAACTGATGCTCTAAACTATCTTAGCTTCTGTCCTGCTTGTTTCTATGGAAATATTGTTTTTTTGAGAGAACTGTTCACAGTATTTGGTACATCACAAAGTAGACCAGCAGGGGAGGCACAGTAAGAGGTTGTCCAGACACATCCTGGCAATACAACAGAACAATAAGCTATTTTAAAAAGTATGTGTTGCTTTGTCTGTAACATGGATACAAAGACAAGACTGTGTCCAAAATCAAGCCTGCAGTTTACAATAGTTTCAATATTGAACATTTCGTACCTGCAGGAAAAGGTAATAGACATTTTAGTTTGTTAGATTCATCTAGCTCGTTTTGACAAAATTGAAATTCATAAAATGTTCTATTCAAAATGCTTTTCGTTTTCCCGTGTGCTCAACCCAGCGAGAGGAAATTCATAGACATGTTGGCTGAATATATTATTGTAATGTTCCCTCTGCTTGTTTTAATTAAGGCAAAGTGATTCAAATGTGCTGTAAAAACACACTGAACTCACTTTCAGTCATATGCACAGACAGATTGACTGTTTTGAACTGAAAAGTAAAAAAAAATCTCTCTTGCATTTTAGGAAAACCCACATTTTAGTTGCATGAAAAAAGCAGATTCTCCATTTTGAAATCTTGACTCTGACCAGGAGGCTGGTCTGTTTATTCCTGACTCGGAGGTTGGTCCACGTTTAGTCCTGACTCTGTGGTCGGTCCTGACTCTGAGGTCGGTCCACGTTTAGTCCTGACTCTGAGGTTTGTCCACGTTTAGTCCTGACTCTGAGGTCGGTCCATGTTTAGTCCTGACTCTGAGGTCAGTTCATGTTTAGTCCTGACTCTGAGGTCGGTCCATGTTTAGTCCTGACTCTGAGGTTTGTCCACGTTTAGTCTTGACTCTGAGGTTTGTCCACGTTTAGTCCTGACTCTGAGGTCGGTCCATGTTTAGTTCTGACTCTGTGGTCGGTCCACGTTTAGTCCTGACTCTGAGGTTGGTCCACGTTTAGTCCTGATTCTGAGGTTGGTCCATGTTTAGTCCTGACTCTGAGGTCAGTTCATGTTTAGTCCTGACTCTGAGGTCGGTCCATGTTTAGTCCTGACTCTGAGGTCGGTCCACGTTTAGTCCTGACTCTGAGGTTTGTCCACGTTTAGTCTTGACTCTGAGGTCGGTCCACGTTTAGTCCTGACTCTGAGGTCGGTCCATGTTTTTTCCTGACTCTGAGGTCGGTCTAGTCCTGTCTCTGAGGCCGGTCCACGTTTAGTTCTGACTCTGAGGTCGGTCCACGTTTAGTCCTGACTCTGAGGTCGGTCCATGTTTAGTCCTGACTCTGGTCCACGTTTAGTCCTGACTCTGAGGTCGGTCCATGTTTAGTCTTGACTCTTGCACCAGCAGGAGGCCGGTCCATGCATAGTCCTTTGCTGGTTCTTTTGCTATTTGATCATTGCTTTAAAACATTAGTCATTCTCTGCATAATTCCAGCTTTACCTTGTCTGTAATGCTACTAAAAAGTAAGATTAAATAATGTCAAAATAATAGAAAGTATTTTTTATTTTTGCTCAGTGTGATGCACTCCTTTAGACGAGATACTTTCTGGGGTAATATTTGGAAACTCGAGGGCCAAATAGAAAGTTTTAGTCCTATCTACTGTTAAATAACCTTTGCCTTTACCCAACAACACAATGTAAACATGAATAATGGTGTTATAAACATTTGTCTCCGGCCCTTTGCCCCTCAGTGTAAACAGCATCTCTCCTGAGCACACTGAGTAAACCCATAATGTGACACTCCATATTATTCCGTCTGGACCGTCCCGTTGACAGCAGGGCATTAGGATGACAATCATGGCCCGGAGCTAACCAGCCATTAGAGGTCAGCGCGTGAGAAGGAGGAGGGCAGGGAAATGAGAAATCCATCTTAAACTGCTCAGGTGACAGAGGAACTCATACTGCAATTTACAATCATGTGTTTATCCAGCGGGAAGAGAGATGATGTCATTCTCTGTCTCCTTTCTATTCATTTTTTATTCATGCATTTTTTTCTTCAATTACTTGTTCTTATTTTGATATGGCATGTGACTAGAGCCTGTTCCAGTGACTTTAGGTCTTAGGCGGGTGAACAACCTGGATAGTGGCCAAAAGGATTGACCCTCGAGATGACTGAAATGATGCTAAATATGCATACTTTCAAACATAAAAGTGTTGAAACATATAGATGCATTTATTATTTCAGCAGTTTAAACTCTGGTGGAGAAAAAATTATAGAAAAAGCAAAACTATTTTAAAGCAAAAGTGTATTTGATCAATGAAGCAATACTTACCTCGTATCGTTGTTTGGCCCTAAATTGCAATTTCATTTATGTTGCATCTATAGAAGGATTTTTTTTGTTTGTCAACATGAGAGATGTTTGCGCAACAATATCAGAAAGAGCTGCAGCTGATTGACACAAGCTTTAGCAGCAACACTAACCAGCGCTGTTGTCAGATAACTACGAGAGTTATACTGGCGAAAACAAACATTATGCTGCTAAAACAACATTCAGGTGAGTGAAAAACGCTGTCTCAAGCTTCAGGAGCCAGACATCCATCATACCAGTTCAGATCTGATCGAAACAGCTAATTCTCATCCCATTTTGTTGTTTTAATCAAAGAAGTTGTGTCTCTTTCTGCAGGTGACATTCGCAGTAGAGCTGAAAGTGACATCGACTGATAATCCCTTTAAACTGTATTATATTTAGAAGTTTAACAGGTTAATTTTGAACTTGATGAAAAAAATCAACATTAAATATTCATATTAAGCATTTTATCAATGGGATGCACAGTAGCAAAGTGATTAGACCTCTGACTTACTGATTCATCACTGAATTCTCTTAGTGAAAGAATAAGAAAGATAAGTGTTTGTTGAGTAAGCCACTGCTGGTCTAGAGTGTTCCTCCGCCTAAGGCCCAAAGTCACTGGGATAGTCTCCAATAATCCGCGACCCCAAACAGGAACAAGCGGTAGAAAATAAATGAATGCATTTTGTCTGCATCTTTTTTCTTTTAGTGCAGTTTCTTTTTCTAATACTCTTCTCTCGTTCAGCTACATTAGGTATATTAAGAGTTGATATGTTGGTTTCATATCCATCTGGAAGTCCACTTTGCTTCCAGAAAAAAAACCCGGCCTGTAAACAGCACCATGTGTCCAATAACTCACGTGTACCAGGATTATACATTTAGATGATGTCTGTCTGGAGACTGCTGATGTCTCCTCTTTATTAAACCTTCACCTGGCCTTCTGCTCCACGCCGATGTTCAGAGCATTTCTATTCATGAGCAGGGACCTCCTACGCTCTCACTTACCTGTTTACGTCTGTTACACATATTGTATCTGCACATACTGGGTACACACAGGCAACACAGCAGCTGTTTTCTGAATAAAACTGCAGCTGCCAAGGATTTATGGATTGTTGATTCATGTAGTAGCCATATTAGCTCATTTATCGATTGTGAAGAGCATATTTACCTAGTTATCTCTTCTTGAATACAAAGTTAGCTTGGATTTTCAGTTTAAATCACCCTATTCTCACCAAAGCCAATTTAAACTGAACTTGCTGTATTATATAAAATCTATACTTCTCATCAATTATATCACTAAGTTTAAACATTGTCCCACATGAATACAGAGAGATCTCTGAGATCTCTGCACTGAAACATCCTGACTTGCTTTGCAATTGATAATCTAATAGATGTACCTTAATCTGTGTAGGAAGCAGTAAGTAAGTAAGTATTTAAGTATGTAAGTAAGGTTTATTTTTATAACGCTTTTCACAGACACAGAGTCACAAAGCGCTCATGTGAGATGATGACTGTGCTTTAGACTTTTTAAGGTTCTAATAGGCCTATGCAAGACGCCAAAGTGTTTTCCAAGTAAACAGCACAGACACATTTTCGCTTCAATCGCCTATGATCGATACGAGATCATGATTTGATCTGGTGATTTGTGGGTCTTTTTGGGTGATTTTATAACACAGACGGAGCTCAGCCTCATCTCTGTCCCACTGTCTGTACAGCAGAGCTCTCTTTCTCTTGTTCAGTATGCAAGCAGCAGCTCCTCTGTTTTTGGAGATTGTCTATATGAGGGGAAAACGGCCAGTGTGCAGCTGGCAGAGCTTTTTCATTCATGTTTTTAAAGCACTATCATATTTGAATGTGAATCACTTTAGACAGCTTGTGTTGATACTGTATGTGCTGTCAAGGTCGTAACGTTGGTTTCAACTTTGGCGGTGTCCAGTTTCCATGACAGGGAGAATGTCTGTGTTGTGCATCGACCAGACAAAATGTGTTCTCTGAGTCCTCTGCCTATTATGAAAATATGTTTTTTGGCTGACATTGTTGCATCTGATTGGTTAATGTTTCTCTGAGCCTGATCTCAGCTTTGCTCTATTAACACACACATCAAGTACATTTGTAAGTACTTTATGGTAACCTAAATTGCACACAACACTGGCACTGACAAAATAATTAATCACAATTAAGCATGTTGTACCCAACTATCTTACTTGTGGTACAGTGGTCTTTGCTAGTGAATTATCATTGTTTTTTATCTTGGTGAAACTTCAAACATAAAACCTATGTATACACTTTTTTGCATAAATCCAACAAACTGAGTGAAATCCCACCATGTTTTACCTGATGTGAAGCAGAGCAGAGCTGCCCTTTACAAATCTCCAAACCTTTTTGTCCCAGCACCGTCCTGCATGAATACAGAGAAATGACTCAGACATATTTACGGTTTAGGAACACTGTTGTGACACAGGAGAGGACAATCTAAATCAAATAATCACAGCCTCTAGTGCCATACAAAAGACGAGCCGTTAAATTAGCAGTAATGGTGTCCCTGATTATGCTCGGGACGACAGAACGCACATTCAAAATCACTCTATTCTTTGCTCTATGTAATTTAGTAAATGATTCACCAACCAGAAAATAAGACATTTCATTAGAACACAAAACTAAAACAGGTAATCACATTGTCATTGCACCTGCAGCAGAGAACATTTTGTTCTGAAAAAGGTCGACTAACTAGAGTAACAGATACACAACTGCAGACTTGCTGTGGGATGTTGCTGTGGTGGTCAGAATGTGTTAAGAGGCTCCAGAGGGACAGTGGTGAACCAGAGAGAAGGGAAGACTGTGGAGAACGAAAATGTAGCAGTAGAAACGGTCAAATGATTAGTAATTCAACTCAATACAGTCTTTATTGTCCAGTTTAAAAACTTCATCCAACCCCCAATGAGAGTTTAGTTTGAAGAAAAATCTCCAGAAGAAGCAGCCAAGACAAAGGCATTCAGAGCATTTTATAACCTTTCAGCTTATCAAATATCAGGCTTACGTAACTTGACTTTGTGGCCCATGCCAACTACATTCTGACCTTCCCCTTTGAGTCTCTTATAACAGAGGTCTGTTCAGAAACCAACAATCCAAATACAAGTTTGGATAAACTAATAAACCTCTTGAGAGAACACTATTGGTACATTTTTAAAAACTCAGAAAAGTAGATTTTACAAAAGTTCCCCTTTAAGTTCTAATAGAGGGATTATTTGTTTATCAACACAAAAGCACACCTGGTATGCAGAAAGAGCCGCCGCTCATTGACACAAGTCGAGCCAGCACCGTTGTCAGGTACTACAAGAGTTTATTATCGTGCAAAAACAAAGGTTATGCTGTTTATTCAACATTTGTGAATGAAATTCGACCCTATGACTCAACGGCAATAAAAACACAAACCTTAGGAGCCAGACGTCAGACATACCAGTTCAGACCTGATCCAGTCAGCAATAATCAAAGAGTTTCCCAGCTCACCAGATGGACAACGTCTCTTTCTGCAGGCGACATAAAGCAAAAAGTGACGTTGACCGAAAATCACTCTAAATCTATAAATGCTTTTGTCTTTTTTAGAACCAGTTTAGAACAAGTTAAACTTAAATGTAGATCTAATAAGTCTTTTGTATGATTGCTTGATTCGGTTAGCATCTTCAAAATAACACTGCAAATACAAAAAGATGTACTGTTTATCTTATAAGATATTTTTGCATCCTGTACACAATGGTCAACATTACTTGAGTTTCAAAACAAACTCCAACAGCAAATGCTCCTTCAACCTCAATTACAATAAAACTGCAGCGTTTGTTGACCCATCTTACAGTCTGTGGTACTTGTTCTGCTCGCTGTCCTCATTTGCACACTCTTAAGTCAACGATTTTGTTTTACGACTAAACTCGTTCCATTGTTGGCTTTTACTTGGCCCCAGAAAAGTCTGATCCAATTATAAGTTGTATTACAAACATTTTGGTTAGAAATATGTTTATGAGTGCTTCGGCGGGTCTTTGAGTCAAGTCCACTGCTCTTAATCACAATGGAAGTATCATTCTGGAACAATAGTGAACAAATCTAATACAAAATTGAGGCACTGCTATGACCCAGGAATGTGTGGTGCATATTTTAAGAACATGAGACAAAATTAGGGTTTTTTAGTAAGTTTTTGTTTCTATTTTTGATTTTAGTTGATTTTAGTTGTTTCAAAGATTATAGAACTTTTACGAGAAACTTATAAAAATTAAAACCCAAGCCAAAAGGAGCATAGAAACAGGTCAAAACGATCAAAAAAAAAAAAAAAAAAAGGATAAACCCCAAATAACTAAACTCAAAACAAAAGTCAAAATGACTGTGAACAGTAGCTGCAGCTAACAAAAAAAGCTAAACCTTAAGGTGTTTAAAGGTTAAAAGTTAAAGTTTCTGTGTGCAAAAGAATATAAAGCCTTCAACGAAAAGGCACAAAAATATGAGAAAATACTTTTACAAAAAGCCTACAAATATAATAAAGCCTTCAAAAGTATCACTTCACAAATAGGAGCCCGATCTCACAAGAAAGCGTACATTTACCACAACATTACACAATATGTAAATGAGGTATGATTAGCACGAGTTCACAGCTGTTTTGCTAATTATAGTACGCATCACAGTCCCATTCATTTCAATGGTGTTTGTTAAGACGTGTTCTTATTTATGATATTAATGAAATCCTGATTCTAATCTTAACCTCCCCAAGCCCCAGATCTAATCTTACCCATTTTAGTAACTTTATGCCTGAACTTACCCGTTTCACCTGAAGAAAACGTCCCCACGTGGCTTCAACCAAAACTCGTCCTATTTTAACGCTGTGAAATCTCGTGTCATTTTTACGCTTTTTCATATCGTGCTAAATGCACGGTGTAACATAAGTACTAAAAACAGCTGTGAACTCGTGCTCAAAATACGCTGTTTTTGTGTCGTGGTAAAAGTACACCCTCTAGTGAGACTGTGTTGCAAATAGGCATACACTTTGCTATATTGACTAAAGTACAAAACAAATGTAAACAGTGCTCAATTTCTGCTTCCTTACAACATTTTGCAAACACAAATAATTCATTTTAGACTTCTTACATCAATCTACATCTTTTTCTCACTTACTTAATGCATTCTGAGCCTCCAAATTGTTCATCACACTGAGTTTAAGCTTTTTCACAGTTGTAGTGTTGCTGCTTTTAGCATAGCGACACATCTCGCTCCTAACAAGAACAGACAAACTTAGTGCAGTTTGGTGAACAAACAAGACATTATTAGACATAGCAGGAGAGGTTAGCTAATTTCCACTTGAATAGACACATTAACAAGATATCTGTGCTGAAGGAAATTGGTTTTAAGTTATTTTATTGTAAAAATCGTGTATAGTCCCTTCAAGCACATAAGCTGAAAAGTGCTTAAACCTGATTGACTGAGACTTATCCATGTGTTTTGCCTTTTTAAATATAATTTTCATTTAGTCCCACATGACTGAAAAGATGCCACGTGCTTTTAATGTCACATCACATGGCAAAACCACTTCTTAGTCAAGTGGAAGAACATAAACAACATTCGCTGCATTTGAAGTATGTGTGATCTAATATAAAGTGTTTGTGCTCTTCTGCATCTCAAGAGACACATGACGTCTCAATTACTGCTCTGATTATAGACCACTAAAGTACCTGTCTGCAGGAGCGGCGTTTCAAGTGATTTTATTAGACAAATCACATGTTCTTTACACCTCCAGACTCCGCCCCCTCACAATCACAGCCTCACTTCTTTTAACCTTTGCTTTTTCTTGGATCAAGAGTTTAGTCTCACAATCAGTCTCAGGAATATTATGTCTACTAATCTATGTTTTTATCATTGCAGCATTTTCTATTTTTAATGATTTTTTTGTAATGTTAAGTACTTTTTTTTATTCTTTTGTGTGTGAAGCAGCTTGTTGTGGACATGCTCTATACAAGTAAAATGTACAGTGACATTAACATCATAATCACATCTCAATGCTGCCTCACATACATCATCAGAAATTCGACTTATTCACAAATCTGACTCTTTTGTTTTTTCTCTTTTTTTAACCCACCTTAGTCTACCTGTATTTATTAATAGTGTCTATTGAATGACACCAAAGAACAAACTCATTTTACCAAATATTTTTGTTTGAAATGAAGTTGGAAGTGCAGGGAAGCAAAGCTGATGAGGAGAACAGAGACACAGAAACAGAACTAAACCAGAGAAACTGAGGACAGGAGGGACATGAATGAGGACAGAGACTTGTTCCTTGATGTTTAAGGTTTAAAATGATGTGTGTGTTTTATTACAATACGACTCATGTTCGTGGAGAAATGAGACGAATAGGGACACAAACTTAGACATGTCTAAATGTAAAGTTACCGCGGGAATATGAGAACACGCTCAGACTTTTATCATCACCCAAAAGACCGCGGCAGTATGCGACACGTGCTTACTTAATATCCCCTTTAAATTCTGGTGTCCCTTCAAAGGGCCGTCCCACTTTTTCTTGAAAAATTTCTTTTTGTTCAATATCTGATAAAAACAAACTATGTTGCACCTGGAAATGTTAAAGATAAAAATCACATTGTGTCCCTCCTATTTAGAGTCAAATCAGCCTCTGGGATGAATCAGACTCAGAATGAGTTACTGTAAACTGACAAATAAAAAATTTCCCCCAAATTTTTGACAATTTTAATAGGACTTTTGTATTGACTCCGCCTAAATGTTTTGGAGTAATTTAAGTCTCTGAAACTCTTTTTTTCCCCTCAATTGCCTTCAGCTTTTGCAGAAGAATGGTCAAAACCCCAGATATGCCCAGTCTAGTGTCATTCAGATCTCAAATGTCAACACCAGCTCCTTAAATCTACTAAAAAAAAAAAAAAAAAAATGTAGGGGGAATTAGATTCTGTTTTTCTTTTGTGTGAAAGTTGTCACTTCGGATCACAGCCTGTTAGTCACCAGAAACTAAAACTACAGGGATACAGCTTTATAAAGACTCCAGCCATTTGCTTGTGCTCCAAAGGGTTCAGAAACAGTTTTAGTTTGAATTTTTACCAATTTTAAACAGACGTGTGATGGAAAATAGGCCGGAATGATGAGGGGTAATGCAGTGCGCACCTGGCGACACCAGAAGATCTCTGTACTTGCACATTTGTCCCTGTATTTGTTGTTGTTTCCTCCCATTGAGGAAATGAATCGTTCACCTCTGTGACTCGACTCTCATTGTTCACCGTGAGGAGTCGTACAAAAGAATCAGATCGTTTGTCACATCACTACTATTTTCATACGCAGAGCTCACAAATGAACACCATGAATTGTACAGTATTTTTGCAAGGTTGGTCTTAGGGTGACCACAATAAAAGGACAATGAAATGTTTAGTTTTGCCACAGAAAAGCTGAGGCTGATGCTTTTATATCAATGACTCCTCTGCAATGTTTATATTTTCTTCTTTACTTCTTAAAAACCTGTAAACGTGACTCATGAAGCTCTTTTGTGTCTCTCAGGTGTTCACTCGATATGGGAAATGCTACATGTTCAACGCAGCGGAGGAGGGGCGGTCTCTGCGCACCACCATGAAGGGCGGGACGGGGAACGGCCTGGAGATCATGTTGGACATTCAGCAGGACGAATACCTCCCTGTGTGGGGCGACACAGGTACTCCCTCTGCCGTCCCAAAGCTGCAGTCATTCAGACACTCTCACAGAACAAGTGCAGGTCACGTAAAGTCACAAATCACTCCAATCTTGTGTCATTACGGCTGCTCTTCTCTCCCCAGCCCCTGTTGTGCTCACTCCCGTGTTCAAAGCACAATTTCTATCCTCTGCTGATCAGAAAAGTGCTGTTGCTAGGTGACCATCATTTTAACCTTTTTTTTTTTTTTTTTTGAGCTTTCAGCACATCACAATCAGTTTGAATAGAAAATTATGTGTTTTATGCAACTCACAGTATCATACTTTAGCTTTACAATGATTGTGAGGAAATATTATTATTTATAAACACTGAGCCTAAACTTTTATTTTCCTCCATTGCCACAGTCTAACTCAGAGGTGCCCACATTTTCTTTCCTTGTTGATACAAAAATAGCAGATTTTTTCCTTGAAGCATGCTGTGGGCCAAACATGTTTTTGCTTTGCATTTAAGAATTTTTAAGAAGATTAAATTGTCTTTTATTAATACGTTTCAGAAGATTAAGCTTGATTTTTAATACGAAATTGAATCAAAAAGATAGTATTAACAACCCTGAGCAGTCCTTTGGCCTCTGGACCCCACTTTAGGCACCACTGGTCTAACCCAAGGGCCAAAGTCCCCCTGTTTGCAGTTTGGTCTAAACAGTTTTATTAAAAAAGGATTTGCACGACAAAAGTAATTATTATGTCAAAAACACGCACAATTCTTTTGTATTTACATTTTTCAATTTTATAAACAGTTTTATAAATTGAGCAAAAAGACGTTGATCAGTTTGTGTCAAAGACACTTTTTCCTTATAATCTACAGCCATTAACTTTTGTGATACAATGAAAAACTGTATTTAACAATATTCATTTTACTTGCCTTATAACTGATTGAACTAACACAGTCCTGTAGAATAGTGAGATGTCACCTGAACTATTTTGCTTCTAAAATTGTGAGACATGATCATCCTAATTTCTGCCTGACCTCCGTAGTCTGACTCTGATGTGATGATGTGTGACGTGTTATATGACAGACATAAAACATGTCAGTGCAGGTCGTGGCCCTGAAAGTGCTTCATCTCCTAAACACTCATCTTTTCATTCAAGCTACATAATCAGCAAGATTTTTACTCATCCATTTCCTCATAAAAGTGTCTTACAGTGAATCACACATTCCAGCCTTGACGAGCCTCTCAAAGCAGTTTGATTCATTCACTTCACACACTTCATACATGAAGCACTGACTGATATTAGGTTTGTGCCATCGGCTTCTTCGACCTCCACCAACCTCCTCCTCACACTTCATTCACACGAAGAGGAAGTCTAAGGACACAACAGCAGAATATGCTCTGATCGCTGTGAGGTTTGAACCAAAGTCAACTGATGGTCGATTTTATTACCATCATAGATCTTTTATTCTCTGTGGCAATGTCGGGTTCTCTGATGCATGCGCTGACATTGTCTACAGTCAAATACATGATGCAGTTTCACAGGTTTACCAGCAGAAGGGGAAGTAATGTCAGTAGAATGATCTAGAGGGAATCACAGGACCGGGAAATACATGTTTACTTTTAGACAGCGCAGTGATCAGTTGCTTCTGGAGGTCGGCTTTCTTTTCAAACAGATTACAGGCAAAACATCTTCAACTAAAACATTGTTGAGTAAGTTTAGAGCAGATATTTGATCTTTAAAACGAGGAAAAGAATATCCTACTGGACCAGGAATAGCAAGTCAAGGAGAAAAAAAAAAAATTTCTTCTTCCGTAAATAATCTAAAGTGGTCAGAGTAAGTAAAACTACTGTATTTCTTCATGTTTGAAGGTTTAAATATAACCTATTATATTACTGTAGTAGATCTTTTTTTCACCAAAAGTAGAGCTGAGGAAAATAACACTGACGAGGAGTTTGAAAAATGCCATTATCTCAAAAGTTTGCTGTGAAATGCTGAAATCTAATGAAAACAAGAAATTTCAAATGAATGATTTTTGAATTGTATTATTTTTGCAGCACATTTAAAACAGACTGATGTCTTCACACAGTAAAATGCACTGGAAGACAGCAAACTGCATATAGTTTGTTCAAAATCTTCCTGGGGAGAAGAGTCTGACCCTATTAACAATATAAAAGAATGAATGTGGACATATATGTTGGGCTTTACAGTGGCTAATAAACAGTATTGGGGAGTAATGGTATACATGTATCGCCGTTACGTATTCTGAATAATATTTATGAATACTTTTATTCCTTTACAGTACTGCTTTTAATCCAGGTATTTAGAATACAGTTTGTTTTATAAAATCAATAAAATACATTGCATTTTTTTGTGTGTGTAGGTCCGACGTTTTAAAATCACCACAGAAAACCAATGCGTAATGTTTGCAGCCAATCAGATTGTCCCTTTATTGACAGGCACATTAGAAGTGCGTTAGCTTATCTGTTCAACTTTTCTGGACTTTATTTACGATAAACAAAGAGAAGACACCTGCGTTTGGATCATTCGTTTTTAAATACTGATGGGATATGTTTTTCAAAGAGGAACAGTTTGTTTTGGCTCTAAAAAGTTTGACGAAACATTCACAACAAGTGCACCGGACTATTAGCAAAGGATTTGTGACTCTGGAACATGCTATGAAGCTCACGGTGACACGATGAATGAAGTGTTTTGGACTAACCCACAAGACCACACTCGTGTAAATCTGGAGTAAACTCGTTAAGTGCGATTTAAACAGCGCTGTGTTTAGAAGTTATTATGATGTTTGTTTATGTGGTGATGAGACTAGCAATGGTTATTAAGAAGAAACACATAAATTAGTAATTTCATGCTAAAATTAACACCTAATTAACATTTCAATAAAAAAGTATTCAGAATGCAATACCTAAATTTAGCCAAGTAACAGAATACGTTACAAAATACTTTTCAGACCAAGATTCTGTAACGAAATACATTTCAAAGTATTCTACCCAACACTGCTAATAAACCTTTAATAAAATGTAGCTCTCTATCATCTCTGACTTTGATCGGTTCAGCTCAATCACCAATTGCGTTTGAGACTTGTAGTTTATCTGAGTTTGTAGCAGTCAGCAATGATATAATTGTGTGTCTATGAATGCAATTTGGTTCCCTTTGTTCGACTGGACATGCTGCCAATCTTTGATCAACAACTGGAGGTGCAGAACTGTCATCCTTCTGATTACAGAGTCTCTCCAACCTCCAAAGCCTTTACAACATTTAACAATATCACAGTTTCCATGTTGAAAATTGATGCCATCATTTGTTTTTCCTTTTGCGTCATCGCTGCTGTTTACTTGATTTACGCGGCTCTCTGAAAGCCTGATTACTGGCGCCGGTCTCTGTCTTCTCTGTGACATTCTAATAAGAACAAATTTAAAAATCCATGTGAATTGGAGGTTGTTAAAATTTAATCAAGTCTTTTAAATGTTTTATTTGGCCCACAGTGAGCCGCGGTGAGCTGATGAGCCGCTAGCGTTTTTCCACTCTCATTATTTAATTTGGTCATAATTAACACAGTAATGGTTGAGAGTGTCCTCCGGAAGAAAGTGCTCTGGGGACGGCAGCACTCATTAAATAGTTACAACGCACCCAAATCAATGCTCCTGGACACCGCTTTTTCAGTTTCTTCTCATAAATGTTGTCTTCTTCTAAAGTTTAACATTATAAACTTAAATTGAACTCTATCATTCTAGTTTTAGTTGTTGGTTTTTTTATAAAACAATATTTCTGTTCAAGTTCAAATTTGCACTTTTATTTTTAAAGTTGACCTGTAACTGGGGCTTATAGCAATGTTTGTCTTCATTCACCTTATTCTGCCCCGCCCACTTTAAATGGCAACAAACTTCCTGCTTAGCTTAAGGTTGCTAACATGTTAGCTTGTCTGTCTCACAGAGCAATCTCAAACAGATATAAACAGTTAAATTAAACCCAGCAACTGAATAGGGGTTATGCACTAACATCTTCCAGTCTCAGATAGACATAGGTTGCTACATATGGCGTAGTTGCCATAGTGACACAGTTAACTCCAAATGTAGGGTGATCAGACGTCCCTATTAATTTGGGACAGTCCCTATTTTGAGCTTTGTGTCCCATGTCCGAGCAAAGGTGTCCAAAACCATTTATGTGTCCCAGTTTTACACTATAAGCATGTCCCAGTTTCCCAGTTTTAGACCACTTTGATACCCTGCATTTGTAAATACAGAAATATATTGTTGTTTCTTCAGTCAAATATGAGAAAAACACTTGCAGAAGTCTCTCAGATTTTACAGTAACTAACAAGCTTGTCATGAAAGAGATGTATAGGAGACATGAATTGACCAAATATACACAATTGTTTATTGTTCCCAACGCCCATCTGGGTGTGTCCCAGTTTACACCCTATCCAAATGCGATGGACATCAGACGAGAGATTTTGTACTAGTCCTGAAGCAATCCTCTTAAAAATCTATATTTACTATTTTGTCATGCAGTGACTACTGTAACAGCAGGAAAAGTGGAGCTTCTGAACCGGGTTTTCATAAGGAAAAGTTGTAAGTTTCCTCGAACTACGCAAACAGAAACTCCACGCTGCTGCTTTGACTCTCTGAAGACTGGCAACAATTAGGGCCCAGACAGACAGCAAGCGACAAAAATGACGTGCGTGAACAAGCAAAACTACAGCCGTGCGTCCACGCATGGGTGGCCACACCGCCAGATGCAGCAGAATAAGTGTGCTTGCCCCGCACGCGCTGTGGTCATCGCGAGCCACTCATTCCGTGTTTCTCTATGGGAAAGCTGTTCACGTTTGTCTGTCTGTGTTTCTGCTCTTGTATCCGGCCTATAGTGAAAATAATCACATGAATGGGTTTATATTTCCCCTCTGGACAGGCTGATCACGGCAAACGCGAGGTTTTAAATAGTAAATATGAAAACTCAAGCAGGCAGTTCTATTGAAGCAGGGCTCCGTCACACAGTCCAGGTCTGTCCCAGGACGTGTGGTGCTGATGGCAAGTGCACACATACAACAGTAGAAGCCTGATTTCTCTGTATTCTACGCTTCTATGCACCGACGCCAGCGTCAAGCGACAAAAAAAATCGGTTGGATTCTTTCGCTCCCGATTCTCGCGCGTGCATCGCTCGCACGACGTCGCGCTCGTTACGCGCGTCAAGCGCTCGTTACGCGCGTCAAGCGCTGGCTGTGTGGCCGGTTTCATTGACTTTGCATGTTTTCTAAATGATACGCGTGCATCGCGTGGCTATTTTTAACGCGTGTAGGGCTGGCGTAGTGCGAAAATTGCTTGCAGTGTGTCCCAGGGGTAAGTGATGCATGTGCTTACTTTTTCTCGGCCCACAGCGTCTTTGCCCATCATGAGCACAGTGAGTCTCGGTATGTGCACAGATGACAAAAAAATACACTTGACTCTGATGTCCATTGCATTTGCAGCCTCCAGCGCACACCTGATGCAAACCTGTATGTTTCCTCTTCTGTCTACAATGAGGTATGTAGCTTTAGCGTAACTAGCATACATACTGGTAAACTCTTCAAAGAAGATGGACTTTCTGTGAACAACTAACAAACAATATATCAAACCTTACTAACATGTAGACCAGAGAGCGTGGCAACATTTAATTTGGGTTTGACAGGTAAATCTTAACCTATCCTAAACCCTAGTCCTTAACTTAGCCATTTTAGTCACACGCCTAAACTTACTCTAAGAAAATGTCGTCATGTGGCTTCAACCAAAATTCGTGGCTATTTTATGTTTTGGCTTTTTGTACCATATTGACATAAAAAGGAATGAAGTGTGCTTATCTTACGTTTTTGACATTTTGTTGTATATACGTTTTCTCTGGAGACTGCGTTGCTAGTTTCATACTTAGTATCCATCTGAATTTGGGAAATATTATTAAACATTTTTGCTTCAATGTTAAATTTTTTTATGATATGCATTCCTAAACATGGAAAGTTTTAGAAAGAAACAACTAAACAAGTAAAAATGACCATAGCCTTTGGCAATGTTTATAACACTGCTGATGTTATCTATTTGATGTGACTGATAAAGTTGTCTGAGTCCATTATTACCCTCTGAGTTCTAACTAACCTGATTTGAAGGTCTTAGAGAGAGCGAGAAAGAGAGAGGTGAAGGTGACTGCTGACACGTTGTTTGTTTCTGTGGACCATAGATGATTACCTCAGGCTTGTCTGGGTTTAGCTGGAGAAAGTAGTTTTGCATCCTCTCTCTGATGCAGATCTGTGGGGGTTGTTGGGGATATTTATAACCAGTGTTGGGAGTAACTAGTACTTTTGTAACTAGTTACTGTAATATATTCCACTTTTCAGTAACTCAGTAGTGTAACTCATTACTTATAAAAATATTGATAATATATTACTAGTTACAATCTGAGTAACTCAAGTTACTTTCATATAAATTAATTGCTTTATATTCTGTTAAAAACGACACTTCAGGACCAAAACAACACTAAAATACTGTCTGTTGCTTAAAGGTAAATCAAATATTATGAGGAAAACGTGTTGTGATGTCACATTTCCACAAATTAACCAGTAAACAAGTGTAAATGTAACAGGATTAGTGTTGTATAATGTCTTAACAAATGTGTGATTAGCTCAAAGTAACTCAAAGTAACTCACAGTAGTGTAACTCAGTTACATTTTGAGACAGTAATATTGTAATACAAATGTATTACATTTTTCTTCCTGTAACTAGTAATATATAATGTATTACAATTTTAAAGTAACTTACCCAACACTGTTTATAACTGATAAAGGCTCTCTGGTCAAAAAAGCTGTTATAAATGCTGACATCTTACTGGTGTTGTAGGGTTACCACACTCCACTCATGCATACGCTCACCATCTTGGTTGAAAAAGGGCCTGTCTGTATAAACAACACCTGTCTGTGCTGTTTGGTGAAAGTGAGGAGTATTGGGGTAAATGGTGCAGCTCCAGACACCGCTGTGTAAACAAAAGCCCTCTCCTCGTCTCCATCTTGTCACAAGGTCTAAATGGCATTTAAAAAGTCTCTCAGGGTTTGTGCAGACAAACAGTGATAAGTGATGTAACACAAACAGTCTGTTGCATCATTTAGCTGCACACCTTTATCTCAATAGAACAAAGCCACCTGTGAGTATTCTGTAATACAGTTTTTTTTACCTGAGCATTTTCCAAGTTAAATATTTGAGACCAGTACATTGTTTAAAGAAGATCTGTTGATAAATGTCGACAAGATGTTGCTCAAACTCACAAAATCTGTAACTGAGTGAAACTGTTTTTACAATGTTCAATTTAACCGAATTTGGAAATTAGTGCTTGTTCTATTTTTTTATTTTTTTTTTTTGGTTTGTTTTAGAGTAGTTTTGAGCCAATTTATGACTTGGTCGCTCAGCAACTACCTAGTGTGTTATCATAATTTTTCAACAGGAAGTCATTTTTTAATTTAAAAAAAAGTTTAACTGGAATGATATTTGTAAAATGTTAAGTAAAATCTTTAAAAATAACAATCTTAACTTTGTTTAGTTAAATGAGTTCGCCAGCCATGAGCACCTGAATCTTAAAAATGATTAATCAGCTTCATACACTTTCTCAAAGTTCTGCCAGTAATTATTATTCTTTGATCTACGTTATGGTAGTAAGTCACAGCTTCCCTGGGATCCAGAGCCCACACTTCAGCAAAGAGTGGGACGCTCATTTATTCTGCAGAAATCCACAATGTTTATCAGTTCCATGTGTTGTTTTTTTTGTGTGTGTGTTTTTTATTTCCGTGTTGGTTTTCATAACATGGGCAGGCATGGTTTTTATGCCTAAAAACCATATCACAAATGGTTGCTAACATGTATTTGAGTGTTTTTTTAAACATTTATCACTTACAACTGCATGGAACATCAATTGGCTTGTTTATTGTTAAAATAGTTCACTTCTGTACTTACGAGCATTTCCTGTTCAGTTCATTTCTATGATGTTTTACTACACCGGCTTGAAACGAGCAAATACTTGGAAGATCAGACAGTGACAGTGATTTTGTGGTGAATGTTACAGAAAACGTTTTAAAGACTTCACAAATGAGAAGAATAATTCACAATAGGACACTTGTGTGTTTAAAAAGAGACATGTTTGTGTCTAAACAGGAAATGCTCATAAGTACAGAAGTTAGCCATTTTGAATATAAAAAAGCCGACTGACATTCCGTGCACAGAGACAATTTAATGCCAAGGATAAACCACAGAAGCTGCAGGAGCTCTGTATACATGGATAAGCTGTAATTGGGAAAACAATCAGTTATTTACCATAATTGAATTGAGTTTTGAGAGAGGCAAACTGATTGCTGTTGTTGATAATTGCTGCATTTTTTCTCTGAATCTGAATCTCTGCTGGATAAAATAACTACTAATAATAAAAAAAAAAACATGACTAGTGGAAGCAGAACTTGAATAGATAAGTACAAATATTATAGAGTCCAACAAAAACAGAAGTAGAAATGAATAAACTGCTCATTGTATTCTTATCACAAAAGTTCTCGTATTATTTCTGCTCGACGAAACTCACCAATACAAAATTCTACCTTTTCTTAAGCACATGAAGCAGTAGTTTAGTGAGCAGCTGTGACAGTAATGCGCCGGAGCTTTTGAGGCACTTGTGTAATCACGGCACTAAAGTGGAAATCATAGTTTAGGCAGAGTGCATTTCCACTTCTTGTTGGTCACATTGAGTGTTTCCTGTGAGCTGATTTAAGGGTCAGATCACGTCCGCAGCCAGAGGAAGGGCAGACAGGGACTTAGCAGACTCCAGTGTACAGCTCAGGCACATCTGTCATCTGAAAACACATGCTATCCATCACACACAGTACTTTTTACTCCACAGCCTCACATGACAGACTGAAAGTGTATTATTTTAGACACAGTTTCACTTTTCTTTGATTACTCGATCACTGAAAATGCAAGAGTAAGAAAATGTCTCAACTTCCGGTTGCAATTTCACTGTCCTTTTTGTAAAACAAATTTCCATGCCCCACCTCCTACACAAGATGACCAACTATAATTAATACAGTTGCCAAGTCTGCTTTTGCAAATTTACATTTTTAAAATGTCTTGTGATTTTTTTTTTTTCAGGCTTGATTTTATAAATTATATCACTAAAATACTGAAATACAGATTTTAAGCACATTATGATGCATAGTAGAAAGTCTTCAAAGGACAGCAAAACACTGATTTTTCAAATACGCTGTCCTGTCCAGATGACAGTGTAGTAGCCTTTCTGAATGGATCTCTCCTGGACAAATGAGGGATTATGCTGACTTGTTGCTAAGAATTTTGGGGGAGAAAACACTGACGCTGATTGAGAACTGGAGAACACCGCTCACTTTAGGAGACAAGACAGATAAACCCAGGAAACACGCGTTTAGGGCTTTTCCATTAGCATAAGATGCGTGTCTCTGAATGGGCTAATTAATCTGTCAATCACGGCTACAGAAATTCGAAAGAGGGACACGGTGGTCCAGACCAATACATTCCACTAATAATCGTCTGGATTTCTCAAATCAAATCCTATATTTTTCTATAATTTTTTTTTTCCAGACCATGTACGAGAAGTTTTGATGAATTTCTTCTCCGTACAATCCAGGACACTCCACAAATTTCTTCTCCACCAAATAACCGAAAAAAAAGTATTTCTCATTTAAAGATTCTCAGACAAGATGGAGACTCGTTGTTGAGTTACAGTGAACTGTCATCCACAGTCGTCGTGCTGGATTGAAATAATTCTGATGTAATGTTTTGGTGCACACAAAAAGAATAGGATAAGGAGGAAAGAAAGGATAATTTCATTGGTGATGAAGGCTTGCAAGATTTGTGCTCATTCTGGGGCTTGGGGTAGGTTAAGATTCACTCGTTAAACCAAGTAATGTCGCCATGTGGCTTCAACCAAAGCTTGTGGCTATTTTGTCTTTTGTAACATATTGACAGTAAAAAGACATGAAAATGCCCTTTTTGTAAGTTTTGACATTTTGTGTATATCTATGCTTTCTTCTGAGACTGCACTGGATAAATTCACATCATCAATGTAGATATAATAGTACAGTCAGTAATGCGTCATATTTGGGGGTGGCCTGTGTGGGAAGTCATGGAAAAAGTTATATGTTAAGGCACTGGAAATATAAACTTTTTACTCTTTTAAGATGTTTTTAGCAAGTAAGTGTATTTAGCAACTAATAAGTAGAGTCACGGTCCGATAGCGACCGTGTCTATCACAAACCAGGACATGTGATGATGTTCTAAAGGGACAAAGAAAAGCAGAGACTTTTCTACAATGGCTAATGTGAGTCTTCAGTCGTTTCTATCCCTTTTCAAAACTCCCTGAGAACATTTTTGCTATTTATTAAAGTTCACAATAGCTTTCAAGTCAACACATTTACTCTTTGTACAAGTTTTTTTTTCTTCCGTCATTCTACACTTCCCACACACTACTCACATGTCACTGGTCCATAAAACCCACTTCACATTTTTTCCTCGTATGCGCACATGCTCTATCATTAATGCCTCGGGGCTGTACAGTCCGTACATGTGCGTCGCCTCGCCTGTGCAACTCTTAAGGCAGAATAACTGGCCTGTTGCTTGGATACTCCGTGTTCCTGTCACGGAGACGCTGACCAAGCCAAAGCATGATGAATGGTTTGGAAGTGCTCACCTCTAATCTGCTGCTGTTACATGAAAAAGCCACAGAAATCAATCTGAACCATTACTGGAGTACACGCGAGGTTGATTTGTGTGGGAAGGGGAGTTTTCTTTCTAAATGTCAGTGCGAACAAAAGTGGGGGAGTCTTTGGTTGGGTTTTGGAACATTTGGAACTGGACTGTAGAACTTTTTTGGGTCATTCTCTCTTTCTCAGATTGGACCGGGTCTGGCTTTCGGAGCTGTTCTTCTTTGAATGTTCATACAGAGGTGTTATTGTAATTCAAGTGTGTGAGCCAGCCAATTTACTTAAATAATCTAAATTCAAACTGAAACTTTCAGAACCTTTTGTAGCACTAACAAATGTCTGGACTCTTTGTGAAGCCGAAACTTTGTAATTTTAGCTTCTGATGGCGAAGAAACTCAATCATAAGTGAGAACAAGCTCTGCACAAAAGAAAAACAATCTCTTAAAGGTTGAGTATAACTTTTATACTGCAAACATGATTTAGGTTTCAAACCTGACAACTTCCTCTTCTAATCCTTTGACGCAAGGATAAAATCAACATGTATTCATTTTAGGTTGCAATTATGGCTTAAAAAACACTTCTTACAAACCGCAAAGTGAAACTTGAGAGGACCGCCCAAGCACAGCCAATCAGATGCAGCTCTTAATTAGAACTAAAAGTGATCATTATTCAATTCAGACAGTGTTCAGTGGTCTCAATGTTTTCCACAAAGGGCTGCATTTACCATGTACTTTTTAGTGGAAAGTACCAAATGCTGCTAATGTATAACTAAAAACATTATTTCAGCCTAATTTAGGGCGATAATTATAAAAGAGCTGTAAAGCTAGTGTTTTGACAATTCCTCTTCAACAGCTGAAGGTAATTCAATTTAAAATGTAAAATTCAATGCTCCCTATTAGTGTAGAAGCATTTAAAAAGAAACCAGATGCAATTTCCTATTATTTGGAGTATTTTAGACCAATTAGTGCTTTTTTTTATAACTGTTAACTCCGCTCTGTTCCTCTCTTGTGCTAAACAGCCAATTGATTCATCCTCATGCAGGATTTGTGAACATAAAAACACAGCTTGGAATTTTTGCAATGACATTTAACCTCATGTTTTATGAGCTTTTGTGGTAGTTTGTGTGAGTAATCTGCTCAACAAATACGTGTCCTATTGATGTAGAAATTAAAAATACCGAATGCTTATAAGTGTTAGAATTTTTTTTTTTTTGGCTGCAATTTGGTGCCCTTTCCACCAGATGGCCTCCTGGGTAACCGCCTAGTTTGCCTATGCTCAAAGCCGCCCAGCCAAATCTACGTGCATAAATGACACAGACATTATGATTTTACAAATGATTGAGATTTCTTTCCAATTTACAACTTCCCACAGAGTATCACACCAAAATAAACCTAAATTGACAATGAAATGTGATAATGGGTCATATGGACTTTAAAATCTCTCAAAATGGCAGAAGATTAAAAACCCACGATATCATCCGGCTTAGGCTTAAGTCTATTACATTTTCTATTAAAAAAATACTAATTGTCTTAAATCAGCTGTGATAAGACACAAAGAAAAGCTCGCAGAGACAATGGATTTAGACCTACTGTTCCAGGGGATTATATTGATCTGTCTTTTGTTGTTTAGGTTTAATGAAGTTTGCATTAAAGCCTTTTACAAGATGAAAAAGATAAACTGTGAAAAGACCAGAATTAATCTTAATCTATTGGGAGAAACAGAACAAATACATCTTATCTAAAAGAGTTGCATCTAAATCACCAAATTATGAACAGCTCTACAATATACCAAGATAAATTACACTTTTATCAGCAAAGCAGATTTAAGAGTCCATAAATGAGTCCTTTGGCATTCTGTACAAAACTGACACCATTTCAGCTTTTACAAGTGTCGTCTTATCTTAGTAATCAGTGGCATTTCAATTGTTTGTTTGTGTATCTTTATAAAGCCAGGAAAAAACGAAGCACTCAAGCCTCAAATGAAGAATTTCAGTCATGCATTAACAAATCAAATTGCATTTCACAAGCTTACGCAGAGTGAATATGTATTAACTCATCTTATTTATACTCTTTTTTATTTTACAGTGTATTGTTGGCATGCTGGTTGTTGCTGTACATGAATGACACAAGTACTGGCTGCAAAGGAAATGACACAAGTGAAATGATCAGATCCATCTTGCCTGATCTGCTGCAGAAACGCTCAATACGACTCTCCGTTTTGCATATGTGCCGTTTAAAGGTGCACTGTGGAACTTTTAGGCCCAAAATAGACTTGAATAAATGCATGTCATTGCCATTTAGATTTCTTTGTTGCGTCTTTACTTTGAGTGACCTTGCATGACCCCAATATAGATTGTTATTTGGCGGAGAGTAGGACCTGCTCAGTGTTTGTTTCTGTAGAAAAGTGGTAACTGTAGCTGTATTTTTTCACATTATGGCATTAAAGTTGGGGTAACTAGCTTTTTAGTAAACTTTGTATTTTCTACTAAAACGCATGATAAAAGGAGCACTTTGTGGAAAAAATAAGACCCCTGAGTGCTGTCTGAGTTGAATAATAAAGAATTTAAGTTCTATTCAGGAGCCAAAAGTAGCGCTCTGATTGATTGACCATGTGTCAAAGGATTTAGGAGAGGAAGTCGCCAGATTTAACACATAAATCGTGTTTGCAGTGTTAAAATCAGTTACCTCACCTTTAAAAGTATGTAGACTCATTCAGAATGTCCCAAAATATGGTTTAAACTTTCTAATTCTAGAAAATTGTGTAGTCGACCTTTTGCCTCCAGAAAGTTTAACAGTGCACCTTTAGATCAAAATAGGTATAGTACTTCTCATGAGGTTTTGGATCAACATGTGGTATACACCACACTATACACATGGTGTCTTTATAACACTTTTTTCATTTTTTTCTGGCTTGTCTGTGACATGGAGTTGGTTGACACGGTATGAAATGCGTGGAATATTCACAACATGGCGCTTTATAGGGCATATCGGTAGTCATCACTTTCCGCTCCACTGCGCATACAGAAAGAGATGCTGTCCATCTAGTTGGCTGATGAAACCTTTTTGATTAAAATATCAAAATAGGACGCAAACTGGCGGTTTTGGATCAGGTCTGGACCGGTATGACAGACACCTGACTCCGGAAGCATGAGACAGTGTTTTTCTCGACATTTTTTCACTCACCTAAATGTAACGTTTATAGGTCGTAGGATTGAATTTCATGCACAAATGTTGATTTAGCAGCATAACTTTTGATTTGCTGCTGTTTCGACTTGTTGCCACAGCTTTTGTCAATGAGCCGTGGCTCTTTTTGCATATCAGGTTTCAAGCATCTTCTTTGTTGATAAACAAATAATATCTCTATAGACCATGTGAGCAGGTTTTTGGGTGGATGAAAGGCAAAATTCATGCCTGAATTTACAAAAACATATAGGTTTCCATCAGAGACTTGGAGTTGGTTAAGATTAGAATTTTGTTCACATTTTTTAACACTAACATTCCTTTATATCTATAAATGAACTTGGGTAACATAGACATAAATAAAATAGAAATGTTTAAAGACAGATATGTCAGTCTTAGTCCAATGTTCACACTTGAGTTTTGATGGAGTCTTTTTCTGATTTCCATTTGTTCTTAATTAAAAATACATTTGCTCTTCATTACTGAGCTAATTCCCAGTCCTCATGAGCTCGTTTGAAAAAGCACTTTTTCTGTCTAGTGCCACTGATCAAAGTTGTGACTCGTCCCCATCGTCTGAATCCCTAAATGTTTTCATTTTAGGCCGTCTGTGATCGCAGCTTCTGTCTTTGGCCCCAAACATCACACTTTGGTTCTGCATCAAATTAACAATGTCTGACATAAAACACAAAACCTCAAAGCAGCAGCAACAACCGCATCAAGAGACAAAACAAGATCCATATCTTTTCTGTTTGTGTATTTTACATCAAAGTTTTCAAAGTCTCTCGGCACTCAAACTCATTTAAGGAGCATATTTTTTCTGCATAAAACCTTCCTTTTTGTAAACAGAGTAAAGCCAAGGCTACTACAAAAACAAACCGACAATGAACACTAATGGTGAGCCTAATCTCATAAGTTCATAATCAGCCCCTGTGGAGGTTTTCAAATACAATAATCAAGTAATGAGAATAATTAGATTTAGATTAAGATTACTCATCCTAACTTACTAAGTGGCAGATGGATAGTTATAGGTTAGCTGCTAGAGAGCATGTGTATTACTGACCTGGTCAGCATCTTTTTTCAGTTGAATTATGTAGATGGCTGCGTAATGGAAATGGCATGTGGTCAAAACTGACACCCAAAACTGCGGAACAAATGGCAAAGTACAGTTTTTAAATACAGTTTAGTGTTTTGTTTTTTATCTAATTTAATAAAGACAATGTGTCTTATTAATCTAGAGAAGGACCACCAGATTCCTTGTAATAGTTTGGTTTCACGTTCAGTGATGTCATAAGGCAGGATGAAGTGCAAGAAGCTGTTTACCAGTTAACAAAAAATAATTTTGCCATAGAAAAAAACATAAAATGTGCTGATTTCTGAAGTGACTAGAGCAATTAACTATTTGCATTAAAAATATTGATAATAATAAACTGTATTTAAACACTAATTTTAGCTGCTCTTAACCTGATGTCACATGAACACAACCGATTTGTAAATCACAACATTTTACAAACCAAAAAATGCAGCTTTTTGTTGTCATACAAAGATTTTCAGCTTGAAAATGTGTGTGAATTTACCTTTTAGATACTTCACAGAAAATCTGCTTTTGCCCATCATCTGACTTAAAACATCACTAAATTCTAAAACAAGAACACAACTGCAAGATGAACATGTGGATATAAACTATGTGTAAGATATAAGAGAGACTGAAACTATACCTACTACTGATTTTACAATGTGAAGTTGTTTTTGTAATATTTGTTGTTCTCTTCATTCAAGTCATATTTATGAGCAGCTCTTGGCATGTCCCTCCCTCTCCTCTCCAGCTCGAGCGCTGCCTTTCCCCCTGCCATGAGAGTCCTTCATATTAATTCAAATCTTGGCTGAGACTTTATGTGTCCAATTGGCAAGTCGGTGCGGCTGGTCCAGGAGCGCTGCAGAAACTCCCCGTGTGTCTTATGTTATTAAATCAAAGTACTAGTGTTGAAGAGTGCTCCAAGAGGACTTAAGAGGAGAAGTATGAGGAGGGAGGAGAGGAGGTTTATTAAAGGATCAAAGCAAGAGCAATAGGAAATAGATTCAGACGCATGGAAACATAATATCACAGCCAAAGTTACAATATTGTGACTTTACTTATTTTTAGTGTGAATCTGCATTACACATTATACAATAGATAGTTATAATAAAAAAACTAAAATTTAGCAGTAGGATATCAGAAATTCTAACCACTGGGTCTTTCCATATGAAAATAAATCAACCATCAATGTAAAATGACTTATTTGTCCAGTTGAACAAAAAGAGGCAATATAGCTTCAGAAAACTATGTTTGTTAATGTCCTAATATTGTCCTGTTTGTGCTCCAAACTCCACTAAGTTAGCCTGTGTGATTAACAGCTGCAAAGAAAAGCTTAAAACACATCGTGATGAACAATTTGGAGGCTCAGAATGCATTAGGTAAATGAGTAAAACATGTAGACTAATGTGGGAAGTTTAAAATGAATTTCTGTCTGTTAACATTTTAAGGAAGCATAAATTGGGTAAAGAATCTTTTAAGCTGTTCCCAGAGTCTGTGAATGATCATGTGTCCAGACTTCCGTCAGAACAACTGCAGAGCATCAGCTGGCGCCCTTCCCTCGCTCTGCGCCCTTAGCATTTGCCTACGCTGCCTATATCGGACGGATCAGGATTCATTTGCCTGCATGTTCGATTTGATTGGGAAATTGTGAATGCATAAACTAATTCTGATCCGGTCCAAATTTCAAAATCTGGTCCGGCTTAAGAGTCGGTCTCGTCTGGATCAGTTCATTTGAATCAAATCTCTTCTCTTGTCCTC
This sequence comes from Mugilogobius chulae, assembly GCA_038363315.1. Classification (NCBI taxonomy): domain Eukaryota; kingdom Metazoa; phylum Chordata; class Actinopteri; order Gobiiformes; family Gobiidae; genus Mugilogobius; species Mugilogobius chulae. The sequence goes on from CM076396.1 coordinate 26,129,625, forward strand.
TGAAGTGAAAATCCTTGGTGACACTTCATCTGTCACTTACATAGGGCTCGTTAATGTGAGAGAAGTTCTGGGATACATCCATAAAAACAAAAATGTAAAGTCCAGTAGCGTGTTTGTTTCTGATGTAGCAGTAGCCGCTGATAGCCCTGAAGCCCTCTTTGCTGTTGCATAACATGTTTCAGTCCCACAGCACCTCTACAGGCCAAAGGCAGATGTGTCTCTACTGTGCTGGTTTGATTGTCAAAAAGTGTATTGTGAACGCAAACCTAGCCAGTTTAGAGAAAGAGACAATGTTGCAACTTTGGTCCCCAATCGAGCCGAGTCCGGTTTGGTTTGTATTGTGAATGCTGCAAAGTAATAAAGGTTAGTCATTGGTCAACAAACACAAGCCAAACATTTACTAAAAAACATTGGAAATAACATCAACTTTTATCCTTTTAAGCAACACATTTATTCAAAATGTGCTGAACAATTGTTAACATAAACACAGTATCCTAACAACAATTTAAACAAGAACTACTCTGTCAAAACAATTCCTGTTCAGGGTCATGTTGTAAAATGTGACAGACTGACATTTGTGGCTTCATGAATAGCATTTTTATGAGTGAAAAGTTCTCTCACTTTCTCCCAAAACTTCCGTTAATTCAACGATCAACACTATTTGCGCTTGTTCAAATATTTGAGCCGCTCTATCTCGCTGAACTATCACCACAAAACATTGACACAGGCCATTCTTTCCTGTTATGTTTTCAACAAAGGAGGCTGAAGGACGGCGAAGGTTGGTCCTCTCTCCTCCTATTGTATTTCAGATCTAAGTTATGAGAGGAGCAGGTGAAAGCTTCCTAAATTACACACCCACTGCTGCAGCTGTGTGGAGGCAAATGGAGCTGATGAAATACAGTGGGCCTCCTGTCTTTGATTCTGACGGCAGCGCAGGCCTCGTACATCACTCTCCATTGTCTCTGATGTATTTTATCAAGTCGGCATTGGCAAAGTTGATGCGACTGGACCAGCCACGCACCGCCTTTGATCCTCAGTGTAAACAAAAACACCGGAGTTCTTCAGTGAGTTTACGACAACAAAGGAACCGTTACAGAATACAGTGATGAATAGTTTAGAAAAGTATTAGGACTTTAAGCCTTTAGTCATTTTCTCATTTAAGTGATCCAAAATGTGGTTAGCTGACTCCTTTTTAAAGAGGTAATAATATGCTTCTATGATAGTTGAAAATGCTTTAGCCTACCTGTTTTTGCATCCTTGAAAATGTAAACAAGCAGAAATAATGAATTTTTAACTTCCTGTTTATGTTTTACTTACTTACTTACTTTTTACTTACTTACTTACTTACTTACTTACTGGATGCCTTTTTAGCCTCCAAATTGTTCACCTCAATAGATATGAAAGTTGGGGTGGCTGATTTTTACGCACAAAAACCAGAAGCAAGATCCAACTAGTTACTTAATCTCATAAATTCTTCAGCACAAGGTAATATCTACGTCTGCAATTTAACCTCAAAACAACAAATAAAATCAGAGGTGACCACTCAAGCTCAGCCAATCAGAGTGCTGCGTTAAGCTCTCAAAGAGAAATATAATCCCTTTTATTTTGCTTTAAACAGTACACAGTGATCTGATTTTTGTCAAATCTGCTGCTAGTTTGTGGTAAAAAAGACAAACCCCACCTTTAAGCTTTTCTCACAGCTGTTAAAAGCGAGAAGTGCTGTTACGCTAACAGGAGTTAGCCACAATGCTAACAACAACAGACAAATTTAGTGGAGTTTGACATGACATTACTAGACTGAATATCAAGTATAGTCTTTTTATTTGTTAAAACAGCATATTTTGTTGGTTCTATAACAACACATCCTTCCTCTTCAAAGAGGCTTTCACAAAGAGTAGTTTATCCTAATCTTTTTTCAGAGAGATTGATAGCAGGTCGTAACTATTGTGAGTTGGTTGCAATCACAACCAAAGAAAAATACATGTTTTTTTATTATCCATAGTGAATGTTTTACTTGAACCTTTTTGGTTGATTAAAAAGTTTTTAGCAACACATAAGAGCAAGAACAAACGGAGAGAAAAGAACTGAAGCAAAACAAAGATTTTATCTCAGAAATTAAGTTTTCTTCGAGCTTCCTTACGTGCCCCAGCCTTAAGCAGTTCCATATGCCTTTATACTTCCATATGCTTTTATACTTCTATGCCTTTATACAACAAAGAATGATTCATCTCTTTAGCTTAGAAGCACAGACACACACAGACTTTAGCATAAAAGTTTCTAGATAGAGGAAAAAACATGGTAGGTGACATATTGTTTATGTTTTAAGTCTGCTGCAGTGAGGAGCTTTGTCCTGCACCACAGGTTGTTTAAGACTAGTATAGTATAAAGCAGATGTCGTTAAAAGAGAAGAAGCAGGGTGGTTCAGCAGTGGCCTTTTAATTTGATAACTTATAAAAGCACTATTAAGAAAATAACTAAAATCATTTTTGCCTCAGCACTGATACATTCAGTATTTATTTGTGTGAAAAATCAGTTTGTTGTGCCATATGTACCTGTCATAATAGATGTTTGTTCCTACCTGTTCTTTAGCATCTGACTAATTGTGGTTAGCATTCAGACTGGCACTGCCTTTTGAAAGTTGTGAAAAGTACTTCAAAATACATTGTGGAGAATAATTCTGAGGAAGACGGCTTTGGGTGTGCAAAACATGTGACAATTAGGATTTTTAGATTCAAGAATTGTTAATAGCATCATGTAATATATTATTTTATATCAGTGGTTCCCAAAGGTTTCAAGTACCATTTAATATATATTGAGCTCTCCAAGTTTGCCTAGGATCCAGAACTCATGCTTCAGAAAACTGCAAAGAGAGGGTCTGGTCACCACACCCCTCGCCTGCGTTTCAGACCAAAATCTGACTTCACTAACCTCACATTAAAATCTTTTTTTTTTTTGCTTCGCTCATTGATTCTGCAGAAATCTTCCATGTTTTTCAATTTCACATGATATATATTTTTTTCATCTGAAGCAGCCATGTTGGTTTTCACATGGCAGAAGATGCGTGTCTCTGATTGGCTAATTATTCTGTCAATTATGGCGACAGAAATTCGAAAGAGGGACACCGTGGCCCAACAATATATTTTTTTTATATATCTCCATCAGCTGAAAACTCTGACTATTTTAGGTGAAAATTAGATCTTGAAGTGGTTTAAAATGAGGGTAAATTATATCTAAATAAAAGAAAGAATCAAATAGAAAAAGCTTCATCGTCTGCCCCAACATGTGGCAGAAATCCATCTTTGTCAAGGCTAGACATTCATCCACAGCTCATTCATAAGAAGAAAATAAAAACATCACAATAAGACAACAGTTCTGTGGCCTGGGCTCATCAGTGACTGTTCAATGAGGCAATCGCATTTGGAATAAATTATTTTTTGTTTGTGCAGGCCAATGGTACCTTGTAACACCTCTCTGACAGTTTAAATGAATTATAAAGTGGATGAGAGAAGTCCTCAGTGATCAGTGATTTATAATGATATATCATAGCTAAAGCATTTCTATAGGATGCTTAGACAAAAAAAAAAAAAAAAAGACAAACGTACATTTTACCACCAGAGACAGTACCACCAGTTACTGTCTCTGGTGGTACTGTGTTTTCTTTATTTGTACTTTCTGTGTTATATGTTGCACATTGCAGCAAGTTCCTAGTTTGTGAATATTGTGTGTTCATTGACAATGGCAATAAAATATTGTATGATTCTGATTCTGAAATCCGTAGTACAGCAAAAGTATTACAGTATAAAAACCAATACATAAACTGGGTATATTTTCATTTTTGAAGGCGTAGCACAACTGCTTAGGGTTGTGATTGATCAGACGAAATCTTGGTCGTCTAAAGACCTTTGACCGATTAGTTGACTAAAAAGGGGGCGTGGCAAACTCTTGGAAGCTAAAATGGAGGCCTATCTGTTTGATCCATTTGTCTGTGTTTGAAAAAACAAAAGTGCAAAGTTCATGCAAAAACAACAACTTAAACAAAAGGAATAGAAAGGAATGTATTTTATTGTATTTTTGTTGTTGTTGTTATTGTCTTGTTTGTCTGTGTGCTGTCCTTTTTATCTATGGACCTGGTGTCTGAAATAAAGCTTAATAATAATAATAATAATAATAATAATAATCTAAAAAGGTAGATCCAACCAATCTTTCAGGCTTAAATTTTCCTCTTATCTGCCCTTTTTTGTTGCTGTTCCATATAAATCCTCATGAATTAGTCGACTAATCCAAATTTTGGTTGACTGACACTCCATCGACTGATTAATCGACTGCTTTTAACATGACACTGTGACAAGACAGTTAGATTATTCTCAAACTTGCAACATTTGTAGATAAAATGCAAAGATAAGTATAAGGCAAGGCAAAGTCATCTATATAAAAGTTGTAATTCAAAGTGCTTTATGTACTAATCACTCCACAAAAACGCGCAGTTAATTGACGTAAATGCAGTTTCTCACCAGTCCTTGCGAGCGCAGCAGCCATTAAACTCCATCAATTCCTGCTATAATGATGGAGCTATTTCTTAACAACATAAGAATTGTACAACAGATTTGTCTCACACTGTGTCTGCGTGAGCAAAACCACTATTCTCATTTTCCCTCGCAGTATGCAGCCTCCTCACAGCGCACTGTTGTTATTGGACATGTTGTGTAGAATGCCGGAGTAAATCAATATTAACTTTGCAACTAGAATGTCAACAAGTTGTCCTATATCAAATCTACGGCTCACCATTCTCCCTGTAAGAATAAGACAGACTGTAAATTGTTTGTGAATAATATTCTCTCTTTCAAAAACTTTCTCTCAAGTTTGTTTTGTTCCATCTGGGCCAAACTTCTCTGTGTTATAAACAGCATGTAGGACACTGCGTTGCAAACATATTGGGGTGAACAAAATAAAGGATTGAATATTTTACACTGATGCTACCCAGCAGATACTTTTGAATGTGCAAGGTTTTCAAGCTTCTTCAAAATGATTCTAGTGCAACTAAACATTACAGATCTATAGATTATTTTTGTGTTTTTACCGTTTTGATTGTTGGTATTATTTGAGTACATTTTGGCAACTTTGCAATGTTTTGCAAGGTCAAAATAGTTCACAGGTTGTATGTGATCAGGGCTGGACTGCCTTGATTATACAGTAGAGTGTCTGATTGCAAAAAGCTTCTGTTCTGTCCAATCACACTGCCCCTTATGAGGTAAGGTAGTGTTTAACAGAGAGATTATCAGTCGAAGTCACTTTCCGCTCTGCACGTCACCTGTAGAAAGAGACACGTTTAGTTAGCTGGGAAAACTTCAACAAAACAGGATGAGAGCAGCTGTTTTGGGTCAGGTATGAACCAGTTTAACAGACATCTGTCTCCTGAAGCTTGAGACAATGTTTTTCTTGACGTTTTTTTACTCACCTGAATGTAACTTTTAAGGGTCGTCGGGTTGATTTTCATTCACAAATGTTGATTTAGCAGGATAACTTGTGTTTTTGCACAGTGATAAACTCTTGTTAGCTGACAACAGCACTGGCTCATGTTGTTGCTACAGCTTGTGTCAATCCAACACAGTCTCACAAGAAGGCGTACATATAGCACGACACAAAAATAGCGTATTTTTAGCACGATATCAGTCCTGTTTTGCGTACTTATGTTACGCCGTACATATAGCACGATATGAAAAAGCGTAAAAATGCCACGAGTTTTGGTTGAAGCCACGTGGAGACGTTTTCTTCAGGTGAAACGGGTAAGTTCAGGCAAAAAGTTACTAAAATGGTTAACATTAGGGTTGGGGCTTGGGGTAGGTTAAGATTAGATGTAGGATTTTGTTAATTTTCATAAATAAGAACACATCTTAACAACCACTATTGAAATGAACGGGGACTGTGACGCGTACTATAATTATGCAAAAGAGCCGTAAACTCGTGCTAATCATACGCAATTTACATGTTGCGTTATGTCGTGGTATATGTACGCTTTCTTGTGAGATCGGGCTGGTCAATCAGAGGCAGCTCTTTCTGCTCTCCATGATAAACAAATAATCCCTTAATAGGGCAATGTATAATTACATGAAGCACGATGGCGGAGATGCTTGTACCAAATTCTAGCTTTACAGCTAATTTCCTGGAGTCCTGGGAGAGGGGAGACTATTGGAAATGTTTTTAGTTGTAGGGGAAAGTGGAGTGCCCGAAGGAAGCCACCCAGACACGTGGGGTAACATCCAAATTCCTCTTACCTGTCCAGGATTACAGATGAAAATTAGCTAAAGGTATATCTTTTGCGAGCATCTGGTTAATGTAACTGTACATTGTCCTTATAATAAACATGACCCTTAATCCAAATAATTTCCTTAAATTTGCCTGTTCCTCTAAACCTAATCACCATCCTGCCAGCACTCTAGCATTAAGCATTTTACTGACACGTTCACATTCATTTCTATGGGTTTTTCACCATCTCAGTCTAAAAACATAAAAATAAATGTGTACTATAAGATCAGACAGTGAACAGTTAGTCGTGGGCGGTTTTCCATGACAACATACTGTAGTTTTACAAATCAGGGAATCAAAAGACACAGTGTGTTCGTAAAAGTATATCTATCAATGTTAAAGCTTGAAAATAATACCCAAAGTAGATTTTGAAAAGACATAGCTCTTTTATCTGAGTTGTCAGTAATTCAGTGGAGCTGGTGGACTCTGTTTTTGAAATGGAGATGTTGCAACAGCCATTCTGACATCCTTTTCAACCTAAAGGTAGACTATTGGCTTTAGAGGCAAGTCAATACACTTCCCTGAGCTAGATTAATCTGGTTGTATGTCAGGAGTTATAGTGTAATTCTGTTCTGACCTGGGTCGTTCTAATCTTATTGTTTTCTGCCGCTGCCTTACAACCTTCTCACCCAGGATTGGTTGAATCAAACATATTGTAGCCGTTATGAACCACCAAAGATATATTGTGGACTGTATTTTTCATCTTCTTTAAAAAGGACAAAGGTATGCAGCCCTTCCCCCAAAGTGATCGAGTTTTACGACTCTCTGTCCCTTATCAACGGCCTGTTGGTTCTACCTCAAAGCCCCCTGCTGTGACTTTACAGACACTGGCAGGACAAAAACTCTTACAAGGACATCTACTTTCATGTGTGTTTTCATGTGTTCTCATGTCTGTATCCTTGTTGAAATATGCATTTGGAAATGTTCTGTCCTTTGTCATTTCTTCATACATTTTTGATTGTGAAAGTCATGCTTCATATCTAATCTGCCAACACAATTGAAGATCTAGCAATTGAGATGTCAATATGTTTTCAGTTGTGTTATGTTACAGTATGTATGTTCTTGTTAATGGAATAAGTTAATAATAGCTAACTGTTTACCAATTTATTTTTAAGTAAGGACATACATGTTGCCCTCAAAGTAAGCCACTCCCAGGTCATAAGAGTCCGCCTCTTCGACTCCACAAAACCCCCAACTTGAGTCTTCTGATACACACACGGTGGGACACACTTCTACTTGGAACTTGGGACACACGCTTCCTCTTCTACTCCACTTCCTCACGTGCTGAACGGGGGTTGGAACCGAGCCGTGAGGGCCTCTGGCCCTTGGTGGCCCCCTGCGGGGGTCAGCCGCCCTGCTGCAAGAGCTGAGATCAGGCCTATGTAGACTGCTCTCCAACCAGCACCAACATGCTACAAAGAGAACTCTCCAACTACTGCTAAAACCACCGAACAACAGTAGCTGCACCTTGGATCATGGCCCAAACGAGAGAAAGGCTCCAACTTCGAGGAACACCAAGGAGCAACACATCTCCGGCCTCAAATGGGACGCGTAAGACCAAAAATGGTGGCTGAACAGAGTGGCTCAAGGGTAGTTAGGAAAGTCTTGTTACTCCTAATTTGAACCAAATCAGATCTTACCATTGAAACTAGTGTTTACTGTAACTGTTTGGAAATGAGTGATGAATGTTTATGTTTGTTTTTGTTTATTAAACCACACAAAATGTTACTGGTTATGGTTTTATAATTAGGATTTTGTCACTGTAATGAGAGAGCGCGCCTTCAGACAGACAACGAGGAGTGTGTAGGTTTTATTAAAAAATTTTGAGTTAGACTTTAAATGTTAACTCTGGTGCCCCAAATTGATTAACTTTATTAATCGCCTACACAACATAATAACTAATAATCAGCAATTAGTGCGCCATGCCACAATTAGCCGATTTTTAGCATATTATATTAAAACAAACCACTACATATCTGGTGCCGCGTGAGGCTGGTATCACACTAATGTAGTAATAAATAAATCTGTTACAATATATTGTTCTGTGTTACAAGCTCCTTGTGTGGAAAACACTTTCTGTTATATTACTTCCCTGTTCCAATGAATCCAGCCCTGCACAGTATAAATGCAATAGCTTCTCTTCCTGCTTTTCCTGCTCTAATACTGATTTGTTATTTTGGATTTACATATAGTCCGATTCCTGTTATCAACAAATGTCAATGTAGGGACTGAAAATGTCTTTGTTTTTCATCAAATTAGGTTATGTGACTGAAATTTTTATGCTAGTAGCGACTGAACAAATTTGAACTCCAGTCAACCTCAGCCTGTAAAACATCTGCAGAAGTATGCAGTTGTGTTTGTCTCTCTCATCCTTTTTTAACTCATACATCCTATTGAGGGATTATTTGTTTAGCCACACGGGCGATGCACGCGCACCGCCGCTAGGACACAAACCATGGAAACAAGTCGAGCCAGGGCTGTTGTCAGATAACTACAAGAGTTTATCACTGTGCGAAAACAAGTTATGCTGTTAAATCAACATTTGTGAATGAAATTCGACCCTACGACCCATAAAAGTAACATTCAGGTGAGTGAAAAAAATGTTGAGAAAAACACTGTCTCAAACTTCAGGAGCCACATGTCTGTCATACCGGTTCATACATGATTGAAACAGCTGCCTCTCGTCCCGTTGTTCTATTTAAAGAAGTTTACCCAGCCAACCTAATGGACAGCGCCTCTTTCTACTTGAGCATGCACAGTCCTGTGCTTAAGTCTTTGCTCTCAGAGAATAGACTTTAAAACAGCTCTGCTTGTGTTTAAGTCTCTCCATGGACTAGCACCAAAGTACATCTCTGACATGTTAGTGCCTTATGAACCATCTCACACACTGAGGACCTCAGGGACCGGCCTCCTGCTGGTGCCAGAGTCAGGACTAAACGTGGACCAGACAGATAAACATGCCAGAGTCAGACTAAACGTGGACCAGAGTCAGGACTAAACGTGGACCAGAGTCAGGACTAAACGTGGACCAGAGTCAGGACTAAACGTGGACCAGAGTCAGGACTAAACGTGGACCAGAGTCAGGACTAAACGTGGACCAGAGTCAGGACTAAACATGGACCAGAGTCAGGACTAAACGTGGACCAGAGTCAGGACTAAACGTGGACCAGAGTCAGGACTAAACGTGGACCAGAGTCAGGACTAAACGTGGACCAGAGTCAGGACTAAACGTGGACCAGAGTCAGGACTAAACGTGGACCAGAGTCAGGACTAAACGTGGACCAGAGTCAGGACTAAACGTGGACCAGAGTCAGGACTAAACGTGGACCAGAGTCAGGACTAAACGTGGACCAGAGTCAGGACTAAACTAAAGTCAGGACTAAACGTGGACCAGAGTCAGGACTAAACAATCAGTGTTTTAGTTTTGTGCAGCTAAGATCTGGAACAGTCTTCCAGATGATGTAAGACAGGCCTCGACTGTGACAATGTTTAAATCTAGGCTCCAAACATTTCTGTTTGTTTGAGCATATGACTGACAAAGCTTTGTCTGTACTCTTCACTTTTTTTAAAGTAGATTGTATGATGAATATTTATATTTATAAATATTGTTGTTTTGTAGCATCTTTTCCTGCCTTGTAAAGCACTTTAATTTGCTTTGTGTATGAATTGTGTTACTCAAATAAATAAGAAAAAACAAGTCAGTAGAAGCTAAAATGGCTTTTAGCATTAGAACTGTATGTAATGACATCATAAAATGGAAAAGAGCATTTGGAAATAAAATCAGATTAATAATACATGACTGTTCAGATATTTGTGAAGAAAACAAAACTCGGGCTTGGGAATGTTTGAATTGGGTGAAAATGTTCAAAAATGGCAAAAATGTCACAAAAGTGAATAGAGGACCTTTAAACCCTAAAATATTGACTTAAAAGAACAAGATCCAGCAAAACCTTATATATCAACACATTTAAAACTACTCAAAGAAAAAGATTGATGCTTGCTTGTCACTTGCAGACACTTCTTAGAAATCCATCCATATTATTATTTTTCTCTATTCAGGTCAAATTACAAGCTGTCATCGTGTTTACTGTTTGTTGTTCACGTGGCTTTTTCTGAGTTTGTATTCTAAACACGTGTCTCCACCTTTGAGAGAATAAATAAGAGTTTCCTGTTGAGGTGAACAAAGGCCAACTTGTCAAGATAAAGAAAGCGAGACGCAGGGAACCTTTAATACAAAGAATGTGATGCTATCGCCGCAGCGCTCTCCTGCTCCAGTGTCCACAGTAAAGCCAATGCTATCGCCATCCATCGGTTTGTCACCGGATATGCTTACATGCACACTAAGCATCATTATCTGATTTCTGGAGTTATCGACAGGTCACGTAAACAGGGATGGGAATAACCTGATATCTGACTTATTGTTCACTTTTTACCCGAAGAAAAATATGCAAAAAACAGCATTCTTGTTGCTACATTCATTTTAAAATCTATTGTTCGTCTTGACAGTTAATCTAAAGAACTATTGATTTGCTGACGTGAATTTGCATGTAATCTGTTTTTACTTTCCACAAATGAACACAAATACACATTATAGTCAGGACTATGAGGTGAAAAAAAAGAAGAAATATTTACTTAAAAATATATTTAATAGTTAAATCAACACTGGGTGATGCAGTGCTTTTAACTTCCTCCTTATCTACTTGAGATTGTATCGAATGACAGTCAAACTAACATGTACGCAACCTTAACACCGCTAAACAGGAAGTGGCCATCCAAAAAGGTGAGTCAGGCGGAAAAAGGTGAATAGGTGTTCAAAACATGTATTAACCTGGCCCTATCAGATGATTCTTGATGAATTTCATCAAGAGCAACCCCTGCCAGACAGTTAAAGACGGCCACAGCAGTGAAACAATCACATCGCAGCTCTATGGTTTGGTCAAATGCGCATATCAAACATATCTGTACCAATAGATGTACTTTGTGCATTTGTCTGTGCTTTCCTAACTGGATTTAACCACTTTGGCCAATCTGCTTTCAGTACTAGCCATGACATTCCATAGTGTATCCAAGTTTTCTTTTCAAACTCGCAGGAAAAAGGCACGTGAGATACTACATGAGTTACACCAGACTCACCCAGCCTTCAAATCCTGATTTGGGTCCGTCCAGTTGCCACACTGAGACCGGAGTATGCATGCATATGTACGGACTCTGCCGGCATTGTGAGACCACAAGTTCACCTGGGTTCACATTCAATTTTTGAGTTTACGTGATCACTGAAGACCTATTTAGGAAATGCCAGTAAAAAAGAACAATTGCGTCAAGTCAGTTCATTTTCAGTTTGATTTTTCTCCACACAATGTTTAAGCAAAAAACCATCGGATGCACTTCCCTTGTGCTTGTTGGTTTACTGTTTTTCATGACTTGTTTCCACAACTTCACCAAAAAGGGCTCTGGAGTGCTCAAACAGTCCGGAAAAAGTTCCTTCCAAAAGAAAAGATATGGACAACCGAAGCACAGCTGCGCGTCTCGCCGGACCGGAGGATCTCTGTGTGAGAGCCTCCTATTACTTTTCAAGAAACGGAAAACCTCTGGACGCCAGGCTGGAGTTCGGACTGGATGCAGTGTGAGCCCGGTTTGATGGATGAGAGTGTTCTGTGTAGAATAAACCTGCAGTGGTAGTCAACAAAAAAAAAGCATGTGATCTTATATATATATATCTTAAATATTTTTTATTTGATATTTTTACTTTTATTTTTTGTTTTTGTTATATGTTGCACATTAGAGCAGTTCCTAGTTTGAATTCTGTTTGTTCATGACAATGCATAAATTCTTTGATTCTGATTCTGGAAACTAGCGATGAGTCAAAGAGTTAGCATAACTGTGAGTAAGAAACGCTAACTTCTTTATTTTGCAATTTTTTAATAGATTTCCAGCTTTAATATGTACTTTTTAACCAGAAAGAGCATCTGTTCTGTCACTTAGAAAAACACAATGATGAGAAAATATCCTCCATAAAAAAATCTCTTTTGTTTATCCACTGAAACGGTCCAAACACTAATAATCCAGGCTGGTTTTATCTTGCGTTTGAGCGGAGTTCTGATGGCTGACGTGAGGTGTATGTGCTGATATGATCCGTCTGGCTGAAGCATGATTGAAACGTCTGGGAGCGCTCACTATTGACCGAGGACACGCAGAAAGAACATTATCGATCTGTGCACCTTCCTCTCTTTGTGCACATAAATGTTTGGGCTGTATTTGTCTTCCCCAGTGTCTGTGTGTATAAAAGCTTTGAACTCTGCAATAAAGCTTTCTTCAAACTTTGATTCACTGCCCTTTGTGTAAAAGCCAAATGACAGAGCGACTTACAGCTTTTGATAAATGATCAATTTTGGAGCCAATTTGACCGTTTAATTGCTCTGCACGTTTTTTCTAGTGAGTTTTCCCATCCTTATCTAATCCAGTCACACAGATACTTGTGCTGTGTCCGTGTGTATAATTGGAAATGCATTCACTATAGTGGAAAATTATATTATTAAACCATTATGCATTTCACTGCAGTTGGTGCTAATTGGTGATTTGCTGTAATGTCTTGGACAAAAAGACTAAGAAACCATGTTTCACTAAAGCCAACTGCACACTAGAGGAGTTTAGGATCTTTTGCAATTTTTTTGACGCACCAAAGAAAGAAGAGGCCACAGACAAAAGACATACAATGATTACTTGTCTCAGATGCGCATCAGGAAGAACATGGCACAGACTCGAGGAGCACAGCGGAGTACGGTGAACAGTGTGTCACGTGATCAAGCGCAGAGTGTTTTTTTCATGTGCGTGGTTATAAAGTGAACAATGAAACGCAAGTGGATTAAACCAGGTTTAAAACATCACAGAAGAGCGGAGGTCAGGAGCTGATACACTGACGCATTGTGAGTGTGAAATGAAAAACTCTGTGTTGGCCATGCTATAAAAGGCTAAAACAGGTGCTTTGCACATTATTTAAGAAGCGGGTGAGTTGGAGATGATGTGCGTAATGCTCGTAAAAAGCGCTACATTTATTTACAGATGACGAGGCAAAGTTTCTTCTTTATTTTATGTGTATGTAAACATGCAGCATGTGATCTTCACAATGATGTAACCTGACAGATTGTCACAGTGACTCACAGACATAAGGAAAGAAACGGCAAAAAATCTCTTATGAAATTCCTTACTCTGGCCACGCCTCCTTGAACTCGTAGAGGGACACATTGGGCCACACTACTTCTGTAGTGTGCAGCCGGCTTAAGTCTGCATTTCTTATCACTGTGTTTGGAAGCTACACATGCAAAAATCATATCATAAGGGTGACTCAGAATTTTTAGAAGGTTGGATGTTGTAGGTAGGATGTTATAAACTTTATAGAATACAAAAATTTACTTCATGTTCATATATGTGGTAAATTAGGCCAAAACTCCTTTAATGTAAAAAGCTTTTTTACTTAAGACATAAAACACAATAGGACACACTCATTTTGTTTTAAATGTGTTTCTCGTGAGAAAATTTGAAATGTTCTTGTTTCTATTGCTCTACTTTGTTAGATTTTTTTCCAAACTTTTCTTCACAAACTTGTTTTTGATTTATGTAAAACTAGCAATTGTTCTTAGAACAGAACTCTTTCCATCATCAACCTTTACAATCACCTCCTTATCACCTCCATCTTGTCCTCACTCCACCAGATCCTGTGACCTTTTCTCTTTCCAGCCTCTTCTGATAACAGCTGTGATTTGTCTCCTCAGAGGACACGGCGTTCGAGGCGGGGGTCCGTGTGCAGATCCACAGTCAGGCCGAGCCACCTTTCGTCCACGAGCTGGGTTTCGGGGTGGCTCCGGGGTTCCAGACCTTTGTGGCCACTCAGGAGCAGAGGGTGAGTCTGTGTGTCTGCGCTCATTCACCTCTAACGCTCTTTATCCTTATCAAACATCCCTGTGGGCGCATTGTACCTGCTGTCCACATGTGCTGCTTTTCGCTCACAGAGATAATGAATCATGAAGAGCTGGGAAGCAGTGTCTTGGGATGTATGCTGCTAGCTTTTCTGTGTGAACCATTTTATTTAGTTTCTATAATGATTAGGGTTTGCAAAGAACAGGACCTTTTTCTCTCATTTAGTTACTTTATAGGCTCATATACCATTCTGGCTCATAATTCTGATAATTTTACCAGAATCTACAATTTTATTAATTGTAGCTATGACTTTATTTGAAACAGTGTCACTTTAACTGTCTTATGTATGATGTATTATTTGTTATATCTTGTTGTGTGACATTCAGAAAAATGATGATCATAGACCCACAGAACTGGTCAGTTCACAACAGACTTTAGTTGTGACCAAACTGCATCTAGATCAAGTAGATTAAGTATGAATACAGAGCCCAATCTCACTGAAATTCATATGTATACCCCACAAGCTTAAAATGACACTTTCTGAAGGTGAAAATTCAACTTCAAAATGTAATTAAAACCATGCTGTGGATCATTTCTAATGGGGATCAATGCATTTAGAAAGAAAAGAGAAGGCCCTCCTCTTGGTGAAAAAAATGTCTATTTTGCTTACTCAAAGTAGACATCCTAATCTTAACCAACTCCAAGCCCAAGACCTAAACTTATCCATTTTGTAACTTCAAACCTAATCTTAGGGTTAAACCCAAAGAAAATGCTCGAAGCATGGCTTCAACCAAACATGTCTATGAGCTGCCAAGAAAATAACATTTCTATTTGACGCTTTTTACAGTGTCAAATAAAGATGCCGTACAATAGACATGCAAAAAAGTGGTAGAAACATGCTCATGATGCTATGTCCTGTGATACAGAAACAGGGCTTTAGACTTGAGTCAGACTTGAGTCGCTATTTTTATGACTTGAGACTTGACCTAATAAAATAATTAAGACTTGGGAGTCAACTTGAATTTTAAGGTCAGTGACTTGAGAAGACTTGATGCTTCTCCTCAAAAATAAAGTAATTTTTTGTGACCAAAAATTATTTTTAAATCTGATAATTTATAAAAGTTAATGAGAGTGTAGAAATACAGGTTGCATTTGGTAGTTTGATTTGAAGACTTGAAAAGACTTAAAACTAAAAGCAGAGGACATGGACTCAACTCGAACTTGTGGGGCTCTGACTTAGGCTTGACATGAACTTGAGGTGAAAGACTTGAGACTTACTTGAGAAACTTGCAAAACAGTGACTTTAGCCCACCTCTGCCATGTCATTGTGTGGTGTGAGACTGTGATTGAGTCCCCTTGACCTAAAGAAAGAAAGAAAGAAAGAAAGAAAGAAAGAAAGAAGAAGAAAATAACAATAACAAACTCTTTCATCAATCCTTTATATTGGTAATGTTTAACCCCAAAAAACATTGTAACGTCATCCCTTTGATTCTGAACTGGTGTGCTGGGCTATGCTAAAGGCGCAGACTGATGACATGATTATGAGCTGACTGATTCCTCAGGACTGACTTGAACTGTTGGTGACACGCCCGCACCGCCTCTCCGCTCTCTGCTGCTTGTTGTCTGACAAACGATGACTCCCTCTGTGTCTCTCAGCACAATGACCTTCATGCTACGGAGGTTTCCAGTCTAATTCAGCTCCGCTCCTTCTTCCATTAGCCACATTCCATCAAGCAGGGGCCATAACTCAGCCCGGGCAGTCGACCAGTGCTTTAGATGTAAATGCTCTTGTGTACGGGAACACAAGGTTGTTCTAAGCAGGCCTCTTCACGCAAATCTTCAGTAAAGTCACATTTCAAAGTTGTATAGAGTTGCTTGTCAAAGAGAGCAAAGTTTTAGTTTAGCCTCACGGTCAGACGTAGAGATTTAGAAGGAGAAGTTACACCAAGCTGATGATGAATTCCTGGCTGTCAGTATTTTTTGAAGTGATGGAAATATAGATCATTTCATAGAAATAAATATAATGTGTTGCTGTCTCGCACCCATCAGGTTTTGGGGGCGTGGTTTGTTCCTAGCAGCAGATACAGTATATAGACAGTTGACTCTAAAGGGACGTGCAAAGCTTTGAACCAAAAAAAGTATCTGCTTTAATGTGACCATGTGTATGACTCAAACTGTTCTGAAAGACTAAAATGCAAGCAAAACAACAATTCATGCAAACATTTAACGAAACATGTAAACCAAGAATTTGCTGTTTTAAAATAAGAATTTAATTAAGTATTTTAATCAAAATAAAACACTTAGTTGACTAAATAGTTAATCAGTCTTTCACTTGTAAAAGTACAACAGTAAAGAGTATGTGGGATTGTAAGATCAATCAGCTCCAAAGCAGGTCTGAACAAAATTATGTCTGTAACAAACATGTGATGTGACAGAAAACCACACAAAACACTTATTTTACAATCTAACTGTGAAATCAGAAAAACAAACAAAACTCTGTAGCTTTATCACATACATGATGTTAAAAACGTATTACAATTCTTGGTTTACTTGGTTATATGTTACAAAGTTGTGTTACAGTATATCACAAAACAAAATATCTTCCCAGCCTTATTACAGACTTGCCAAAAATACCACTAATTAAATAAAATAATATAAATCTAGGTCTTTGAGTTGAATCTGAAAAGGTCTTTAATGCATATAATAATGTTCCTACATGCTACAACATGTCCTCTATTCCTATATTTTCCCTTTGACATTTTAAACAAGCTGCTTATGCAAGTTTTATCTCTATATGAAGGCAATAGTTGCAGCAACAACAACACCAGTAAGTTGTTTTAAGTAGCTTTAAAAAGTCAATGCGCTTTGAGACAGAGAACAGAGGAAATTGTCTCTCTTAACCTTAACTCCCACAAAAATGTACTTCCCTTTGTCTGCTGGGCTTAAATTTTAATGCCCCATGCAATAGAAGACTCTCCGCTTTGAACTGCGCTCGGCATTATAAACCAAAGCAGCTGAATTCAAATCTTTCCCAAAGTCATTTTCACAGACGGAGTTATTAGTGCCCCGAGAAATGACTTTTTGCAAACTCCTCGTGGCCTGAGCTTGTGTCGGTTTTGTGTGTTTTTTGAAAGCGTCCCGTGGGCAGGAGCGGAGGAGACACAGGTGGATCTGGGCTCAGCGGGATCCGTCTCTGTTAGCTTAGATACAAAGCTCTGCGTCGCATTAATTAGTGACAGCTAAATGTGCCTCGCTCCCCGCAGTGTCCGCCGGGGGAGGAGGGGGGCGCTGTTGGGAGCCCCGTTGTAGTCCTGCCACTCACAGAAGCGCGCAGGAACTGGAGGGCTCATTACCCAGCATGCCGAGCAGCAGAAGCAGCCGTCTCTGCGTGGGGACTGCTCCATCGCTCCATGACACAAAATGAGCTACATTACAAGCATGGTGACTCTGTTTTTTTGCACATTCAGCCAAGATACAAATATATAAAGTCTGTGCAAGTGAATTTACCATGTGCATGAATAAAATTTGAGCTGGATAGTTTATGTAGGTAAATGCTGTGTGGTAAATATTGTTTTGCAAGATGAATATTTTTTGTTATAAAGCCTCTTGTTGAGCATTCACCACCTGCTATTTTCCATGGCGATTCTATTGCTTTGCCTGTGACTTTTTCTGCCAAAACTAATCTAACCATGCCGTTTTGAACACTCCACACTGACAACCATAAACAACTTTAATTCAATGAAGTTTGCATCATATATCTATTCTCACTAATTACAACTTAAGAAAAAAAAAAGGTTACTAAATGCTGTCAAGAAGCACAAACAACTTTAAAGTCAATTTCCCCCAGCAGAGATATTATGTTCATGTATCTAGTCAGGCTGAAATTAGTCTGCAGTGTCTTGCTTGTTTACCAAAATCCACAGTTTGTCTGTAGTTGTTGTTAGCATTGTGGCTAAATGTAGTTTCACTGGTGGGCTGATGTGGGCCGAGTTGTAGGTGAGGGCGCTGCTGGCGGCTCCTTGGCCATTTCAGCCACAATCTGACACAGTATCTCGCCGGTCGGTACTCGTTATTCCCCCATTGAAGTCACTTGCCAAAACTGAGTCAATCATGCTACTTCAGGCATGACCAAACTGCAACCTGGGGGCCCTTGGACCAATTTTTTTGTGATTGTCTCAATTTTAAAAATAACATCTTTTTTCTCTCTTGACTTATAGTCTAAATAACAACCATTTTTCTGTTATACGCCTAAAATAATGTCTTATTAAAAGAGTCATGGTTCATTAAAAGTTGGTCAAATGTGAAATTTTGAATGGTTCACTTCCTTGCCAGACAATACGAGGCCCTCCGCTCCATATAAGTTTCACTGTGAAAAAAGTTTAGGCACCCTGGTGCTAGGTTTTAGCTTGACAATGTTTTCATTATTTTTACTGCCAGAAACTGCTAAACATGTCTCTGTCAGTTGCAACTTTAAGATCGCCAATCATATGAGATTAAAAACAGTTCTTTAATAAAGTGTAAAAAGGTTTATTTTTGATAAAGTCAAGTGAAATCTCGTACTTTCTACACAAAACATTCAATTCAACACTATGTCAGTGACCTTGACGTTTCACTGCTCTGAACTGCTTGATAAGGTTTATAGTTTAGCTTAGTTTATTTTTTTTATCAGGGACAGTGCACAAAAAACATTTTCCTACACAAAAGAGGAGAGATGCTTGTGGGAAGTTGGTAATTTCCACCTGGAGTCCGTCTCTGGACAGATTGTTGTTCTCAAAAAGGGAGTTAAATACTGTGTTTTCACAAACTTTAAGCTCATATTTAACCTGAAATAAACATATTTAAAAAGTAAACAATAAGCATGTTCTATTGGTTTTTGTTTGTCCTACGTAGGTGTTGCCGTAGCCGTTTGCCGCGCAGAAACCTCTGGGCATGCGCACATCAACTTTTGACTCAAAGTCGGCACTGACTCACTTAATCAACAGTTGCATTATGTGTACATGTCTTATATTTATGATACTGAACTTGTCTATCTCCATAGAAACTAGCAAACTAACACCAGTTTCTGCAGAAATACTTTTGATTAAAACAGCAAACAAACAAACAAAAACTGTTTGCTGTTGTTGAATATTCTAAGCAACATCTCCATAGCGACAATACACCAGAAAGCTACACCTCACCTTTTAAATGCCGTTCCCAATCAAAATGACCTTCACAACTTCTTGCCATTTTGAAAAGTCGACCACATTTTGCGTCAGTAATCCAAATGAATTTTCACAGAGCCACAATGGAACCTTTACAATTGTGCTTACAATTACCCAAGTCTTATATAAAGGGCAAAGCACATTAGTTGTTGAATAAATGCCTGACATGCCTATAATAAGCGAGTAAACAGTAAAACATTTTCATAAATCTTATCAAATGGACTGCAGAATATGTGTTTACCTCCATGGAAACACTTGTAATGGCACTAGTGTGATATGACCTTATTAAAACGCTCTTTCGCTTGGCCTCCAGCCGTCCGAAAGCACTTCTTAAGCTGAAAATGAATGATTAATTTCCTACTCACAGGGCACCGGCCTTTGTTCTGCTCACTGTCTCCAAGTGTGATATTGTGCATCTGCGTCTTATATCGGATCAGGGGGAAATGATCAGATTGGTGTTTTTAATTAGGCCAAAAGTAGAGATTAGCTGAGGCAGGATGGTAATGGAAAGGTTAAGGATTGTTGAGATGGCCTTCTGAAAGTCCCTAATAAAGTGAACAGCATCTGTGAGAGTCGCTTCTGGTGTTAGAGGAATAATAGTCACAAGGGACATCGACAGAAGAAAAATAATCACAGCTTTCTCAATCACAATCAAATTTAGTATCTTTAAGAATACACTGTGAGTGTGCAGTGTGGGTGGGCAGGTATTTAGAGACCAAAAATGAATACACTCTTACTTTATGCTTTTTGTCCCCATAAGGAACATGTTTTAAGCTCAAATAGGATCAGGATGAGGGTTAGTTTAAGTTTAGGCAAGCACTCACTAAGAATAAGGTTAAGATAAGGGTCCAGGAAATGAATTAAGTCAATGTAATGTCCCCATAAAATAAGAAAACACAACAAGGGGGGTGTTATTCGATACATTTTTGGTTTGAAGTCCTGCAAATGCTAACATTAGCATTTGTGGGTGAATGATTGTCATCTTCCAAAGTCACTTTGACTCATTGGCTCTGTAGACGCAGCGTTGCTCTGCCCCCTAAAGGCTGGAGGATTATCAATATATTAATAGCCAGAGAATCAGTATTGAATTGTTTTATGTAATATTAAGAATTGATATTTTAGCATACTCCTCTTATATATGAAACGTATAACACTTAGAATGTGCTCTTGTTTGTGAAGTTTTTGTTTTGTGCTGGGAACAAACAACAATATTTGAAAGATTAAAGGCACTATGCCTGCTTTAAAATCAAGGAAGAGCACTATGTTTACCCAAGTGGCTAACATCCACTGACATGGCATGGTTTCTCAGTCCACTTCCTTCAGATTGAAAATGACTTTTGAATTAAAGTCCAAAAGTCTCAGTCATCAAAATCCTTATTCAGATGACAACTTTGAAGCCTTTTTCTATGATCACTCCTGGACACTGTTTTATAACACACTGTATACTCCTCTTTATATCTAATGTCAAATATTAATTTTGATTTGAGAAAGGGTAACAATTGCTGACACATGTTTTATATACACTCTATGAAAACACACTGATGTGCTTTGGTGGAGCAATTGGTTTAAATAATAGTATAGTTCCTCCAACACAGTCTCACAAGAAAGCATACAACACAAAAACAGTATAAAAACAGTATATTATGATATTTCTTCTCTACTTATGTTACATGTGCATTTAGCGCGATGTGAAAAAGTGT
Source organism: Mugilogobius chulae (assembly GCA_038363315.1). Lineage (NCBI taxonomy): Eukaryota > Metazoa > Chordata > Actinopteri > Gobiiformes > Gobiidae > Mugilogobius > Mugilogobius chulae. The sequence goes on from CM076396.1 coordinate 26,150,743, forward strand.
AAAAATACACAAGTTTAGGTGAAACGGGTAAGTTTAGGCATCAAGTTGCTATAATGGGTAAGATTAGGTCTGAAATGAAATTAACTGGGACTGTGACACATACCATACCGTGGTAAATGTATGCTTTCTTGTGAGATCGGGCTTGGTTATTCTGTTCAATAATATAACAATAAAACAAGATCTCTGAAACTATAGCAAAAGGAGGCCTTCCTTTAGGACAAAAAAGTGTTTTATTTAGTATGCTAGTCCAACAAAAACATCCAGTAAAATAATCATGCTAGTTTTACAAGTCTATTGTTGACTAAAAGGTCTTGCATTTAATGATTTTTAATGCCCTGCAGAAATCAGGGAAAAACCACAAGATGATCAAGACATTTTCCTCCACAAATCTTTTCATACGGTATCTTCAATATTGCTTAATTCTTATTCCACAAACCACTTCATCGCACAGACTTACAACAAATCCAAAGACAACTATTTGGGCAAAATCCTGGCAAAGTTGTTCTATCTCCGGAAAAGTCTAAAAGCAGAAATAGATCATTCTCTGACAGAAGCCACTGGGTGTTCGCGCCCAACTAACGAGCAGCAGCGCGGCCAATTTCTACCTGGCAGGATGCACTGTTTTGCTGGGGCATTGGCTCGTAAATCCGGACTCATTTGAAGAGCCAGCAGATGACAATAGTGCTCGTGGAGTGTTGGGAAGATGGCTGGTAGATGGTGATGGATCCTGGAGCATGGTGGGGCGTTCAGGAGCAGATGGGACTTCACAGCACTCAACGCAGGTGTCCTTTCATCCCTCATGCACTGTCCCAGCAATGAGAGGCAACAAAGAGGTGCAGGGGACAATATTGGAAATTATAAAATGCATCAATAGGCCAGGGTTTGTTTCAGCCAAGGGCAACCAAAAAAATGCTAAAACATGAATGAGATTATGTGGAAATGGAATATTTCAAGTACAAGTACGTATAATTTGATAATAAATATGAGATAAAAAAGTATATATGACAGAGTATTAAGAATGTTGCTCGTCCCATTTCGTCTTAGGTCCGATGCATTACCCATCATACCTTTAGGCAGAGGTGGGACCAAGACATTAGGCTCATTCGACTTAAGGAAAGTCTGTGCAAATCTGATCAGTGTCAATCAACGCTAACGTGATTTCACCAGTTTTGTAGTGAAGTGTTCAATGAAAGGGAAAAACTCTGAACTGAAATCACATCAGTATTGATTTGCACCGATCAGGTTTGTGCAGACTTTCCTCAAGTCAACCAAGTCTGTGTTTTGCAAGTCACAAGTGAGTCTCAAGTCAAAGAGAGACTAACACTCTACAACTCACTGAGAAATTGTGTGAGTAGAAAGTATAAGCTACTGCAAAGACAGAAGCGTTTTACTGACTTGTGTAAATTATCCCTTTTAGTCTGGTCATAGACCTCCAAGTCAAATTCTGAAGGTCTCAGTTTGTTTAATCATGTCAAATCTGAAGTCATCAAAATAGTGACTTAAGTCTGACTCAAATCTAAGTCACGAATTGCCAGTCCACATATCTTCTTTTACACTCTTTAGTCTCAAACCCTTTTTCACCAAGAAATACACTGGTATCCTTTGTTCAGGGCTGGTTCTAACTATAAGACTGTAATAAAGCTTACAACTCTTGACATATTACAAATAATAATCTCTGTATTTGATTTTTTTAAGTTGCATTTGCTTACTTACTACATTTGCATGACTTCACTCCCCAAAAGTTCAAAAACTTCCTTCAAAACATGTCTCACAGCAAGAAGGAGCTGGTGAGAAGCTTTGTATCAGATCTAGCACTGTGGAAAAACTGTGTAGTAATAAAGGTTGCCAGTCTTACAATAAGTAAAGTTTACAATAGAACTGCTCGTCTGTGTCCACTGCTTATGCTCTGAAAATACCTTGTATGACCTCGCCGACCACATTATAACACGACCAGATGGACTGACCCTCAAGATGACCTGAACCTTTGTACCATTTGTCAGAACGTCCTCCCACACCACCTCGCTCATGATGCATACATTAGTTTTACATTTTTGCTTAGTGCATATGGCAGGTTAAAATACACTTTTCAGTAGAATGTTTAGTCAGTTATTCTGCAGTTGTGGCCTTTTTTTTTTTTTTTTTGGTAAAGTTGTTCATGGCCATCGAACATGACATAGTTGGCAACAAATCAGAAGTGGCACGGTGTGGGGGAAAGTTAAGGGGAAATAATAAAGTGTATTTTTATTTCAAATTCAGTCAGAACAAAGTTTAAATGGGGGTTGTTAACGTGGAGTTATCTGAGAAAAAGACACAGAAACTTATGTAGCTGTGAAAATACTCAGGCAGCACTAGCATCACCAGTTACACTTAGCATTGTTGGATATATTTACATCTTTGGACCCTTATATCACCTTGTTAGATCATCTCCATATCTTTGTTTCTATATTTGGCACAATATATTTTCTTAAGTCCACATTTGCTGTTGCAGTTGTTGAGCAGTGAGTGATAAAACTGTTATTCTGATCCAACGTTTATTTTATGTTTCCATCACAGAGGTCTGGCAGTGAGCGTGGAAGTTAGTGAGGATGGAAAGTTGTTAATACAGGGATTCATTTAGACAATTTGCAATTTTTATTTGTAGATATTTATTTGCAAAAAGCTGCATCTGATTTGTCTAATGCTACAGTATGTACATAACAAATCCATAAATAAAAGCTCTCCAACTTTTGTTCATTCTATCTGATCTGAGCTACATTGCTGCATTTGTCCGGATCATGTATTTTTGTCGTAGACTGTGCTCTGTGGGTTTTGCTGCCAGAGTGAGAGCAGACAGGGGACAGAGAGGCAGATAGAGCGCTCCGAGGGAAGTCTCACAGATCAAATCACTATTTTGTTTCTGCGGTCGGACCAAAATGATATGGCGGTCTGTCAACGAACTTCTCTGCTGGTCAATTGCAACTCAAGGACAAGTCTTTATTTCTAGCAACCTTACTTTCTTCTCCTATAATCTGCTCTGTTTTTAAGCATAGTAGTATTTAGTTTTTATTATGACACTCATGCTGTTGTTTACTGTGTCCAATGCATGTTTGTAGTCATCGTCTCTGAAGAAAACGTAGATATACCATGAAATGTCAAAAATGTATGATATGTACGTTCTGACACTTTTTTGCGAAAAGTCAAAGCATGAAATAATATCAAATTTCAACACAGTCTCACTAGATGGCGTACTTTTACCATAACACAAAAACAGCGTATTGTGACCACGATTTCACAGCCATTTTGTTACGCCGTGCATTTGGCACGATATGAAAAAGCATAAAACTGGCGCGAGATTTCACAGCGTTAAAAAAACACGAGTTTTGGTTGAAGCCACGTGGGGACGTTTTCTTCAGGTGAAACGGGTATGTTCAGGCATAAAGTTACTAAAATGGGTAAGATTAGGTCTGGGGCTTAGGGCAGGTTAAGATTAGAATCAAGATTTCATTAATATTCATAAATAAGAACACGTCTGAACAATCACCATTGAAATGAATGGGGACTGTGACGCGTACTATAATTACGCGAAACAGCTGTGGACTCGTGCTAATCATACCTAATTTACATATTGTGTAATGTCGTGGTAAATGTACGCTTTCTTGTGGGATCGGGCTCCAACTTTTGGTTGACGCCACGTGGCTTTTTATCCTCTTCTTGCATGTGTCCATGAAAAAACTCTTCCTTTAGATGCATTTTTTCACATTGTTGCATAAAATTTATCCCGAGCCAGAATGTCCCAAAGTATGGTTTTAGCTTTTTATTTTTACTGAATTGTATAGTTGACGGCCCTGGGTGAGCGTGCACAGTAGCAGAGTGGTTAGAGCTCTGGCTTCCCAATAAGGAGGTTGTGGGTTCGACTCCCGGATCCGACCATATCGACATTTTTCTGCGTGGAGTTTGCATGTTCTCCCTGTGTAACAGTGGGTTTTCTCCAGGTACTCTGGTTTCCTCAAAAAACATGCATGTTACGTTAATTGGCATCACTGTAAATTTCCCCCTAGTGAGTGAATGAGAAAGTGAATGGTTGTCTGTCTAACCCCGTGAGGAGTTGGCCACAGCCCAGGGTGTTCTCCCACCTAAGACCCAAAGTCACTCAGATAGGATCCAGTCATCTGCAACCCCTAACGGGAGTAAGCGATTGAAAATGGAAAAAAAAAAAAAAAAAAAAGAATGAATGTGTAGTTGACTTTTCACCTCTCAAAAGTTACACATTACCTTTAAAATACCCCAAAGCCCCAGCCCTAAACTTACCCATTTAAGTAATTGAAGTGTACACTTACCTGTTAAACTCAAAGAAAATGTCGCCAACCAATAGTCATGGTTACTTAACGTTTTGGCGTTTCGTAACATGCTGATGTAAAAGGCGTGAAAATGTGCTAATCAACGTTATGTTTTGTTTTTTTTTTGTCCGTTTTTTTCGAAGATTGTTTTGTCATAGTCACATATTGTAATACAATAATTTTGATGTCACTTTACTAACTATTCTTTTTTGCTATATACACTGCACTTGTTAATAAGAACAGCAAAATATTGTACACAACATTTTTGTTTTTGTAGCATTATATTCTTACTGCACCTGTGAATTTAGTTAGATTGAAGTCAATTACCACAGCCTGCTCTTCGCACATCTTATCTTACAAGTTTCATGAACAGTGCATTGCAACTGTAGATTCTCCTTTGTGGGACAAATTAAGGCGTATCTTCTTATCATATCATAAAGCAATGTGGGAAAGCTCTTCAACTTTACAAACTAAACTTGTTTGCAAAAAATATATAAAACACATTAAACACAACTATGGAATACAAAAAAGTAAATAAATAAGCATGAAGAAGAGTATACAAAAAGACTAAATGATGCTTGGTGCACTGTGAGGTCAGATCTCTCCACTGTGAGGTCCACTTTTTGAGTCATCCAATTACCACAGCCTGCTCTTCGCACATTTTCAAGTGTGTTTGTCCAGATAAGGCCACAAGTTGTTCAAAATAATAAGCTCTGAAATATTGAGGCTGCAATATTTCCACACTTGACGGGAGAAATTGCCTTGTTATTGTGCAGGTCCAGCCAGTCTAGCAGTTTGTGAGTGACTGTGATGTGCTTGCGTTGCAGCTGACCTACCTGCCGCCGCCGTGGGGAGAGTGTGAATGGAGAGCTCTGGAGTCGGGCTTTTTCGAGGTTTACAGTGTGACGGCCTGCAGGATCGACTGTGAGACGCGCTACATCGTAGAGAACTGCAACTGCCGCATGGTGCACATGCCTGGTGAGTTTCAACACGCTAAGGAAGTTTGTTTGTACTGTACAATTCATATGTGAAGTAATTCAGGAAACACAACACAAAAGAGCATTGTTAAACATATAAATAATCATAAAAAATTGACTTTAAAAGAAGACAAGAGTGCAGCAAAAACAGTCATATGTACAGACTGTGGCCATACCTGCTTGTCAAAGCTGATCCCATCAGATCTCAGAAGCTAAGCAAGAAAGGGCCTGGTTAGTACTTGGATGGAAGACCGCTGGAACACCAGGTGCCACAGTGGGATGACAGGAGGACATTGTCGTTGTGTCCTTGGGCAAGACACTTAACCCACACTGCCTCAGTGTCTGCGTACACTGGGTGAGTGGATGCTAGATTGTAAAGCGCTTTGAGTGCTGGAAAGGTAGAAAAGCGCTATGTAAATAGACAATTTACAAACAGAAATGGGAGTCTAAGCCTGTCTAACAACTTCAGGAAGACTGTTCCAGATATGAGCTGCATTAAACTGAAACACTGATCTCCATGTTTCTATAAGGTCCTTACCCCGGGCTGACACTTCAAACATTACAATTCTGGTGCAGTCACTGGAGCCTATAAGTAACTTGAAAAGTTGAGAGTCACTCACATCTTGCTGTCTCTGGGCCGGCCAATCCGCCGCTCTGAAAGCGGTTGGTTTAAATTTTTGGTTGGACGCCAGAGCTCACTGGACCCTTTTTTGGGAAGTTGGGGAAATGAAACAAGTATAGAGGATATAATTCGAGCAAGTGTAAAGTGCATCCGGTAAATTTTTTTAACATAAAATCTACTTTTGCTTTAGTACTGTCTGTGTTTTTACCATGGTGTAAATGCTCAAAGCAATGGGGCTTTGTTATTATATTTAGGGCGAGTTATCGTGTGAACCCCGTGACTCCAGGCAGCAGAGCCTGTGGCTGCAGCTGGACTGCAGACCTCCATAGCTAATATGAGTCACCAACCGTATCTAGAGCTCTATGGTGACTGCGCTGGAGCTGGACTGGATGTAGTGTGAGCCCGAGATGTTTGTAAGGCAATAACATGTAAAATAGAATCAAATCAAACTTTATTTATTAGGCACTTTTTGTATCTACAATTTAACACAAAGTGTCACAAATGTACTTTTGTGTGAGGCCATGGAGAGACTTAAACACAAGCAGAGCTGTTTTAAAGTTCATTCTCTGAGCCACTGGAGAATAGAGCAAAGACCAAAGCTTCTGGAAGCTTAAACTTCAAGTGTCAAACATCAATGTTTCTCAAAATGTTCACACCATTTACCACTTAAAAAAGCACATAGCCTTTTTGAGTAAAGCAGCCCGTGTTCTATCAAAATGATCTGCCGCCTCATCTATATTGTTGCAAGTTAGTGCTGACTAGTCCAATATGTTTTATTTATTTTAGTTGCTGCTGCGGACCCTCACCCTATTTCCAGTCCAAAACGTAGTCATAGAAATGTATCTAATCTTGTACAGATGCATCCACACAGTTTAAAACCACAGCTCTATAGTATTACATTTACTAAATAAAATTGCATAAAACAACCTCTTCCATAATCTGACAGCAGCAGAAAGCCGCCTGGCACGGTGTGCACAAGAGCGGCTCATAAATACTCCAAACTCTGTGGGCAACATTCATCAACTGGTGTTTTCATGGAGGTTGCATGGTTTTATGGGAGATTAAACGCAGCAGCGAGACCTCATATTGATATGACCAATCAATAGTGGATTAAGTGCTGTGATTTGAAAAGCCGAGGATTATGAGTCTGGCAGCGACGGCAGCAGGGCACAGAAGCATCCTGTTTGCACTTTCTGTTCCAGTAACCAAAGGCTTTCTACGTTTGTTAAAGTTATACACAAGACATTACGATGTTCTAAATGTCAGCAATGAGTGGAAAAATGCATGAGAGTCAGTAGTTAGTAAGAACTCAAAACACATTAGGAAGAAGCTATTGAAGTTTTTGAAGCAAATAACCAAAAAGAACAACTCTGTTTGAGTAATTTTGTATGTCCTGCAGCTGATACTCCAGTGTTCAGAAAATCCCTGTCTTCACCTACCACCTATCCCCGCCCACTTGTCTGTATTTACTTTCAATTATTAAAAAAATCTGATTCTGAGTGAAACATGTAAGGTTCAAAATAGTCATAGAAAGTGTCTACCAACAACATTTGAGTCAAGCCAAAACTGTCAGTAATGTCTTTGGAAACGAGTGAACTATGCTGCCAAATTTGAGCAATTTTCTTCTAATCCGACTAAAACAACAACAATTAAGAGAATAACTTTTTGCAGTGTGCAACAGCAGAAAAGCTACTTTCAGTTTCCATCTGGCTGCATAAAGTTCATTTCTGCAAAACAAAAGCACCAAAAACTAAAATTAGACCAAATTTTAAGAATAATGTTGGCCGATATGACAAGATTGCGATTTCGATTTTTAAATGCCTATTTTTTTTTTTTGCCTTGTGGTAAATAAAATAATTTGCTTTTTCAAAAAGTTCCTTCTTCACTGTCAGCGGCTAAATGCAGCTGTCAAAGTCTGGACCAGTGTTGCCAGATTTTCAGAGAGAAACAATCAACCAAGCCTTCAAACCTCAACTTTTAAACCAAAATGTACACAAATAATCAATTAATTAGAACATTGTGTGTCGCCACAAAACTGTTTTCTAATTACCGCAATTTCCGCACTATTGAGCGCACCTGAATATAAGCTGCATCAACTAGATTTAAATAAGAAAAATGATACATTAAAAATATAGGCCACACTTGTTAATAGTAATCTATGAGAATGTTATAATTTTGCTGCATTGCTGCATAAGCCGCAAAAAAAAAGTAGAGGCTTATAGTCCAGAAATTATGGTATTTCAAATATTGATAATGACTTTTAGACATAAATCCGCATTTCAAATTAATATATTTTATGGATATATATAAAAATCACATGATTTATGACTTCAAAGTGTAGCCCTAAAAAAACTCAACTCATGACCTTCAAAATTCATAAAATACTTTTAAAAGAAGCTATAAAAAGGTAGACTTGGCAATTCTGAAGATGAGAGAAGTAGGCTGGAATAAAATAAACCTTCTTCTTCTTCTTTTTCTTCTTCTTCTTCCTTGTCCTTCCTCCTTCTTCCTTTTTCTTTCTTGTTCTTCCTTGTCCTTCTTCATCCTTCTTCTCCTTCCTTCTTCTTCATCTTATTCCTTCTCTTTCTCCTTCTTCTTCATCCTTCCTTCTTCTTCTTCCGTCTTTTTCCTTCTTCTTCTTCGTCTTTTCCTTTTTCTTCCTCCTTCTTCCTTCTCCTTTATCTTTCTTCTCTTTCCTTCTTCTTCTTCTCTCTTCCTATTCTTTTTCTTCTTCCTATTCTTTCTCTTCTTTTGCATAAAAAAAAGCATATTGTCACTGAGATTTGATTTTTTTTATCACGATGATATTGCCCAGTCATAGTTACGAAACTCATTTTATCAGGTATTTTTCTCTTAATTTTGCCACTCAGCTTGAATTTTAAGCAGATAAAATGCTGTGAGTGCATGAGCTGAGAGAATATCTAACTCTGTGTGTGTGTGAATGCAGGTGATGCGTCGTATTGTACACCGGAGCAGTACAAGGACTGCGCTGAGCCAGCTCTGGGTAAGTCCTCCTCTGCCATGCTTCACTTTCACTCAAATGAGGATTATTTCAACTGTCGGGATGAAGCTTATGGTGTTAAAGCGGCCTTAAAAACAGGAGCACACAGGCAGACAGACAAATGCAGGATTCCAAAGAGGATTTATGCAAGAATGTAAATAAAAACAGATTTGTTACATGCATGAAAGGTGCACACATAATCATATCAAGAGGGTGGTAGGTTAAGCTGATGTGATGCTGTGGATTTGTGCTTGAATACCAATTATAAACATGAGCTAAAACTGCTTTTATTCTAAAATATCAAGCTGCTATTCAAAATAAATGTAGGGTTGTGCAATCAAACACATTTTATTCACAATTGATTTGTATGAGTGCAGTGCATACAGCCTACGAGGTACGTTTTGACATTACATAATTTACTGATTATTATTATGAATTCAGTATTATAAGAAAGCGTATACAGTATACCATGACACATAAATAGCGTATGATGAGCACCATTTTTTTTGCCTTTATTTGTTACGCTGTTTATACTGTACAATATGAAAAAGCATAAAATAAACATGAGTTTTTGTTTAGGTTGGGACATTTTCTTTAAGTTTATTGGGTAAGTTTAGGCTGCAAGTTACTAAAATGGGTAATGGGTAGGGCTGGTGCTTGGGGCAGGTTAAGATTAGGATTTTGTTACTATTTATAAATAATAACACTGCTTTACAACTACCATTAAAACTGAGGCTGCAACTTGTGTCATATTTGCTCAAAAAACACCTGAAATAGTGCTAATCATGTCCTGTAATTTTGTGGTATATTTATGCTTTCTTGTAAAATTGGGTTGACTCATTTCATGAAGAATTAAACCATGAGTTCATGATATATTCATGCAGTTGTCTTGAATTCACCAACATCTAGCGTGATTTAAATAAATCTTTCATTCGTGAATTCATGCACTGATAGAAATCCTGTCAGTATCATGAATGGAGCTCAACAGTAGAAGATCGCCCTGGATCCAGATGGAAATTCCTCATTGTAAAGTGCCGCTTTTCAAAAAAAGACGTATTGCAGGTTAGCCAGCTATGCTAACTCAGATCCACAGCGCAGTTGTTTTCAGTCTAAAAAGCACATCTCTTACTTAAAATTTGATAAAATGTCTTTATAAGTTTGTAGTTTAAGCTGCAGAAATAGATTTTAAACAAAAATGTAGGTCTAAACAAAAATTTAACCGATTAACCTCGAGGACGTTTTTAAACTTTGAATATCATTTTTCACCATAAAGCCCTATGGGGATTTAACATGAGAGTCGTACTTGTTAAACCAGGCAGTGGTCGGTCACTGCTGAGCTCCATTTTGAGCCTAAGGAATTCACGTTTTTACAAAAAAAACGTCCTGAGTCGTCATGAGTTTCTTTTTTCAAAGACCAAAAAAAAACTAAGGTTAATGTAAAACTGAGTTGTGACGAACTCATAATGAATTCATATTGACCTCATAAAAAAACTCAACATTATTTTGTCCTCTCTCCTGCATTTGAGTTTTTTTTTTTTTGTTTTTTTTTTCGCTTTAAGCTAAATTCAAAGCTTGCTTAAAAAAGCTATAAATTTAATGAAGATAAGTTTGTTATCTAATGGGAGCAGGACTCCCATTAGATAACACGTCTCCTACGTCCCTTCCGTTGGCTAAGCTATTTACCCGCCTTGGCCACACGCTCACACACTAACATTCGTGTCACAATAGATTAGACTGGTTAGAAATTACATGATTATAACACATGACAGTGCGAAACAGTGGCATTATTTATTGCTAACCTGCTGTCCATTGAGATATTTATTCATTCATTCATTTTCTACCGCTTAATCCCGTTAGGGGTCGCGGGTGACTGGAGCCTATCCCAGTAACTGTGGGCCTTAGGTGGGGAACACCCTGGACAGTGGCCAACTTGTCGCAGGGTTAGACAGACAAACATTCACTCTCTCATTCACTCGCCAAGGGAAATTTACAGTGATGCCCAATTAACCTAAACATGCATGTTTTTGGAGGTGGGAGGAAACCGGAGTACCCGGAGAAAACCCACGGTGACACGGGGAGAACATGCAAACTCCACCCAGAGAGATCGTGAGATGTTGGTATGGTCCGACCCGGGAGTCGAACCCACGACCTCCTTATTGGGAAGCCAGAGCTTCCCAATAAGGAGGTCATTCATGGCTACCGTGCATGAATGAATGAATGAATGAATGAATAAATGTCCTTGACTACATACAGTTTGCCATTGTTAAGCACATGAAAAGAACATGACTGTCCCTGTGCAGCTGACGTTTTACATACAACACAGTAATGTCGAAATAGGTTGCATGCAAATGTGTTATTGTGAGAGTGTTTTCTTGGCTGCTCGGAGTGCGCTGGCCGACCTCTGTTTCTTTTCTATTCAACTTGAAAACATCTCAAGGACTGGAGCTTTTATGGCAATCTTTTATGAAAGGCAGTACAGAGGACAGAAGCAGCTTCAACGACCGACTGAGCAAAGGGTTAATGGAAATATTTGTATCGTTGCAACATGCTTTCATATCAAGCTGGTGACATGTTAGCATTTGTACTTTAGCTAGTAATAAATGACTAGTGTGAGCAGATTAGGCTGATCAAAAACACTTGATCTGAGTGAGGACAGAAAAGAAATTCCTTGTTCTGTGGCTTTTTTTAGCAATTTATTTTGTCATGATTTGCTACATTGATGTAAGTCTGGTTTGGCTTCTTCCCCAGGAACGTTTTGAGCGGAGGTTTTTACTGTATTCCAGTATATTTTAGAATTCAAACTAACTGGGAATTTACACCAGGAGCTGCAGCAGCACGTACTGCAGCAGCACGTCATACGCGCATATTTTCAAAAACTTCAATCTCCACTAGACGCGTCAGTGCTGCTCCAATAACGCGAGCCTGAGCATCTACACACATGAATAAACCAAAAAACTGCTCCATATTATGAACGAGGAAGAGCCTAAAACTGTGAATCAGAGGTGCGGTGTTTTTTCAAGAGCATTAACAAGCCGCGGCTGCTGCATTTGCAGATTTTACATCAGGGCTTTTTGCCTACTTCACGTTGTACTAAGAACCTTCATTTTTCTACTATTTCTTACACCGTCCGGCAAATAATAGGGTAGGATTTCTCTCGCTTGCTCTCTCATCCACGTGCACGCGCCTTAGCACCCCAACAGGCACGCGCACCAGCTGGAGGAGAGCATGACCCGCCGGGGGAGAAAAAAAAGACGTAGGTACGGCTAAAACGGCTCATATAAAGCGATTGTGAACAGAGAGAACAGCGTTGTTTTCACAAACGCGTTGGTTACAAGTTCAGCTGTAAAATGATGTGCGGTTTAAAATAGTCTGACGCATATTCATGGAGAAAAGAGCCTTTTAAGGACGTGATTTAAAGAAATCAGAAAGTTTGCAATGTTCAGGGTCGTTAACGGCCGTTCACGGAGCTTCTGGGCACACATGTTGGTTTAGTGGTTGTAATCTTTGTAGTTGACGTATTTTGAAAGGGCATCGTACTTTATTTGGTCTCTGCGCGGCTTTTTCTTGTGTTTTTCCTGGTAAAACGCCCGGGAGACGCGCCGTTGACGCTGGTAAATTAGAAGTCCGACCTATTTTGAACGACGCGTAGCGTATTGACGGCCGTCAGACGTCTCACACTTCTGGTGTAAATGGTCAGAACCAAATCAGACTTGATTCCATTATGAGCGTATCCTGCGCGTATGACGGCCGTATAACGTGCTGCTGCAGTTACGCGCTGCTGCAGCTTTGGTGTAAATTGGGGGTAACTTACTGTATTAACCTAGGTTTACGTAAGCTAACCTCAACCAAAAAACATGCAGTGTCCCTTTTAGCTAGTACATAATGTTGTCCTTTTGAGCATATAACTAACTTTCTGTTTTTTAGTAAAACGTTGTGAAACTTTAGATTTTTTATCTATTTTCAGCATGATAACAAAACAAGATTACCAAAATCCTGTGGTCAAAGTGTACAGTAAGTGAGGTAAGATTCTGTTACAAAGTCAGGCTAAGTTGAGATTTAGCATTGTTTTTTGGCAGGTCCTTGTGTTTCTCACAATACAAAAAAGTGCCAAAAATGTTGAAAAGTTTATACCAGCTGTTGATATAGTGCAGTGATTTCCAACATTTTTTTGTTTTGAGTATACGCTCTTTAAATTTATCTCTCACTCCAAGGACCCCCAAACTTGGAAACTAATATTATATATATTTACTATAGCATTATATTGTCAACTGTTACTGTCATAGTTTCTTTTTCTTAATATATTTAAGTCTAAGGGCTCCACTTAAATAATTTATTACGTTAACACATATTTTAATTTCAATGCTATACAATTTTGTCTTGTTTTGTTCTTGTCTGATTTATGTTCACGTACCACCAGGGGTGCCTGTACCCCTGGTTGGGAAACACTGATATAGTGAGAGGGAAAAAAATAATATTTCAAGTAAACTTTCGTGAAGTCTCTCAGTTTCGGGCAGTGCAAGTTACCTCCACTGTAATCAGGTCAAGACTGAACCCAAGCTCTTTATTCCCACTCCACTTTTACATAACACAAATAGAAAATGTTATTTCCACCATTCCTTCAAATAAATGACATTTTTCAGAGCTGTAAGATAATTTTCATAGAATACATTAAAAGTAAGGTTTTAGGCTGGTAGAACTGATTTTCCTAGTGTGCACTGTAGACATAGAAAACAAGCTGAACTTTGACTGTCTTTACACAGAAAAAGTCCTAACTTACTTAAAGGGACTGTACCTGATTTTGCATCCTTAAAAGCGGAAACAAACATAATTAATTCATTTTAAACTTTTTACTTCAGTCTACATGATTTGCTCACGCATTCTGCGATTCAGAATTGTTCATCATGATGAGTTTTAATGTTTTTTCACAGATGTTAGCAGCGAGGTGAGTCACTGTGCTAACAACAGTTAGCCACAATGCTAAAACAAAAACAGACAAAGTTGGACACCAACGGGACATTATAAGACATAGACAGGACATTGTGGACTAATTTCCACCTGGATAGATACACTAACAAGATGCCAGTGTTAGGGGAAATTGCTTTTAAGTTATCTTGTAAAAAAAAAAAAATCGAGTACAGTCCCCTTAAGAAGTTCATGTCTTTATATAATGTTTCCCTTCACTTGTCGTGTCTTGTCTTCAACATCTGTGGTAGAGAAACAGATCTAGTAATTGTGAATGTCAATTTATCTTTACCTAGAGATGAGCACAGCAGACGTTACTGTTCATGCTGAGTGAGTTAGACCTCTGTATTAGTCAGTTCACAATCTTTACAGAGAAAATTGAAGTTTCTTAGAGTTTTTTTCTAACCCTGGCATCGAGGTCACCCTTTTTCTGTCCTCAGCGCGAGGTCACAACACTTATGTCTGTGAAGTGCAAAGTCTTGTGTTGAGATCATTTATTAAAAGCCAAAAGGAGCCATCTTAATACTTCGTCGATGCTGAAGTCTCATCGAGTATGTACGCCGCATAGACGCAGCACAGAGTTCAATTTAGCGGATGGATGGGCAGACAGATAATAGGCCTGAATCCTCCACTCGCAGTGAATTAAACATCATGTAACGGGATTTAGGAAAGATTCAAATCACAAGAGCTGTTTTATCACCTTAAAGTTTGTCGTATTGATTCAAGTGTTGGCGTCAAGCAGGAAAAAAATAAGTTTCACGAGCTTTCATGAATGTGTTTTTATGGAGTTTTAGTTTATCGAAATGTACTGTAATATTTATCTTCTTTTATAATGTTGTACCTTACATAAAAAGTACTAAATCTAAAGTTTTGTTTCTTTCATGTTTGCTCATTCAATAACTCAAAAACCTTACCATTGTCTAAGCCCTAAGGAAAAAGCCAAGGTTATGAAGTTCAGACTGTGTTCAAGTGCATAATACGTCAGATACATACATTACCTGTACTGTACTGTATGAAGACAAGAGCATTATTGTCGAAGCATTATCAAACAAAAAACAGAACACTTCTTGATCTTGTGCGGTTGTACAAAGAACATTGCACTAGTCGAGAGTGCACTTCTTATGCCTGGTGGTCATTATAAAGTTACATGACGCTGAAGTGGAGCCTAATGGAGGCGGAAGACAATGCACTGAGCATGTATGAAAGCACACATGGACTTTCATGTGGAGCTTTTTGTTTATTGTGGAAGAGACATGGATTTGAGCAGTTACTTCCTGTTCCCTCATACTGCAGTCAACTTTTAGACTTAACTTTGCAATTACATGGTGCATGTAGAGCTGCTTAAATCCAGCTATTCCTTTACCCAAAATGTCCAACTATATGGCATTTAAAATATGCATTCAGTCTGTAATTTTGCACCTTTTTAAGGAACCACACGAAGCACCTGCACTATGGAAGCTAATGGGGATCTAAATGAAGATTAAAGAATATCGGCCTGTTCTCACAGACATGTGTCTATAGAGGGATATTCACTTTCCACCCTACTGCGCATCCGTGATGCAGAAAGAGGCTCCTCTCTGTCCACTTAGCTGGGGAAACTTCTTTGAATAAAACAAAACGAGAGGAGAGCAGTTGTTTGGATCAGGTATGAACCAGTCTGACCAACATCGGTGAGACAGTGTTTTTCTTTCCGTTTTTTTCACTCACCTGGATGTAACTTTTAAGGGTCGTAGGGTCGAAATTTCATTCACAAATGTTGATTGGGAAGTTTCTCTCCCTCTCTCTCTCTCTCTCTCTATCTCTCTCTATCTATCTCTCTCTCTCTTCTTTCTCGCTCTCTCTTTCTTTCTTTCACTCTCCTTTCTCTCTACATTTCTCTTGCTCTGTCTTTCTTTCTCTCTTACGTCTCTTTCTCTCTCATACCTCTCTCTCTTCCTTTCTCTCTCTCACATCTTTCTCTCTCTTTGTCCCTGTCTATCTTGCTTTCTTTCTTTTTCTTTCTCTCTCTCTACCTTTCTCTTTTTTTCACATCTCCCTCTGTATCTCTTCCTTTCTCTTTCTCTCTCTCTTACCCTCTCTCTTATAAAATATAGTTCCACAAATATTTCAAACCTGCTGCAATAAAACGTGCACAGCCTAAAGTCATAAAAGCTGAATATTACTGAATATTAAGAATATTAATACCAAAGTTCACATTCATATTCTCATCTATATCATACTTTTAAAACTTTTCCGGGTGTGCGCATAGGAACACTTCCAAAACTCACTTTACAAATCGCTCACATTTAATTGCCTTAATTTAGAGGAAACAAAAGCAGTGACTCCACCACACCTGGTCTCACTAATGACAGCGCAGACGGATGTTCTGCAGCCAAAAGAGCACATTTCACACAATAAAGTTTGGTTTGGTCTTAGATTTATTTTAAACCGGTGTTGCTGAAACGCTGGGGGACTGTTTCTTTGAAGGGACAGCTCCATCTGTTGTCGGCACACGAGTCGTTTGTCATGTCAGTCTGCTCGGGAGGAAACAAAGAAGCTTTATAATGACACAGGCAAACAGAAAACGCAATTATTTTATTCTAGTTTTGAAACGGTGTGTGCAAAAGCTGTCAGTTTGTCCCAGATGTGTGATGCAATAGTGACATTTCGGGATCTTTGGCATCAGTTTAAAGTGTGTATAACAAGTTAGGCAACATTTTTCAGTCAAAGAACCTGATGAGATTTAAGGTTTCATTAAATATTTTCGTTGTTTTTACCGAGTTTGGCTGTTTTGATGAGGTTTATAATTGTCTTTTGTCCAGTAAACATGACAGATGGTATAAATAAATAGCAACCATTTTAACATTATGAGTTAGTTGGTTAAAATCCACAGAAATGGCACATACAGTATGTTTCAATTTGATGAATGATAATAGCTTGTTAAATTATTGTTTAATTTTTGTTTAAATAGTTGTGTGTTGTTTGTCTTTGCATTACGAATGAGAAAGAGAATGAGTAAGCTTAGGAATAGGGTTTGGCTAAAGGTTAAGGTTAAGTAAAAAAAAAATGTAACAGCTTATTGACCCTGTTTTCTCCCGCCCACTTTTCTAGGAAGTGCACTTGCTGTTTAGCTGCGTTTAGCCTGTAGAATTCAGTTTATGGGTTTATTGGCAAACAAACTAACAAACAAGCTAAACAGAAAGTGCATTTCTTAGAAAAGTGGGTGGGACAGAATAGGGTCAACAGGCCAGTTTGGCGACAGAAATAAACCCATTACCATGACAATCTAGCATAGATGCGGTCGGCAATGCGTCATATTTCGAGGCGTAGTTTGCTGTGGGGGATAATTCAATAAGTCATAGGAAGCTAAACTTTTTTTTTACCTCTTTCAAAACATTTTGGCGAATTAAATGTATTTTTAGCACAACTAATTCAGGTCGAGCCACAACCAGGTTTAAATAGAAATTGTCAATGTGGCATTATGTCAGAAAAGTAAACAGAATGTTAAAGAAAGTTGTTAAAACAGCATTTAGCTCGCCGCTAACATTAGCATTGTTGGTATATTGACATATTTGATCGTTGGATCACTTTATTCACTTTCATGTCTTTTTATATTTGTCACAATATGTTTCTTTAAGTCAAAAACATTTGCTGTTGTAGTTGTTGAGCAGTGAGTGATAAAACTGTTCTGATCCACTCTCAATGTTAACTTTCCCCCGTGGAGGTTTGTTATTGGACATGGCTTCTGATGTGGACTGTATCTTTTAAAAAAAGGGAATTTTGTTTCAACGTGATCACTTTCTGTTTCTCTGGGGTTTTCACAGTGTGGGTCTAAAATGAACAGGCAGTGACCAATGAGTTGTGAGTTGTTTTCTCTGTGTTAAAAATTTTACAAATAAAGAACAAACTTCACCAAAAGGCGCTTCTATGTTTATAAAATTGTGTGTTTGTCTGTCAGTGCTAATGCTAAAACCCAGCAATTTCAGAATCAACTTTCCGCCCCCTGCACGATGTGTTGTTTGTATTCTATTTTTAAAACAATAAGAGCAAAAGCTGCCGTAGGTGCAGTTTGGTGCATCCACTCCCAATATATTTACATATTTATAGTGTGGATAAAACTATGGGAGGAAGTCATGAATAAAACAAAACACTCGGAAGATTCATGTGAGACCCACCTAAAGAATATTTTTTATGCTTTTTGCCATGTTTTAACAGTGTGCCCTCTTTCATTCAAACTTGTTTAATGACTCATTCAATATTACCAAACTCTTCAATAATAGCCTATTTTTAACAGATAAGGGTTAAAATAATATATATTTTAAAGGCTGTTTCATGCAATGTTATCTATAGTTTCTGTTCACATGATACAGGCCAATAGATGCAGTCAACATCAAAGGCCACGCCCACTAAAAGACCTCTGTGGGGGAAACATAACATGAACAGTGCATCAGAACAACTTTATCCCTCACTGCTCAACAACTACAACAGCAAATGAGAGATGAGAGGAGATTTATGTCAAATATATTAACAACACCATGGAAAACAATAAAGTGATGAAACAATGCATGTATCCAACAATGCTATGGTAGCTGTGAGCTAAGTGAGATTCTAACAAGATGCTAGCGCCGCCTGCTGTATATCAACATCTACAGAACATTGTTTCTGTCGCAATGCCACTTCAACATCCATCTATACTTAGTTGAGACTCGTGCTAAAACTGCACTAAATTCACCAGAAGACGACTTTCTCCAGTCTCTCCTCCAGGGCAGGCCACACCGCAGACTGTAATGTTTCTATTTAAAGCAAAGTATAATGTTGAAGATAAATGAAACACAGAAAATTTGGTCTTTTGCTCCGTCCACTTTACTTGGCAGTGGACTTCCTGTTTAGCCGCATTTAGTTTGTAAAATTCAGTCACTTTAATGTTAATGTATCTGTTTGAGATTTCATCGTGACACAGACAAGCAAACATGTTTACTACCTTAACAGAGCTAAACAAAAAGTGAGCTTCCAACAAAAGAGGGCAGAATAAGGTGAATAACCAGTGTCAAATCTTCCCCCAAACACTTACCTGGCATTCAGAACCCACGCTTCAGTAAACTGCAAAGAGTGGGTCTGGTCACCACGCCCTCGCCTGCTTTTCAGATGAACTCCACAACGTACTGGCCAATCAGATTGGTTTATTTGTGTGACACAAATGTAACAAAGAAGCTGATTAGTTGTGTGTCATTTTGATCAAAATCTAACTTCACTTACCTGACATTAAAATTGTATTTTGCTTCGCTCATTTATTCTGCAGAAAAATGTAATGTATTTCAGTTCCAAGTGATATTTTTTCCGCTGTTTGTTTTTTTTCTTTGTCGTATTCAGCCCTGTTGGTTTTTATTGACTTGAGTAACTAGTAGTGTCACTTTTAGTTTTATGAAAATACTTTTTACTATTTTTTTTGTTTTTGTTTCTAATTAACTGCTACTAGTTACTAACAAATTACTCTTAGTTACACTAAAGTAAAAAAAATCTACAAAAATGATCTATTGTTTGAGATAAAATGTCTCAGAGACACAAATCATTTTAATGTTGATTTTAGGGAATTTCAGCCTCTTTTGTTGTTTGCCTTTGTTTAAATGTCATTAATAAAGGCCTAAATCCCATTTTTGATCGATGTTTGAAATAAAACACTAAAAGTAATCCTAAAGTATTATAACTAAGTTACTGGCAGTAACTAGTGTAACTAATTACATTTTTAAAAAGCAATAAAAAGTCATGAGTAACTAAGTACTTTTACAATACTTTTTCCCCAACACTGACAGAAATTCAAAAGGACATGGTGACCACACAATATATATATTTTTTGTGTATCGTCTGGATTTTCCAGACAAATCAAACACCACGATAATCTTTTCAGTCCATAAATTATCATCATCAGACTTGTTTTGAGCATTTCTGCCATCATATTAGATTCATTGTAACTTAGTGCCTTGCAAAGTTTGATTATCTGTTCTCAGTACAAATGAATACTCCATTTCTAAAACATAAGATGACATGTTTAAAAATGTATAACACACATACATTCATACACAGCAAATTTGAAAGTGTTAAAATTTGGGGGTTGAGCCTTTTTCAGCAAGTGTAGAGTTGATTTTACCCCTGGAGAGTTATCTTCTTTTTTGTTTCACTCCCAGGTGTCATATAGTAGGGGTTAATATTGAGAGTCAAGAAGGATTTTATTCATCTTACTCTGAATGAGTTGTTTTAAGCAAATATAACCCTGAAAAGTCTAACCCTTGACTCTGAGCAACCTGGTGACACTCACAGGGTTATTTCAGTTGCCACTCCCCTTTAAAGAGAGAGCACAGCGCACCTGAACGTGGACCTGTTGGTAACTGCGGTGGGGTCTGGACTGTGGAAGTGGTCATTGGTCTCCTATATTGGTAAGATTTTGAAAAACTACATATCAATTTGTTTCTTATAGTGTTTGTGAGACATATACAACAAAATACAACAGAATGGCTCTCCTCTCCTGATGTTTTACAATCGCGACACTAAGCTAACGTTAGCTACATGTAGGCTTATTTACCCTTGGAAGTTAACTACCTGACAACTTTTATTAGCTCAAGTTGATTATTACTTGGATTTAGGGCTGGGCAAAAATCGAGCTTGGAGCATTTTTAGAAATAAAAACCCTGTAATGTTGTCATGCCTTTTGTGACTCGTCGTCTGTGCAGGCCTTATGCTAACAACAGCCGCTAGCAATGCTAACAGTAGCTGGAGCTTCTGTGCTTGTTCATACTTGGTGACTTTGTCAAATTGAAAAATTAATTCAGCGATTTAATAGTGCAGATTCAGAGCTTTAAAAAGAGGTATAGCATGTCCCTAAAGGATGACGTTTGGTGGTAGTTTTAAGTTAAAAAAAACTGCAATGCTAAACATGGTGCTACAGTTTAGCACGGCGCGCACAGACGGAAATTTAAGGATTTAGTAAACCATCACAAACGCAGATTTAAAGAAGCCTTGATACAGTTGTTTAGCAGAAAAAGTAACTTGAATGGCTATAGCCAAAAAAGAATTAACCTGCTCTCTTAATAGTCTTGTCTTGCTAGTCACTAGAAGATTATTTGCATTCTGCAAGTTTAGTTTTTCAAAAAAAGAAATGTGTTTTTTAAATATTTTTGATAGCTATTATGTCTTTTAGAAAATGTGCAGTTTAATATATTACCAAATGTTTAAAGTTATATGTCTCAATACACTAGTTAATGTTTTTGATTGTGTGTGGGAATTTTGGTTTGGAGTGGAAAAATGGGACTCTGAATATTAAACTATTGTGGTAACAAATTTATTCCTACAGGAAATGTTGGTTAAAGTTGAATATGGAGGGGTTAAAAAGTTCATCAAAGTTCCAGACATCGAAGGAACTTTTGATCTACCTGCCTTTTTTCAAGAAGGTTTGTATAATTCATCTGCTGATTATGTGCATTTCGTTTTATGCAGTGTAACATGACACACAATTCAGAAAATATTAACAGTATTTTTTTTTTCTTCACAGTAACAGATAAATTTAGTTTGCATGAACAGCTTGAAAGAAGAGGTGAACTCTGTCTGACTGACGAAACTGGCACAGAGGTGGATGCAGACATCTTTGATGAGCTGTTGAAGTCTGGAGTTAAAGAATTTAGGGTTAACTGCCAGTATTCTGTGACTGGTAAGTGCATGTGTTACTATTGGCTCATTTGTTGCAAAAACAAACCCAAATAATATCTATAATATTCAATTCTTGTTTTTTAGACCTTCACATTGATATTGTAAATGACTCCTGTGATTCCTCTGTTGTGCAACTATCACAACCTGCAACACCATCATCATCACAGCATTCTCCGACATCTCCGGCCCCTTCACTGCTAGAAAGTCTGTCATCGCCCTCATCTAATGGGTCAGATTCTGTGATCATGGTGTCAACCACAAAGAAGAAGAAGGCTGCTCATGCAGAGATGGACCGCGTCGATGCTCTACAGGTAAACACAAAAGGTTTACACTCACTCACTTGAAGCGGTTTGTGATGAACATTAAATGTGTCACCAACATCATAACCAGTAAGTCAAAAGTTTTTTTTGTTTTTTTTTTAGAAAGTTGAAAGTGTTCTCAAATCCCACCCAAAAGGAAAAGACATATTTACTGAGTATGAGAAAACAAAAAAACTGTCTGATGGAACACGTCGTTTGATGGTGAACATCCTAGTTGCAGAAATGACAGAATCCTATGGGTATGATTATTTTAATGAGATAGTAAAAGTAAAAACTGATGTAATGCACGCTACATTCTTTTGTTTTAACATTGTTTTGTTTATTAGACGGCTCCCACCAAGATGTGTGCGAACATCATATGCTCGGGGTATTGTGGCTTTGTTCCCGTATCTTGAAGATCCATTCTCCAAAATGGATTTGTATGTTTTTCTCCTTTTTGTTTAGTGATGGGGTAAAGCATAATTTGTCAATTACACTTTATTTTGTTGTGTCAACAGGAGCACTTTTATGATCCTGCTGGAAATACTGGCTATTTGGCATGGAGACTTAAGACTGTTCAACGTAATTCTTCAGAGACTAGACAAAAATCTCCTACAACCCAACTCCTAAGTAGCCCAATTGCACAGCGGCAGTCATTGCTGTCTGTAGAGCAGCTTGATGGTGAAGAGTGTCAGGAAGCGATTTCAGTGATCACTCATTCAACTGACGACTCTCTAATAAAAGCAAAAATGAAGGAGACCTTTCAATATCGTCAGAAACTGGTTCATGACCAAAATGAATCTTCATCCATTTTTGAGATATTTCCTCGCTTCCTCGATACACCTGGATTAGTAAGTCCATAAGCATCTTAAACATGATGTTGGGTATAAATACAAATATTTTTTTATTAATCACTATTTTTGTTCATTCTAAAGATTGAGCAAGATTTCTCCCTGATGTTCGGTGAGAGTGTTTCTGGAAAGTTTATTTCCAAGTGGCCTACATACTTTAAGCCTAAAGTGATTGACGAATGCAAGAAGAATCCGAATGTCAGTGAGCTGTTGTCTTCCCTGGATTCTGGGACGGAAAATGAGCATGGTATGCTGTGGGATATAATGTTCTATTCTGATTTTTATTTTTTTACTTTATTTATTTTTTATTTATTTTAGGCTGGGACAGTGATGTCACCTCTTTACTTCTACTTCTTCAACTTCTTCCACCAACTTCCAGAGGACCAAAAAAGATGGCCAAGATTAGTTCTGCTCAGGCAACAGATCGTCTTTTCAAATTTTTGAAAGTAAGTCATTTTGGTGTGGTCTAATTTAGCTACTTTTGTATGCCAAATATAATTTGAACCTATTAGTAATAATTCACCACTCCTGTTGCATTTGTAAATGCACAGAAGCCCCTTTTACAGGTTGTTTTCTTTTGACACCCCCTTCATCAGGTGGAGGGAATTAAAACGAATAGTTTGAATGTTTGTTTGTTTTTTGTTTTTTTTGGTCATAGAAATTTCTAATGGGTTTAGTCATATGCAGAAATAATCAAATCAGAATCGGAAAGAATTTTATTGCCATTGTCAGTGAACAAACAGAATTCACAGACTAGGAACTTGCTGCGGTGCTAATGTGTAACATATAACACAGAAAACACAAATAATAAATAAATAAATAAATAAATAAAGTAGATGTTTTATTTATACATATATTTCATGTTAAAGTACAATATTATTATTATTGCAATAAACTGCCTCTTACCCTCCATCTTGTCTTACAATATCACATTCTAGAACATGAAGGAGGCCTACTGTATGGCATCATAATATTCTTGAATGCTAATAGTTGTTTTTGTTCCAAATGTAGGAAGGGAGAAGCCTTTCCACATTCCTGGAACAGGTGAACGTACGACAGCCCTTTCTGCTTTGCATTGGAGAGCATAAGAAGAAGATTGAAAAATTCTTCATTGTTATGGACAAAGTTGTTCTACCATGTGCAGCGCAAACAGGTTTGGCTGCCTTTGACACCCTTTTCAAAGCCCACTACGTCTTCAGCGTTTCCTATGATGAAGCGCTGGAAAGTTTTTACACATTTATTCAAACCACTGTTTATAACATAGATGTTGGACAAACAAAAGAAACCCCACGGGTGAAAGAATTACGAACAAGACTGTTACAAGAATAACAAATGTACAGATGAAACAACTATTATTTGTATTAAGAGTGAAACATCAATAGTTGTGTTCATTTTCCAACTTTAATTGTAACAAGTTTGATTTCCTTAATGTTACTGAAACATCAACCATCCAAAATAATTTTGCATATAATTTGTGTTTAATATTTATTAGACTCAATTGAGAGAGACCTCAATTTATTTTTGCTTTCTACATTCATACAACTTTGCTTTTAAAGAGATTATTAGGAGATGTGATTGTTTTTCGGATACATTTTGCATGGAAACTGAGTATGCTTTAGAGCGATCACTAGTGTTGGTAACATGTTGCATATCTTCTTGAGTGGCTTTTATAAGGTACACAACTGAATCCAGTGTCATTTCTAAAGATAGCTGTAGAGTACTTGGAACGTTTAAGCTACATTTCTTTTTTTAATTGGGCTTTTTGACAAAAAAAAAAAGAAACAAATTAGCTCTAAATGATTAGGTGTTAATTGGGAAAGTACCTTGAATGTTCTGTAAAAAGTGTATTATAAACTGACCCTACAATACTAAACTTAATTTATTCACTGTAGTCTAGCGTGACTTGTCAGGTTTTAGTTTTGTTGTACTGTTCAAATGCACTTTTCAGGCTTGCGCAGATGTAAGAAAAGTAAGAAGTTTGCCATGATAATGTTAGTCTTGCATACTTTTTGAAGTGTACATTTAATGTATGATGTCATTTTCAGTATGTAAAGCATGCTAAACCATGTTAAATAAAAAGTAAGTATGTATTTAATGATTAGTGGTCCTTTTTTTATATAATTTAAGTATGGTTTAAAAAAAAAAATTAACTCAGAAAAGAGTAAAAAAAAAAAAACAACCCTTTATAAAGGTTGGAATGTAACTCTGAAAAAGGTTTAAAAAATGACTCCAATAATAGTTGTTTTTTTAACTTAACCCTTTATAATAGTTAAAATGACACCCTAAAAAAGTAAAAAATTGACTCCAGTAAATAGTAAATTGTAACACCTTTTTGAGAGTTATTAAGTAACCCCCCAAAAAGGGTAACTTTAACACTTTTCAGACTGGACTCATATAGACACCAAAAAGTGTTGAAAATAAATCTCGGAGAGTTGATTTGACTATGCTGAATTTGCTGTGTAGGTTATTCTATAATTGCATTTGTACAGGCGTTTATTTCATTTTCTTTCAAATCAAGTTGGAAACAGAACATTCTCTGAGTGAATGGCTCTAAATCCTACCACATGATGTTTGACAAAGCAGGTCATAACAACACTCATAATAATAAGTTTGACATTTTCTTTCCTGCAATTAAAACTAAAGCTACGGCTTACATCTTAATTTGATAGAAGTGTTTTGATTAAGAGCAATTACATATCAAATTAAAAAGAAATGCCAATATGAAACCTGGTGCAATTAAGTCTTAAATAAATGCTATTATTATTACAGCAGAAACTAAAACATGGACAACTTTTGTAGTCTAAAAGGTATGACATAATCCAGTGAACTTTCACAAATACATGCTAATTGAACAGACATTAAGCTCCTCTTTGGGCAAAACTTATCTGCACGTGTCACTCATTGGATCACAATTACCTCGGGACGTCTGTAAACTTTAAATTACCCCACGACAAGTTTTTTACGGGCATTGGCGCAGAGATAATCAAGGCCTGTAACTTTCTTGTTTTTACAGATTTCTTCTGGAAATGGCGACAGATATTTCTTGATTTATGACAACAACCTTTTGCTTCATTCCTGACTTGAGCACTTCTTGTGTTTTGGGTTTGTTTTATCATGAATGATCTGAGCTGCGGCAGCGTAAATGTGGCTCCTTGTCACGTTGTTGCGTCCGTCGATCAGAATCACATCCACACCATCAGATCAAATAGTCGTCACGTCTCTCTTTTGTTCCTTTACAATGAAAAAAGTCTTTCCATCCAAATTTTGCAGCGCTCAGCCCAAACCTTCCCTACACACTAATCTTCTCAACCTTCTGTTACCACGACAACAGTGTTGTACTTCCAGGTCTCATATTTAATCGTAGTTTGTCACATGTTTTTGCTTTTAATTGTAGAGAAAAACAATTTTAGTATTAATAACTTTGTTAAAATTTGAAAATGAAATAGGCAGCATTGTAATAATTAATTTAACACAGACATACAGTTGGCAACGCATCATATTTGGGGGCGTGGCCTGTGAGGGAATTTCATGGTTAAATATCCTCAAGAATTCATTGAACATTGCAACTTCCGCACTCTTTTAAGACACTTCCTGCAGATTTAAGTGTACTCTGAGCACATTTTGAGTGCATTTCAGGTTGAGTTACAACTAAGTCTTAACGGATGTTGTTAAAGTGGTGCTGTCTCAGAAAAATACTTTTTTTTTTTTCTGTAGATCATAGACTTAGGGAATGTGCAATAAAAACTGCACACCATAGGCTTAGGGAAGGTGTAATTAAAGTAGAATGTAATTTAAATGCCTAAGAAGACCGCAGTCACTTTTGTCTTTCATTCTTTGATCTTTTTTATGTTCACTTGTGGTGGTGTTTGTGTAAATTATTTGTTAAAGTATGTGTTCCCCTGTCCCCAGACAAATTTCTCCTACAGGAGACAATAAAGGCTTATCTTATCTTATCTTATCTTAGATGCTAAAATCACCTGGCGCAATAAGCCTCACTTCAGCATCTAGCTAGCATTTAGCCTGCAATTGCTGTTAGGATTGTTGAATATAGTTACAAACTTGGATTGTTGGTCCACTTTATTCTTCTCCATGTCTTTGTATTTATATTTGGCATAATATATTTCCTTAAGTTCACATTTGCTGTTGTAGTTGTTGAGCAGTGAGCGATAATGTTGTTGTTCTGATTCACCGTTAATGTTAAGTTTCCCCCTCGAAGGTCCATCAGTGGGCATTCCCTCAGATGCTGACTGTATCTATCATTAGAATTACAAGAGGACGTCTGAGTTTGGCGAACTACAGCAGCTAAAATTCGGAGGAAACTTATAGACACTTTTAGACGATTCGCACTAGGACTAGAAACTCAGATGACGTCCGTAATTATTACAATTTACATGAGGTCCCGAGGAAAATAAAACTATAATTTTCACTTTTAGATTAAAATATCAGCCGGCGACAAAAGTGAGAGGTTTTGAGGAGAGAAGTGAATCATTGGCATGCAGCGGCCAGAGCTCCTGTGTATCCACTAACCTCTCATTTGAATAAAAATACGAGAGCACTGAGGGGCCATATTGGATTTCCTGTCTCAATTACGTGACAGTTTGGCTCATTTGACTATTACAGCTCCGCAGGGGACGAGGAACCAATATGAAAGCTGCTGGACAAACATTAAGAATATTAACTTCTTTTCTCTTTGCGTTTTGAGTCAAAGGTGGACAGGAGGCAGGATTTGTGAATCGTAGAGTATTCTCTATAATAACGTGGGACAAATGTCAAAATATTACAACTTGAACCTCACATTACATTACATGCCTTTTTGTGTGTTTGTGTTACGCCATATACAGTATATTGCACAAAATGTGAGCATAACATAGACAAGTTTTGGTTGAAGCCTCATGGGGACATTTTCTTAAGGTTTAATAGGTAAGTATAGGCTTTAAGGTCAGTTTAGGGCTGGAATCATTTATAAATACATCTTTACAACTGCCATAGAAATGAACTGGGACTGCAACACGTGTCGTATTTACACAAAAAAGTGTGACATCTTGCTAATCATACACAATTGATATTTTGCGCTACATACTTTCTTGTGAGATTGGGTTGGAGAAACTGTTGCATCTTCACTATTGTGACCTAACGTGTTATATCAATTGCACTGACAGTAGTAGTTAATCCTGATTATTGTTTTTATAGCATTTGATTTAGTCTCGACTCCTTCTCGGCTAAAATAGCCGTATGGTAATGTTTCCGGATAAAGCAAGAACTTTATCTCATGTGTACTGTGTACAGACATATACTTCCTTTGCTATTCCTATATGTCGCAGTAGCAGTAGAATTTATTATATTCTGGTAATTGCCATTTTACTGATGTCGCTGTGAAATACAATGGACTGCAATATGATTAACCTCAATATCAAGGTAATAATCATCTGCTAATCCGGACATTGGATAAAATCTGAATTTTTAAAATAAAATAAAGCTGACTGAATAAACTTCGTCTTGTTAGATGTTTATGAGGGGGGAGGGGTTCATCTGTCTGTTAATAGCGCTTTACAAATAAAGCTTGCTTTCTTACTTACTATATGAAGCTTCTGCAGTATATTGATAAGAATTTACTGACTGTGTGTACAACAGATTCTCTGAGCTGACCAGAGCACTATGACGCTAACTGCTTATTCCCTTTGAGTTTGGAGCTGAAATGGTGGAATGTTCCATCTGAAAGTGAGAATAAAGAAGAGTATAGTTGTGCAAAATGTCTTTCTAAAGTCAAAAAGACTGTGTGAGTTTTTGATTAAGCTGAGCAGTTACAGAAAGAGAAGATTTCGCTCTTCAATGGAACAGAGAGTCTCTTGGTGGCCTCAGGCTTTGATTAAACTGACTCATTTCTGTGTGTGGACGATCCAATGTGGCTTTTAGCTTGGGTCCTAATGACTTGTCGGCAAATTGACTTGGTTCATCGGTAGGTGGGTGTTCAGCTCTTTCTAAACTTCAGTCAAAATCAAAGCCATGCCAAGTCTTTTGCTCATCGACATCAAGAGAAGAGGCCAAAATGACACAAGTTTTAAGCCGTACTTGCTTATAGAGGATTCTGAGTGGTAAAATGTAATAGATAAATACACCATTAAATATGCCATTAAAAGACAATTTAGGATCAAACTTTCTCTTAAGTTTTGATGGCATTTTGACTTAAAATCTTCTCTTTTAAAGTGAAACTGGAGAGGACCACCCAAGCTCAGCCAATCAGAACACTGCATTCTGCTCCTGATAAGAACTAAAATTCTTTATTATTCGATTCAAAGAGTACTCTGTGGACAAAGTGCTGCATTGATCATATAGTTTTTGGTGGAAAACACGAAGTTTACTTATTTACAACTAAAAAAGTTAGCTACGCCAACTTTGTACGCACTTACACTCACGTACGTACATTCTTTGAAACTTCTGCCGGTGCAAATTTGCACTGCATTTTAGCTCTTGCTTTTCTAGCACGGTTTTCTCTATTTTGACAAAGAAATGACAATATATTCTTCCTTCACTGCTAGATTGTGTCAGAGTGGTTAAAAATCAGGACAATTGGGACATGTCTTATATAAAGTGGGATAAATAAGTGGATTTGGTCAGGTAAATAGGGATGTCTGGTCACCTTAATTAAACATAACATACAATAGAGAAAAAATGGTAAATAATGAAATACATATTCACAAATAACAAAACACACACTGCAGGAGTTGTGTGGTATTATTGTATTATTATGTTGTTTATTTATTATTATTTTGTACATTTTTAATTCATTGACTGTATTAGTCTGTATTTCTTTTTCATGTTTGTTATCGTCCTGAATGGTTTTGTCTTGGTCTCAGAGGGTAAATGTTTGTAACTTTACTTTGCTGACTTTGAGAGCTAAGTTGTGTGCAGCATTTTGAAAGGCTTATTTATAAAATGTAATTCAGTGTTGACAAAATAACATAGGTTCACTATGCAACTGAAAGTAACACTTGTAGAAAAATGAATCTGGTAAAAGTACATGTCGTGTAATAATGTTTAGATACAAATCCTCTATAAATGTTAGCAAATCATTAACATAATATTAACTTAACGTACAAACTAACAACGTTTAACTAATCATAATAATGTGCAGGATTAGCACATTTGTAAATGTTAGTAAATCATCATTTTCCTCTAAAAGCTGATAGACTTGTGGTACTGTCATATATTAGCGCCTTGCTTCAGTTAACTAAGAAAAACCTCACATAATTCAAGCATCTTGAACAATTAGTTGATTACCACATGATTAAAGTTAGATTTAAACCACCATAAAGCCCACTTCACATTCCAATCAATCAGTAATACTCTTATTTTCAGTAATGCATAAAGTAAATCACTGTAGATTGATGTTTTATTTAAAGTGTAACATGGGGGCGTAGCGCATAAGGTGAAGTGGGATTTAAACAGACTTTAATCAGGTGATAATCAACTAATTGCTCAAAATGAATTATGTGAAGTTTTTTCTCAGTTAACTGGAACAAAGCTCTGATATATGACAGCACCACAGGTCTGCACCGGCTTTAAGAGAAAAAAAAGATGTGTCATAGTTATTTTTATGAATGTACAGAGAAGAAAGAGCAGGTATTTATTTAAAAGTCTAAGAAGTAAACATCAAAAGTAACTAAATGTATATTGTTTATAGTCATAGTGAGTTTACGCACAGGACGTACAAGCATATTTTTAAAGTTGGATTGAATTGTTCTCAGCCATCTGAATTAGTTTTTTAGAACAGATACAAAAAGTGCAAATACAGTATTTTACCATTATGCTGTAAATAAAAAGAAGTTGTACAGTGAATAGAAGCCCTGGTTTGTATAAAATGCAAAGCCTGTCATGAGCCAAAACAAGGCACTAAGATGTGATAAAACATAAGTAATTAACACCTTTAGATAATCGGAGCTTTAACAAAATCACCTTGGTATAATACTTAAAGGTGCTGCTATAAAAAGAGAACAAAGCAGAATGTTTGGCATAAAAGCACTGAAAACAACAACAAAACTGCATTACTTTGGACAAACTGTGTTCTCTTTGAGTTTTTCTCTGACAATAAGACAAAAGGCTGAAGGAAAACCAAGCCTGTGAGCACTTTTAGCTCTCTAATTTGTGTACCTTTTGTTTTAAACTGTCATATTTATTCTTTAGCTGCTAGATGTTCATTAATACACGCTGTCCTTATCAAATAAATAAATAAAAAATCTCTTGTTTTGAACTGTTTTTACAGCTGTGCATATAGAGCAAACACATTTAGCAGTATGAAGAAAATAAAAGTCAGGTATGATGCTTTTGACCTTTGCAAATACTTACAATTTCTCCACTGCTTGTTCTCGTCATCATCCATCACCACCTTTCTCTCTTTCTCTCTTTCTTTTCTTCTCTCTTTTATTCGCTTTCTTCTTCTCTCTCCCTCTATTCTTCATCCTCTTTCTCTTTCTTTTTGTCCTTCTCACTCTCTCTCTGTTTCTGTCTCTCTATCTCTTCCTATCTCTCTCACTCTTCATCTCTCCTTATCTTTTCCTTCCCCTTCTTTCTTCCCTTTTTTATCTCTCTTTCTCTCTCGTCCTCTCTCCTCCCCTTACTCTTTCTTTCTCTCTTTTCTCTCTCTCACTCCCTCTCTCTGCCTCCTCTTTTTCTCTCTCTCTCGCTGTCTTTCTCTTTCTCCGTGTTTCTCTTTCTCTCTGTTTCTCGCTTTTTCTCTCCCTCTCTTCTCTTCCTCTCTTTTTCTTCATCTGTGTCATTTTCTCTCTTTATCTTGATCTCTCTCTTCTTTTTTTTCTCCCTTTCTCTCTCTGTCCCTCTCACCCTCTCTCCGTGTTTCTCTCTCCCCATCTTTTTCTATGTATTACTCCCTCCTTTTTCTTCTTCCATCTTCCTTTATCTCTCTTCCTACATTTTGTGTCTTTCTTCCTCTCTTCCCCCTCTTCCCTCCTCTGTGTTCCCCCCTTTCTCTCTCAATCCCCCCTCTCTTCCTCTCTCTCTCTCTTCCTCTCTCTCTCTCTCTCTCTCCCTCTCTCTCTTTTCATTCCCATCACATCTGTTCTGCTGACGTTTTGCCTGAAGCCAAACTGTCGGCGGTGGAGGGCAGCAGCTGCATGTGCCGGACGCCCT
Organism: Mugilogobius chulae; assembly: GCA_038363315.1. Classification (NCBI taxonomy): domain Eukaryota; kingdom Metazoa; phylum Chordata; class Actinopteri; order Gobiiformes; family Gobiidae; genus Mugilogobius; species Mugilogobius chulae. The sequence continues at coordinate 26,182,592 of CM076396.1, forward strand.
GCAACATGACGCGCTACAACAAGGAGCTGTCCATGGTCAAGATCCCCAGCAAAACCTCCGCCCGCTACCTGCAGAAGAAGTTCAACAAGTCTGAGAAGTACATCACGTGAGTGTCAGTGTGACAAATATACTGTTCAAAGTCAACAAGTCATGGTAACCTATAGCAACCAATGTCCGCACTTCACATAGACATTCCTGATCAAGTGAATCATTTAGGACTTTTATGACCACTAAACATTGTCTTTTACATGTTACGAGTGAAAACAGCAGAAAAAAGACATTAACATCACCAAATAAAAGTTGTACATATAGCTTCACTTCTCTGTGGAGGAGTGTCTAGGTCGCATCAGCAAGTGAATAGAATTTTCTGCCTATGAATGCATCAGTTTGGGAAACATAATATAACATTATGTTGTTTAATAAACCTTCACAAGACACAAATCAGTCCATTTTGCTGAAATCGCTTGTTTTATCTGAAATTGATATAGGTCGCTACATCAGGTGGCGTATTTGCCATAGTGACACAGTTATTAACTCCAAATTTGATGGAAATCAGACGAGGGATTTTGGGATAGTCCTGAAGTCCTCTTGTAGACGCAGCAACGACTGTAACAGCAGGAAAAGTGCAGTTTCTGAACCCGTTTTCAGAAGGAAAAGTTGTAAAAGTAAGCGAACTATGGTTGGGGGCTGTCGCTTTAAAGTCTGGCAACACCGACACACTCACCTCTTTGCAGCCCACAGTGCCTCTGCCCAGGTTCATGAGCACATCAAGTCTCAATATGTGTGTGGAGCATCTGTTCACATAGTTAGCGGAAACTTTTACAACTTTTCTTTATGAAAACCTGGTTCAGAAACTGCTCTTTTCCTGCTGTTACAGTTGTCGCTGCATCTACAACAGAGGACAAAAGAGGATGCCTTCAGGACAATAGCCCAACACCTCTGCGTCTGATGTTCATCGCATTTGCAGCTTCCACCCCACAACTGATGCAAACAAACAAAAGATTTAAACTGTACACTTCCTCTTCTGTATACAACGAGATATATACGTAGCTTTAGCTTCGTTACCATACATACTGGTAACCTCTTCAAAGGAGATGGGCTTTGTGTTAACAACTAACAAACGATATATAAAAATTTACTAACTACGCCTCTGGATGTAGTGACCTATGAGACCGGAAAACATTAGTGCGTAACCCCTGTTGTAGCTCCATGATGCATTTGAAATTTTTTCTTTATATGGATAACAAAACTTGTATTAAGTAATTCAAAGTGCATTTTCATTTGCAGTTGTATTTTTCAGTTTCTTGTTGGGAACATGTTAAAAATCCATAAGTTAGCACAGCTGCAGACATGGTTAGTTCCTTATCATATATGGATCGTAGTTGCCAGTCTCAGTCACATGTAAACAGGAATATGAAAAACCCAGTTTCTCTGAGCTTATGTCAACACCTTTTTCTGAATATTGTCATGACCAGGTTATTTGATCACATGTAAACACATTCAATGTTCAGTTTCTCATCAGGGGACCCAGATCATTTCACAACCCCCATAGAGATCCTGAACCACTGGTCTTTAGGAAAACCTTGGAGCACTCGGCTTGTTTTATTGATGTAGTTTTGTTTGAACATCTATTCTTAATAAATGTCACAATATATAGATTAAATATAAGATTAAAAAGCATATATTTTGCAAAAAAGTGCTTGCATGAATGAGAATTAGTTACATCAGTGATCGTGGGCTGACCCTTTCCCTTTTGCCTGGATTAAAATAATTACCCCACTCATGGTTTTAATTTTTGATTATCATTTTATTTGATTATCATTCACAATGCCTCTTGTCTTTAAACTTTCACCAAGAGATTAATAATTGGGAGAAAAATAAATCATGCTAATTAATTTCTGCATTTTGCCTACCTCAAGGGGAAAAAAGTGTTATATTGTCTTTCTTTAGGCTATAATTAACTTTTTAATTAAGTTTTCAGATGAACTATGCTGTTGTCTTAATATACGCTGAAGTCTTTGTTAAAATGAATTAGCGGCAGCATCTATCCATCCCTGTGCCGTGTTAAAAGCGTTAGTTTGTGTTGCAGTCTGCCTCATTGTCTGTGCGTCTCCTGATCTTCCCACACACTGCTCAGACAGACTGTTGCTCATTTCAGCGTCTGCCAAGCCAACGGTGAACAGTGCGATTCATTATGTGTCATTTCTCGTTCGCAGAGACAACATCCTGGTGCTGGATGTCTTCTTCGAGGCTCTAAACTACGAGACCATCGAGCAGAAGAAAGCCTACGAGGTGGCAGGTCTGCTCGGTATGTTTACGCACTGGCAGATCATTTATACTCGGAAGGATTTTAGAACGGCTTAACAAAGGAAAGTTGATGGTTTGATCCCCAACTCTGGAAAATCATCTGCCATAGTGGATGAAAATGAGATATACAGATCATTAGTATAACACAAAAGGTTTGCTGCTAAATATTAGCACATAAAACATTTCTGCACACTGCAGGAGTTTTGGCCTAATTTTAAGCCTGATGTGCTCCTCTACGAGTTTGGTGAGGCATGGCCAGAGTAAGACAACATCTGGTGCATCTGCCTTGTGACGACAGCCTTGAAAATGTCAAATAAAGAAGAAACATTGCCTCATTATTGCTTTGTGCACATAGTCAAAGTGCAGGATTCTTTTCTATGAGGATTGCACATGTAATCTCCAACTCACCTGCTCCTTAAATGGTGTGCAAAGCAACTTTACTAGACTATAAAAGATGGGCAACACTGTTAAACTTTTTCATTTCACGTCCACAATGCGTCAGTGTAGCAACTTCTTACTTCTAATGTGACATTTATAAACCTGGTTTAGTCCACTGGCGTTTCATCATTACACATGAAACAAAACACTCTGCGCTCGATCACTTAATGCACACATTGTTCTCCGCTCGCTGCTGTACTCCCAAAGTCTGTATCGTCTCTGTTCTACCTGCGACTATGAGACAAATAATTGTTGTAAATGTCGTTATGTCTGTGACCTGTTCTGTTTTTGACAAGTCTAAAACTTGCAAAAGATCTTAAACTCTTCTAATGTGCAGACGGCTATAATTCCATAGGTTCAACTCAGTTTAGTTTTGTAGATCCCAAAATCACAACAACAGTCGCCTCTGAGGACTGCACAAGATTGCTCATTTAGCAAACAGAGATGTTGCAAAATCAATCAATGAAACAGTCAAAAATGCTGAAGCAGATTGTTCAACAGAAAACAAGCAACTGGATACCTGCCCCAGAGAATCCCCTGTCTTTAAATGCTCCTTTTTGACTAGAACAAACTCCAAAAACCCATTCGGAAAAAGAGAAACCTCGAGGAGAACCACTCCCATGAACGAACAGACAGATAGAGTTTAAGTCTGTGGAGCCAGTGTCTATTGGCAGAGGGAAAAGACTCATCTAGCAGGACAAGGACAGGCTAATTCTGGAGAGGTCGGTGGGGAAGTCTTAGTATTAGAGAGCATCAACAGTTCGTTTGTCATTGAAGCAGCAAAATCTGAATAACAGACCACAAAAAGGACTATAGATAATTAAATAAATGTTTATATGGAAATGTGGCTTCATAAAGTCAATAGTAGGCTATTTAATCCAGATAGAAGGCAACTAAAATGGAAACAAAGAATGACCAGATTAAAAATAGAAAGTACAGTCTTATTAAGCTTTCATTCAGGTTATTGTTCATGTTGGACCTAAAATATTGCCTTGGTCTTCCTTGGGACATGCTTACCTCACTAGGGAAGTGTTGATAAGTTTTATAATGTAGACATAAAACTCTCATGAAAAGTTACGTAGGAGGTAATTATTCACAGCCAACACTGCCTCGTTTCAGCTCTCAGCCTTAGGTTTAATCCACAGCTAGTCTTCTTGTGCAAAGCCTTGAAAATGGGACCAAAAACAACATTTGGGAAGGCCTGTGTGTCCCGCTGAGGCTGTTTTGTGCTCTCTCCAGTCTTCTGTAGAGACCGAGTGGCCAGTGGGGAGACTCGGCGTATCGAGCTGGCCCTGGAGTCAGCGCTCGCTAATGACTCACATAAATCATGGACTTAGCCCTCAGTCCACTGTCTGGGTCAGATCTGGACAAGATGAGGAGAATTCAGATAAAGAGCTCTTCTCTATCAAATATGTGGCTTCTGTAACTTTAGTTTTCAATCTATAGAGGGGATTATTGGTCGACGTCACTTTCTGCTTTGATAAAAAAACAAACGAGACGAGAGATAGTTGTTTCGATCAGGTATGAAGCGATACTTGAATTTGTATGATGATACTTGAAAGACTAAATTTCGATTCACATGATTGTTGAATTTAAAACTGAAATTGGGGTGCAGTGTGGGGGCACTGTTGAATTGTTGTTTTAAATGCACTGTAAAGCACTTTGTGATTACAATGGGTTTGGTATGAAAAGCGCTTTTAATAAATAAAGTCTTGATTTGAGATATGAAATTAAATGTACATACAAGTTTGATAAAACGCTTTATAAATAATTGATTGATTTAAACATCATTGTAAATTTGAAAAATGACTGTCTGTAACCCTGAGTTAGCCACTGTCCAGGATATTCCCCCGCCTAAAGCCCAGAGACAGTGGGATAAACTCTTGCAACCCCAAATCGGGAACAAGTGATAAAAAATGAATAAATGAGAGAATATGACGGGCCCCAAACTCCAGTGAATTATTGTTTTAATCAATGACATGAGTTTCTTGCTTATAAATGTCTTGAAAACATGCATTTCACTGTGAGCAAGGTCTACGCTCCACAAATCTGACTTATAAATGGTCCTGGTTCCCTCAACAGCTTATCTCCACAGACACAGATGGATTTAATGCCATGACGCGTAAAATAGATCAAGTGGACAAGGTTCTCCAAGACACTGTGCTTCCAACTCAACAAGTTAAATCAATACTGAAGCGACACTGATCAGAGAAATAAAGGAGCTATGCTGCACCTTACAGTGAAAGAACATTAAAGCATTGGTTCATTGATTAAAAACTATTCTTGTTTTAGATGTACAAAATGTATGTATTAGAGATGTTAAAATATTTTTGCTTTGACATTAGCAGCATGACTGAACACACTGACGCCGGGCTCACACTGGATCCAGTCGTACTCCGGTCCGGCGTACGGAGGCTTTCCGTTTCTTGAAAAGTAATGAGAGCCTCTCACACCGCAATCCGTCCGGTCCGGCAAGCCGCGCGGCTCTGCTCGGTCGTCCGATTGTTTCCGTTTCAAGGACATTTTTCCGGACTGCCGGAGCGCTCTGGAGCCCTTTTTGGTGAAGTTGTGAAAACAAGACACGACAAACAGGAAACCAAGCGAGCGCAGGTGAAGAGACGTGTTCTCATGGAATGCGTAAAATAGCCCGCCATGACAAATTGCGTGTCACGACGACGCCCTCTGCCTGTTTTGGCGTGCAATTACACGCTCATTTTTTCTCGCGTCGCCTGGACACGCCTAGTGGTTGACGACAAACACGAGGTTTTTCAAGGGATTAACGGCAAAATTTAAGTCTGAAGTTACAAAAATGGGTAAGTTTAGCTCTTTGGCTTGGAGTTGGTTAAGGTTAGGATTAGGATTGTGTTAGTTTTCATGAATAATAACACCTCTTAACATTCACCATTGAAATGAACTAGGACAGAAACTCGTCAAATACACACGCATAAAATAGAAGTTGCGTTCATATGACACGCTGTTTACAATAGCGTGGTATTGACACGCCTATCCATGAGAACAGGCTGGAAAAGAATCTGGCGGTTTTCAAAGTAAAAACATTACGTTTCTGCTACTACAACAAATACGTCAAAATGCTCGATATATACTCGACTATTGAACACACAGGAGGAAATAAACGTCCCGTACTTACCCATTGTGCGGCGAAAAATCCAATAGAAAATGAAGTGACGTGAAATAAGCCCAAAACTCGGCGCAAGTGTTCTTTGTTTACATATCCATGTGCCAGAGATCGCGTAAACTCCCCGAAACTCCCAGTTGAGCGTGAATTCCCGTGAACTCGTGGTCTCGCGAGGCCCAGCAGAGTCCATACATACGCATGCATATTCTGGAGGCAGTGTGAGTGACAACCGGACCCCAGACGGATCCGGATCTGGAGCCTGGTGTGATCCCACAACATGCAGCTCTGCTGCGCCACAGTACGACTTCGAAAGTCGCCACAGACCCCTCGCCCACTGCCTCCGCTCCAGTGTGCTCCACTGGGCATGTATCAAAAACACAAATTTGTGAAATAAAAGTTGTTGAAGATCAATAACTATCAGGAGCACAGACGACTTCATATAGAGCTTCATATAGCAGGATCAGCGTGCTAAGAGGAGCTAATTCCTTGACTGATACCCATCAATCATGTTTAAAACAAGGTTAAAAAAACATTATTATGTGAAAACCGTTAAAAATGTTATTTCCTGTCAGGAAAAATGTGTCAACTATGTTTAATTGTTTTCCAGTTTGTTTTTCTCTAATAACACTAGTAAGTAAGTAATTTTATTTGTATAGCTCATTTCACAGACAGATCACAAAGGCTCACAGTGAATGAATCTCCCCTCAGTGACAGTAAACGCCTGGGCAGTACCAGACACGATCGTAAACACCAGCACCAACTCCGACACCCCAAGTTCCTAACATGTATTATTGGTTGGTGGGGAAACCGAGTGCCCGGAGGAAACCACCCACACGGGAAGAAACATGCAAACTCCACACAGAAAGGTCCCGGGCCGAGCGGCAATCGAACCGCGACCTTCTTGCTGTGAGGCCAGAGCGCTAACCGCTCTGCACCATTCCTCCACTAGTCTACTTCCCTTTTATTTTTTTTATTTCACAAAAACAACTTGACAAATGGTTAAAGTTTTGTTTCTTAGGACAATGTTCAGTTACATTAGGCACAATGGGAGAATTCTTTACCAGAGTTTACAGCTAATTTCCATCTGTAGTCCTACTGGACATGTTTTTAGTGGTAGGGAAACTGAAGCATCTGAAAGAAACCTACACAGATACGAGGAGAATATGCAAACTCCTCATAGTGGCCGCTGGGAGTTGAACCCAGAACATTCTTGCCATGAGGACAGAGCACAAATGTAAATAATGTTATCTGCAAATCAAGTACATTTTGTGATAAACAGGGCCTGGGATAAGGACCGTGTAAAGATTAAGACGATGACTTAACTCCAGAAAATATATGCAGAGAACTGGTGTCAGAAGAAAAACCCAAATCCATGTATTGATGCAGCACACCTTACACTTTGCCTGATCCTGTAGAAATCCATATCTTCCTAAATCTGTTTCCCCTGCACAGCTGAGGATCTTACACAGCGATAACAGCTCCACAGCAGCGAGACAGCAGGAGTTTGAAGCAGACAGGATACAACAAGATGTGAAGAACTTACAGACTAACTTTTTGACCTTTGCTTTGTTTGATTCTCACACCTTTACAAATATAGACGTGATGCTTTGTTCTTGGCACAGAATGCAGTGGCTTTGAAACTATGTCTTGCAACAATTAGCTGTAGAAGTTTCAGTGTTTTTTCTCTTTTCTCACAGTCTTTCTTTAATGCAGTAGTGTTAATTGTTTGTAATTGTGTGTTGAATGTGCAGGTGACATCGGGGGTCAGATGGGTCTCTTCATCGGAGCGAGTATTCTCACCATTCTGGAGCTGTTTGACTACGCGTATGAGGTCAGTACTTACTTCTACATAATTACTGACAGTTTTATTGATTTAATGCATCAGTCAATTAAAAGTGGTATGCAAGAGTTTGTTTATGTTTATTTTCAGTGTATATGATATAAATCTACGGCCACCAGTGTTTTTTTTTTTTTTTTTTTTTCTATGGCCGTTAGCAAAAGCAATAAAAAACGTTAGGCATGAACACTCCAGAAAATGTCAAATGGTAAAAACAAATCAAAGTTTGAGCAGGAGTCTCAAACTGCCAGCCCAGAGGCCAAATGCAGCCCACCAGATGATTTACTGTGGCCCCCCGGATGATTTCAGATTATTATTGATAGTGGCCCTCCAAATCTCTAAAATGCACTAATATAGCAAACTACTCCAAATTTTCCTGGGGAGAGCAATTGAACCCTGGTTACCCACTTTTACTAACTTTGTCACTTGTATGTGCGATGTAAAATGTAAAACAATGGTTGTGGACATATTAAAATATGCTACATTAGTTCAAATGTATTTTTGAGTGTCCTTTGTTCTCAGGACACTGCAGCTACATGCAGACTTTATATGAAGGTTTGATTCAGATTAATCAAACTCCAAATGGTTGTCATACCAATGTAAATATAATGGTAAAAGCAGAGCAGTGTGTGTGTGAGTTACACTCAAGGATAAAACTCACTCACACACTCACACAGCAGTGGCTCCTCGTGCAGCCTGAGGGAGACTTGAAACTCCTATCATATAGAATGACCTATAGCTAAATAGAGCTCTGCTTGGCTCTGACAGGTGAAAGACTAACTATTAATAAAAATAATAGTCATAATTTCCACGTTTCCTTTGATGTGCTAAATGCTGCTGCTTTGGGCTGTTCATGTTACTTTAATCCCTCCAAACTTCTGACAGCAGACACATAATGGTTTGAGCTCCTGCGGTTCAGCAAATAACACAGAAGTGCCAGAGTTATGCAAGGTTTGCTTTGTCAATGTCATCGGGAAACTGCACATACTGTGCTCAAGTTTTATCTTACCTGTAGTCTGGTACAATAACATGTTCTTTAGCATTTTGGAATGTTTCTGCCATAAGGATGTTACAGTGATGACATGTATGTAATGAGCATAAGCGTGTTTTATGATCATTCATAATGAGAATCAAACAAAACACTGTCACTCTATACGGCACTCAAAACACTTATTACAATCAATATCTACACACCTTTGCCCCAGTGTAAACAGACACTGTTTTACCCAAGGACACAACAACAGTTCACCCAGTCGTCCCATGGCTCCTGGTGTTTAAATGGTCTCTCATCTAATACTCAAATACTGACCAGGCCCTGACTTGCTTAGCTTCTAAGATCCGAGAGCAGGCTTTAACAAAAGGTATGACCAGGAACAATGCGACAAACACCCAAATAAAAAAGTATTTATTGTTGCTTTTTATTTACTATTGACCTTTTTTGCTTCTAAATAACTGTATAGCATTTATGGCTACAACAAAAGCACACTCTCTCTCTCTCTGTGTCTGTCTCTCTCTCTCTCTATCTTCTCTCTCCTCTTTCTCTCTCTAACCCTTTTCTGTCTTTCTTTTTATCTCACACCTCTCTCCCTCTCTCATCTCTCTTTCTCCTCTATCTTTCTTTCTCCTTTGTCTCCTTTCTCTCTTAATGTCATTTCTATTAATAATGAAGTCTGTGTAAAGACCAACTTCAGATTACAAAATGAGTTGACGATTGTTACAGCTCTGATTAGCTCTCATAGCATTTTATGTTCCACTAGTTGTTCTAAACGGCATGGCTCAATCCTAGCAAGTGCTTTGAGGAAGAAAAAGTCAAGAATTTTCCAGAGCCATTTTAGTTTTCTGTTTAGTTGTCAGTTTAAGGACTCTCCAAAGTCAAATGCATTTGATTTTATAATGTTACTGTTCTGTTTTCCATCACTCTGACACTCATGAATAAACTAAAACATGAACGAACGAAAGGCGCTAAGCATTTTGTGTTTTTTTTCCTCCTTGCAGGTGGTTAAAGAGCGACTAATGGATTTACTGAGCAGAGAGGAAGAGGAGGAGAGCCACGCTGAAGAGGTGGTGAGTGCTGCTGGTGGAGTTTAAGCCTCTGTGATCAGGCGTATCAAAAACACCGTCGACTGGATTTCAGCTGCATCTCTCTCTCTCACACTTTTGAACTAAACGAAAAGCTTAACACAGACGCTAATACTTTGCACTCGGGCCGCTATCGACGCAGCTTACTCAGAGAAGTTCAAGAAAGTAACAAGACAAAACGCCGATGGGAGCGGATGGGTTTTAAATGTGAGAAATGTGCACCTGTTAAGCACATGAGGTTATCCGGCGCTAAGAGGGCAGAGCAAAAATTATTGATCCTGACTTCAATTTGGAAAAGAGGAAGGGGGAATGAATAAGAAATCACAGAACCAAGTGTGTCTGAGCTAATTTAGGCTAATCAAAGTCTTTTTCTACAGTATTAAGAACAGCTGTCATTTAGTTTGATGTACATTTTCCAGGTCTGAAAATGCAAAGTACAAAATGAAAAGTAGAGCTGGGCAGTACTCACTTACACAGTATAATCAGTATTTAAGGAGACACACATGTTTGCTGTTCATGTATTTAGTAAAAAAAAAAGGGTAGGTCAGTTATTTACACTTTAACATAATAATGTAAGTATTATTTAATGTTTTATGTTAATTAAACTCATGTATGTGAGTTCTGTTATCTGTTAATTTCTCTCTCTCTTTCCTTTCTCTTTCTCTGTCTCTTCTCATTCCCTCTTCTCTCTCGCACGCCTTCCTCTCTCTTTCCTCTCTCATTCTCCATTCCCCTGCTCTCCTCTCTCTTTCCTCTCTCTCTTCTCCCACTCCTCCCTCTTTCCATTCTCACTCTCTCCTAACTCTCTCTCTTCTCACTCTTTTTCCTCTCTCTTTCCTCTCTCACTTCTCCTTCTTTCTCACACATCTCTCTCTATCTCTACTTCTCTCTTTCCTTCTAGCTCTCTCTTTTTTTTCTCTCTCAACCCCCTCCTCTCTCTCTCTCTCCTATCTCTGTCTCCGCTCTCTCTCTCTACCCCCTCCTTTCTCTTTCTCTCTCTCTCTCCTCTCTCTCTCCCCCCTCCTCTCTCCTACCCACCTCCTCTCTCTCTCTCCTATCTCTCTTCCCCCTCCTCTCTCTCCTCTCTCTCTACCCCCTCCTCTCTCTTTCTTTCTCTCTCTCTCTCCTCTCTCTCTCTCTACCCCCCTCCTCTCTCTCTAATCTCTCTCTACCCCCTCCTCTCTCTCTCTCTACCCCTTCTCTCTCTCTCTACCCGCTCCTCTCTCTCTCTACACCCTCCTCTCCCTTTCTCTCTCTCCTCTATCTCTCTACCCCCTCCTCTCTCTCTCCTCTCTCTCTCTACACCCTCCTCTCCCTTTCTCTCTCTCCTCTCTCACTCTACCCCCTCCACTCCCTTTCTCTCTCTCTCTACCCCCCTCCTCTCTCTCCCTCTCTCTCTCTCTCTTTCTCCCTCTCTCTCTCTCTCCCTCTCTCATATCTTAAAATTGAAATCCTTTTACTCACATTGTCATGTTCTATCAACATAAGAATTTAAGTTAGTTTAACTCATTGGCCTTATGACTTTTTACAGTGTAGTTTGAGCTCAGCCAGTCAGGACGTGTGTTTTTCTGAGCATGAGCAACATCTGCAGGACAGACAAGATTACTCAAACACACAATTTAAACACTAACTATGAATAAACTAATGATGAGAGACAACAACAACATGCAACAGTTATTTAAGTCATTTTAATTGTAATTTTTGGTCAACAGGTCTTGCCAATCAACTATAGTGTATTTACTTTAGGTATTCAATTCCAATTCTCCAACTAACTTACTCTTTTTGTTACATTTTTACATGACATTCGATACCATGAAGATTGGCATCTAAATACTTTTGGTCAACTTACATAACTACTATTTTGTATTTTGCATTGGATTATCAAACTTATCAAAACAGCTCGAGATCAAAAAGGATTGTGGGGTAATGATTCTTTGAGTATTTTAGAATCAAGTTTATTTGTGCAATCAAAAGACCCTCGATCTCCATTTGAACTGCCTTTTTATCTTGATCATTATTAGACAAGAATCCGTGTCATTTGCTGGGGAATAGTTTTAATTGACCACATTTGAAAACCTTTAATTATTCCAAATTGTGTGTCTTTCAATTCAAATGAGTACAAATAATCAATGAGAGAAGCAGTCATTTCCCATTCACATTCTGACATTTATTTAATCGCCTGCATAAATTATATTTTGCAGATGTTATTTATCCTTATTAATAAAAGGAAAATGACAGAACTGCATATCCTGAATGTGAGCAGTAGCAACTTTCAGTGGTATTTAAAATCACTGTGGCACTATCACCAACCCATATCATTAAATTAACTTTATTTTGAATGTCTTTCCATTCATCACAGTCATACACATTTACTTTAAAGGGGACTAATTGTGTAAAATGCACTTTTTCAGATTTTCATTCATTAATTTACTCAAAGTTGTATTTGGATTGATTCTTGCATGTTCGAGTGATCTTCTTGAGTGCTCAGAAAGTCAATTATTTTACCTATCACCTATCCTCATCCAAAAATGTCGGATTCGGAGTAAAAATATAGGTTTTAAGATATGAAGTAGCCACTTTCCAACAATAAAAACAAATAATTTTATATGTTCCTTGTCACAGTAATATTTTCACAATAAAAAGGTCTACAGTTTAGAAACAGGAAGTTAACGAATCTGTTATTAAAAGGTGTTTTAGGCTGTGGTCACAATAATTCGTATGAATAAATTGTTCGTCATACAAATCTGGAGTTTGTATGAAGATCGTGGACGACTTGCAGCTCTTACCAACAACTTATGGCATTGTTAGGTAATTAAGCCGTACGGCACTCTTGCATGTGCCCTAAAGATTCCGTAAAGCGTCTTTACGGTAGTCCTACATCTATTTTGTATCGCACGGGAGCTGCGTGATTTCCCTCTTTATACTTTATCAAGTTGATGCTAGCTATTAAACCTTTCATAAACAATTTATAATCGAAATATTGGGCAATAACCTGAATTCGGCGTCTAAACATCAGCAAAACTTGAATATTCTCATATTCTGTACGCTTCATCTGAAAATGTGTTCTGTCGTTTGTCTCTTTCACTCATGACACCTTTCATTCTCACAAAGTTAAGCCTGCGTAGTAACAGCAAAACAGTCTCTTACCTGTGCATATTGCAGAGGAGGAGACACCAAAAGCAAATCGTTCAAAGCCTTTCTGGTGCTGATCCAAGATTCGTGTAGTCCATTGACATTTGTGTGTTAAAAAAAAGTTGGAAGCACTCCACAATGTTATTCCATCGCCAGCGAGCAGAAGCTGTCCAAATGTCTGCACCTGCTATAGCGAGCTGTCCTCCCCGTGTTTGTGTCCAACTCCAGGCGATCTGTGTTTTCCCTGCGCGCTCCAGGTCCTTGGTCTTCTGCAGAGATCCCTTGTACGGACTGCGCCTTAGAGCTGCGTCTTTTTTCCCACTTTCATTCTCCCACACAGACCAAAATGTAAATACTGTAGTTGCATATAAATAAAACAATCAAACAGTTTCAAGTATCACCAGAAGCAGCCCATATACCACCACAACCACAGCTTTAGAAACACTTATCTTTTTCAGTTAAATATTATTAATTGTCGTTTCCATCCCTCATCCTCCATTGTTGTCTTTTACTGTGTTTCATCTTCTCCTCAGCAGCAGAACCTCCAGCCACCTCAGCCTTCCATCTCCTCTTCGAGATCCAAGAGAGACATTTTACATTTTCCCATCATGCTCTGCTTTCATTGTTGACGTCCATTCTGACTCAAGTGTGAAGTTTGTCCATTCAGTCCACCTTTCATCTCATAACTGATCATCTCATACGTTTGTGTAAGTGTCATCTGGTTAAAGACACACTGTGTAACTTTTCTGTTTTCATTTTCCTTCGAATGCACCACAATATGGCATCAAATATTCTACTTTTTCATCAGTTGCATTGAACGACGCTTTATGTATAGGGGTTTTAACAGTGAGCTGCTGACTGGTCTGTTGAAAGAGACATTGCCTGTTTTTTCTTTGGACTTCCAATATACATAACCTGCTACAACCATGTAAGAATCGAATTTTTCATTGAAATGTAGTAGCTATAACAACCAACATGTATTTTGTCTCCTTATTGTTTATAGGATTTATTCGTACTAAAGACTATTTTGAGTGAAGAACAATTTTGTGAATGCCAAACATGTTCATAAGAAAACCCTAAGAACAAATTAGTTCGAAGAACGTGCCATGAATGAGGCTCAGTTTGTAGATGAATTGAGCTTCGACCACTCTTGAGCAAATGAGGGATTAGATGATCTCTACAAAAACAGTTACAGTTGCTGTATTTGCGCGAGATAATATTTACCCAGGGGCGTCTAAGTCTTTCACAAGCATTCACGCGGGGATATTCAGTCTGTAATTTTTTTGTTTTTATAGACTTTAATCTGGAAATGGCAATAGATACGCCTTATATTATAACAACAACCTTTTGCTTCATTCATTATTTGAACATTTCAAGTGTTTTGGGTTTGTTTTATCATGAATGACCTGAGCAGTGGCAGAGTAAATGTGGCTCCTCGTCACGTTGTTGTGTGACGACATTATGTCGGTATTTCTTATATACTACGTGATAGTCCTCCATCCTTTTGTTTCCAACTGATTGTTTTTTACATAATTCGAGAGATAGAATTGCATGATGAAGTTTGAGGTTGGTGACATTAAAAAGAAGTTGAAATTCAGGTGAACACATTCGAAGCATAGAATGCATGATAGTTTGAGTTTGGTGAATAAAGAGGTAAAATTAGAAATTAACAGACATTTTTACAGATATAGACAATTTGCACTGGACAGAAACTCAGATGATGTCCATAATTATTAAAATTTACATGACGTCCCAAGGTAAAAAATATGTCCTCCAAAAAGAGCAATAGTAAACCTAAAATGTCATCATGTTATCTTAAATGAAGACACTAAATTAAATACATTAAATGGATCTGTTTTTCTTTCCTCCAGAGTTCCTGTGACCCTGTGGCCAACCACTCCGAGTCCATCAGTCACACCGTGGCCGTCCCGCTGCAGACCTGCACTCTGGAGGAAATCGCCTGCTGATCCTCCCCTGTCCTGTCCCACCGAGGAGCCCCAACACTGGAACAGGAGCGCCCCCTAGCCTACAGGAGGACTGCTGCGAACAGAGCACCCTGGGACGGGACAGGGGCTTGTGAATAGGACCGTTCTGTCACCCAAAAAAGCCACTAACAGAGAGAACAGAGGGGTCGGCGGACTTGCTAGATAAACTCCAAAAAGCGCACACAAAAAGTCTCTGTGGAGGACTCAATTTCCCACAATGCAACATGTTTATATCGAATGGACACGTTCATAAGTTGCTCACTGCCAAATAAACTGTGTGTATAGGTTTCAAAGAGCATGTATTGATCTCTCTCTTCTTTGCTGACGCGTACACCGGACTGCAGTGTCGCTTTCTGTGCCATGCGCCGTCGCCCCCTACCTGCAGGGTGACAGACTGCGGAGAAATCCTGCTGTGAATGTACAGAGCCAAGAAATTTTATCATATTTCTGACGTGATCAATGCTGATGTCATCCACACGTTTTTGTATTGTTTTTGAAGATTGAAGCTTTACTATTTCTTTATTGTATTATCGTATCTATATATTTTATGGCAAGCGTTACAAATGATGAAAATAGTACTTATTTTTGAGTTGAGTAATTCCCAGACCATTTGAATTTCCACGCACCAAAACTAGTGCCATATGACTTATAGATCCTTCCAGTTTGCAAACAAAAGGCTTGTATGAATTGGAAATTGGAAGAATTATTTAAATCTGTATACGTTCTCACAAAAATACTGGCACATGGTTGACGTCCAGTTACATTTAGTTCTGACTGCAGTTATGGACACTTTTTTACAAACAGCAAAAAGAAACAGAAGAAGTCCACCCCAGCACAGCCAATCAGAGCACTGCTTTTGGCTGTCTATGAAAAATAAATATTTATTATTAGATTTAGATTGACACATCAGTTTACTTTTTCCATCAGTTTGCCTTTTCAAGATGCTTTTGTGGAAAAGGCAAAGATAGCAAATTTTCAAATAAAAACTTTTAAGGTGCAGTGTGTCGGAGGTGAAAAAACATCTACACAATTTAGAACTAGAAAAGTTAAAACATGCGTGGGACATCTGAATGGAATAAATAATTTTAAGCTAAATAAAAAAAAAAAAAAAAAAAAAAAATGCTTTAATGGAACAATGTAGCATAATAGTCCATGTTGTGGTCATGCAAGCCCATTCAAGAGAAAAATTTAGATTTTTTTTAGTTAACAATAACATTATATATGACAAAACTATGCTTTACTATAGGCCACACCTAGAGTTCAGGTTGCATAATATTTATTTGTGAATGAGAAAGAATGATGGTGAAGATGGCGATGTGATGTGGCTCGGGGCGGCTGGTGGGACTGTAGATGAGGCTCCTCCTGTAGATAGTTCACTTCAAGTCTGCAGGACAAAAGTAAAGAGAAAGGGGTGGGACGGTGGGGTCAAGACGCCCGATCTCACAAGAAAGCATACATTTACCACGACATTACACAATATGTAAATTAGGTATGATTAGCACGAGTTCACAGCTCTTTTGCGTAATTATAGTACGCATCACAGTCCCATTCATTTCAATGGTGGTTGTTAAGACGTGTTCTTATTTATGAATATTAATTAAATCTTGATTAATCTTAACCTGCCCAAGCCCCAGACCTAAACTTACCAATTTTAGTAACTTTATGCCTGAACTTACCGTTTCACCTGAAGAAAACGTCCCCACGTGGCTTCAACCAAAACTCATGTTTTTTTAACGCTGTGAAATCTCGTGTCATTTTTTACGCTTTTTCATATCGTGCTAAATGCACAACGTAACATAAGTATTAAAAACAGCGGTGAACTCGTGGTCAAAATACGCTGGTTTTGTGTCATGTTAAAAGTACGCCATCTAGTGAGACTGTGTTGGGTCAAGAGAGCAGAAACAAACGATCTTGGGGCTGTCCTGGATAAATAGAATTATGGGTATTGGGAGTGGTTGAGGAGGAGAGACGTGGACCCGGCAGGAAATAGGAAGGGCCGTGGTCCTGCTCCTGAAACTTATTTAATTACATGAACTAACATTTATTCAAGTTTTTTTTTTTGGCCAATTGTTACATCGTGGACCTTTAAGTCTAAGTTTTATGTGGATTTTGACCCATATTAACAAT
Source organism: Mugilogobius chulae (assembly GCA_038363315.1). Taxonomy (NCBI): domain Eukaryota; kingdom Metazoa; phylum Chordata; class Actinopteri; order Gobiiformes; family Gobiidae; genus Mugilogobius; species Mugilogobius chulae. Next base: position 26,199,633 of record CM076396.1, read on the forward strand.
GTGGTTGACAAGTAAAAGTTGTGAAATTACCTCTATATAAAACATTCATTGGTCTATTATAAGCCAATTAAAAAAAAAAAAAAAAAAAAAGCAAAATGCACTGTTTTACTGAAAAATGTGGTTTAATCTGTCATATGCATTTTCTGTATTTTTATTTGTTTTTGCCACATTATAACAACATCTATCGCCATTAAAATGTTAAAAGTATCATTTTAATTATTTTTCTCTAAAGATTGTGTAGCTGACGTTTCACCTCCACAAAGTGACACAGTGCACCTTCAAACAACAATCATCTTACCGCACTGCCTAAAAATATTAAAAAAACATAATTATTTCACCTCCTATTCAAAATGAATTGAATTGGACATTTATTTACCAGGTTGTGTTCCATCTTAAACCTGTCACTGTTGGAAGGGTCTAATGTAAAACAAATATGTTAATTTAATGTACGACCAGATATAATGTGCCTGATTGGTTCATTCTGCTGTCATTTTATACACTGTAACGTGCCAAACAATCAACCATTTTAATGGCTTTTCTTTATGCGCAGCTCTGTTATCAGTTTTCACCCGAAGCACTAAATTGGAACAAACAAACGTCGACTTCCTAAATTACTGTTATTGAAAGTTTGTCTGAGACTGTGATGCAGGTTGTCCTCAGAATTCACTTTGACATTTCTCCGTGAAATAATGGATGAAAACTGTGTGTGTGGCAAAGATCAGAAGTTAATTTTGTTTCTCCGTCGACGATTTACAGCTCTGACATTATAAACACATCGCAGGTAGGAATGAGTTCAAGTGTCTGTGATATTTTGGATTATGATTTCCATCTGTGGCTGTTGTCTGCGTGTCTCTTTCTCTCTCATCCTTCAAAAAACACCTCGTTGGACAGAGCCGCCGGAGCCAAAATGGCCGCCTTTTCTTCAGCTTCAGATGTTAGTGCCGGACTGCAGTTTCCTAATCTGTGATGCAGCTTACTTTGTGTGTTTTTAATGTGAGTCAATTAAAAGATAAAGTTGTTTTTTTGCAGCCGTGGCTCCCAGTTGTGTAAAGTGTTTAATTTATTTATGTGTCATTTCTATTTTACGAATCAACGGCTTTTGCATAATACATGACACAATTAAAAAGGGACAACAAAGTAAAGTTTGTGATCTGTGCAGTGTTTAATCTTGGTGTGAGGTTAGAGGTCAAATGTTGTGCATATACTTGTTGCTCTTGAGGCTTAAACAGGCCCTGTTCTTTTAGTAGGTTGGGTTCATGTTTTGTGACAATAGACACAGTCGACATCAGAGGCCACGTCCACTAACACACCTCTGTGTGGGAAACATACCACGAACAGTGCATCAGAATAACAGTTTTTTAGAACAACATCACTCAACTACAACAGCAAATGTGAACTTAAAAATATATTGTATCAAATATAGATACAATATAGACATGGAAATGAATAAATGATCCAACTCTCCATAAATGTAAATATGTCCAACAATGCTAACTAGCTGCGTGCTAAATGTTAGTATAATGCTAGCGCTGCCGGGGTCATTTGCAAGACTACAAAACTTTTTCTTTTCTTTCTTTTCTGAGATATTTTTAACATCAATAACCTTCATTTAAACCCCGTTCTGACTTGACTTGAATTAGGAATGCACTAATCCAACTTTTTCAGTTCCATTAGAAATTTGGTTGTATAGTTTTATGTTAATGGTATTTAGAAGTGACAACAACTTTATATGAATACAATTTCAAATTGTATGCAATATAAATAAGTCTTATTATGTCCAATTAACAGCACAACCAGGATATCAGCAGAACCAATATCATGTTACCCAGTGTTGGGAGTAACTAGTTACTTTTGTAACTAGTTACTGTAATATATTCCACTTTTCAGTAACTAAGTAGTGTAACTCATTACTTTTAAAAATTTTGATAATATATTACAGTTAATGACTGAGTAACTCAAGTTACTTTTATATAAATTAATTACTTTTATATTCTATTGAAAATGACACTTCAGGACCAAAACACCACTAAAATACTGTCTGTTGCTTAAAAGTAAATCAAATTTATGAGGAAAACGTTTTGTGATATCACATTTCCACAAATTAACCAGTAACAAGTGTAAATGTAACAGGATTAGTGTTGTATAATGTCTTAACAAATGTGTATTAACGCAAAGTAACTAAAAGTAGTGTAACTCAGTTACATTTCTGAGACAGTAATATTGTAATGCAAATGTATTGAACGGATATTGAATGGATATACAATCAGCGCATTGCTACTAAAAATACACACACAGCTAGGACAAAACATGTTCAAGTTGTCCTGATTTGTGACCACTCTGACTCTAACAGTGACGGAAGGAATATATACACAGAAAAAAAAAAAAAACAATAACACAATTTTCACGACAGAAATTTTACAGGGTATACACTGCAAAAACTATATATCTAGACTTGCTTAAAATGACTTTGTGATGGGAATTTTAATCCAGATTTGAGCTGTTTTATTTGGATAGATTGAATTGCTTGTGAAAAAAATCACTGGTTTCAAAACATTTTAACGGGATAGGAGATTTTGGCTTAAAACAGGAACAACAATTTGCCATTGGATAAAAACAGTTTTCCTAACCCACTCAAGCAAATAAATTGGCTCGAAACAAGAAGGATGTCTTGAAATCAGTTCAAAACTGAAAGAAGAAAAATAATCTAATTCTCTACAATAAATCAAGGTTAAATTAGTCAAAATTCTTATAGGTTCAAATTCTAAAATCAAGCAACTTAACTTGTCTTGAAATCCATTTTTTTGCAGTGTGAATGAGCCATGAATTTACTAAGTGCTTAAGAATATACTTGTTTACCTACTAGTTTCACCTAATGTTCATTAGCCTATCTGCTGTTAGATAATTTGTTAGCCAGTTTGCCAGTTAGCTATTTAGATAGGGTTAGTAATAGTCTGGCCCTGGAGGGACGTACATGAGCTGGTTGCCATGGTAATGAGTTTATTTCTATTGCTAATTGGGCCTAACTTGTTATATTTTTTTATCTTAACCTTTACTCAAACCCTTTTCCTAAACTTGCCATCACCCTAACTCTTTTCCTAAACTTATACGTTCTCCTAACCTATTCACCATCCCTCCGGACGAGACTATCTAGAATATACCATTTTAGTTTGGCAGTTTGCTAGTTTGCTGTTTACTAGTTAGGTCATAGTTAGTTAGTTAGTTAGTTAGTTAGTTCGTTTGTTCATTTGTTTGTTCGTTTGTTCGTTCAGTTTTTACTCATAAAAGTTTCTGGCAGGGAACATAAAAAGTGTTGCAGATGTGTGTAATCTGACTATTTCTATGTCGTATTATTAAAGTTTCACAACACTGATAATGATTTCTGTTTGACAATGCCCAAAGCCAGACAACAATACCAGAAGCCTGAATAGAAAATGTATTAGCGTCTCAGAAAGTGTAAAAAGCATCTTTCAGATAGCTAGATTTATCTTTTTAAGACATTTGAATGGAGCAGTGGTCCCTCTCCTATTCTTCTGTCCCTATTTTCTATGACATCACTTCAGCCCAGCGTTTCCTTCCGTTGCACCAAATCTTTTCAGACCTTGTAATTGTCCACAGTCAGACAGCTGGACCTTTCCAATCTGCCATCTTTCACAATTTGAGCTGTTGAAGTAAGTGCCGGTTCAATTTTCTGACACTATATTTAGCGGCCCAAAAACTAAAGTAAAACATGTTACAGCTGCTGCAGAGGCCAGGTAGATTGTCACAGCGTTATCTGGAAAAGTGCAGTCTACAAGTGCATTTTATATAACACCAGAATGACAGAAACTTGGTTGGAATATATAGCATCTGTCTTCACATTTTTGCATGCAAGTGTTCTCAGTTTTCATTTCAGGCGCTTATATAAACATGAGCATATGGTTTTGAAAGAATTTGCCAGAGTATTATGTAAAAGTTAATAGTTATGTCCTCAAATTATCCTACATTTTGTAAGATAAAGAAATTCCTTTTGTTTGTTTTTGCCAACAGAAAATATGCTGTACTTTATGACAGTAATTCCAGTCTATTCGTGCATTTTTTCATTCATGAATTGACTGTTCATGCACAATTTTGACCTGCCTTGACCTACAAGACTAAGAAAGACTAACCGCGCGATTTTGCCCCTGCCGGTCTAATACTTTAGCGCAAAGCGCAAAGAGTTCTCTGTGTTGGCCGCTATGAGCTCCAGAGAGCAGCTCCAGCTCGTGGCACGGCTGCTCTGCTTTGTCTGATGCCAGTTCAATCAGTGAACCTGCACAACATAACCGTGGAGCAGTGCAAGAAGTTCACTGGAAATAAGAAATAATAATAATAATCATATTTTGCCATCAATTCTAATTTTGTCAGTTATGTAGTTAGAAAAAGCCACGTTAAATGCAGTTATTGAATTAGGCAATATATTTGTAAATTAAAATGGATTCACTTTTTAGCCAGACTTGGCTTCAATAAGTTTGTTCTATATGTTTTTCCCTTAACAATACAATGCTGTGTCGACCTAAACTTATAATAAAAATGATCCGATGCTCGTGGTAAGACCTGAGAATCTTGATCCGTGCGTGAAAAGTTTATGAAAAAGCAGCGGCGTGTCCTCGTTATAATCCTTTTGAATGAGACAACTGCCGTAAGCAGGCTCCCGGTCCCGGTGTGATGCGAGCGGAGGGTCTTTCGTGCGTGACCGCGTCTGCAGCCCTGTACAGACGAGCGCAGGGTTGTGTCCACCTCGGGTCGGTTCTCTGGATGCGCGCCGTGGTCCAGACTGTGCCAAACAGTTCCGCGCTCTTCCTCGTGCTCACTCACAGTGGTCACCGCCGTAAAATTGACAGCCTCTGGTCAGAAACGTCCAGCGGCCTGGTGCGCGTGGCCGCGACCCGCGCTGACCCAAAAAGCGCTGAAGGGGCCGGGACCTCACATAGCACCGCGCTTTCCTGTCTTTATCTCTCTGCTCTGTCGTGGGCAGAGCTGCATTCACACTTACACTGTCTTATGTTCACTCTATAACAGTGGTCCTCACTATTATTTAAAGAAGAGCCACATTGACGGACCAAAGAGAAGGGGAGAGCCGCAAAACATCAAACATAAAAACAAACAAAAACAGGCCAGCGCAAACTAGAAAATGGAACTCAAATGTGTGTTTGTATGTTTGAAAATAAAGCACAAATGTGCAGACAAAAATTCATTTAAATTCAAATAAAATATTATTTTGTGTATTATAAAAATAGGGATTTCAATTTGACTTGTAGCTTCTATTACTACGGTCAGGTCAATTTACATTTATTATAGCAAATTACAAACATTTGTTGTCATTTATTAAACAATCAGTGTTTTGCATTATGAGCCTGTTGTAGTTTAAATCTAACATGCATCACATTATCCAACCAACCCAACCACACTGAACTTATTATTCAATATGTCTACACTTCATTCTTATTATTTTTAATAAATATTAAACTGATGCGTCTCTGTTCACTCTGACGTACTAGCCCCGCCCCCTTCATCTGCCTTTCTCACACCTCCACTGATGCTGCTGCTGCGCTGACACAGAGACAAGACAAGTGTGTTTTTCTCCCTTTGGCCAGAGTTATACATGAAATAAACCTAAATACCTCTTTGCGGACACTATTTAACAAAGTTTAATTGTGGAAAAACTCTCCGCTGGACTGCATTGTTCGCGAACGCGCGTGTAGGACTAGATTTTTCCCGATCAACTTTTAAAGTGTTTAGAACTAATTATCTCGGCCAATATTGATCCTATCTCTACGAAATAAAAACTGGGACAGAGTTTAGACTCTTCTCTCTCAGAATATGTCCGCTTCAAGTCTCTGTGTGGGCGAGACATTTTACTACAGCTGCTCAAATATACGTGACTTGATGTGAGAAGGAGAGCTCGTGCGTCCTGTGGCTGGAGTGGAAAACCATTTGGCACAGTCTGAGCGCGTCACTTCATTCATTTCTTAGATCGCCAAAACATTTATTTTGCTTAATATAAGGGTGAGCTCGCAGCTCCGTGCATGTCTAAAAGAATGTAGCTATACAATGTGGTTCATTTGGTCAATGGGTAGGCAGGGTGAAGCAGTGGATGCAGCGCTGAAAAAGGACCAAACTAAGAGCGCGCTTGTTGTGTGAAATGTGATCTTGCCGAAACTTGCTGAGAGCCGCCAAGTAAGGCTCTAAGAGCCGCATGTGGCTCGCGAGCCGCGCAGTGAGGAACAGGGCTCTATAATCTAATTCTTTTTTATATTAAGTCAACAGGCTTTATGTAAAAGAAAATACATTTTTTTAGACAAAGTTGTTAAAGTTTGTCATTTGAATAGACTTTTACCAAATACATTTCTATTATTACACTTTTTCCCAAACTGAAGCTCTTGTAGTAACTTTTGCTGTGATATTAATGCACTGCTCACGTGTCACAGACATGACACGTCTAGGCCGTTCACTGAATGAAATTGTACCCCACACATCTGGCAGGCACCACACCTGCTGCACTCATGGCGTACTTCTTGGAGAGAGCGCACTAGAGGCCAACAGAGGAATAACTGTCTTAACCGGTCTTAACGGGAAGTCTTAAAGGGGCAAGATCGCGCAGTAAGATTGTCATAGAGGTTTCTTGTTTGCAAACCTCTGCGCTGCTAAATACAAGGACAGAGTTGGTTTGGTTGGATATGAGAGGCTGTTCTGTGCTCATAGTACTAAATAAATGGGTTTTTCAATGTGTGCTGTGACTAGACCTGCATTGGTGCTCCATGACTGTAAAATACAACGTTAAGGCCTTGTCCACATGAAGCCAAGCTCAGGAATTTCAGAACAAATATTTGACCTAAAAACCACACGAAGGAAGCAGGAAAAAATCCATCTCATTGCACCACAAACAAAATTTATTACATCTACTACAATCTCCATTAAATCCTTTTTGAAGCTTTGTCAAAATGTTCCAAAAACATCTGAAGCATAAATCTGTCTCTTTTATAGGTTTTAGATTAATATTGTTCATTCAGAATGTTTGCCAAGTTTAAAAGAATTCTCCGCTAAGTTTCTGTTTACATTCAGCAACTTTTCTGTGCATGCTCAGTGCTCAAGTATTCTTCTAGTTTTGTGACTTTCTGTGTCTGTGTCACAGCGCCACACTCTGGTCAGTTACAGGCATTACACTGGCTTCAGTATGGTTTACTGATTCATGTGGACGCTCACAAATCCTAAGACAGCTCCATGTTTATGCAATTAGTTTTTAAAATGATCATTGTTTTGTCTTTGTGTGGATAAGACCTTAAATTTGATCAATTTTATGTGAGAGTGCACCAGTAGCATGCCAGAAAAACACATTTTAACAGGTATCTCATAGTGGAACAAAGAAAGTGACATTTGTTCTGCAGTGAGTCATTTGGAGCAGAGTGTTCTGTGCTGTACAAATGTGTGTAACGCAATGGAAATTCTATTATTCACACTTGATAGTTTGTCTTTAATGCAGATTTCGCTTAGGCAAACCTTTTTTTCTGACCACAGATTTTTCAAGCTGCCAATTATAACAATAAAACAGCAGAATTTTCCCAGATTTGTTCTGCTGAAAGTGATAAAGTCTTCACTCTGGCTTTACATGGAGCATAGATGAGTACCGTCAACCCTAACCTAATTCTCAGGACTATAACGCAAAAGGATTATACAAAAGGACTATAACTTAGTTCAAAAACACATCTTTAAAAATGTATTTTCAGACAGTTGCAAGTGGAGTGGAAAGTTTCTGAATGTGATGCACCTCTTCACAGCCAATCAAAGCCCAGTCTTACACATTTAGGCCTAATTCCAATTTATGTCCTTCCTTTCTTTCCTTTCGTCATTTCGTCATTTCCTCATTCCTCGATACTTCAACTGTCAGTCAAACAACACAACATGTTACGTGTTTCCCAGTGTGGGAAAGAGACCACACAGCATGTTATGATAGGCAATACAATAAAGCAGGGTTATTCAACTTTACCACCACTTTTAATACAATTTGGGGTTGCACAAAACATCATAATTTGTACAATTGCATCTGCTGCATTCAAAGTTTGTGAAAAAAAGAGACTATAAAAGACATTTCATTTGCTTTCTGAACCAAGACAAGACCAGATCTGAACAAAGACTAGCCCAGAACCAAACCAGGTCTAAAGCAGAATGAGGACTAAGCCAGGCAAACCAGATTAGCGCTAGTGGCCTACAATAAAAACGGTAAACAAGAAGAGATGTATTTTTCAATTTTAGTGGTAGTCAGGGATTGGATTTAACTTACTGTATCTATAAAACTTTATATTTGTGTCAATAAAGTTTTGTATTGTGGCAAGTTGCAGCTACACTGACAACAAAGTCATTCTTAAGTATGACTGTGAACTATCAGCTCCTTCTCTTCTCTCTGTGTCTCCTCGCTGTGTTTCCTCATCTCCTTGCCTCTTTTTGTCTCTCATTCTCATTGTCTCTTTGTTTTTTCTCCTCTCTTGTCATCTCTTCTTCTTGTCTCCTCTCTATGTCTCCTTACTCTTTAGCTTGTTGTCTACCATCTGTATCTTCTCTTTGTCATCTCCTTTGTGTGTTTCTCATCTTCATGTCTTCCTTTGTCATCTTTTTATTTCTGTCTCTCTCTTACACCTGGAAGTCTCCTCACTCTATCCCTTGTCTCCCCCTTTGTGTCTCCTCTCTTGTCATGTCCTAGTCTCCTTCTCTCCTTTCTGTGTCTCTTCGTGTCCTTGATTTGTCTCCTTTATGGTTGGAACTTCCTCTGCCATTTGCCGAAAGAGAAATGAGAGTGGACCGTATAAAGCCTCTCACCCAGCGGCTAATCAGAAATTCCCTTTGGTAACAGTGCCAGCCTCTGTAAATACTCCTCTCTCAGCTCACACGTCTTCTGCTGGGATTTGAGCTCCCACAGTTTAATCATGCATTAAAGCTTTTCTAATGATCGTTTTTCTGCCTCTGTTTGAGTCTCACCAGGTTGAGATCTGAGTAGAATTCAAGACTTATTCTTATACTGATCATTCTGACTGCTCCAGAACTTGTAAAGCAATCTTTAAGCTTAAGTTGTAGCTACAAAAACAAACAGTGGAACCTGCTCTTCTCCAGAGATGATTTACAAACATCTTTTCAAGTTCAGTCTAAAAAAAATAAATGCTTAAAGTGCACTTACTAGTAACTGCAAAACCAACTTTTTGAGTTTTTAATCCTGCATCATCATCAAAAACACAGCTAGAGATGTTTTATTTCCCTCTGAGCCTCAAAAGTACGGTTCTGTATCCATGATATGTTTATAGCCTATCAGATGCAAAACTGATATTAAAGGTGATATACCTATTTTTTGCTTTTTTAAAAACATAGCATACATAAACTCAAATAATGTATTACAAACTTTAAACTGTGTCAGTATGCTAACGACAGCCACAATGCTAACAACAAGACAAACTTTGTTGAACAAACAGGACATTAATAGACGTAGACAGGACATTGCTTGAAAAGATAAATTAGCAAGATTTTTGTGCTTGGGGTAAATTGATTTTAAGTTATTTATTGTTTAATACAATATCTGGTGTAGTGTCTATAGTCGTTTTCGCACATGAAAGTACCTAGAACTAAGTCCCCACTGTTTAGTCAGAGGAAATACAGTAACTAATACTTTGTGAAAGTAGGGCTAAATAGCTTTAATATTCTCATCAGAAAAGTCTGGAACATTTGAATAAGTCATTAAATTGTTTAATGAAAACCAAAATGTTTTTTCCTTACCCAGGAAAACTCAAGTAAAAAACACAAGTATTCACTGTTATTCCCATTATAATAGTATTTACAAAATTTAGTAAGTTTGTCTAAAAGAATATATTAACATGTTTCTAAGCAAATGTGCTTGTATCACCCAAAAGTTTCTGGTCTGACTGGAAAGTACTTGCCCCAGAGCAGGAGCTAAAACAGTCCCTAAAGTGTGGCCCTAGTCCATAGTTCTTCTGTGTGAACGTGCCTAAAATGGGGACTGTTATTAAAAGAAAATACCAGGAACTGAAAAAAGTTCCTACAGTGAGAAAAGGCCTGGTAGCATTATTATATTGTTCCACAGTTCTTACTAATATAGTAATGTCTGAACCACAAACTGTATAAATCTGTGACAATGATAAAACTTAATAATGTGAGCTTCAATAAGTTCAATACTGATATTTTATTTTCTTTTCAGACAAAAGTTTTGAAAGTTTTTCTGCGTTCATATTCTTTCAGATCTGTCCTTGTGAAGCACTGTAACATTATTGATTGTGGAGAGAGAAAGCCTGCATGAAACGAGATGTACAAGTGGATGTATTTTTTAGTCTCCCAAAATAAACACCAAATGTATCTGTAATGATTTTGACCGTGAAACAGAAAACGTTCAATGATTCCTTCACCTGCAGTTTACTCAGATAATCAGAATTATATCATGATACACTTTTATAATTCATCTTAAGAAATATTTGCTGTATTTTGTATTGAACATTTGTTTTCTTTGTGTGTTGTTTTTTTTTACTAAAATAAAAAAAGAAGTGTTGACATTTCTGACCATAGCCTACAGGAGCAATAGAAGCTGCCAAACAAATCAATGTCAGAATTGTAAAAAAACAGTGCATTTTTTAATGTTTGTAATAAATGTATTATATAGTAACTGAATAACTTTGAGCTAATCACACATTTGTTAAGACATTATACAACACTAATCCTGCTTCATTTATACATTTAATTAATAGAAATTTAACATTACAAACCTTTTCCTCATATTGTCTTAACCTTTTAATCAAATATTCCACAAAACTCATCCAGACCCAATTTCTGGTGTTTCTCTCTGGCCTCACAGCACGAAGGTTGCTGGTTCATTCCCGCTCACCCCAGGCCTTTCTGTGTGGAGTTTGTATGTTTATCCCGTGCTGGGTGGTTCCTCAACTCAGTTCCCAAACCATACATGCAAAGGGAGAATTGGGTTTGGCCATACCACATGCCAGTATGTCAGATTCAGAAGCTAAGCAGTGTTGGGCTGGGCAGTACTCGGATGGGAGCAGGTGGATTACCTCAGGTGCCACAGTGGGGCAAACAGAGGAGAAACTCGTTGTGTCCTTAGGCAAGACACTTCACCCACATTGCCCAGTATGGTTCTAGTGTGTGTATGAATGGTTGGTGGTGGTCGGAGGGCCGATGGCGCAAAATGACCACTGGTCCAAAAAAAATAATGCTAATAAGGTTGATTTAATGTTTAGTTTAAGTTTATTTGACGCAACAATCTAGGAAAAGATGTCTAACACAAAACACAATACATGATTAGGCCTACATGAATTAATTCTTTATCTGCCAAGTCAATTCAGACTATTTCTACAATTTTGGAAGCTTAAAGTTGCTTAAGTTGTATGTTTTTGAGTGTCCCAAAAATATTGAATTATTGTAATGATACTTAATTTAATCGTTATTTAAGATAAGCCTCTTGAAACTTTTTTTTTTAGGTTTTAGATTATACATTTTGATTATTGACATGAAAATTGTAGTGGCGACAGACAGATGTGTTTGTTTGGAGTCGTGTTTGGTGCAGATTCTTAGTATTAGCGGCGTTACAGATTGAACCAGCAGCTGTTCCTGTTTACCTCAAATGGATACGGCGTTTTATCCGAGCGGTCCTACATCTGCACAGGTCTGCCAAGCCCACATTATTAACTCGTTTGAAGTCAGCAAAAATAGTCCAGAAAGTTTGTCCGTTCCGACTGGGCGAGTGCTGGGAAATGTATGTTTTTGAAGTTTTCATGCAGGTAGATTGAAGTCTGCTATGAGCTCCAGACATTTAGATTGGTTCATCTAACTTTCCAGCGCAAGAAGCTTATTGAAATGTCCCCAAAATAAACCTATCTACATATATCTGTTTCTATAACAACCATTTGACACCAGGCCAAGGTACACATCAGGGATTTCATTTAGAAACCATGATTAATCCACCTAAAGACCAATCCATTCATTCATTTTCTAGCACTCAATTTTGGGCTTTAGATAGGGGAACATACTGGACAGTGGGCAACTTGATTCAACCTAAATATTAAAATTTTGTGTTTCTCAAAAAGTTCTTTATGTTTAAAGGCCAATAACTACATACAATGCATGATGCATATTTTGGTAGATATATTAGGCAAGCACACTAGAAAGGTTATATAATATTGAGGAAAGATAAGTGATGTCCCTACAAGTCCTTAAGTTGTAAAGAAAGGTAGAAACTCTTGCTGTCTGATGCAGGATAAGTTTATTTACTATCAGGTCACAACACAGTCTCACAAGAAAGCGTACATTTACCACGGCATAAAAACAGCGCATTATGAGGATGATTTCAGGCCTTTTTTGCGCACTTACGTTACGCCATAGATATAGCACAATGACACAAGATTTCACAGCGCTTAAATAGACGAGCCCTGGTTGAAGCCACGTTGGGACATTTTCTTTAGGTGTAGCGGCAGTGCTTAATTTGTAACTCAAACGTTGCCGGAACAAAATGTGGGTTTTGGACCGGGGTCCAGACAAGGTCGAACCTTACCGGAGCGCACACATTAAGTGAACATAGAGGCTTAGAAATGCTAAAATACAACCCAACTGTCCATCCTACTCAATGTTAAATGATATAAAAGTAATTTTGTCCATTTTTTTTACATGTCACACAGAGATTTTCATTCATTCTGACAGAAATCAGCGCACCTGCCGCTAATCCAATCAACAGCAACAAGTAGTCATCCCACACACGCTCGTCCTGCACCTCAGCACTGCCTTCGCGTCATATATGACTCTCCACAAGTCACAACACCAACGCAGGACAAACAGCTTTTACACAGGTCACAAACAGCCTTTACACGGGTCTCATACATCAAACGTGACGCTAAAATACACATTAAAGTAACACGGTAAAGTTAGTTACACTTACGAGAAACTGCGGCGGCTACATCCGCGCTGGTTCTCACCTCTTTATCGTCCCGTACACTCCAAACACGTGACACTCCCGCTGCCTTTAATCAATCAAAACGAGTCGCAAATAACAACAAATATTCACAAAATCCACTTTGACGCATATTTCCTGTTTTAGAAGAAGATACAAGAGTGCGGCTCGCCTGGAACCAAAGAAAAGTCTTAAACCCGCCTGCGCTGCTTCTGATTGGTCAAATTTTCTGTCAGTTTCGCTTTTAACCAATCACAGTCTGTGACTCCATCTTCAACACAAATAAGCCTGTTGTTTCTGTGAATGAGAGACGGGAGAGGAGCAGAGCCGTGTCTCATAGAAGAAAGACAAAAGCTTATTAGAATGCGTTAACGGAGCAGACAAAACTGTTGCTGGAATGCCCCACGAGAGTTCCCGATCTTATTCCGGCTTGTTCCGGCTCAAATTAAGCCCTGTGTAGCGGGTAAGTTTGGGCATCAAGTTACGGTTAACCTGGCAAGCCAGATAGTTTATCTCACGATATTTGTGAATTCACAAACTTGAGATAAACCATCTGGCCTCCCAGCAGCCCGATTGGTTTGAGAGTCTGAACCAGCGGTGTTCGGCCCAATCACATTGTAGCAGGGAGGACTAACATGGGTTGTTGCCGCTGAGCATGCATAATATTATCGGCGCCAAGTCTAATTCAAGCTAAACAAAGATGGCGGCTCTCGTGGATGTACGTGTTGTCTGCTGCTTTTGATCCGGTTTTAGCAGAAATACGGAGTAATTTCTTTTTGAAAAAAGAGCAGTATGTGTGACATGTACTTGTTCTATCCCATGCGAACATTGGATACACCATTATGAGTTGTTGCTGTGATTGGCTAAGCACAAATTCTAAATTTTCAGATAAGGTCAACATCAATCTAGTTCATCTTAGACTGTGCAACGGTTTCAAGCTTAATCTTAGTCCCAGTCTCACTGTGAGATCTACAAGCCAACATTTTTAGCCACAACTTAATATACCTGATTTTTTATGCATTTTGAGCTTTTGAATGGATCGAAATGTGTTATATGCTTTATCCACTGCTGTGACAAGATGTGCCATTATGCTAACAGGAGCTAGCTAACAACAACAGACAAACTTAGTGGAGTTTGGTGAACAAACGGGACATCATTAGACACAGTCAGGACATTGCAGCCTGATTTCCACTTGAATATTAACTAGAGATCTGTGCGGAGGAAATTAAAGCTATTTTGCTGTAATAAAATTAGGCATAGTCCTTTGAAGGTTTGATCCACAATCATAAATCTTTGTATGGACAACAATATGCACTGGACACCTGACTTTGGCTAGACACTTCACTCACATTATTACACACTCCAACTGATTGCATTTTGCTTTCACCTACAACACGACTAACTTAATTACGTTCGCTCTTTGCTGTCTAGTTTGTAATTGGCTCAAAAACATGTTGTGCCTTTGAGTGTGAAACACTCCCCAGTTTTGACATTGGCAAAGCAAAGTTAGACAACAAGAGAACAAGCCCGATCTCGTCTGACATTGTTGCTAAAGAGACACCATGTTCTGAAGCCAAGACGATGTAATCTTCTTAGCACTTCCCCTTAATCAGGCATCAGAGTCTTCTCCCTTTATTTTAGTCAGTCACAGAAAAGCAGTTTGTGTGGATTAAAGGGATACAAGAGATAATTGGAGTGAGAACAAAGACGCAGTGGCACAGTGACAACTCCAACAGAGGAGCAGAATGAAGACATCACACGAGGAGAACGCTGCTGTCTGCCACGGCATCAACAAGTGAGGACTTTAGATCACTCACAAAACAGACAAGACGTTTTGACTTCAGTCTTTGGGGTAACTTCTATAATAAACACAAGCAAAGATGGTCTACTTGAAACTTTAAGAAGAAGAAGTAATTACAACGATGTTAGACTGGCATATGTTCTGTCAGAATACACAAGTCCTTGGATGGCTTTCTGTCACATTCGTACATGGCTTTTGGTCCAAAACACTCTATTAATTGTCAGTGAATGCAGTTGCTAGGCCAACGCGATCTCATAGAAATGTGTATGTATATCTGGTGGATTCCTTTTAACCTATTACAAAATCCTAATCCTAATCTTAACTAATTCCAAGACCCAGCCCACCTAAACTATTTTTGTAGCTTCAAAACTGAATTTAGTCATTAAAACCAAAGAAACTGCCCCACGTGCAGAGGCGGCCCGTGACTAAGGCGATAGGAATGACGCAGCTCCAACAAAAAGGGAAAAAAATCTTAAAGTTTATCAAAACTGATAAAACTGATTAAAATGCCTTAAAACATCCTTGTCCAATAAAAGAGATCATTTTGGCAGCAGACACATTGTCCGCCTCTTTTGGTAATAGTAATATGCTTTTTAAATTTTACATTTTTTTTCTAATTTTGTCTATTATAATAGTTTGTCACATTGTCACTCCTGTGTTTTTTATTGGTTATATTTGTTGCAGTAACAGTTGTGGATTCCCCCACATGTGTCATATCCTGCATTCATGTGGCCCGTCCTCAAGGGCTTGTGTTTCTGAGATGTGAAGTCGAGGTTCCGACCTTGTTTGTGCTTTTTACTTTGGAAAGTTGGGATGTTAAAGTTAACCATAATAAATAATTGACACAGCACTTTTAACAGAGGTTAAAAGGTTGCTAGTATTTATTTTCCAGCTGATTTTCTCCAGTCTCCATGTGTCAGTGACATCAGGTGCTGAGCTCAGACGCTCTGTTTGTCCCGAGTTTCCGAGCAGTTGTTTCGAGCTGCAGTGTTCACGTACTCGGAACAATTTTTTTCCTAGTTCCCGAGACCACATGAATGTGGCAATATTTACTAGACAAAAGACGACAATGAACTACGCCAAAACAACCAAATTGTGTAAAAAGAAGCAAATGTTTGTCAAATCTTAATCATACTCATGTTTTTTGTTTTACTAAAAATGCAGTCTAACCTGTCATACACACTTTAAGTTAAATATGAGCTAAACATTTGTGAAAACACAATATTTGACTGTCACAATATTTAACTGTCAGACCAAAGAAACTTCGTGGTCACTTACATTAGTGTTAAATTAAATGTTTTTTTGTTTTTTTTATGGCTAAGAAAAGAACAAGACTTCATGACTTCATCAAAAATAAAAGTTATAAAGCAGTCTTAGCTGAAACTTTTTTACTGATTGTTATGATAATCTCTAATCATTTAAAACCTGCTCATCATAATTGCTAGTTAATACAATATTCAAATCCACCGACACAAGAGGCATCATTTATTAAACGTAGTGATGCTATAACCTTCTGTTGAATTATGAATCTCATCACAGACACTCACTGCTCTTTATGGGTGTTTTCCGTCAGCTCCTGGGAAATTAGTGACATTTGGTGCAGCTAACCCGGCTAATTACCCGCACACTTGTGAAACTGTAATTAATAGAAGGTCGTCAGGAGAGGGCCATGTGTGTAAATAAGCGTAACATTAAAATAGTGAGGCTTAATCAATGTCAGGCAACGAGGGAAGTATAAATAAGAGAAAGACAACAGTTTGTGATTTCAAATGTTTATGGATCCTGTTCAAGTTTGAAGAGACGTTTTATATTTGTATTGTTCTGGACCTTTTATTTGGTGTTTTAGATGTTTAAATTGAATGTTCTTGAAAGCATATATATTTGAGGCCATATCTTTGTCTATCTTAGGCAGCAGAGATAATTATTAAATGAGAAGAGAATAAATCATGCAAAGTGAAAAAATAGATTGGCACAACTCCCAAAAGATATTTATTTGCTCACCACTGATGTGATGTTTCAGGCATAGCCCTTCTTCAGATATCAAAGTAACTTGGACACACCTGACAAAATCAATAAAAATGGTCCATACTACTCTGTTTCTGTTTTTTCACTTTGCATGTACTTCTTGATCTTGCACACTCATTTTAGAATAAATGTGCGTGTTTTCCTTTTCACTTTAAGAGATAAAATCATGCCATCATCTGACATGCTAATGCAATTGCAGTGAATGTGATTTAATGACAGAAATGTTTAGAATGAGGGACTTAAGCTCAGTAAGCACAGATAAGCTTGAAGCTTGACCTAAAATGTATCAAAACTTAGTTAAGTGTTTGTTGTGAGTCTCACAGGCAAGAGGATGTATAAAGTATTCATCAAACAAGCATTAGAGTTTTTGACACTGTAACATGCATGGTTAAAAGTTCAAGCAAGTCACTTTTGTACATCTTCTACTTAAAAGTCCTGTACAAGCTCCAATCAACTTTAACCCCTTGATTCACTTTGAAGAACCAAGACACAATGTGAGACATAGTCACAGGCAGACAAGGTTGTTTGGTTTTCATTAAATCTTAAACCTGATTGGATATGTTTTTGGTTTATTCAAAGTTCTCATTAAACAAAAGTGCCTTTTACAAGTATGCAACAGGAAACAAAAATGAGTTAACAAAAAGCTGAAAAATGTACAGACACTTTAAGTAAATCCCTGTTTTTGTTATAGAAAATGTTTTATTGCAGTAGTCCTCAACCTGTATTTTCGCTACCAACAAGAAAATATTTTTTCTATTTGAGTACCACGAGATCTAAACAATTTTTTCGATGCTTAAACTATGACTAAAATATTAATACAAATAAAAAATGCTAATTTTAAACTACCCAAAAGGATAAAAAAGAATATGATTTAATTGACTTTATTAAATATGCAATAAAGGATCCTATATATCAGGGGTTCTTGACCTCGAGGCCCAAATATTCATGTGCAAAGTAACCTGGGACCCAATCTCATATAAAATGAAATAGCTAAGATTAATAAAGGCTTTTTAAACTTTTATTGTATGAAGAGTGCCTCTTTGGGTTTGCCCCCCTTTCTGTGACTTTGTGTTCCCAATCACCAATGAGCAACTTAGTTATAAGGTTTTGGGAATTTTCTTTTGTGAACTCATAAAAAATGTATTGTATTTTTCTGATTCAAGGAGGTGCTTGTGATCCAACTTTGGGCACCATGAATCACTGCTATATACCACCTAGGATCATTCATTCATTTTCTACGGCTTTTTGTAGTTGTGGGTGACTGGAGCCTATCTCGGTGATTAACGGCCACATTAAGGCCATAACATCATCGGCTTTCTACCATTTGAAAAACATTGCCAAAATTAAAGGCATAGTGCCAAAGCCCAACACGGTCTCACAAGAAGGCGTACATTTAGCACGACACAAAAATAGCGTATTTTTAGCACGATATCAGTCCTGTTTTGCGTACTTATGTTACGCCGTACATATAGCACGATATGAAAAAGCGTAAAAATGCCACGAGTTTTGGTTGAAGCCACGTGGAGACGTTTCTTCAGGTGAAACGGTTAAGTTCAGGCAAAAAGTTACTAAAATGGTTAAGATTAGGGTTGGGGCTTGGGGTAGGTTAAGATTAGATGTGTGATTTTGTTCATTTTCATGAATAAGAACACTTCTTAACAACCACCATTGAAATGAACGGGGACTGTGACGCGTACTATAATTACGCAAAAGAGCCTTAAACTCGTGCTAATCATACGCAATTTACATGTTGCGTTATGTCGTGGTATATGTACGCTTTCTTGTGAGATCGGGCTGCAAAGCCTGACTTGGAGAGACTTATCCATGCATTTGTCTCCAGTAGGTTAGACTATTGTAACGGCCTGCTCACCGGCCTGTCCAAACGAGCTGTAAAACAGCTGCAATACATTCAGAATGCTGCTGCTCGAGTCCTGACCGGAAAAAGAAAGTACGATCACATTAGTCCTGTGCTTAGGTCCT
Source organism: Mugilogobius chulae (assembly GCA_038363315.1). Classification (NCBI taxonomy): domain Eukaryota; kingdom Metazoa; phylum Chordata; class Actinopteri; order Gobiiformes; family Gobiidae; genus Mugilogobius; species Mugilogobius chulae. The sequence continues at coordinate 26,218,400 of CM076396.1, forward strand.
TGCACTGGCTTCCAGTGGCTCAGAGAGTAGACTTTAAGACAGCTCTGCTCGTGTTTAAGTCGCTGCGGGGTCTGGCGCCGGAGTACATCTCTGACATGTTGGTGCCTTATGAGCCAACTCGAACTCTGAGACCTCGGGGACAGGCCTCTTGTTGGTGCCAGAGTTAGGACCAAACAGGGGGAAGCATCGTTTCAGTTTCATGCAGCTAAGATCTGGAATAGCCTTCCTGAGACTGTGAGACAGGCCCTTCTCTTGGTGTTTTTAAATCGAGGCTTAAGACAGTCCTTTTTAAACTTGCTTTTTATTGAAATATACATTTTTTTATGTTATGTTTTAACATTTTATTGTATTTTATCTATATATTTTATTGTTGCTGTATTTTTATGTATTTTTAATGATGTGAAGCACTTTGAGTTGCTTGTGTATGAAAAGTGCTATACAAATAAAATTATTATTATTATATTATGGGCCTTAGGCGGGGGAACACCTGGACAGTGGCCAACTCCTCACAGGGTTAGAGACAGACAACTCTCTCATTCATTCACAAGAGGTAATTTATAGTGATGCCCAATTAATCCAAACATGCATGTTTTTGAGATGGAAAAATAGGAGTATCCAGAGAAAACCTACTGTGACTCGGGAGAACATGCAAACTCCACCCAGAGAGGCCGTAAGATGTTGACTTGGTTCAAGCTGAGATTTAAACCTACAATCTCCTCATCGCCTAGGATAAAATATACACAATTGTTTTAATTGTATTGCATGCTTTGCATGTTTGGGCCTGATTGTCACAAATTTTTGTTTGTAAGCATTGATCAAGGTCACCAGAATTTCTGGTATCTCCGAATACCACTTCGAGAACCATCGTATACCACCAGAAGTACGCTACTAACTTCAGCAAAGATGGATACTGCTGTTGTGTCCTTAGGCTGGACTTAACCTCCTTTGATGTGGGTCTGAAAGAGTGAATGTTTCCCTGATGTTACGTTTTGAGTGTTGTGAAGATAGAAAAGCACTTCAGAATCACCATTTATGTTTTTCCCCATAAAACTGCTTTTCTGAACATTATAACAACTAATATTTACCTAATCATTATGACATGACAAAATAAAGTCGGACAAAGTGAAAAAAGAGATACGTACCAGGAGCATGTGGTTGCCTCAACATCTCCATTGACTGACTTTGTTTGGGCTGCAGATTCATAATAAGATTAACGTTATGTCCTGCAGTCTTGTTTTACAGTCAGAATAATTAACTGTACCAAGCCATTGCAAAAGAGATCATAACATTCACTGCAGTTTTCAAATTGTCTAAGCTTCATACTTTACCGACATTATATATTTCCTCTTTTGCGTATCTTTTCCACCTGCTGGCTCGGGCTTGTACAGAAGAAGTCCAGACATGTGCTCGCAGCTCAAATTGTATAATGGCCACATTTAAGTAGACACTCCATCTTGGCTGATGAAAACGTTGGCCGGTGTAAAGTAGGGCTTTTATTATCCAACCATTCACAAGAGTTTGAAGGATGGTGGCTGACGTACTTCTCTGTTCAGATAAAGTTCTCTAATAAGTGGAGGAAGCAGCCGTGTAGTGGACCCTGGTGAAAAGAAAAGGCTCTGTCTGTCTCCTCTCGTGTCGCTGAAGGAGGAGAGGGCCAGGTTCAACTGTAATCTGGGTTTAAAGAGAGCGGACATGACATGAGGACTGTACATACTTCTCTGCAGACTGGAGGAAGTCAGGTATAAGGAGCGCACTGCATTTTTAAACTAGCAAAGTTATCTGTGCGGAGAAAATCATAAAACACAAATCACTTATAATAATAATAATGATAATGACAAGGGCTCTTTAGAGGTAAGAAGCTACACTGACGCATTGTGGGCGTGAAATGTAAAGCTTCCACAAACTAAGTGTGGGACATTTTCTATAGTCTAGTAAAGTTGCTGTTTAAGGCAACGGTCGCCAACTTTTTTTCTTGTGAGGACCGGTACAGTTACTTTTTTTTTTCCAGGGACTGGTTGAGGTTGGGTAGCACCAATACCAACAACGTAAAATTCAAACTGATTATTGTGTATATTTTTAGCTTTCTTAATAGTGATTATGCTGTTTATTGGGTTAAGTGTTGCTACATTTTCATAGTAAAGCACAAGGAAGTAGTGAATTTGCTATGAATCATGGGTAATAGCCAAAAAGTCACTTTCCCGGATACCTGACTCCTTGTCATGGTTTGTTTCCAAATATTGCCTTTTAACACAATGTGGGTGGAGCCTAATGAGAACTGTGTGTAAACAAGTAGCCTATTACAGACAGTTGGAGCAACATCAGTTCAAACTCAAACATGTTCCCGACTCATGGTTCAAAATTAGTCTCGGATTCTAAGAAACCAAACTGGCAACCCAACTGAGAGAGTCATGTGAGGCTCATTCTGCTTTCTGATTGGATAATAAATGTAAACATCAACATAGGGACATCATGTCCATTGCTTTTTTAATTAAGAATAACTCAGAATTTGTTGACTTTCAGTAAAAATAATAGTATATTTGGACTTGTTGACCTTGTATCTTTGGACACATATAGGTCATGTTTATGAAATCTGACATCAAAATCTTACATACGGTTCCTTTAAGAGCTGTCATCACAAGATGCTGTCTGTTGTAAAGGTCCTCGCGCTCATGCAGCTTGTGAACCTCACCATGATGCGCAGAGTGAATGAATAAGTGAGTTTTTGTTTTGAGCTAGTACAATCAGATAGTCAGACAAGCAAACAGACATTTACATCCAAGTTAAAGCTCAAAGGAGCAAGCAGATGTATAAATACATATGATAGCTTGCCCCTAGATTTGCACATAAAACAGTACAGCTGTTGATTCCTGACAAATTAATACATTTAATAAATAAGCAATCACATAGATCAGTCATAGATCTGCATTCATACACGTTTGTCAGCATGTGATGCCAAAAAATCTAACTCTGGCCACGCCTCCTCAAACTCATAGAGGAGCACATCGGACTTAAATTGAGTGGACAACATCTGTGACTGTTGTAAAATGCCTAAAAGTAAATCGTTTTTTAAGACTTTGGAAAAAAAAAAAATCAGGTACAGCGACTTTAAGTTTTAGAATTGTGTAACTTTCCCTGTTTGTCTTTCAAAATGTAAAATATGCAAAGCTTTAACATCAATATCTAAAGAGGAAAGTGTAATAAAAGGTTCTATTTGTTCAGTCACTGCAGTTCGATCTCGTCTTTGCATAATATTAGCTCATGCTGCCTGAGCTACTTACTCTAAGCTGCTCTTAAAATCACAAAAATCATAACTTTACGAACACATCACAGGGATCTTAGTCTAATAGTTTAATATACAGCAGCTTTTCACAATGTTGATTCTTCTTTTTGTAATTAGATGCAGTCTGTAGTAACTATTTTTACTTTTAAACATCCTAAGTGTCTACAAAGCTGGTTCTTGCAGTTTCCTCTGTGTTCTGTGCCTGTACAGTTGTTGACTCTGCCTGGTTCACTGTGGGGACCCTCTCCTCACACTTGTTTCCTTTGCCCTGTGGGGATCTTCATACACAAGGTTTACCGCTGCTCTCTTTGCCAGAGGCTTTTTGTGCCTGGTGCATGAACAAGAGGAGAACTAAAGGCTTCAGTTCAGCTGCAAGCAAGACACTCCAAAAAGAAGACTGTTTTAGCAATAGTAGTCTGGAAGTAGTGGTTCAGTAGTTAATGCACATATTCTTTAAGATTGTAATGTGCCTTTTTAAACTCAACAAAAACTATAAAGGTGTTGCATTGATCATTATTTATTCACTGCAAACTTATTGGTTTTAGGTCATTTAGCCACAGTTGCCCAGAGCTGGACTGACGGTATGGGTCTGACAGTCTGCAGTGGTTAATGTACTCTTCATTGTTCCGATCAGTACCAGCCCTTTTGGCACTCTAGGTAAGTTTTCATATGCTCTTCTCCCCACACTCCATCTCGACACTTTATTTTTTTCTTAATAGATTTCTGTACATAGGCCTAAGCAATCTAGTGTTGACGGCAGGATAATATTTTGAATTTATTAATAAAATAGAAACTAAGTAATTGTAGTGAGGGTCCAGCCTTCTGCTCCCCCTCCATCCACTGCTACCTCTCTGATGCGATGAACACAGCCAGCGATGAAAAAAAATACTAAAGCTTGAACTTTCTGTCAGGACAAATGTCATTTTTTATGGCCCTTCCGCTACATGTGTCCTATTGACATGAAATAAAAACTGCCTAATAGTTTTTAAGTGGTAGAACTTCTATACTCAATTTGTTGTCCTCTCCACCAGATGGCACTCTAAACAGCTGCCTGGTTGGCTTATGCTCACAGCCGACCCAACCTTCCATATGTCAGGAGAAGTGAGCACCACAGAGCAGCACTCAGGGACCAGTCTCTACATCCTGGGTCTCCAAAAGATGGACCACAGTAGTTCGTTTTCCAGTAAATAAAAATGTTTTTTTTTTTTTTTTCTTTTTTGCAATGCTTTGCTATCGCGCCGTTTAACATAACTTTACGACTGCTCTGCCACTGTTCACAGCAAGACAGAGGTCTGTGGTTCATCTGAAAACACTGCTCTGTCAAAGCACAAACTGTCTAATGCTGCAGCAGCCGTAAATAAAAGCTTAATTTGTGAGTGTAAATGTAACCTGGACCGGGTTGCATGCTCAGAGCGCCCCGTGTGTTATCAAGTCAACTCGGAACTTTACATGCAAGACAATGGAGGACTAAAGTTTGGACTGTTGGAATGAGCTTAAACCTGCGACTGTAAGGTATAGACAGACATGGGGAGGTGTGGCAAAGCTGTCTTATGCACGAAAGTGTAAGGTTAGCTCTGTTATTGTAGCCAGCTGTACCAACTGAAGCAGATGTAATTTGCAAGGTCTGTGTAGTCCTTCTTTGTAGCTTTTGCTGCTCTTGATATTATCTGGCCTGGTAAAATAAAATACTGTACATTTCTGACGTTGATTTGCTCCATTATGACTTGTTTGTGGATATTAAAAAGATAAAACATTAAATTGTGGTGGAGTTCTGTAGTCTGGACTTTTGAAAAGTCTGGACCCTGAAAATCTAATTTTCCCCTGCTTTAGATCTTCTTGTTCAATACAAAAGTAGGTGCAGCTGATTTTTTTCCTTATTATGCTTGCTTTGTGCTTGCCACTTTGCCATCGTGCTTACTGGCAGAAGTAGAAGTACTAATAGTTATAATAGATAAACCTTGTTTTTCAGTTTTCACCCAAGTTTTTTGTTTTTGTCGTTTTAGTTTTGCAGAAATTAACTATGAGGTAAAATGTTACGAGAGCTGTGCAGAGCTTAGCCAGCTTTTGGAAGTTGGAGATGGATATTTTAGCTGACGTATAGCAAATCATTTTCTTATTAAACTGACTGAAAAACATCTTGTTTCTGTGTTCAACTGTGTGTGATCCCAAAAGTCTGTGTCTGTGAGAAATATGAAGAACGCTTACTCCAATATTGCTGCGAGTTATCTTTGCCGCCTCTATAACAATTGTTTATTGTCACAAGTCGTCACACATACAGTATCTCAACTCCAACAAACACTTAACTGTGAGAGGAAGTTCTGCCTCCATCCATCAGAGAGAGAGAAATCCTCCATTATGAAGAAGTCAGTGGGGAGACTAAAAGACTTCACAGATTAGATCAACTTCCTCCACAAAACAACACTTTCTCCACCTCAAAACAGATTCAATAACGCACGTGGCTTTTGTCCAAATCCACTCCAGAGACACGGATCTTTGCCTGATTTTTATTTCATTGTAGATCGAAAATAGAGTGACTTGTACGGGGTCAATCTATAAACTCGTTATTATGAAGCTGAGGCTGAAATATTGAGTGTGTCTGTGGTGTTGAGATTGTGCCATCTAGTGGAAGCAAGCAGCATAGTTTAATAGTTCAATAAATCTATAAATGTCCTCGTAAAATGTGTTATAATGTTGAGCAAGCTTGTTAATGGACGGATCTATAAAAATAAGTCGTGCAAATTGATAAAATAAGATTATGACCGCGGACTTGCAGTGAGAATGCGTAAATGACCTTCAGTTGGAAAGACATGGTGTTGTGTGGGATAGAGAGGCACAAGTGAGCTTTTTAGTCTCAAACATGTATGAGCTACATTTAAAAAATAAATAAATAGGTAGGTAATTAAATGCAGATTATGAGGACCTTCAAATCTACTAATTACAAATGCTAAAATCAGTCAAATATGGAAATGGTTAATGGAAACAGCATTCATAAACAGAGGAAAAAGGAAAAACTGCCTCTTGCTTTTCAGAATCTAAAACCAACGCATTGTATTTTATTAATTCATTGTTTATTTTCAGCTTTTCGTGCATATTTATTTTCTTAAACACTTATTGGAATCTTCAGACTATACAATGCAAATGTTAAAGAGAGTTAAAACCCTTTCTCATTGGAATGTTCAAGGCTGTCCCATTCATTTTTATTTTTCTTCATATCTGATAAAAACAAGCTAGCACCTGGAAAAGCTAAAAAAAAAAAAACATTGTAGCTCTCCTATTTAGAGTAAATCACCCACTGGGATGGATCAGACCCAACTAAACTTACAAATAAAAAAATATATACCCAAAATAAAATTAAAAAAAAAAAAAAATGAAATAACTTCCGGCTCCAGTTACATTTATTTATTTTAGTAATTTTAGGTTCCTAAAACTCATTTTTACATCAGTTTCCTTCAGATTTTGCAGAGGAATTGTACAAAACCCCAAATATGCCAAATCTAGTGTCATTACCAGCTTTACCAATCCTTATATTTACCAAAGAAATTTTAGGTGGTTTGTGTTTTTCTTTTGTTTTCTTGTGAAAGTTCTCATATGATCTGAGCCTGAGTCTCAGAACTAAAACAGACTGGAGTTTGTCTGTGCTCCAAAGGTTCAGAAACAGTTTTAGTTTGAATTTTAGATGATTTTAGTCACATGTGTGTGAGGAAAATAGGCTGTAATGAGAATCAAATCTTCTTGTAGCAACTGTTGCTGTGTGGAAGCAAACAGGGGCAAGGCAGTTCCTCTGATTAAATAAGGCTTTTTCTCACATGAAAGTACCAAGAACTAGTCCCCACTTTCCTTTAGCCTCTAGAGGAACTACCCCGCCCTAATGTTTGTGTTCACACAGCAACAGTTTGTGAAAGTGGGGCTAAATACAGTTTTATTTTAGGCATAATCTAAATATGTCATTAGGTTGTCTTAGGAAAGCAAAAGTTGTAAATGTAAACAGTTATTTTGAGAGTTGCTGCTAAGAGGTCATTTTCCTTGAGAATAAGGACATTTTATCTAAATGTGAGAATAAATAAAACATGTTTCCAAAAGTTCTTGTCACAGAAAAAGTGTTTCCCCCGTTCATAGTTTCTGCTCTGTGTGGAATGCTGAAACAATGCTAAAGAAATTTATCCTAAATATCAATGAATAATGTTCTTGAGGTGACTTTTTTGGTCAGGCAGTGTAGATTTAGACGTCATAGTTAGTGACATGCAAGTGACGCCAAGCTATGGGTAAGCTCTGTGGAGAGGTGACTATCGAACTCAAGCAAGTTTCCATATTCATCTTTTTAGCTGTAAAAACACATGCTTAAATAAATACAATAAAGTGGATCATTCCTGACACACCAATACCACAGCAGAAAAAACAACCCAGATCATCTTTAATGTGTCAGAAACACATATATTTCAGCCTGACGTCCTGACTCAGGTGTAAGTGAAATGAGGCAGTGACGGCAGCTTTACTGTACAGATAAAGCCGACAGGAGTAAGTCAAGTTTAGAGCAGGAGAGATGACGCACCGGAGCTGTCACACTGTCAGCCACAGCAGGAAAAACGAGCTCAACGACCTTCAGATTTGGGAAAAGGAATTAGGAAGTGCACTGTCTAAATGAAGGAGGTGTGAGGAAGTGAATCATGGAGCAGGTACAGAGTGTCCTGCAGAGGAGCATTCATTATGTTCCTCCTGTACGAGTGACGTCAGTGTTGGAGCTCACTGCTGAGACTGTTATCAAGGGAAAATAAGGAAGTAGAAGTACAAAATTAAAGTCTGGAAATAGCATCTTATTTTGTTTTGGTGTTTTTTGTAATTCAGTTGAAGGATAATGCTATAAAACAAGGCTATTCAACATAAAGCCCCAAGGACAAACCAGTTCCAGTTATTGTTTGTTACTTTAAAGCCTGGTTTAGTCATATCTAGACTTCTAGATTTATAATAGTAGATGTCTTTTGTATTTTATTTTTCCACAAGCAGATGTTGAATACTGAATAAAACACAATCCTTTTACGATTGTGTTTTAAGACCTTTAAAATGTTTTTGGTCAAATGAAGGTAATATGGTGCACAAGGCTTATAGTTGAATAATATTTAATGTTTCATTGCTAAAAACTGACACATTTTAAGCTTTTTTTTTTTAATGTTTTGTTAGTAATTCAGTGTTTGTTTTTTTTCTATAAAAATGTGTTTCTACTTGATTTTGAGAGTCTGTATAGTATATATTGTTGATAACATTAACAAAAAACAATATGATTTTTTTTTTTTATAGTCTTGAAATGTTGGCTTGTTGCGTATCTCCAGCACAGAGGTCACTGAAAAATCTGGCCAGACAAAATAAAGTTTAGTATAAATGATGCATGAAACTGATATTTTTAAAATTACAACAAACAATTTGAAAATTTCTATCACGAGTGGTTCATCAACTTTCAGAAGACAGCGTGACCTGAATGTTGGTATGCTAACGAGAGCTACTGCATGCTTAAAAAATAATAAACTTGAGGAACAAAATGTTCTTAGTGTTAAACTAGAGGACATGGTAAACTCACTTTCATCTGAGCAGATGCTTTGACAATTAATCGTTCTGGAGCAAATGAAAAGGCTTATTGTGTAACTTTTTACTCCAATTTTTGCATGGCCACAAAATGGACTCATTTCTCTTCTGGAAGTGCCTCTTTTATTCACTGTTTCTACTGTATTTTTTAACAGCAATTTACTCTTTTATCATTTGATCACGATACAAGAGGCTTTATACGACATGTTTAGAGGGATTTTTGGTCGACTTGACTCTGCGCTCTACTGCCATGCTCCATGCAGAAAGATACGCTCTCCATCTGGTTAGCTGGGGAAACTTCTTTAATTAAACAACAAAACGGACGAGAGTTAGCTGTTTTGGATCGTTTAAACCGGTCTGACAGACGTATGTCTCCTCAAACTTGAGACAATGTATTTCTCAATTTTTTTACTCCTGAATTCTTTCACTTTCTATGGCGTACTTTTACCACGACAAAAACAGCGTTTCTGACAGAGTTCACTGTTTTTAGTACTTATGTTACGCCGTGCATTTAGCACATATGAGAAGCGTAAAATTTTGATTGCAGCCACGTTTTCTTCAGGAGAAAGGGTAAGTTTGCATAATTACTAAATGGTAGATTAGGTCTGGGGCTTGGGCAGGTTAAGATTAGAATCAGATTTCATTATTATTCATAAATAAAAACGTTTAAAACACCATTAAATGAACGGACTGTGAGCGTACTATAATTATGCAGGACGGCGTGAACTCGTGCTAATCATCCTAATTTACATTTGTGTAATGTCGTGGTAAATGTACGCTTTCTTGTGAGATCAGGCTATTAGTTGTACTGTCAAATTTAATCACAAATGTTGATTAGCGGCATAACTTTTGTTTTCACACAGTGATAAACTCTTGTAGTTAGCTGACAATGTTGCTGCTACTTTATTTGAGCAGGTTTGGGGTTTAAAAAAACAGTAGATTTAAGCTGGTTCTTGGAGTTAGGCAATATTAGGATTGACTTGAATAAAACTTAAAAATGCAGACGTGCAGAAAAAAAGACAATCACATAGTGTGGTATTTTTCTGCATGAAGAATGTTCCAAATAATGGTTTTACCTTTCTTTTTCTATCCATGGCATTGTGCAGGTGACTTTCCATTACATGTTGTGTGTGATCGTTGTGGTGAGTGAGATATTGGTTGCTGTGAGGGGCCATCGACTCAAATTGATCACCTAACGTCTGCCAGTTGACCACAGGGCAGCATCAGTAGCAACCAAAAGACTGCATTCACTTTATCTTATGCTTTCTTTTAAACTTGTAGCATCTATTCACAGCTTAATGTTTCTTCTGTCTCCTTCCAGCTGATTTACACAGGTTTTAATGAAAATTTACAAGCACAGAGTTCCAGAGAGTGAAACATAGACCTACATCTGCTGCTGTGTTGTTTGCTGGTAAAATATAGTTTCTATTTAGTGCCCTGTCCAAGACACAGCATTGTTCTCGAAAGCACATATGTATTGCAAAACCTAAGAAAGTTCCCCGCTCAAACATTGTGCTGTGACAGGCCTATAGTCTCGCTCGAGCGGACTGACTTGGTAGATTGCATTGTTGTGTTGAAATAACCTTTCCCAGCGGTAATTGCATCCCAGACAGAAAGACTTAAACTAAACTTGAAGCACAGGCAGTAATGGGCTCACTATCTTTTTCAATTACACACAAAGAGACAGAGGTGAAAAATTAGCAGAGATGGTGTTGCTGCAGGAGAAAACAGAAGAAATGTCTCTGCGAGTGAAGTAAAAATGTCTAACCCTGCCTGAGTTTCACATTTACTCCACAAAGTAACAAAGATTAGTTTATTTGCCCTATGCAGCTAAAATGAAGGAGCTGATTGGTTGTCTGTCATTTAGACCAAAATCTAACTTCGTTTTTTGCTTTGCTCATTGATTCTGCAGAAATACGCCATGTTTTTCAGTTCCAAGTGATGCATTTTCCTTATTTTATTTATTTAGTATTTTTTTCATCTTGTTGGATTTCATATAGAAGACGATGCTTGTCCTTGATTGGCTACGTAATCTGTCAATCACGCCCAGTGAAATTTAAAAGAGGGGCACGATGGCAAGGTTGTAGTTTCCGTCTATCGCCATTTTTGAGCTTTGTTTTATCAAATCCAATGGAACCAAAAGTACAAAGCAAACTGTAAATATCAGGGTTTTTTTTTTTTTTTGATTCAGTGTAAGAAGATGAGATAAAAGTAAAACAAATGCTATTGTTCCATCAATTCCTACCAATTTGGTCAAAAATGGTGGTGGTAAAAAGGTGGTGTTATTTATGAATATTAACGAAATCTTAATGTTAACCAACTCAAAGTCACAGACCTAAACTTAACCACTTTTGTAACTTCAGACCTAAACTTAGCCTAAAAGAAAATGTCCACATGACTTTAACCAATACAACTGTCTATAGACCTTTTTAAGCTTACGTTCAGCTCTAGTTGGAGGTAAAAAAAAGAAAACTCATACTAGACACATTAAAAGTTCCAGTTTTAACACCGTTTCCTTGTTAACTGCAGTTTGATGTTAAAATTGATCTGTTTATTTTTGTTTTTTCAGAATTTTATCTGTTGTCAATCACTCAAGTTTTAGACTATTACTTTCTGCTTTAGCAAAGTCTTTGATCAGAGCTAACAGATTTTTAGAGCTACAAGCAACCCATTTTGTTCGTATGCATACACCTCCAAACAAAATTGGGATGTGCATACATTAGCATATTTAGCGTTAGCTTCAGGACATAAAAGAAATGTTAAAAGACAGAATTTTACCCACTACAGGGTCTAGAAAGTAAAACAGACTTGAAACAAATGTAAAAATCACTTCTTCAGCCATGTGAAAGAACAGATCCAGATCCTCTGACAAATCACACAAGCTCAGACAAAATGCTTCCATCCGCCAGAAGTAATTCATCAAAGTCTGTGTTAGGTCCCACAGAGTAAGTCAAGAGACATATTCTGACAGAACCTGACTTTTTTTTTCTGCTTTTGTGTTTAAAAATCCCTCCAAAAACTATGCTTTCCTGTTTAAATGGACGCAACATCTTCTTCTGTCTCCAGGCTAAGCTCCCCGACTAGAATTCGATGCAAAGTTTGCTAACACGCAAAGGGTCTAGAAGACGCTAAGAAAATAATATAAAATTAAACAACAGTAGAAACCTGCTCATGATACGCTATTTGCATGTTGTAGCATAGATATTTAATCTCCATGAAACCGCGTTGCAAACTGTTATGTTTTAGTATTACTGTCTATATCAAAATTAGTGCTGTCAAGCGATTAAAAATGTAAGAGATTAATTATATCTGTAATTAATTAATCAATTAATCTATTTTTAATCTCACCAAAAATTGGAGAAAAACTCAATTTAAGTGTTTTTGTTTAGTTTTTATCCAATTTATTTCATTACATTATTGTTGGAGATGGAAATATTATTATTGCAAAAAATTAAGACTTTAGGAAGTTTTTTGTTGCTAAGTTGTCAAGTTGAACAACCCTTATGTCACTTTGCAACTCACAAATGGAAACAATGAAGTTAAAGATTTCAAAATAGATTAATGCGATTAAAAATATGAACCCGATTAATACGTCTGTAATTAATTAATCTCAATGAATGCACTAATTTGACACCCCTAATCAAAATAACATTTGTTTTTATAGTTCATTTAATTTGAGTGAATTTTTAACATTGTGACAACCATAATAGATTTAATACTTTATTGCCTCATTGTCTTAAGAGCCAATTATTAATATTCAAACATGAAGTAACAGCAGATATGTCATTTTTATTTAAACAAGTCGCTTTGAATTGAGCCATTGAATCAACTTTATTATGGCACTTTGTACAAGTCACAAACTCAACATTCAAAGTTCAAACAGCATTAAAAATACAACAGTTACAAACAGAGTCATGAGCTGTGCCACATTCACACATCCATCTGCTGCACGTCGCCTTTTATTCAGTCAAACATGTCTCCTAGCAACAAACATGTCCGAAATCAGTCAGTTTTAGACTTTTCAACAGGGCAAACACATTGATCTTGTAGTGAGACAGTGCAATATAACAATCAGTCAGTTTAATTGTAAAACAAGACTTACTGTCAAGAATTCAAAGGAAGAAAAAAAAAATCCTATCACATATTAGTAATGTTAAGTGTGAACAAAATTAGATTTTTAGAAAGAACTCAATTTTAAAATCTCAAATAAAGTCAATAAAAGCTTAAATGTAGTATTATTTATCCTGATATGAGTATAATTTGACTGCATATCCATTGACATAAGATAAAAATATTCTGATGGTTCATGTCAAGGTCTGTGTACAGTATATATATATATATTTTATTTTGAATTGCCAAATCTGTCACAAATGTTATTTGAAAGTTTAGTTTTTCACCAAATCTTAGAGGACAGCGGATACAATTTTTGAATAGCTTTTACAAGACTTATTGCTGCACTAATACTCTACACAATTTTAAACCATGTTTCAGCCGGTAAAAGATTTCATAGACGGATTTATCCTTATTTTACTTGTATGCTAATGACTAGCTAGCTACAACAAAACCGTATTTGCGTTTGGGAATGCAGTACTTTATGATGCAGTCTGTTGTGGTAAAATGTGTCCACCACATTTGACAATAAAGCTCGTAATTGTTGTCATATATTAGCATTTGTTGACATCAGGAGTAGGACCAAAATGGCTGCTTGTGGTGTGGTGTTTTGGTTCATTGACATGAACAAATGCTGTATTCCAGTCGTCCTTGGAGGTCAGATTTTTCGAGTTCTCGACTAGTAAAATCACACTAGAACACCGGCACAGGAATTCCAAGCAATATGACTGCGCCTTGTGCTTGGTGAAAGTTTTATATTTCTCTCTCTACTGCCCCCACTGTCTGTGATTGGGCTTCTGCAGTTATGTGTGCTTTGTAAAGTTGCAATGTTATGGTAATGTTGCAAACGCCAACGTGGCGCTACCAACAAAAAATGCAGATTAACTTTCAAGTGTTTAAAACAGGGGTCTGCAGCCTGCGGCTCTTTATAAACATCAGTGCGGTTCTTTGAGATTTGATTGAGAAGGTACTAGAAGGATAAAACTAGTCTGAGGATCTAGAATAGAAAAAAGGCAAAAGAACATTCTTTACTACTCTATTTTATTTATAGTATGTTTTTTAAATTAGCAGTTGTTTGGGGTAGCATATTTACGGAAGCTCAGTACTGCCAACCTCTACTTTTTTTTTTTCCAGCTGTATCACAAAATTTCGTGAAAACTATCACGTAATAACGTGATACTATCACGAATAATATTTATTTTTTTTTTTTTATTGTAGAGACCTAGAATATTTTCTTGTTTTAAATCGTTTTGAACTGATTTCAAGACATTGCTTATTATTTCGAGCCAAATTGTTTGCCACTGGATTAAGAAAACTACAAATGTTTGTTATTATTTGAAACCAAATTCTCTTATAACCAGTTAAAATGTCTTGCAACCAGTGAAATATTCTACATTACATATGCAATTATATCTTATGCAGTTAAAACAGCTCAAATCTGGATTAAAATTCTCATTCTAATTCATTCTAGGCAAGTCTAGATTTATAGTTTTGCAGTGTTTCCAACCAATTTTTTTGTTAAGTTACACAATGTTTTGCAAAACATTGTGTAGGCCCTGACTGTAGACATTTTTGTTTTGGACGAAATTGTGGCTGATTACAACACGTTTCTATAATTTGATATGAGTCGTTATAGTAGGCTACATAAGCTGTATTGTACACTTTCCGACTTGACAAATTGAACACAGGCAGTCGGGAGAAAACATCTCTCCTGGGCTGGGTCGGAATTTGAGCCTCCGACGATAACTGGAACGCTGCACAATTAGCATTGATAGATTTATCATTATTAGTCAACATTTACTCAAATCAGGATAAAAGTTCTGTTTTCTAGCAGTATGGATTTGTCTAATATTTCATTCTTTCCGTGTAAACCCTGAACATTAAGAGACACGTCGCTTCTTCCTCTTTCACTCACAACATTCAAATCCAGAGTAGTCAAAGGAGCTCTACAAAATTCCTTCCAGTGTTCGGGATCCAAGGTAAACAGGTTGCATTGAAGTGCTACGAGTGTTGTCGTTGGCACACGAGAAACATTTACAGTATTTACATGTAAGAGTACGTTAAGTCATGCTTGTAAAAATATCACATTCCTGATATCAAATAATAAATAAACAAATGTTGATTTTTTTTTTAGCATTCGCAGAAGGTCAGTTCGTTGTCATGGCTACGGCTGTGCGGATGATTGCTGTTGCTGCTGCTGCTGCTTCGTGTCGGGAAACGTGATCGGGAAGCATTCAGTAAAGGAAAAACGTGGAGAAAACGTCCATGCTACGGTGGCTCGCGAGAGTCAAAATAAAGCTGCAAATGTCCGGTTGTCGGCGATAGCTACAGTGGAGAAGTGATAAAGGCCCCATCTTATGCTAATTCAACATTTTGAGTTCTTTTAAGTCATATCTATAGTGTATTTGATTCAGATTTGTTGAGAATTCTGAATGTTTAAGGCGAGACACTGCAGGTAACAGGAAGCAAAAATCTTCATTTGAAATTTCATCTTAGAAGGGCTGGGCAATATTAACATCAACATTTTTAGCGTATAATGATGTCCACTGGTAAACTGAATATCATAAATGCCAGACCTACAAAAATAGTTGAGGTTTATATATCAGAAAGATGTCTTTAAAGGTACACTTGTACATTTTGGCCAAGAAATAGACAAAGTCAAAGTAAAGTCAAAGTAAAGTGAGCAAAAGTATTAGATTTTTAATTAGATGTTTTCTTTGACTTAAATCAATATAAAATGTGTGTTTACTCTGAGCAGGCAAGTTCTAAAAATTTACTTTTTGTGTCTCTTGCTTGTTTCCAGGGAATTCTTCTTTTAGCTTTAATATTCCACCGTATTGACCCTATTTTGTCCCGCCTACTTTTCTAGGACATGCACTTCCTGTTTAGCTGCATTTAGCCTGTAGATTTCAGTTGATGGGTTTATTTTAACTGTCATTATATTTAATTAAAATTGCCCCACAAGACAGACAAACAAACACGTTAGCTACCTTAACAGAGCTAAACAGGAAGTGCATTTCCAAGCCAAGTGGGCGGGACAAAATAGGGTCAATAGCATCAATCTAAGTGTTTTTGCACATGAAAGTATCAAGAACTAGGTCCCAATGTTTCTCCAGTCCCTGTTTAGTCAGAAGAACTACCCTGTCCTCATGTTTGTGTTCACACAGCAATGGTTTGTGAAAGTAAGTCTAACTGTCTATCATTTCCATCTGTTTAGTAAATAAGTGGTGTTGGGAAAACAAAAGCTGTTTCCTCCATTCCACATAAATTCTGATGTACAAAAGCTAAAAATAAAACACCAAAAAATCTATTCACTGTATTCTTATAATAGTATACTTAGTAATAGTAATGTATTTAGTAGCTACTGCTTTAAGTATTTTTTGTCAAGGATAAGGACGTTTGTCTAAATGTGAAAATAAACGTGTTTCTAAGCAAATGTGCAAAAGCTTTTGTCACCAGAGAGTTCCTGGTCTGACTGAAAGTACCTGCCCCAGAGCAGAAGCTAAAAAGGTACCCACGTATGGCCAGTTCATAGTTCTTGCTCTGTGTGAACACGCCTGAAATGGGGACTGGAACTGAAAAAGGTTCTGACTGTGAGAAAAGGCCTTGTGATGTTTGTCGATGAAGAATGTCCCAAACAACTTAGCTTTCTAGTTTAATGGATTATGCACGGATTTTTCACCTCAGAACATTATACGGTGTATTTTAGATTTAAACATATTTATTTATTTTAACCCCTGCTTATGTATGCACTGCAAGTCTAACTTACAAAGAAATGGAATTCAGGGCATTTTTCTTGATTTCTTGTATTTTGACTTATTTAGTAAGTCCAATAGTATTCAAATAGCAGTTGTCTTTTTTCTTATGGAACTTAAAAACAAATTTAATTTTTCTTCTATTATCGACCTCATTTTAATATCCTCAAAAGAGCATTTTTATGTGTTTCTCTAACAAAAAACCAACAGCCTTTGTAGTTACTGTATGTGACATTAGTTACAAATGTCCTGCCTGTAGTGTCTCGCCTCATTTGTGTTGCTATTTTCAAGTCAAATTCCAACCACCAAATGAAAAGTAAATACAGATGTTTTCATACAGTCTACATTAGTTTTAAGATGTGCAGCAGAAAACAGTAGTGAAAAACCTTGTGTGTACGTAATTTAAAAAGCATAACATGGGCCCTTTTAATGTTACCTGATTTCATGAAAAATAAAGCAGACGTAGGACCATTTGTTTGACATCGTGGTCTCCCTTTGGTTCCTGGTTTTAGTCCGTTTGGGTGCGGGCGAGGTCACGGGCGTACCCAGCTGAGGGGAACCCAGAAGGCCTCCCTCTCCAGACGCTCCAGGACCCCTCTCAGCTCGGCACAGGCGCTGGCGGAGTCCTCTTTGATGAGAACGCGGTCCACCATGTGTCCGTACTGCTGCTCGATCTGCACGGCCGACTGACGCATCTCCTGAAGGTCCTCGTCCTGAAGGAAGACACAGACATGGGTTTAGGATTTTAAAGGCAAAGAAAGAGGTTGGGAATCACCATGATTTTAAAATCTTTTGTTTTTAGACGTGTCAAAAGAAGTCCAGGTCACGAACATAAGGACATTTTGCATTGATTATTTGTCTCATCTCCCAAGACAAATACATTTCAGTCGTGATTTTCAATAGGTAGAAACTTGCAAAAGTGTCACAAGAAAACAAACACTGAAAAAAGTTCCTACAGTGGGAAAGGTCTATTAGTTTGGGTTCCAGAGTTTGGCTTCACACTACCTCTAGAAATTTTCAGACAATCTGTGACGCTGTCCAGCACTTTGTTTTTCCTCTAATATGTAAAGTGTTTAACATGTTTTCTGTAACATTCACCACAACTGTCTGATCTAAAGAGGATTTATTTGTTTTAAACTGATGTAGTGAAAACCCCATAAAAGAGAATTGAACAGGAAATGGTTGTATGTACAGGATGTACTATTTTGAACGTACACAAGCCAATTACACAGAGCCAATAGCACTGGTATAGCACACATTGTTGAACTTACAAACCATCTTTCACCAGGTGTACACTAACTACACTGTTTTGTTTGATCGACATAACTGTATGGATCAGAAACATAGACTATTTCAAAACAAATTATTGACCGTCTGAGAGTATTTGAGATGTGGAGTTAAAGGAAGATGCTTAGGGTCACATGGATGGACAAAGTTACTAACAAGGAAGTCAGAAGACGAATTGAATCTGAAGGATCTTCTCAAGAATATTCAGAAAAAAACTAAGCTTTTTTTGGCCACATTATTTGTTACAATGGCTTGCAAAGAATCTTTCAAGAAGGAAGATAGCAGCAAGAGGGGCAGAGGAAGACCACGGTTAATGTGGACAGAGAACAACAGACAATGGACAAGACAGAATTATGATGCCGGGATCAGAAGAGCTGTGAATCGAAACACAAACCCCGCTCACAGTGATTGTACTACTCACAGTGATTCTCCCGTGATCGCCCCCTCCCGGTGACGTTGCAGCGCTGCGCCTCCGTCTGCTCTCCGGGATGCGAGGTTTGACAAAGATGACGTAGGGCTTGAACTCGGCGGTCCGCAGACGCCTCAGAGCCTAAACACAACAAGTCAAATTAATTATGTCATATGAAAGTTATGTCTTGGATTAACAAAGAAAAGTCAAAGTACCTCTGGTTGAACGTCCACGATACACATCTTGTTTTTGGCCTGAACTGAGCGAATGGCTTCTATACTTGTGCCGTACTGGTTCTCCTTATATTCACCGTGCTCTATGAATCTAAACACAAACATTATTCTTTTAGTCCACTGCAAACTGTAAAAGGTGCTATTACCCAACTTTTTACAATCTTAAAAAATAATAAATAATTTGCAGCACACATTTTGTTCACCGAACGAATGCTTTCTGAATCCCTGAATTGCCAGTTGTCACAAAGTGTTTTTTTAAAGACATGTCAGTATGCTAAATGCAGTGCTACATAACATAAACAGGCGCTCTGTATTTTCCTGGACAAATGGACAATTATTAGACACTGCATTCATGTGGTCCTCGAGTTCTCGGTTTCTTTGATGAGAGGTCAGGGTTCTGACTTTGTTTGCATTCATGTGCTTTTTACCTTTGAAGGTCTTTTGATGTCACAATTGAAATATCTTACACATAAGTTAATAAGGATACAGCCAACACTGAAGTCTGTTTTTGTTAGCCTGACGAAAAGCTAACGCTAAAGGTTGTTTCACTAGCAAGGACCACACCACATCAGAGAATGCAATTAATATATTTTTAATTTTTAATTGACCTTTATTTAACCAGGGAAGTCCCACTGAGATTCAGAATCTCTTTGCAGGGAGCCCTGGGGAAGGGTCAGGGGAGGCATTAATGGACATGTTTTAGCTGTAGGAGGAAACCGGAGTACCGGAGGAAACCTACGCAGACACGGGAGAACATGCAACTCCACATAGAAAGGCCCTGGCCGGCCCGGGAGTCGAACCCAGGACCTTCTTGCTATGAGCCAGAGCGCTAACCGCTTGCGCCACCGTGTCGCCCCATATGTATTGATGATTGCTGATTGATGATTGATCGAAGGCTGGATCGAGAGACTGTGGGTGGGGGCTCTGTCTCAGCGATCCGTTCAGCCGATTCAGGACCCCCCACCTGTAGATGGAGATGTCTTCAGCGGGAGGACAGATGAGATGTGGGGTGGGAGGGTGGGGTCGAGAGATCTGAGACAAGACGTGTTGTTAGGAAAGGGAGGTTTAAGTAGAGGCTTCTGGGTAATTGGAGGTGTGTCCGAGAAGACGAGCGAGGCGTGGTTTCCTGGTGCAAAAGGGCTGTGGTCCTGCTCCAGAAACTTCGTTAATTTCATTAACTCCCATTGTATTTACTTCAGTCAGTGGCGTCCTGGGATCATTGTTCAGCTCAGGAAATGTAGGTCTTAGATTGGCCCAGTAATTATCAGTTCAAATGTCTTAACAGATAGTTGACATTGCATTTTCGGCACAGACGTTCGAGTCCCACTCATTAACTCTATCTTGGTGGGGTTGGTTTGTTTTTGAATGTTTAACTCTATTGTCTACTCCACCTCTTTTGCATTCTCTTCTCCAGTTGTAAGCTACTTAGTACAGCAGAGCATGCTCATGCACACACATAAAGCACTCGCTCTGGCTCACGCATAAAGTGCATAAGTGGTTCACAAAAAGAGACACTGTGTCTGAATGTTTTGTCTAGTTTTGTGTGGAAATGCGTTACACTTTGCCGTGGTGATTTGCAAATTTAAATCTGAAGTGTTTGTTCTTCAGCTGTTTTTTGCCCGTAACTCAGAGCATAAGCACTGAATTTACCTGAAACAAGCTTGGCTGAGAGCTTATGGGTTGTGGAACGTGTTTTTGGGATTCTAAATGTGTCAAAAGTCTTTGATTATGAGCTATGTGCTGTGAATCAGATCATAGACTTGAGGCAGCAGCTGTGCACACATTAGCCTGCTGCATGGGCCCTGTCTCTCTCTCTCTCTCTTTCTTTTTCTCTTTCTCTCTCAAACCTAGAGGCCACCAACCAGTGGCGTGCTGGGATCATTTTTCAGCCTGGGAAAATTAGACCTTAGATTGGCCCATTTGCTCATTGAATCACATGACTTAGTAGTCGAGTGGTTAAAAACTGCGCATTCAAATTTTTGCCTTTTCAGCACCCACGTTCGAGTCCCGCTTAGGAACCTCTTTCTTGATTTTTTTTTTTTTTTTTTTTTTTCATTGTTATCTTTTAACCAATATCTACTCTATCTCTCATACATTCTCGTCTCCAGTTGTAAACTACTTGGTTTTAGTCACGACATGGTCATAGTCCGGACTCCGCTCAGAGCTTTCCTCCTCCTGACCTCTGACCTCTCCTCTGCTCCACAGCAGTGCGCGCTTACACACACATGAAGGACGCGCTCACGCAAACACATAAAGCATGTTCTGGTCCACAAAGGCAAACTTGCGTCTGAATCTTTTGTGAAGTTGTGTGTGGAAATGCGCTCTGCTCCGCCGCGGTGCTTCGTGCATATAAATCTGCTGAAGTGTTTGTTCATCAGCCGTTTTTGCTCGTAACTCTGTGAATATACAACGGATTTACTTGAAACAAAGCTTGGCTGTGGAAACGTCCCAACTCTCCCAATTAGCCAGCACGCCATTGACTTCACTTAGCTAACATCACATCAAGAATCAGATATAAATAAATAAAGAACAATAGCAGATCTTTCTGGTGCAAACCTGATTCTCTGATGCTACAAACGACAAACAGCAAAACAGCAATCCCTTCAAATAGCCTAAAGTAATGTCACTCAATGAGCACAAACGCTAAAAATAAAATGAGAAATTAGCAGCAGCATCAGATGACGTCAGGCAACAGTGTTTGAGCCGAGTTTCTAAGCTTCGTGTGCTCTTTTCTTGGAAAGAACTTGGAAAAAACATTATCCTGAGTTCCCACATGAACGCAGCATAATAAAGCACTTTGTTCCCTAAAATCCAGGAAGTGTACTTATCTATGTCTTAGCCTAGCGTTAGCCCCTGTTAGCATGCCAACACAGCTTGAGAATTGTGAAAAGTCAAGTTGGTGAATAGACCCTTTGCATGTTAGTAAACATTACGTCGAATTCAGGTGGACGGAGCTTAGCCGGAGGCAGAAAAAGACGTTGCCTCCATCTGTACCAGTGTAAACTAACTCGTTTTTGGAGGGATTTTTAAACACAAAAGCAGAAAAAAATGGCAGATTCTGGTCGGTGCTATCAGGATATATATCTTGACTTACTCTGGGGCCTGACACAAACTTTGGTGAAATACTTCTGACGGATGGAAGCATTTTTTTTTTTGTTACCAAATGTTTATTGATTTTCAAAAAACATTATGTAAATACAAAAACATAACATAACAGGTCCAGGACAGATAAATATACCAGCAATTAGTGCAAAACTGTAGTGATTATGTAAACACTACATGAATAGACATACATAAATATATGCACACATATACATACATATAAGGACACCTCACACCAGAAGAGCCCTAAGATCTATTATTGTTTGTTTCCAAAGATTTATAGTTTTTTCTTTAGCATTATGCATGCGCGCTGTAGACAGTTCTAAATAAACAATGTCAGTGAATGATAGAACCCAATGACGATGAGACAAAGAATGAGGCGGTTTCCATCTGGTTGCGACCATTTTTTTGGCTGCTGTAAGGCCTGCCAAGCAAATTTTTTCCTGTGCTTTGGTCAAGTTAAGTTGAGAAAAATCATTGAGAATTAGTACCAATAGTGTGCAGGGATATTATTGGATAATAAAATAGATAAACTGTTACATATCACCTTCCAAAACTGAAACACATCAGGACATTCCCAGATCATATGAAAATAGGTACCCACAGAGTTAGTATGACATAGGGAGCAATTAGGATCGGCTCTGCACTTCATAATGAAAAGTTTGCGAGTGTCATATATGTCCTGTGAATGAAGTTCAGATGAATTTGCTGATGATCTGGATTTTTTGATGAACAAAGTACAGAGTCCCAGACCGCGTCCCAATTGAAATCTGAAGGGAAGCTTGGAATATCATTCTTCCAGCCAATGTCCAAGTTCAATGGAAGATATGCCTTTTCCAAAATATAACCATATAATTTTGAAGTAACTGCTTTGTCCCGCAAGTACCATCTACAAACTTAAGCAAAGGATGGATCTGAAGTGAAGTCTGCCAAGGTACCCCATAGGTTTTCATGGCTGTTCTCAACTGAAGGTAAAAGAAGAAAGTAGATCTTTGCAAATTAAATTGGATACACAAATCTTCAAAAGAAAGAAGTCCTTTATCCCCAAACATATCTCCAAGGGAGCGTACCCCCTTGTCAAACCATTGCCTACACTGAGATGGTCTCACAGAACATTTATTAATGAGGATACTTTCATTGTTAAATAAAGGGGAATAAGAACTCCATTTAGTTGTAATGCCACATGTTTTTCAGCTGAACGCCAGACTGCAATGCAATGAGATAAATGGGGCCAAACCGTACCAAGCATTTATTAGGTGGAATATTAGCAAATAATATCTCAGTCAACTCCAATGGCTGTGCCAGAGCCTTGTCTAATGAGCGCCAAGCCACATCCACAGAATCATCAAACCAAACCACTAAAGGACGTAAAACAAAAGCACAGTGATACAGTTTAAAATTAGGTAATGACAACCCACCTGCAGTTCTCTGACGTTGAACTGTAGATAATTTAAGGCG
The DNA here is from genome assembly GCA_038363315.1 of Mugilogobius chulae. Taxonomy (NCBI): domain Eukaryota; kingdom Metazoa; phylum Chordata; class Actinopteri; order Gobiiformes; family Gobiidae; genus Mugilogobius; species Mugilogobius chulae. Next base: position 26,241,608 of record CM076396.1, read on the forward strand.
AGGTCGTTTACCATTCCAAATAAATTTAGTAATGGCTCTGTGAAGCTTATCCCAAAAATGGGCAGGTGGCTGTAGTGGCATCATAAAACTGAGAAAATTAATTCGAGGCAGCACATTCATTTTAACAACCGCAACACGTGATCGAAGAGAGTTTGGTAAAGAAGACCACCTCTCTAAATCTGTTAAAATCTTTGACAAGGCACCTTCATAATTAGTTTTCACAACAGAATGTAAAGATGAAGATATCAAAATTCCAAGGTACCTCAATTCCTTAACCACAGGAATTCCAGCTGGGAGAGTGGAGTTTCTCATAGATTCATTAAGTGGCAAAAAAGAAGACTTATCCCAATTTATTTGTAACCCGAGATATCACTAAAGCGACTAAATATTGACAGCACATTTGGAATTGACTGAGCACTACCCACATACAAAAGTACATCATCAGCATACAGTGAAATATGATGTTTTGAGTTCCCGAGAATAATTGGAGTAATGCTATCAGATAAACGAATAGTTTGGGCTAGGGGCTCCAGAGAGAGTGCAAACAAAAGGGACTCAAGGGACAGCCCTGCCTGGAGCCCCTAGCAATAGCAAAAGATGAGGAACAAGTTCTGCCAGTGAGTACCATTGCAGAAGGAGAACCATACAGAACCTGGATCATTTTGATAAAACCAGTGCCAGACCAAAAAATGGTAATAAAGTCCACAGGTATTGCCATTCTAGTCTATCAAAAGCCTTCATGGCATCGAGAGAAAAAACACCCGCAGGTAACTGAGTAGTTGAGACACCATGTATTATATGTAATAGCCTCCTCATATTATCTGATGCTGTCTTGATTTAATAAAACCTGTTTGGTCACAGTTAACTAATTTAATCATAAATGGTTGAAGTCTGCGGGCTAGCAATTTGGCAAAAATTTTCAGATCAGCATTTAAAAGGGAAAGAGGTCTGTAACTGGAGCATTCCTGTGGGTCTTTATCTTTTTTAAGCAAAAGTGAAATCAATGCAGTATTAACATCTCTTGAAAAACAACCACCCTCTAAAGCAGCTTGCACCATTTCAAACATTAGAGGACCAAGCTGATCCCAAAAAGTTGCATAAAACTCAGGGGGGATCCCGTCAAAGCCGGGAGATTTTCCTCTTCGCATATCTAGAACAGCTTCTTTAAGCTCAATCAAAGTGATGGGACTGTTAAGGGAATGTGAATCAGCCTCAGACAATTTAGGTAGATGAGAACCCTCAAGAAAGTTGAGACATGTTACATTGTCGTGTAGTAGCTCAGAGCTGTATAATTTGCAGTAAAAAGTGGAAAATACAGAATTAACAGCTGATTCTTCAACTAAAATTTTACCATCAGAATCCTTAACAGAGGAAATTTCAGAAAATTGTTCATCACCCCTGAGCCTTAGAGCAAGTAAGTGGCTTGGTCTGGCCCCATTAAAGTAATAGAACTGTCTAGTTTTATGGATTAAAAATTCTGCGCGACGTTTAAGAATATCGTTCATTTCTTTTTTGATGAGGTCATATTGAATAGCTATATCATCATCAAAACATTGCTGCAATAAATTATCAAAGACTATGAGTTTGCTCTGTAACACATGAAGTCTGGACATTCGAGATTTTTTAACACGAGAGGCATATTTGATTGCATTGTTGCGAATAAATCCTTTAATAGCATCCCACAAAATTCTGGGATCATCTACAGAGCCCTTATTAATGATAATAAATTATTTTAGTTCTGTTCGAAATTGTTCCTTAAAATGGTCATCATTCAAAAATGTGGTATTAAAACGCCATCTAAGAGCACGTGGAGGGCATGATGTTAAAGAGGCACAGGCAATAACTGCCTTATGATCAGAAAGAGATACAGAATTTGAGAAACCCTGGAGATGTTTTTAAAGCAGGCCCTTGAAATAAACAAATAGTCAATTCTAGAAAACGATTTATGTCTAGCTGACTTATGTGTATAATCTCTAATGCCAGGATTCAGCATACGCCAGAGATCCACAACTCCGGTGGCATTGATCCAACATTTAAGTGCTTCTGAAGCGTGCTTTTGTTCTAAACTTTGAGAAGAACTTGATCTATCAAGATTAGAATCAATCACTGCATTAAAATCGGCACCTACAATGAATTTAAAATTTGGAAGATCAAGCATTATTTTAGAAACATCTCATAAAACTCTTTATCAAAAAGATTAGGAGCATAAATTGAAATAACAGCTATGTTAGTTTCTTTCTATATTCAGTTTTGCTATTGCAATCCTGCCTTCACTATCAGACCAAGTACCTAGCAACTTACAATGAAAATTACGGCGGCAAATGATTGCAACACCTTTCGATTTATTTGAGCAGAAGAAAAAGCGATAACTTTGTAAATTTGTTAGCTAGGCGATTAATATCAACTTTAACTAAGTGGGTCTCTTGTAGCATTGCAATCTGTACACCTTGACTACGAAGATAATTCAAAATGGCCACACGTTTTACTGGATTATTTAGACCACCAACATTGAGAGTTAAGATTTTCAAACTAGTGCTGTTAGACATTTAACCAGTAAAATGAAAATAACCTTCACAGAATGCACCATAGAGAAAATGAATGTCCTGGACCTGAACAACAACATTGAGAACAAGAACACCAACAATACAAAAATACAAACAGAAAATGAGGAGAAGATAAGGATCAACCACATCTAACCTTCCCATGAGGTGGGAAAAAAAAAAAAAAAACAAACAAAAAAGAACAACCGACTGTCAGTAACTAAAATAAAATGTAAGTTCTCAATTAACATAACTCACTCCTCCCCGTCTGCCACAAAAAACAAAGCAAAAACGTGAGCAATTTAGCCAATATCCAAACAGTCCACAACTGGCTCATTTTACAGTAGCTGTATATAGCAATACTTTATGTAAATACAAATATTGCAAGAAAGTTCTGTAAAACACTCACCAAGAGCACATGTTAAAAGTATTAGTCACCACTGTGAGTTACGGAGCTCTCAAGAAACACTCTCGCATCTTTGGGATCTTTAAAAGACTTCTTGGTCCCGTTCATCTCAAAAGACAGCACTGCAGGAAAGGCCATGCGAAAACGAACGTTTCGCTTGATAAGATCATCACAGACCGCGTTGAATGCTCGCCTCGCCAAACGCACAGATGGAGGAATATCCGGCACAATGCGAATGAGGCGATCTTCGTGCTGTAATTTGCCCATACGTTTTGCAGCAGACAGGACGGCGGTGACATCTCTGGAACGGTGCAACTTGATAAAGACGGGGCGAGGGCGACCATCCGGAGGAGAACCAAATCCACGGTGCGCACGGTCAATGGCGATCACAGGGACAGGCATCTGCAGAAGTGTAGGGATGAACTTTTCAAAAAAGGCAATAGGATCTGCACCCTCAGTTGATTCCCTCAGGTTCAACAAACGAATATTATCCCGTCTGGAGCGGCTCTCAAGATCCAACACTTTAACCAGCAAATCAGCATTTGTCTTGGCTAGCTCGTCCACTTTTGCTTTCAGCGGCGTCACGGTGTCCTCTAGCGCCGAGATGCGGTCTTCCGCCTCGGTTTGCCGTGCCACAATAGAGTCACAAGAAGCGGCAACTGCGTCAATGCATCTGATAACGTTATCAATTTTAGCGTCCAGTGACGAATCCAACCTAGCGAGAGACTGGTCCATGGCGATCTGAGCTCGTGTAGCCTGTGCCGCTATCATCTCAGAAAACTGTTTTAGCAGGGCCTCGGAGGAAGCTATGGCGCCGGAGCTAGCGTCGCCGGAGTCATCTTGTACCGTGTCCTCCGTAGGCTCGCGAGGAGTTTCAGTTCGCTGTTTTGGGACTTTTAGGCATTGTACAAGTTACGTACCTAAACTTTGTCGAAAAAACAAAATGAACGGAGATGCCAAAGCTATGAATGCAAGGTGACAGACAGGGAGAGAGCGAAAACACCAGCCTAGCACATCGGCGCCATCTTCGTAAACCCCCGGATGGAAGCATTTTGTCTGAGCTTGTGTAGTTCGTCTTGGATCAGGATCTACTCTTTCACGTGACTGAAGAGGTGATTTTTACATTTGTTTGAGGTTTGTTTTACTTTGCTAGACCCAGTAGGGTCAAAAATGCTGTCTTTTAATGGTTCATTCAAGTCTTGAAACTAATGCTAAATATGCTAATGTATGCACCTCCCATTAGCTTCAGAGACGGCACAACATTTACTTGTTATTATTTTTTTAATTACTTAGCTAGTCTGACAAAAAGTTTGTAGCTTTGAAATCTGTTAGCTCTAGTCAAAGGCTTTACTAAAGCAGGAACTAAGGGTCTTGTGTATAAAAATTTAATGATTGACAACAGTACAGTATTAGCTACATTTCTGAATAAAACTATTTATACATGAAACTGGACCTACACCTCTTGTTAAGGTCAGGCTAACATTATACACAGATGTCGTAGTCACAGTTCACAACAAAATGACATTTTAACCCTGATAAAACTTCGAACTTTTAATGCTTCGGCTTTGAGTTTTCGTCTTTTTGCCTCCAGCTAGAGCTGTGATGTCACGTCACCGTGACATCGCATGAAAAGGGTCAATAACTAGGAGGCTTAAAACACATAAATGAGCAAAGACTTTTAAAATTAAATTTACTCACCCTAACCCTAACCCTAACCCTGTTCACATTTTTAAGTTGATCAAATTGAGTACAGAGCCTTTAAATCAGCTTAATTAATTCTATCTGTGAGTTTAGAATTAAGTAATCCTACTTGTTGTTGATGAATCTACGTCAAACTGCTGCTTGGTCACAAAATGATACTCGACTCCTTCTTTCTCGTGGGGCTTTTTGGGTCTCGTCGTATCTGGAAAAATAATAAACATACAATAAAGCATGATTTAGTGCTGCTTGATCATAAAGTAAGAAATGATTGCGGGCGTTTTCCTGGAAGCATAGGCATACATTTAAAAGTCTGTGATAAAAATAATATCGAGCCGTCGTAAGAAATCCGAAATGACATTGTTAAAAGCTTTATGCATCTCCCGTTTTATGTTTATTAAAGTTAGCTAAGTTACGGTTCATTTTTCCGGGAGCTGTTGCCTTTTCCTGTGTTTATGATCAATCAAGCGGGCCGTATTGACGAAGTGCTGTATTGGATTTGTAAGAGGAGAGAGGAGGACTTACCGGGACGGCCACTGCGTATCGATGTGGGTTTTCTGCAATCACCCGCTGTTTGAGCTCATTGATCCGTGCGCCCAGAGAACCTGAAAAAAAACAGGAGAAAAACAGACATTTTAGGGAGACTTTTACAGAAAAACAAACCAAAAAGATAAAAAAATCAATACATCTTTGTGGGTATTTGTAATGGTTGCATAATTATTAATGGTGTTGCTTTGCTATTTTGAAACTGTATTGTTAAGCAAGACACTGCAGGTTACAGGAAAAAAAAATATGTATAGCTATGGACATAAAACTTTTGCTGTAGTTTACTCACACAAAGGCAAGAAAAAATGCATTACAAGGTTTTCATTATGTCACGTTTTATTCTTAAAATAAGGCATTTACACTGGGAAAAAGCTCAATACAGGGTCAACAAAAATAGAAATATTGACAAAGCTGACATTTAGTTTATTGATTAAGTTTGTTGACCCATGCAAAGGTTTTTACAGAGAAGATTTTAGATAGTGTGTAGAATTTTGAGTAAACTAGATCTGAGTGAAAATGCATTAAAAAAAAATCACATTTGAAGGTAGTTGATATACTTGACTAAAATTGGATGAATTTTGTTAAGGAATTCTTAATATATTGATTTTAAATGTTTTGGTAAAAAGACTAGTTCAACTTGTCACAATCTACGACTAACACACTTTCAGACCTATTACAGTGACGTCACAGCTCTAGTCGGCTGAAACAAAAACTCGAAGCCAACGCATTCATATTTTTCAAGGTTTTTTTTTGTTTGTTTTGGCGTTTTACAGTGAATTGTAACTTGTAATGTTAGCCTGATCTTACCCACATGTCCAAGTGCAGTTTGATGTTTGTTCTGTTTTATTTAGAATTGTACCTAAAACTGTTCTGTTGTCAATCATTCGGTTTGTATACAAGACCCTTATTTTCTGCTTTTAACAAAGCCTTTGACCAGAGTTAACAGATTTTGAGAGCTACAAGCAATAAAAGCCAAAAAATCGTGACCCTAGTCAGTCCAACAAACTAGAGTACAGCTGGGCGATATATTGAATTTAGGTAATAATGTCAATGTTGTTTTCATGCTATCCAAAAATTGTATTTTGAGTTTAACGTTTACAAAAAAAATGGTATAAAATGAAACTAAAAACTAAAAATGAAAAGAATTATGATGGGAATGTTCAACTCGGTGCTATTTTGCCAACTTTTCACATTTATCCGGTAAGAGGTTTGATTAAAAAAAAAAACATAAAAACATTGTATAATTGATACAGATGGGGCTCGGGCAACAAAAATGTGTAAAAGTTATTGTAATGTAATGCAACCTATTAACATGAACCAGATTGATAAAACACAGTTGAATAGTTAGCGGGGTACTCCAAAAAAAGTCTAGATATTCCTTTTTGTCAATATCACCCAGCCCTGGTAAAGGGAGGCATACATTTGATACCATGTTAGAAATATATACGGTTTCAAGATATGAATGAACTGCTAGGGACTGTATTTTAGACACTACTGGTCTAGCAATGTGAAATGGACTTAAAACAATATAAATTCACCTCTTCAGCATGAAAAGGGTCTATTTTTATTACAACTACATAAACTAGAGTGAATATCACTCCTGTCCTTGTGACAGTGTAAGTCCCGTCTGGTCCACTTGGCGTCAGTGCAGAGTCTCACCGATGAGCACACCAGTCGCGGCCTCTCGTTGGGCCTCTGCTGGTACCGCGTCACCTCCTCGTACGTCAGGAAGTCTGGATCTGCCAAGTCTGAGCCCTCACCAGAAGAGCTCTGTCTGTCCTTACGACTGAGACGGAAACTCCTGCGCAGGCCGGCTGTGGAGAGAGAGGGGAGAGAGAGAGGGGAGAGGAGGTGAGAGGGAGAGAGAGGGGGGAGAGAGGGAGGGAGAGGAGAGAGAGAGAGAGGAGAGAGAGAGGGAGAGAGAGGGGGGAAAGAGAGAAGAGAGAGAGAGGAGGGAGGGAGAGAGGGGGGAGAGGAGAGAGAGGAGGGAGAGAGAGGAAAGGGAGAGAAGGGGGGGTAGGAGAGAGAAGAGGGAGAGAGAGAGGAGAGGGAAGATGGAGGGAGAGAGCGAGAGAGGGGAGAGAGAGAGAGGAGGAGAGAGAGGAGAGAGGAGGGAGAAAGGAGAGAGAGTGAGGAGAGGGGAGGGTCGAGAGAGAGGGGGAGAAAGTTGGGGGTAGAGGAGGGAGAAGGATGGAGAGAGGAATAGGGAGAAAGAGAGGAGAGAGAGGGCAGAGGGAGAGAGAAAAAGAAGGAGGAGTGAAGATGGAGAGAAGGAAGGAGAAAAGTAGAAGGGGAGAGAAAAGAAGGGGGCAGAGGGAGAGAGAGGGAGAGAAAGGAAGAAGAGAGGGGAGGAATAAAGGAGCGAGGAGAAAAACGAGAGTGAGGGAATAGAAATACAGGGAGAGGGAAGAAGGAGAGAGGAAGAAGAGAGAGAGAGAGAGAGAGAGGGATGGAAAGGAAGAGAGTCGGTGGAAAGAGAGTGGAGAGGGAGAAGGAAGAGAGAGGAAAGAGAGGGGAAAAAGGGTGGTTAGAGACAGGGAATAAGGGGGAAAGAGAGAGAAAGAAAGGGAGAGATGGAAAAGTATAGGAGTGAGGGAGAGAGGAGAAAGAGAGAGAGGTGGGGAAAGCATGACACATTGACCGAAAGCAAGGGATAGAGAAAGAGGAAGGAAAAAGAGAGGGAGAGAAAGAGGAACAAGAGTAGAAAGAGAGAGGAAGAGGTAAAGAGAGAGTAGAGAGAAAGACAGAGAGATAAAGAGAGAGAAGGCGAGAAAGAAAAGAGGAATAGAGAGTGAAAGAGAGAAAGAAAATGGCAAGAATGGGAAAAAGTAAAAGAGGGGAGAGAAAGGGACAAGATGGGGTGACAGAGAGAGACAGAAGAGAGAAAGGAAAGAGAGATCAAGTCAAATGTGTTACAGACCAGAACAAACATTTGAACAGAGATCAGTTCATCATGATGCAAACGTAATGCAATCACTCAATCTTTTTATCAAAAGTCATGCATTAAACTTCCTTTAGTCGTGTTAAAACCAAAAGTCTGACATTACAGAGGAAACAAACTGTCAGAGGTGGAAGAATATAGATCGTTTCCAAACACTGATTACACTGATTTGTTCTGCTTCAACAATTTATGAGCACCTAAATGAAAATATGTCACTTTCCACCTCTGCAGACAGTTCAAATTGAGAAATTGTGCATCAAAAACCTTGTCACTTCCATGCATTTTAACTCATAATGTGAACAAACTGGATCACATTATACAGTATATTTGATAATGTTGTTGTTGTTATTTCTCATGCTAAATGTGTGAGGGCAGAGTCAACAGACAGCCTAGTCCCGGGACAGAAAAGCTCCAAAAAACAAACAAAAAAAAGGGTCCAGGGGCGAGGTGTATCTGTGTTTATCAGTGCAGTGAGCCGAGGCACTGTACCTGAGTAAAACTCCCATGAAAAGACCTGGCCACAGGAGGGCGCCACTGCTTTACACTTGGGAGAGACTGTAAGTGGCGTTAGAGCAAGACACAACCCACAGCGCCATAGCAACGGAGGAGGAGGAAGAAACGACGACGACAGCAGCAGAAACAGCAGCAGCAGCGTGCCCGGGGTCAAGTGGGATGCAACCATCAAACTAATCACCAACCAAAGCGAGAGAAGAGGGGGGTGAGGTCTGGGGGTGCCGGGGTGAGGGAGAGGCCACACGGACAGAAAAGGGGGTGTGGGAGGGGGGGCAGATGCAGCTCAAGAGGGAGTGCAGAGGAGGGGGCGGGGCTTAAAGCAAAGAGCAGCACACACACAGAGGGAGAGGGGTGACCACTTAAGCTTCTGGTTGTCCTGCGCAGATATTTTGACACTTGAGAGCAGAGGTCCCAAGCAATGATTTTTAGTGTCAAATAGGCCTAAAATACTGTACAATGTAATATAATATGCTATACAATAATGAATTTGGACTTACTATATACTAAGTGCTAAAAGGCTTTATATACTAAAAGTCTCATTAATGTAGAACCCAACATAAGTAGGCTTAAGTAGGCTACTCTGACTCCAGCTCCATTTAATGGATGTCCCACTTTTAAACTGATGCCACATAAATTTAAGTGTAATCTATAAAGAGGGATTAACAGGTGCACGCTTTGCACGGGCAAATTATTGACACAAACCGAGCAAAAAGTCAAGCTAGCACCGTAATCACTGTGCAAAAACAAAATTATGCTGCTAAATCCACATTTGTAAATGAAATTCAACCCTACGACCCCTAAAAGATACATTCAGGTGAGTGAAAAAATGGCTAAAAAAACAGAGCCAGACGTTTGTCATACCGGTTCATACCTGACGAAAACAGCTAGCTCTTGTCCCGTTTTGTTGTTTTAATCAAACAACAACAACAACAACTAACCAGATGGACAGCAGCACTTTCTGCATAAAGCATACGCAGTCGAGCGGAAAGTGACGTCGACATAATCCCTCTATACATAATATTGGTGCCATTTTTTCTTATTTAGAAATCAAGACTTTTTTTACCATTTTGTTCATTTTCTTTCCAAATATATATTTTGTTTCCTAAAAACTCCACAAACCTGCTTACTAAGTGAAATTAAAGTGTAAGGCTAGATTTCATTTATCCATCCAGGTGTTCGATTGGCATGATAAACTGAATAAATGCAAGTGCAATTTGTCTGCATTTTTAACTCAATCTACTATTGGAAGATGCACATATAAAGTCTAAAGCGTATTGGCATTTTGAGCTGTAATATCTTGCCAACTGACTCAACTGATCAAGAAAACCATAGCATCTTGTTATTATATTACCGGAGCTTAGATTTTTTTAAATGTTCTCTTTTTTTTTTCTTTTTTGACTATTTGAGGTGGTCACCCTCCAAACACTGGCTTCATTCAGTGAGGATTTAAGTTGTGCAGCCGATCACAGACTGGTGGTGTGGTGGAGGTCAGTCACAAAGGGTCACAGCAAAGCAGGTAAGAGGAAGGATAGATCAGCGTTCTATGCTGTCAAGAAGATCTAAACCACTGAGAGAGAGAGAGAGAGAAAGGAGAGAGAGGAGAGACAAAGAGAGAAGCGAGAGAGAGGAGAGAGAGAAGAGAGGGAGAAGGAGAGAGGAGAAAGAAAAATAGCGAAGAGAGAGGAAAGAAGAGAGGAGAACTAGAGAGAGAGAGAGAGAGAGACAGGTGTGGAGAGAGGCAAAGACAAAGAAAAAGCGAGATGGAGGGAGCGGAAGAGGGGGTGAAGGAGGAGAGTGGGAGAGAGTGGAGGTGAAGAAAAAGCAGGGAGAGAGCGCTAGAGAGCCTGGAGTAGGGATAGAGAGATACAGAGAGAATAGTGTGAGAGAAAGTGAGAGATAGAAGAAAGAGGAAAGAGAGAAAACAGAAATAGGAGAAAGGTGAGAGGAGAAGCAGAAGACAAAAAGAAGAAAGTTACAAAAAGAGAAAGGAAGATAGAGAGGGATAAATGGAAGAGAGAAAAATGTGATGGGGAGGGCGAGAGGAAGAAAGAGAGAAGGTAAAGCTAAAGGAGGGAGATTGGGGCAAAGAAAAGTGTGTAGATAAGATAAGAGAAAAGTGAGAGGTGATGCATGAGGAAAAGTTAGGAAAACAAAAGGGGAGTAAAGAAAAGAGAGAGAGAAGGAGAGAAAGAAGAAGAATGGAGGGAAACCTGCATAGGAATACAAAAGGATGTGAAAAGAGAAGGAGTGGAGGAGAAATAAAGGGAGAAGCACAAAGACAAGAAAGGGGGTTAGAGAAAAGGAGAAAGGTATAGGGCGAGAAAGGGGAAAGAGACAAAAAGAGAAAGGGAGAAAAAGGGGGTAGAAAAGGGATAGATAGAAGAAGGACAGGAGGGAGCGAAATAGAAGAAGAGAGTGAGTGATGGTGAAAAATGAAGGAGAGAATGGGCGGAGAGAGACAGTTTTGAGAAGTGGGACAAAGAAAAGAGCAGTGAACACATAGAGGTGATGAAGAACAAAAAGAGGGGGTTAGAAAGAGGGAGAAAGGGTAAAGTGTGAGAGAGTAATGTGAAATAGAGGAAAGAGACCAAAAGAGACAGACAGAAAATAGAATGAGAAAGAACAAGAGAGAGAGAGAAATGCTTCTGAACACAACTTTATATCAACGAGACTTTATTTTAACCCAACCACACCACAAAATCTGCATAGTAACGTAAATAATTCTGTATCAGTGTCTAACCTCAACAATCTGTTCTCTCGTCTGTGTTGTAGCTGACCTCACCCTCTCTGCACTCCCTCTTGGTTGTGTCTTTCCCCCCTAAACCTTCCTCTTACCCTCACCCGACCTCAGCCAGAGGCCAGGGCACATCCACAGGGCAGGGCAGGGCGAGGTGTGACCACTACAGAGTCAAAAAGGGTAAGAAGCAGCAGCAGCAGAACAGAGCCAGGCTGCATCATTCACAGAGCAGAAAAGAAGAAGAAGAGGAAGAGGAGGAGAAGGCACGCGCTCTCACCTATGTACTGTCCATTGAAATAGCCCTCACAATCACAGTCTTCTGTAGGAGCAAGCAGGGACACACCGGGTTATAGAGGGGCGGGTTAGAAAAGGGGACAGTTTGGGTCCAGGCAGCAGGCAGTGGGACGGGCAGCCACAGCTCACAAATCTACAAAAACGCCCCGACAGGTTTCGAAAAGGCTCCAACGCAGTAAAATAAATAACAAATACACAAAACTAGGATTTTCCTGACACAACATATTAACAAAAATGTGGATTTTATTAAGCTGGGATGAGACAATAATTTGATTGTAGTAAGGTTGCATAAGCTAATTGATTAAACACAACTAATCCATTATTCCATTCGTCGTCAACTAGAATTTAGCCGTCGGATAATGATTCGTTTAACTGTACACAGACAACAAAGCTTGTCAAGAGCAGGTAGAAGACAAATCATAGTTTGATATGATAATATGCATTGAACTCAAGAAATTGTATCTGCCTAAACACTATTTTTGTGTTAAAATTTTATAAAAAATCTCATATATTTGCAACATAAACAGTAGTCAATTAATTGAAAGAGATAATCAACTGAATAATTGGCAGTTACAGTGACAAACGTTACACTTTTGAAAACACAAAATGGCATCTTTGTCTGCTAATGAAGTGCTTACATTTATCCAAAACCGCAAACTTCATAAGCTGATGTTTATTAAACAAACAAAACAAATATGAAATACATAAGATATAGATTAGGGGTAATGATAAGTGAGAGTAGATAAAAATGGCCTTTAATAATACATTTTATTAATCTATAGTGAAACAGACTTGAGCAACCCCATTAAACACAGGGATGCCCAGATTTTTTTTATCACAGGCCAGTATGACTGATTTTGCGACAGGCCAAATCTAATTTTCTATTGTATCTAAAACTTTTGCAATAAAAAGTCACAAATTTTTACTTGAACATTGCTTAGCAGAAAAAAACTTGATTTGGTGTACTTTTACAGTCTTTTCATCTCAAACTGTAATCAAACGGAAACTCTAAACAAGTCGCAGCTCTCTTCACAGGCCAAAGTAAACCTATTGGAGGATGAGTTTTTGGCACTACCAATTTAACAGAAAAAAATATATTTACATGCCCTATTGATATAAATATACTGGGGAAAGTATGGCAACCTGAACACTATCGCCTCTTTCTCCTGTTTTCTCTGTAAAGAATATTTAACTGCCAGTTCATCTGTGTTCTTTGCTCTTCACTTGTCAACTAATAATTTGATAAGTGAAAACTCCTCGAAGTTGGACTAAATCACAACCTGGACAAGCACATTAGATTTGGAAAAGAAAGAACTAAGCTGCTCCTAAAAAGGTTAAAATAACAGTACAGGTAATGCTGCATGAAAGCTGTATCTGGAACAAAAGTAATGTAAGATCTACTGCTGCAGGTCTGAGCTCTCCTGAGTTTTGTCTGGTGTTTCTCACAGCACAGCAGCAGGAGGGCGCCTAACGCTGGAACAGCCCAAATGTCAGCTCCACTGATGCACATGTAAACTCTTATCACAGTACACCCATCCAGCGTTAGGGGGCGCTGTGGCGTGTCACCAGTGTGGGTTTGTGTGTCAAGATGTACATGCGTTTAGTTTAATGGTCCCAGATGTGTTTGGACTCACCTTTGTCACATCCCTGTTCGTCTGGCGGAGCAGGCAAGAAGAACATAGAGAAAGAGGAAAAAATTTAGAGAATGTAAGAAAACAGAGTGTCAGTAAAAGCCTACATGATATCAATACAGTGCTTAATGTGATTTACAGAAATATCAAATATCCTGTAGCATTTTAATACCACTTTACTGTCTACCACAAAATGGAGTCTTAAAGGAGACCTAATGTGATAAAAATAAGTATTTCTATTATAATTTGTGTTGCTGGAAAGTGTTAAGACAAATTTGAACCTTGCATGTTTACTCAGAATCTGAATTTTTGAGAAAAGTGGACGAAGATAGGTGGTAGGTGAAAACAGGGATTTTCTGTCCAGTGGAGCATCAGCTACAGGAGAATACAAGACTACTCAAACATTTTGGGTTCTCTGTAACATGGTAAAAAACTCACAAAAGTAGATTTAATAGAAAAGTTCCCATTTAAAGGGAGTACTGGTCTTTTGTGTCTTTTTTGGCCCAGGACATTGCAAAATGGCAAATCTTCATACACTTGTTGTTGTTGTTGTTGTTTCTAAAACACACATCTTGTCATTTAAACATGCTCTTGAGAATCTTTACATTTTATGTATTGGAACTTACAAAAATGCGTAATCACACATAGCAATGTGTTTCCCACAACAAGAATTAAGTTAGAGCTCTATCTATTGGCTGCAAAAGGAAAACAAATCTTCTGCCTGAATATGCAGAGAAAAAGAGAAAACTGGGAAATTTGGAGCTGTTTTTCTGAGGCTCAGAGAAGTGACAGGAGTGTGCCCGACAGAACAAACTGGTATTAATGAGGCAGTAATGTTAAAACATGGTTTAAAACTAAAAAATCAGCTTGATAATGAGGAACTATCGTCTAACTCTGCATAAAATGTGATCTGATATTGTTTCAGCTGCCATAACAATGCTATGTGCATGAAAAGAATGTCAAAAGTGTAATTTTGTAAAAGATTCTATTAAAATTAATGCTGTTACTAGAACAAAAAAAATAAATAGATTTAAAAACCAGCCTAGGATCAACAATCATCTTGCACCAAAGACAAAATCAGCAGCAGGCCCTTTCCCCTTTGCTCCAGACGAATCAGTGACAGTGTTAGAGGGCTCTCCTCACATTAGCGCTCCTGATGGGGTTTTGGGGGCATTAATCCTGGAGCAGAGGAGCGCAGAGTGTCCCTGAGCTGGATCTGTGCGGGACCATGACTTACTGCTAAGCCCTTGTAGTGTCCCTTTGGCTCAGGCCTAATCCCATTGCTCACAGATTATAGTTAAACACATCCACATGTATCGCACACCTGTCTTTTTTTACAACCGACTGCTGCAGTGTGAGGAGAGAGTGTCCTGAGCTGGAATAAACTGCTTTAACAATATGAACATCGACAATAGAGGTTGTACATTAAGACTTTAAATGCTGGAAATGTGAATGGAAAGCGCCTCTTTGCATAAATCAGTACATATTTTGCTAATATTGAATATTTTTACAACATTGCTAGAAATGTCCCTAATCTGTGATGTTATTTGTGATATTTTCTCCACTGTCTTTAATCCATAAATCATCCAGACCATTTTGATCATTTGTGTAGCATCAGCCCAATGTTCCCTGTGTCGTTTCCTTTGCAGACAGTAGATGGAGCTCAATTCCTGATGTGGATCTTGTCCTTTAATCACTCATAAATGTCACAGTTCCAATTATGTAAAAAAAAGTATGCAGGACATAGTTGTCATATTATTTCATATGTTAAACGTGTTTCAGCCAAGTACGTGGACATTGCCAGAGTGCTTGCAATGATTGCAGATTTTTTAAAGGTATTGTAATGTGAAAAATTATTTACAGCACATTTAAATTTTAAAGCAATTGACAAGGAATATTCTAAAAAAAAATGATGGTTATAATGAAAATATCTGAGTAAAGATAAAATATCCGTGAAAAAACACATGGCATAGGGGTATTCAGTGTGTGAGATCATAGTTACAGGGTACTCAAAACGAAAACGGTTGGTTAAAGTACTTTCAAATGACAAAATGCACATCTGCCATGAGTGAACAATACCACTACTGATTAATTTGAAAATACTATATTTTCTATAATATTTTTTTTATTTACGTGTATGTTTTTGGATCTGACATTTTACCTCCAATCCTCAGAGTTATACGACTTTGTTCACTTGTTAGCTCTGTCATGGGTTGTTTTTGCACTCCTATTACGTCAGATCTGTGATGTATATTGATAAGCACTTGATTGGCTTAAACTTGAACAAAATGTGGGAACTGTTGGCAGGAAAGAGATTTAATGTTGAATTTTATCATTTTAAGTGCGTGTGACAGTTTTTACGATTTCTATTTAGCTTAATTTTGCAGTTAATATCTGTTGTAAATGTAATGAAAGTTTACTTTAATCGAGAACACGTTTGAAAATATGTTGAAAATAACAGGAAGTAGAGCTGAGTTCAAAATGAGTTTACAAGTGAGTGTGTTTAGTGAATGTCTCAAGTTAAAAAGTTACATTAGAAGAGTTTGGCCCAATTATTACATGATTACTAGCAACAATTTTTTTTAAAAATGCAACGAAATTTGGTTTGGCCCTCGTATGCTTCAATACATTTGGCCCGCCGAGGAAAAAATCTACAATTTTGGCCCAACAAGGAAAAAGGTTTGGGCACCCCTGTTCTATTCCATCAACCAAATAACAGAAGAAACACACCAATAGTGTTATATCATTGAGAAAAGGGCTGGGTGATCGGGGAAAAAATATAATCCCTTTTTTTTCTCATATTAATCGATCTCAATTTTCGATACGATTTGTTTACTTTTCAAAAAAAAGGAAAAATGCCATTAAGTAACATAAACAAACTTTTAATAGACCCATTTATTAAATTATTTGAAACTGCATATCAATATTGCTACACATTTTTACTGACAAAGGATTGGTTTTCGATCGTTTGATTCAAAACCCACCACCAAAATAATTGACAGTTCGGTTTGTTTCAGTCTTGATCTCTCAATTTTTTAATAATGGCCAAGCCCTAATTGAGAATATTGGAATTTTCTGACAAAGCAGGAAATCTGACAGAAATAGCTTCATTAAAAATGTAAGACCTGGTCAAACATTTATAAGACAAATGACACATTTTTAAATTCTAACTAGGACTTACTAGACTCTTCAGAAACTCTAAAAAATGTGTTTTAGCAGTCAAACATCTGCATACTGTGATATCATGTGAAAGCACCTTTTGTTTAACCCTCACAATATTGTAAGTGCCCTTTCTAGAATATTACATTATTCATTTGCTGCTCGACTTAACTAGCAGACGTCATAATAGATGCATAGATGTTATTTACCGTTGTCACGCTATGGCTGATTTATGCTCCGTTTTCTCCTTTAATGCTGTCTGATGATTACGGATAAGCTGAGTATACTGTACAGACGGCTCGTGTCCAGATGGAGCCGGTATGAGAGAGATTAGTTCATATCTGTGATCTCTTACTGCATAGAAAAGTGCAAGTAGCGGAGCCACAATGAAACCTAATGCCTTTGAGAAATGCCAATTACCGGCAAAAGGGTCAATAGATGTCAATGAAAACATTATGAAGCAGCAGCCGGAGGAATTACACAGCTATAACAGCGAGTGCACAGGAGGACAAAACACAGACGTAGCAGTGGGAAAGTACAGTATAGAGAACTTACAAGGCGACTTTTTAGGAGATTTGGGGTTGGGAAGCGTGCCCATTTTGATCCGGTAGGCCAGTCGTCTGCAGGGACAGGCAGAGGTACAGAAGAGAGACAGAAAGTAGTGAACATGTGAAGAAAATTACAGGGAAATAAGGAAATCAGAGTGAGGATAGAGCATTCAAGTGGCAACATGAAACGTGTTAGTTGAAATACAAAGTGTAATTTTTTTCAACCCTATGTTGTGGGTGTAAATTTACAAATTAAATAATCTTTACGAGAGATTTTCAGATTCTAGGATGTGATGATGTCAAACTCATTTCTCTATAAACCCCTTGCATGTGTTTATTTAAACCGGTGTAAACTATGGTTTTGGAGGGATTTCTAAACACAAAAGAATGTCAGGTTCTGTTCGAAACTCAGAATATGTATTGGGACTTATTCTGTGGGAACTGACAGACTTTGGTGAGCTACTTCTGGCAGAGCTTTTGTCTGAGCTGGTGTGATTCATCAGAGGATCTGGATCTGCTCTTTCACGTGGCTGAGGAGGTGATTTTAACATTTGTTTCATGTCCGTTTTACTTTGCTACACCCAGTAGTGGCTAAAATGCTGTCTTTTAATGGTTCATTCAAGTCTTGAAGCTAATGCTGAATATAAGGTAATGTTTATTAGGATAATGTACAATTACATTAAGCACCAAGGCAGAGATGCTTGTACCAGATTCTACAGCTTACAGCTAAATTCCATTTTTAGTCCTGGGGAGGCACATAGGACATGTTTTTAGTGGTAGGAGGAAACCTACGCAGACACGGCGGAGACACGCAAACTCCACATAGAAAGGCACTAGACCGCCTGGGTTGAACCCAGGACCTTCTTGCTATGAGGCCAGAGCACTAACCACTGCGCCACCGTTTTGCCCTAAGCTAATTTACTGACAATTATTTTATTACCTTATTTTTGTTGGACTTGGTTGCTTATGGCTCTGGTCAAAGGCTTTGCTAACATGAATGATTGATAACAGTAAAGTTTTACCTAGAATTCTGAATAAAACAGACCAGTTTGAACATCAAACTCCACCTGTAGGCTAACACTAGATACCAAGACACAAACTAGGACACGAAACAGTCTTTTAACCTAAAAAAACCTCAAACTTTCAATGTCAGCTATGAGTTTTCGTTTCTTTTGCTTCCGGCTAGAGCTGTGACGTCACAGTGACGTAGGTTGCAAAGAGTCTATATACAGTATATACAGTCGGTAACGTTTGTGTCGTGTCTTACTGTGGCGGAAAGTCTGTATTTTTAGCAAAACAAATTCAAGTGGTGTCGGAATCACTTTTAGACGGAGGTGGTTGATGTGGCATTATGTCAGAAAAGTATCATGTTAACATTTAGATTGCAGCTACAGTTAGCATTGTTGGATATATTTAGCTACATAATTGGACCGTTGGATGATTTTATTCATCTCTATGTCTTCATATTTATAATTGACACAATATATGGCCTCTGATGTCTGCATTTACAGTATAATGTTACACTTTTACAAGTAAAAAAAAAAATATGCCCCACCTTTAACTCTATCAGTACAAGTCTATCTGAACATTTTAATTTATATGAGATTATACTGCAGTGTAAATAATAAAGAAACACATAAACTCAAATTAAAGAAATCCGTCTGTTTCCATGGCGATCAGTCTGGAGTCTTTCTATCATGATCCATCCTTTGAGTTGAAGCGGCGAGTTAATCCGACAGACGCTGGAGTGTTTGCGTGGCTTTGCTGCCTGCTGTGATCATCTTAAAGCAGGATTATGACACTTACACTACACATCTGCACAGGCCTGTTGAAGCCCGGACCCTCGAAGTGGAGCATGTCAATTTAGATTTAAAGAGTAACTCATTCTATAGAGGGCATTACAACTGACGTCAAAGTTTTACAGCAGCGAGGGGCGACAGCTGTTTGAGAGGGACATCCTGTTACAAAACTACTCTTGGCAAATGAAAGAGGAGCTGTGGTCGCAATTAAATAAACCACTACTGTTCATTGTAATGCAGTGATACTTCTATTAAGCTAACACAAAAACATGGATGATATTGTGCATCTTTGTCAGATGTTCCTTCAAATGGAGACTGTTTTTCCATATTCCATTAGGAACCATGTTTAAATGTGATTATTACGTAAAAAGATAACATTAGCTCTGAGAAGTAAGTAGTCTAACATACAGTAGGCTATACGTTTCTATAGGTAAACTATGATGTTAAGTCTACTTTTGTTTGGCCGATTAATCAAATTTGATTATTGTTGTATTAAAATAAAATATTGTGTAACTGATTATTATCCATAACTCATAAGTGTGTTTGTAAGCGCTCATCTATCCTTAAGTTGGAAATGTAAAACCCAGATACATTTACAACAATCTATCTCACATATTTAATTGAATCTCTTCACTCTCTGAATTTAAGGAGACTTAGTGCTCTGTGCTCTCGTTCAGCAATTATTCATTTGAATTTGTTTTTAAAAAATTATTCTAGACTTTTTGAAAAAAGGATAGGATTATGTATGTCACTAACCATACAATAATTCAAATTTACTTTGAAAGAGGAGTTGATTGGAGAAGCTATTACCCAGGGTGTCAAACTGGTGGCCCAGGGTACAAATGCAGCCCTCAAGACGATTTCATACAACCCCTGAATCGATTTCTAATTTGTATTGATAGTAGTCCCCTGAAATTATTATTTTAGGTCTGAACATGCAATGCATCTTAGCGCTGACTCAGCCCCTCCTCAGCTGACC
Source organism: Mugilogobius chulae (assembly GCA_038363315.1). Lineage (NCBI taxonomy): Eukaryota > Metazoa > Chordata > Actinopteri > Gobiiformes > Gobiidae > Mugilogobius > Mugilogobius chulae. The sequence goes on from CM076396.1 coordinate 26,261,399, forward strand.
TGTGCAGCAGTAACAGACTTATAATACTGAGATGTGACTATAAAACCTCTAAAATGCACTGGAACACAGAAATTGCTTTCAGTTTGGACAGACAATACAATATACAGTATATTATTTCAATACAACTTAGACCTAGAAGAGTTCAAACTGTGGCCATCGACCAACTCTGACTTCGATCAATTTAACCCAAGCTCAATTTGAGTTTGACACCTCTGCATTAAGCCATTTTTCTTACATAGTTCACTCATTTGGAATGCAGGTACTCACAATGTGGGAAATGTTCCTGTTACCAGAATGACTTATAACACAAGTAGTCCATTAAGCTAAATATGGCAAATATGTCTCCAATGATTGAATAACTAATAAAACAGTAGCTTGTCGTCACCTTTTAGGATGTAATAACACTGATGTGATGCACAGTTAATTTCACAATACCGTATTTACTGCAATGACCTTTTCCTTTAAAAAAATGCCTTGACAAGCGAACCATACTGAAGAATTTAGACATAAAAGTGCATAAAAACTGTTATTTTAGCAAAAACAATGAACAAAGGAGCTAATGACTCAATATTGTGACAATCCAAGTTGTTCTTATGGTGAGACTTTTATCAAAATGTCCGTTAGCGTTCTAGAATTTGATGATATAAGTAAAGTCAGTGGACAAGAGGCAGTTTCTTCTATTAAATTACTATTATTTCTGCCATTAAATATCAAAACAATTTTTCTAATTTAAACTCTGACCATTTTCACTAGTGACTAGACCCATTAACCTTTTACAAAAAACTGCATTTAAATACTAGCCTATCCATTTTAGCTAGAATGTGGTGATGTCTCATGAACACAACCAATTGTTACACCCATAGTCTGTTCATCCATTGATAAAATTTGCCGAGAGAAAACCCAGTAAAACGTACCTCTCCTGGAACTGTTTGGATGGGATGAGGCCGGCTCGTAGGTTACTGTCACCCACACGTTTGGCCTGCCACCATGTGTGATCGTCCTGGCTCACCACCTGCAGGATGTCGCCTTTCTTAAACGGAAGCCCAGCCTCCTGACAGGGCGTGGCTTTGTCCTCGATCGGGATGTAGTCGAACAAAGCTCTCATGTACACCTGAATCAAAAACACAAGTTTGTTTTAAATCAGGAAGATGTGAAGCAACTGGATTAAATGCACAGTACCCAAAATGTAATCTATTCCTTATCAGCCACAATTATGCTAACAAAAACTAGCATGCTAACAGCGTACAGCGTACATTCTGGTTTGTGAACAATACAAATTCTTTATAATCAGAAAGGGACAGCACATGATCTCATTTTGACATATTTGACAATATGTCTGTATTCTTTACTATCCACAAATATGCTAACAACAACTTGCAAGCAAATAGTGTATTAGCTTTACATTTCAGTGTATGAACAATAATAATGCAGACATGACTGTTTTTTATAATTTATCTGTACTACCCTTTACTATCTACGACAATACTAACAACGACTATGCTAACAGCGTACTAGCATTACAGTCTGGTTTGTTGACAACAAAAATGTTTATAATCAGATGGAGACAGCACGTGATCCAATTTTGACTCAATTTTTTACTATATCTGTGTTATCCTTTACTAACCACAATTATGCTAACAACTAGCATGCTAATAGCATACTAGCATTACATTTTGTTGTGTGAACAATACAAATAAATTTGCCTTAAATTATTATATCTGTATCTACAATTATTCTCACAACAACTAACATGCTAATGGTGTACTAGCATTACAATTTGGTGTGTGAAGAATAAAAATAGTTTATAATCAGATGGAGACAGCACAAAGTTTAATTTTGTTTCTAAATTTTTTTACTATATATCTTTAGTATCTACAATAACGTTTTAATAACTGGCATGCTAACAACATGCGTACTACCATTATCTTCGGTTTTGTGAACAATAAAAATGCTTATAATTAGATGGAGACAACACATGTTGGTCTCATTGTGACTCTACTTTCACAATTAAATCTGTACTCAGTCAAAAGAGTTTCACTTAGTTATATTTAGTTATATAAAAAATTATATAAAAAATTGGGGTACTGTTTCTTTAAGATGATTTAACATTTTGAATGACAGTATACTATAAAAGGGCAGATACATTTCTCACCTTGCTTTCTTTCAGGCGGTCTTCCTCTTTGATGGCCGGGATTATTTTGAGAGTGATGGAGCCTTGGGATTGAGACTGGACAAAAAACAGAAACAAAGAGAACAGGGTTCGTACATAGAAGAATCAGTTGTACAATACACTCATAAAATGTAAGGTGCCATTAGAGGAGAAAGAAAAGTAAAGAAAACACAGAAAGGTCACACAGGTGAGAGGGAATCTTCTTTACTGTTACTGTTGGAGGTCAGATGGTTTCATACTATATGAGATTTAAAGATAACCTAGCCTTCTAATCTGCAACCACAAACACATTTTAAACAAACTGGAAAGCAAAGGGGAAAAGATGAAAGGAGAGGACTGAGATTGGGGAGCAGCTGTGTGTGATTGGTTGACAGCGGGTATTTTTTATCAGCACAATTTTGTGTGGGCAGTAGTGCTGTCACAATACTAAAATTTCAAACTCTATTTCAATGTCAAGAAATCTACTTGAGTTTTTGCACCACAAGAAAAAAAAAGTTGTAACATTTTATAATAAGAGGACATGAATTCATTGATTATCATTGCAAATTCATAATATGTTCGTGAGGAAATAATGCATGAATTCATGGTGAATTCATGCATTAGTTCACCATGAGTCATCAAGAACTATCCTGAATTCCACATGAATTGTCATGAATTCAATTGGTTTCATGGATGAATCCATTCTTGAATTACACCTTTAGTTTATCTGAAAATCACATGAAATCATGTTAGTTAACTATGACTTTTAAACCTACTATGAATACAATGAATTGACATGTTCTAAAGATATCTGAAACAAAAATAGTAATTCAATGACTTTTGAAAGTCATACATGAACATCATGAGTCATCATGAAAATCCTTCAACAAAGATTCAAACAAAACATAATCTAGCTTTTAGAAAACTTAAAAATAAAAAAAATTGAAAAGATGGAAAATGCTATGAAAATGTACACATAATTAAAACAGAGCCCCAAATATAGCTCATTGGCAATAAATTGAATGAAAGTAGATGAAGTCATCATTCTGAGGAAAAACCCAAACGTTAATTTCTCTTATAATCATATAAACTTGATGGACTCACCAGCAGCTGACTGATCTCGTCCGGCCTCTTGTGCAGGACGGAGACTCCATTGACCTCCCTGAGTTCATCTCCAACATGCACCAGTCCTGTCAGTGGACACAAGACCTTTATTGTTTATACAGACTCCAGCCAAAACACTCAAACCCAAAGTGTATCACATATCAATGCCGTTTCCCCCAGGACTGAGGCATCGTACATGTTATTGTCTGTGTGTATAATGTATGCGCTCCAGACAAAAGCCTCCAGCTGAAATCACTGCAGCGCCCGCGTGTTATCGATGAAAGCAGATCTCAGCGTTTGACACAGCAAGAAAACCAGGGGAACATTAAAGATTCATGAGACAACGCCTGATTATTTTACATTCGCACCAGGATTGTCCCACAGCTCCGCCAGTGGTTCATCCTTTTCTTTGTGAATTGTTATGTCATGTATACATAGACTGGGGAACTGGAATTTTGTTCAGGAAATTAAAGGCCCTGTATCTGTAAGTAAACAGAACAAATTAATATTAAGCTGTCTATGTTTGGTTTGTTTATCTAATGCAGCAGTGCATATTGAACGAGGTCAAAGTTGGTCAAGGGCTGCAATTTAAAAAATAGGTCTACCTGCATTATATTCAAATACAGCAACTATGTTGTTCAGTAGACTTTGTCTTTTCATATCATATCATATCATTGTCGTTGTCGTTTTGCAAGAACAAAAATGAAAAAAGTTCATCCACACAGCTCAAATGCTCCACAAAATGTATCTTTCCAATCCAATGCTCTCCAACATATTCCTGATAGAAAACCAAGTGAACTGTATTAACAAACAGAATCTGGGAAGTCAGGCCAAAAGTAACCTGGCCAGCCGGATGGTTTATCGCGATATTTGTGAATTCACAAACTCGAGGTCTTCCAGCCGCCCGATTGGTTTGGGAGTCCGAACCACGGTGTTTTGGCCCAATCACATCACAGCAGCGTGGTTTTGAGGCCCAATCACATTGCAGCAGAGCAAACGGGCTGTTAGCGCCGAGCCTAATTCAATCTAAACAAAGAAGCCGGTTCCCGTGGATGTACGTGTTTCTACTGGTTTTGATTCTGTTTTACACCATTACAATTTGTTGCTGTGATTGGCTAAGCACAAATAAGGTAGGTCGCTCACCCAATCAGCTCGACGTATTTCACTAAACACCCCACCTTTTCCCAAACGCTTTCAGCGAGTCAAGTTCCAGGCAGATACTGTAGAAGAACTCAAATCGGAGCTCAGCACAGATCCATCTGGCGTGAGCCAGGTTAGGCTAAAAGTGTTTGATTAGACAAAACAAAATTTTTGAAAATGTTTTATATCAACTTTTAAAGAACATTTTCATTATCCTTTAAAACAGCTAATCCTGGTAAGCCGGCCAGCCAGATGAATTCTCGCTATATTTGAAGGCCATCTGGACCTCCTCCTGCCTTTAGGTTTGCTTTTCGAGATCTTGATTTATGATTTTGGACATGTTTCAGACCAACCACAGCGCAGCATTGTGGTTTGTTTGGAAGTCAAATGTGAGGACCAAAACAAGGAATTGCTGTGGAACATATCTAGGAATACTTTGGAATATGAAAAGCAGGCTCATAGGAGCTTTGTGCATTTAAATGACCCGGATTTAACAAGAATTCAATTTCTCAATGAGTTTCCACCAAATGTTCATTGTAATGCTCTCTTTTCCCAACAGATGTATAATATGTATGTACAGTAAGCTAAAATTTATTCAGAGTGCTTTATAAGCCAGGGTAAGTTCCTGGAGAAAATTGCAAAAATGTCTTGCCAACTTGACTTTATTATTAATAAAAAGACGAAATGTATTTACCGCTGCGGTCGGCTGCTCCTCCTCTCATGATGCGAGCGACCAGCACAGCTCCAGTGGTCTCGTCTCTTCTGATTGTGGCTCCCTGAAAAACACATAAAAACATTCTTCATCTACATTTGAGTTTGCTGCTTTTATTTTTAAAGATAATTTAGCAATTCACAAACAAAAATTGTGCCAAATGACTTAAATGTTTGGTAACCTGCCTAAGTTTGTCATGATGCTGACTTTATTAAATTAAAATTACTGATGAAATAACAGACTTTAATCAATTGGACTAATCTATGGAAGCAGACTCACGAGCGGCTCTTTGTTCTTGACCAGTCGGACGATCTTCACCGACTCTTCATCGAGTTCGTCTTCAAAGTCGTCTGGAAGCGGAGGCAGCACCGGGTCGAAGCTCTTCTGCGCTACTGTGTCGTGGACCGATAAAACCGCCTGGACAGAGACACAGGGTGAAAATGATGACTGATCACAACACTCACCACATCGTCTTGAGGTAATTGCTTATTGGAAAAAGAAAAATGGCTGTCTGAGCTCCTCACGCACTTTTAAAGATGAACTATGTAACATTTCTGGCAGAAACTCTACTTCTCTGTCTGTCTCCATGGTAGGGATGGGTATCGTTAAGGATTGATCAATTCTACAACTCTTATCTATGAATACATTTTCTACCCCTTGTTTACGTTTGGGGTTGCGGGTGACTGGAGCCTATCCCAGTGACTTTGGGCCTTAGGCGGGGGAACACCCTGGACAGTGGCCAACTTGTCACAGGGTTAGACAGAAAACTATTCACGCTCTCATTTATTCACAGCGGATATTTACAGTGATACCCAATTAACCTAAACATGCATGTTTTGGAGATGGGAAGAAACCCATGGTGACACGGGGAGAACATGCAAACTCCACCCAGAGAGATTGTGAGATGTTGATTGCGGTCTGAACCGGAGTCGAACCGGAGTCAACCCACAACCTCCTTATTGGGAAGCCAGAGTTCTAACCACTCTGCTACCGTGTACCGTGTATGTATGGCTATCCACCAAAAATCTACATAATCTGAGTCCAGTGAGAAAATAAACTATACAGTATAATCTCTCTCTCTCCTAACCAAATAGGAAACTTTTCTTGATACCTTCAGCTAATTTCAATTAAGATTATTGCTCTCCAAAAATTATAAAAACTGTGTAATCGTCATTATTTACATTACCTCATAACACTGTTCATAAATGAACACACAGCATGATTCCTTGACTGGAAATGTAGCTTTCAGGAAGTACTTTACACTTGTAGGCCTGATTTCAGGTGCTAACTCGAGTGCAGACTAAAAAAAAAAATCATGCTCTTTGCGAGCAATTTATGCATACTTTAATACTGGAAGGCGTACATATTGCACATTACACAAAACACATATGCATCACCTCAAATTTTGAATCTTTAGTGTCTGTTGTGTGAAAGAAAAATGTCAGCTACGCCAAGTTTTTGCTCCTACTACATATTAGCATATAACATATTTCTGTTTCTCAGTTATTTTATCTGTTTATTCTCAGCATTTATGGTTCACTATGCTCTACCTTATCTCAAAGCAAATAGTTTAAATTGTGATTTAAGTAATTTTCTAATTTTCATTTCTTTTGTCCATAATGGAGCAGCCGTACCTTCAGATGTGGTGAGGTGAGGAGATGTAGCAGCTCTTTTTCTTCCGTGCTCATTGGTCCACACTGGAGCTCCTCAGCCACCTGACACACAAAAACACACACACACACACACATAAATACATTTACATTGTGACCTGGAGTAGCCTCGGCCAGGCCTATGTACATCAATAATGCACTGAGCTCTTCTCTGTATAGGATGAGAGCAGACATCTCCACACACTGGAAGATAAGCAGCCATAATCCCGACTCAGCACTTTGGGCCTGATAACCGAGGAGCAGGATATGGAGTTTCACTGGATCAACATCCTCGTGAGTCAGCACTTTTAAACATTTACATTCTGCACAGTTTCCAGAAAAGCTTTTCTGTTTTGAGCTGTATATTGTTTTCATTTTAGATCCAGTGTTTCCAGGTCAAGACTACAGTATAGCATCATCAAATCTGCTAGCCTGATGCATCAGTTAGTTTCACTTTGTGGACACCGTCATCACACTGTTGGGGTAAGTTAATATTTGGCACAAGTCAAAGAGGAAGAACACATGCATTGGATCTGGTCAACACATCACTTTGCTTCTGTTTGGCTGTTTTTGTGAACCACAGATACAGTCGGCAACATGTAAATTTTGAGGCCATGGTCTGCTCAGGTGGGACTGTTAAGGTAAAAGTTTAAGTATGGAAACCTAAACTGTTCACCTCTGTTCAATGTGATTGGGTATTAAACCACTAATTTGTACTCCAAACCAATCGGGCTGGTCGAGGGTGAGATGGAGTTATAGCTGGAGTGAAATGAAATTGAGCAGAGGCACAAGGTTGCGCCAGCCTGACTACTTTTCCTTCTCAACAAATCATTAATAGATGTTAGTTAATTACAAGGTTGTGTGGCAGTGAGTCCTGGGATAACACAAAACTCATCAGTTTTTTGTGCCTCTTTAATGTAATTAATTTAATTTAATTAACCTTTATTTAACCAGGGAAGTCCCACTGAGATTCAGAATCTTTTTTGCAGGGGAGCCCTGGGGGAAGGATCAGGGGAGGCATTAATGGACATGTTTTTAGTTGTAGGAAAAACCTACACAGACACGGGAAGAACATGCAAACTCCACATAGAAAGGCCCCGGGAGTCGAACCCAGGACCTTCTTCCTATGAGGCCAGAGCGTTAACTGCTTAACACTGTGCCACTGTGTCGCTCTTTACTGTTATAGCATCTCTTTATGTAATATATTGGTTTTGGAGAATGTTGGAAGCATTATGCACTGGAAATTGTTTGTGTCTCAAGCGCAATGCGACAACATGAGCTTTGTTTTGTCAAGTCGGTAACCTCGTCATAAACTACCATCACTAGAAATTCAGCAGTTTAATCATAACATTAAGTCATCAGCGTTTTGTGAGAAATTGTTTTTTGTCAACTTGCTTCACCATAGTCAGCATTTTTCTTTGTTCAATCATCTTGCTATGGTACTTATACAAAGCAATCCAGTCTAACTTGAAGCTATAATCATTGCTATATGAGCTGAAGTTTAGTTTTTTGATTGTTCAGTTGACAAAGCAGGTACATCTGTCTTCATCCGTGGTCTTGACTAAAAATAGACGGTGAGTTTGTCTTGTGCTACACTTACGTCTTCAGCGAGAGTAGCTGCACTGTGGAGGATGGGACTTGGGCTCTGTCTTTCATACTGCCTCAGCTTTTCGTGAATCTGTTGGAGAGAGAAGTTAGGTTCAGTTCATTTGGCAAAAAGAGACATTTACAGTATTACACCTTCATGAGGTAGGACAGGCTTCTCTCGCTGAAGACGTCCCGAAGAAGACCATGTCCTCCTTGTGGTTTGCATCAGGCCTCAGCTGAGACGTGAGCAGGGCCAGAGTCTCATGGAGCCCTGAGGACAAGAGAGAGTTAGAGAGAAAGAGAGAGAGAGAGAGAGGTGAGAGGGGGCAGAGAGGGAGATCGAAAGAGAGAGAGGGAGAGACAGAGAGAGACACATTAAAGCAGAAAAAGGGAGAGAGAGGAAAAGAGAGGGAAAGAGAGCGAGAGAGGCACATGAGAGTGATGAGGGGGTGGGAGACAGGCAAAGAGAGAGGGAGACAGAGAGAGAGAGGGAGAGAAGCAGAGAAAGAGACAAAGGGAGGGAGAGACAGAAGAGAGAGAGAATGAAAGGGAAAGAGAGATTGAAAAAGAGAGGGGGTAAGAGAGAGAAAGGGAGAGAGAGAATGGAAGAGGCAGAGAGAAAGACAGAGAGAAGGAAAAGACCAAGAGAATGGTAGAAAGAGAGGGAGAGAGACAAAGGGAGAGACAGAGGAATAGAGAGTGAGAACGAAAGGGAGTGAGAGACAGAAGGGGGTACAGAGAGAGAGAATAAGAAGAGAAAGAGCCAGAGAGAGGTAGAAAGAGAGGGAGAGAGAAAAGGAAGAGACAGAGGAAGAGAGAGGAGAGAGAGAGAGAGAGAGAGAGAAAGAGAGAGGTAAGTAGAGAGAGAGAGGGAGGAGGCAGAGAGAGTGGGAGACAGAGGGAGAGACAAAGGGAGAGACAGAGGAAGAGAGAACAAAAGGAGAGAGATACAGAGAGAAAAAAGAGAGGGTAAGAGAGAGACGGAAAGGAAAGAAAGGGGAGAGGCAGAGGAGAGAGAAAGACAGAGAGGGTGTAGGGAGGAGGGGGGAGAGAGAGAAACAGGAGAAGGAGAAGAGAGAAAGAGAAATTCCAAGCAAAATGGTTAAAAAAAGAAAAGGAAACAGAAAAGAGAAAAAGGTTGAACAGAGACAAAAAAGGGGGAATGTCTGTGCTTTACTCACCTGCTCCTGCTGACAGCACTGGCATGGCTCTTCACATGGGTCAGAGGTCAGAGGACAAACCTGCAGCGACACAACACACAAACACATTAGATTTACTTCAATAAATAAATAAATAAATAAACCCAAAATAACCGTGCAGCTGAGTTAACGACTATCACTGCAAAATTAAGTTGACAGCCGTAATAATTTCCAGAAGCAAGCATGATAAATCCAGTTTCCCAGTTTGTCCATTTTGCTGACGTTCATAATGTTACTTCCTGATCGGACATTCCACAACCGTTACCTAGCAACCACATTGAACCAAGGAGCAGAGTCCACACAGAAAAGAAATACAAAATTGTTAATTATAGAACAGTGATTATTTGACAAACTTAGCACCTCCATTGTATTCTATTAATATTATTGAAGAAAAATGGCAAAACTCAGCTTTTTGTCCAGAATCTTTATTTTTGTTTTGTTTATCTTCATTCATTATTATAATAAATTATTCATAAAATCTAATAATTTATTAGATTTTTACTGTATATATCAATATTCTGCATTAAAGTTTGACTTTTGCTCCAAAAATATGTTTTTTGATTTGTTGTTTCAAAACCCACACCAAATAAGTTGATTTGATCCTGATTTTTCGATTACTGGCCTAGCCCTCACTTATGGGTGTCGTTATTTCTTCTTTTTTTTTTTTTACAAATTTCAACTTGACTAGTGTAAAACCATGACTTAACTTGCTGTAACACCAGCACTGTTACAGGAAGTTAAGTCATAGTTTTACTTCTATTGAGTGAAATTACTTTGCATTGCCTCATATCTTTTGTCTAATAATGAAGCATTTTTATTTCTTAAAGCCCAGGTGTATTCTTGTTCATATTTTGTGTAAGAGTTAGCTTCAAAAGCACACAAATCATAGTCTACTTCCATTGTACATCCCACTGCACTGTTGACCTCATAGATTTGGTGCTGCTGCGACACAAGCCGTGGCGTTTACAATGCAGTGCTATTATCCGTGTGTCGGAGTGTAGAGCCGCAGTGATAAACAGGTATCTGGAGGCTTTGGTCTAATAATAGCCATACATCACATGCACGCAGCTCTCCTGGTGTAAATCATGACTGTGGTTCCCAGTGTGGCTCCTCGTGTGACCGTGTAGCAAGACGTGTGGAAGAGGAATGTTGCCGTGACTACAATAATCATACTTGATGTTGAGCACGAGAGATCTGACCACACAACCCTGGACTGTGCTCACAACTTCAGAGTCCTGTTTAGAGGCAAGTGCGTTTAACAATTCAAAACAAATGTAAAATTAAAACATATTTTGTCTGCACTATAGGGCTGTAGTTTATGAAGTAAACAAGAGGAGATGAGAACAGTGTTTGAACCAATCAGAGCAGACCCAGAAGTCACCCGCCCTCTAATTAGCATACTCACGAAAAAATAAAAAGGAGACATGAATAAATTGTAGAAAGGGAACATAGGAGATTTAATTAAAAATAGGAAAAATAAAACAGCAAAAAATATATGAGTGAAGCTTAACATTCAGGACTATGTATAAATAAAAGCAAGAATAACATTATTAACCCTTATTAAAAAGGGAAATAAATGTTAAATCAGTGGTTTCCAAAGTGAAGCCCAGGTCAGACCAAACAATCATCTCAAGATCTCTTTGAGTGAAGTTTGCATGTTCTCCCTGTGTTACCGCAGGTTCTCTCTGAGTACTCTGGCTTTCTCCCACCTCCACGAACATAGGTCATTTGGCAAATTACAAGAGGTTGGATCAAGTCATATTTTTTTGAAAGCATCTTGTCGTCTCAAGTCACTGACTTTTAAGTCCAAGTCGAGTCCCAAGTCTTAGTCCATTTTATCAAGTCAAGTCCATAGTCATCAAATTAGTGACTCAAGTCTGACTTAATTCCAAGTCACGACTTGCGAGTCCACACCTGGTGAATGAACAAGAGACTGAATGATTGTCTGTCTCTCTTTAAGCATTTAGGAACAGTATAGCAAGATAATGTTCATAATTTTGAAGCAACAACAAACTAAACTCATGATACCATTATACCCATATACTGACTTCCCTGTTGCCAAGAATACATATTTGCTAATAATATTTGTGCTGGGTAAAAGAGGGGTCAACAATGGATCTTACAGCACATTATTATTGATATATCAACTCCATTTAACTGTGATCAAAGCTAAATTCCCAACAAGACATCTATTTTAACTCAATTCTGCTGTAAATATAGAATCCAACCATGAATAATGTATTTTAAATTGTTTTGAACTGTAACAGCCAATTACAGCTTAGTTTTGCTTCTATATCAACCAATCACTGATTATGACACTTCTATCATTTTATTGTTTTAAAACTTTCTTCACCACTCTTCCTCTGTTTCATCTCATCCGCAGCAGCAGAACCAACAGCCTCCTCAGCCTCTCCATCTCCTCATCGTATCACCAAACTCAGAATGTCACACTTTCCCTTCAGAGCGGTTCCTAAAATGCCTGTAACGTTCATACAGACTCGTGTGGATTACGGTAGCCCACACAGATCAATATTCAGTGCCACTTCTCTCTTGTTCTTCCATACTTCTTCTGCCTTTGGGATCAATAATGTAATCAGCGCACTTTATCACTTCATAAACAACTCAGCATAAGTAAGCACAATTTACATAGTGAGCTTTACTGGTAACTAACTAATGATTAATAGTGTATGTTACTTCAATAATGAATAGAACCATAATTTGTTTAAGCAATAGAATGTCATTTTCCAACACAAGAGCTGCAGTAAATTATTAAATTAAAGTGACACAGTGTAACTTTCTGGGGTTAAACATCGAATGTGTTTAAAAGTGTCATTTTAGAGAGATGCAAATTTACTCAGAGTAAAGACACACATGTTTTTAGTTCAACAAATATAATCAAGTAAAAAATAAGTCTAAGTATTGGTTAAAATGTTACATCATGTAGCTTTAACTGCAACTAATTTATTATTTAATTAATTGTCGACTATTTATGAATAACTCCCATGAAAAAGAGGTATGTGCTTTTTATATTTTAAGCTATAAATGTATTATTTTGAGTTAAATATTAACTCAAACTGAGTAATCGCTGCACATCAATTAACAAAATGATCTTTATAGTTACAGCACAAAATCTTACAGTCGCCAGACATTTTCACTTCTATGTATGTAGTAGGGATGCCGATATATTGAGATCAGTATTGGTATGGGTCAGTATTTCTGATATTTCATCTGTAGTTGTCATCAAAGCATCACAATTGTTATTTTGAACTGACAAAATAGTCAAAATAAAAATGAAAAAGCAATTAAAGATGCTACACCTGATTTTTGCTTCTTTAAATATGTATACACACACAGAAAATAATTCATTTTAAACTTCCTGCATCAGTCTACATGTTTATTCACTCACATAAGTCGTTCATTGTTCAGCACAATGAGTTTTAAGCTTTTTCACAACTGTTACAAGCAAGACTTACCGGTATGCTAACAGCAATGCTAAAAACAACAACAGACGAATATTAGTGAAAAAACAGTACATTGCAGACAAATTTTTGCCCCAAATTTGCCTCATTTTTGCTCTCTACTGCACATGTCACCTGCAGAAAGATACACTGTTCGTCTAATTGTCTGGGGAAAATTCTTTGATTACGAGATATCTGTGCTGGGAAAATATACAACAATTTTATTATGGTGGTATATTTTCAACCATAATTTTATTATAGTATAATATATATATAATAATGCCCAAGAATATTTTATGTCCCAATAGGTAATTTTTTTTACAAAATGTAAGTTTTTTTTTATCCTTAAAGGGGACCTATTGTGTTTTTTTTTAATAATTAAGAAACTAGAACATATTCAAATCAGTATTTTACCTTGTGTTCATTGTAAAACACAAAGTTGATCTAAAACAGCTTAAAATGGGAACAGCTCTACTGACTTCCTGTTCAAAACTGCAGATCTGATAAGCTTTAAAATGTAACTTTAAAAAGCAACAGATTTTTTAAAACTATTTTTTATTGTTGCAAAGTGAATATGGGACAGTTTTGAACCATATAAGCTTCACTTTGAGTATTAATCTTTTGTAAATCTTTTATAACAGGTAAATACAGACAAGTAGGAGGGGATAGGTGGTATATGAGAACGGGCATTTCTGAGCACATGAGCTGCAGCTGAAGAACAACACAAGATTACTCCAACATGCATGAATCAATTTAAATATAACTTTGAGTAAACTAATGATGAAGGAAGGCCATCATAACAAGGTTAAAAACTTAGAAAAGTGAATTTGACATAATAGGTCCCCTTTAACACATACATTAACAGGTAAATATTGTATCTGCAAACGTCAGATATTGGCCACAGCAAGAGGAAAAACATTGAATATCGATATCAGCTCAATCCCTAGAAAAATGTCCAGTATTTTATGCTAATTTTGCATGCTGTACTTTTTTGTGCCAACCCAACATGGAAATCCATTGTGCACAGCATGTATTTGAAGCAGCAGGATACGTGTGCCCTTACCAGAATATAATTAACCTCGGTACAGACAGTACAGGGAGCGTAAGTGTATGAATTATGCAAAGAAAAGGCTGAGTTAGACAAAGAAGCAAGAATGTGCAACTATTCAGTCTTTTACTGTCAGTTTCCTTTACAGCCAAACAAAATCTGCATTACTTCTTTTAGTGACTTATTCTCCATCAGTATTGCAAAACACTTTATATTCTTCTCTATATCAAAGTGTTTCTCGCCTCAGATGTTTTGTCCGTTGAACCGCTGAGACAGGTACATCTGCATCTGATGTCGCCACGGTAATGAGCTCATCTGCATAAAGAGCAGTGTAAAAAAGCCTAAAAAAGAGACAGACGCAGGAGTATTTTTAGCCACAACGGAGTGTTGTGGACTCGTTTTGGGGACTTACAGTAAGACGGTATGATTGTAAAAGGGATGGTTGAATTGGGAATAGAGATCGACAGATATGGGTTTTTCTTTGGTCGATAATGATGCAGATTTTCTTATTTTAGTTTCAGCTGAGATGAGAGTGTATAGCCAAAGAAACAAAAAGTTAAATTTAAACAAGGGTGATCAGATGCCCCTATTTTGAGCTCTGTGTCCCATGTCCCAGCAAATGTATCCAAAACCATTGATTTGTCCCAATTTTACACAAGACATGTCCCGTCCTGATTTTTGACCATTCTGACACTTCCCAACAGTGAAGGAAGAAGATTTTGCTTTTTCTTTACTAAACTTGACAAAAATCACACTTGAAATTAACCAAAACACAACAAAAATGCATCAATTTGCACTGAAGGAGCCTCGAATTGACTAAATGCATAGAATATACTTATTTATCCGTTATTTTCACAAAAACTCCAGTTTTTAATTTTGAAAACCTGGTCATCCTAATCTAAACTCTTTATTTTGTGTCATAGATTAGGCAAACTATAATGGATGTCTGTAATAATTTTACGCTGGAAAACCATTAAAATTGTGTTGAAATTAATTTATATTAGTAGTTTATTGCTTTAACACCAAATAGTCAACATGATGCTTCTATTAAAAAAAAAAAAAAAAAAAAAAAACAGGTCGATAGTCGATATGCAAAAAATAAAAATAAAATCCTAATATCGGTCCCAAAATATCGTCCTTTCGAAGTGATACAAGACCAAATCTCCAGCACCATTCAAAAAAATGCTTAAACCAAAAAATGTAAATATAATGTACTTTAAATAAATGAACAGTTGAACTCAAGATGTGTTTAGTTTGAGAAAAAAAAGTCTTAATATTGCAAATAAAATAAGTTGGTTAGCTAAAAATTCAACTTAACAACTAAAGACTTTGATGTACAAGTGTAATTCTCACCACTGACATCACCAGCTAAAAAAACAACTACACAGAAAATCTCTAAATGGCAGCGATTCAGATCTAAACTGTGAGGCAGCAGACATGACGCTTTGGGCATTTCATCTGAGCCGAAATGACGTTTTCAGTTCAAATCTAGTTAAGGGCTTAGAGGCAGCTCCACTATACAGCTGTGAGGTCATGTGGTCACATAACAGCAGCAGCAGCAGCGTCACTAATCAGGCCATAGTCTCACATGCGTTTTCGCCTCCACGGTAAATAATGCCTCTGTAATCCACAACACGGATATACCAACGATAAAGTACAGATTGTCTCGTGTTTTAGAAAGATTTCAACAAGTCAGGTTTAAGGTGAGCAGTAGAGAACAAGTAAAAGCTGTTTACAACAATAAAAGCATATTGATGAATGATGTATATGATTATTTTGTTTACAGTGCACAATTTAAATCTGTAAGAGCATTAGCGTTTGAAAGCAGATTGAAACATGAACCAAAACAATATAAGTATCCAGTCATTTTCAGAACATTGTGTAGAGTTGTAATGACATACAGATACTACTGGATTTAAAGACATATTTTGTTGAATGTTTAGAATTAGAGCTGGGAAATATATTGAATTTTAGATCAGGTCTGGCGATATGGCGAAAATTTAAATCATGATTTGCTTAGAGCCAGATTATGGTTTCAATTTCATCACGATTCTTAGACTATTTTCGTCACCTTTGAGGTAACAGAAACTTTCTGCGTTTGCAGAAAGTTTACACTTCACTATGATTGGCTTAGTTGTCACTCACAGAAGGACAAAAGCTGACCAGTGTTGCCAGATTTTCAGACAAGCAACTAAGCTTTAAAAAAAATATATATATATAATATATATATATATATATATATTTATATATATATATATATATATATATATATATATATATATATTAATATATATTATATATATATATATATTATATATATATATATATATATAATATATATATATATATTATATATATATATATAATATATAATTTTAATATTATGTGTCGCCTTGAACAGACAAGTAATCACATATGACGATTTCATCAAAGGACAATGTCACAGAAATGGAGCTCACGGTTTGATTGTTATCACAATATTGCCCAGCCCTATTTTAAATATGGTTGATAGTTGTTTTGAGGATTTGCAAAAAATTTAATATATTGAGTTTATCGTTTATACATAGTTTAAAAAAAAAAAGCCTAAAAAATAGTTGTTAAAGATACAATGAAAAAAGTTGCAACATTGTAAATGTTCTAATAAGTGTAGCAGGTGATATTCTAGTAAAACCCACACTCACAAGCGAACCGAGCCAGTGACGTCATCCTCTAGCGTCGTTTACTTAAGTCGCGCTGAAGCATGTGGATCTAGAGCTGAGGTGCAAAATGCTGTAGCAACGTTATGTCTTTAATAGACCTTTTCCCACTGTAGGAACTTTTTTCAGTTTCTAGTACTTTTGTAGTTCCAGTCACCATTTTAGGCGTGTTCACACAGAGCTTTAGGGATGTTTTTAGCTCCTGCTCTGGGGCTGGTACTTTCCTGTCGGACCAGTAACCTTTTGGTGACACAAGTGTGACAGGTTGGGTTTTGCACTTGCCCTGAGCGGGAGTTGAACGTGGGTCTCCTGCGCAGCAGTTGACCGACAAACTCTTGAGCTAAAGGGAACGCTCCCCTCAGTTTGTTTGTGGGTTCTTATACCTGAGGGGGTGAGTTATCCATACCACCACACACTTTCCATCTGGTACCTCGTGTGGGCCTACACCCGGTTACACAAGCACATTTACAATGTTAACTTGTTGGAATCATGTTTTGTACTTAGTTATAATTTCAATTTATATAAACGTGCCTTCTCTATTAAAAAAATGATTTAAAAGCAGTAACTCCCAAAATGTTTTTTTAATTTGCAAATAGTAGCCTATTTTTGGAATTACAGTGAATAGTTTTGCTTTATTGTTAATTTCAGCAATGTTTTTAAGTTTTGTAAATCATAGATTTATGTGGAATCAAAAGGACAACTTTGCTTTCCTAACACCACTTAATAACTTATTTAAATATTCAGACTTTACAAATGCTAATTCTTAAGCCAGTTAGACCCATTTTCACAAACTGTTGCTGTGTGAACACAGACTTGGGGCCAGGATAGTTCTTCTGACTAAACAGGGACTGGATGAATGCTGGGAATAGTTCTAGGTACTTTCATGTGTGAAAACGCTAACATAATGAGGCCATCCGGGTTGGACACGGCTCGGTTGTGTCAGTGTGAGTAGAGTACACCCTAAATTAATCACTCATTGGTGTCTGACCTAACAACAAGAAGCACTTCCTGGATATCGGGGAACAAAGTGCTCTGTTAATAAACACATATGGAACACTGCAGACAAAATTCACATGAACAGATGCTTTGACAATAAAATCTATGCAGGTGTTCGACTGATATTAAGTAGTTTATTAGTAATTTGTCAATGAACATATCTGTGTGTTTTGGTTTCCTTGCATTACTTTGTTGAACAGGCCAGCATTCCACGCCTAGCTTTTCCATTTCCATACCGGAAAAAACAATTATATTTTGCTAGCTGTATTATCATTAAGCACAAACAATTGAATCTGCTGAGGTCATTTGCAAACATAATGTAATGAAATCGTGTAACAGTGATGATGTTACGATGAGGCCAGAGCTAAAATGGATCAGGATGATACAGGGCCATCTGGGTCTGTTATCAGATTAATATTACACAGGCTTTTTCTTATTAGTCAATGTTTTCAGTGCAAGATTAGCAGACTGTGGAGTTAAACAAAAGCTTGTATAATGTTTGAAGTGGACAAGCTGTTTAACAATGATAATGTTTTGTTTGGGGTTTTATGGTTTTACAGGAGTAGACCTAAACAGAAAAAATAGTATAACACATTCTGGCACTGTAATAAATGAGTAAGCCTACAGAAAAGTGATTTTAGTGAATATTGATCATTTATTGTCAGTTTTTAGCATTACTGGTTTTACAGCGTTTGCTTTGCCTTTACACTGGAGAAAGTCAAAACATAAATGAGCAAAAAACTTGAAAGTGCTTGAAATGACTCAGATTTCTTGATTTGACTGAAATAGGCTATGCTTATGTTTTAATTAAGTGCATTTTTCTAGTTTAGTAAGTAGTAAATGCTTGTTTTTTGAGCTTGCTTGGGCAGCACTTTTGTGTCATAAAGAGGTTATTCTTGGCCATTTTTCAGAGTGATTTACAAACAAATATCAATTTATGACATGAACCTTATGGCACTAGATACTTTGCATATTTCATGTCAAAAAAAGTGTTTTAATTTTAAAAATATTACTGAAATATGCCTAACTATTAACAATTACAGTGTTTTGCTGCAACACACAATGTTTTAATTGATTAATTTAAAAACATTTTACTGCTAATGTCATTTATTATCTTTTATGTTTCTTTCAAAGGCTTGGTCAATTGTTTCTCTTTGAAAATCTGGCAACAACACTCATCAGTTTTTGTCCTGCTCAAAGTGAGTGACAGCTGGATCTAGCCAATCACTATGCAGTCAGAACTTCATGAAGAAGCAGATGAGTTTATTTACCTCAAAGGCAATAGGAAAACAGGGCTGGGCGATATATTTTTTTCTCGTGGGCCATATTTAAACCTGTACGTGGTGGAGGACCGGACTGCAGACATGGAGCTCATCCTCTCACTTCCTGGTTCCACAATCTTGGGCCCATTTTAAATCTCCAAAATGGTTTAGAAAAAAAATATATACAATATATTAAAAGTTTGAAAATGTCCTCTGGGCTAATCAGTGCTGTGGTGGGTCAGGAGCATAAAACCTACATTTTGTTTAAAATCAGTTTCTGATTTTCTATGAAGTTATTAAGACATTTTGCCAAATTTTAAGTTATAGATGTTCTTTTTAGACTGAAAACAACCAACTGTGGATCTAAGTTAGCACATAGATGGTTAGTCAGCCATATGTCTTTAAACTAATTAATATCTGAGTTTTTCAAAAAGCCTATGGCACTTTATAATGGGGAATTTACTTCGGAACAAGGCAATCTTCCGCTGTTGAGCTCTGTTAGTGTAAAACAATGGCTATTAGGGCTGTCGTCTTTTAGTTGTTTAGTCGATTTTTCGATCGATGGAATCTTGGTCAACCAAACTTTTTATTAGACGACCAATGTTTTTTATTGAGATTGTAAGACATTATTCTGCAAAGCAACAAAAGTATGTGAATTAGCAAAGATTTTGGTCTAATCTGTTTTAGATATAAAAATGTTTCCACTTGTTTTTGCATGACTTCTTTGCATATTTGAGCAGTTAGATCAAGGATATTAGATTCAGAATTTTTGCAGTGCCCCTATAGTCAATTAATCGGTCGATGGGACATGTCTTTAGTCGACCAAGAATATGTTTGGTTGACAACAGCTCTAATGGCTATAATATTGTGATAACATTAAAACAAGCAATGACACATGCCCCATTGCAAAATTGATCAAATAAAGACATATAAAGAGTAACACTTATTCTCAAAAATGTGCAGAGGCCAGATTGAAACAGTCCGATTGCCGCATCTGCCCTCGAGCCACAGTTTGCCCAGGTGTGTCTAGAGGAATTTGTAATATCGAAATTATGATGAGTGCAAGACAATCTGATATCAAGTTTTTGTCATATTGCCCAGCTTTAAGTGAAACTATATTCTGCTTGTTTCATTGGCGAAATTGGTTACAAAACCAGATTCATTTTAAGCTAGCTATTTTTAAAGATTAGTATTCTCTAAATAAGCTTTATGCATGAACCAGAAGCAGGACTTTTAGCCTTTAGCTGCACAGAACAGCCTCAGAGTTGTTCCTTTAGATTCGTGACATGTAGTGGCCACAGCGTGAGGTGTGTGACTTGAGAAGAGCAGCTCTCCTTCCTTCCGTGCGCGCCGCTAATCCACCGACCGTCCGTCTGTCTGTGCACCGGGGCCAGCGCCAGGCACGTTTGGCCCGCGTCCAGCCTGAGAGACAGACGCGCGAGTTTCCCATCACCACCACCACGAGAGCACCACGCACGCACCCTCCAGCGGCAGACGTCCATCGGGTGGGGTCTCGTTTCAACATTTCACAGGCGAACGTCCGAGCGCGTGGCAGAGCGTAGCGGTGCGTAAAGGCTGCCACTCAAATCCCTTCTCATCGCTGCGCACGTTAATAGCGCCGTATGTTGTTGTTTCCTCGTGATACCGGCCCTCCCTGGACAATAGTGTGAGTCTGCAGAGGCGGAGGCTGCACTCTGAGGACCGCACTCACGCGTCTCTGCTGTTGGGTTACTTAGAAAAAGGATAAAGCACAGGGAGCCTATTTGGATATTTGATTATTTTTAATGTTGAAAATCTTAACAATATATAAATTGTAGATAATATCGTGATTGTTTTTTGAAGGTATCCAAAATTGAATATTAAGTAGATTGTATTAGTAAAAAATGCTACAAAATGAGCTGTTTAACAATGCAAATGAAGAAAATAAGAGTAAACATGTTATATTTTAGTTAATCATTCACTGATTTGGGCCTTTGTTGTCCTAAGTTTGGATTAGTCTGACTTTTTATGCACACCAATTTTGTTTTGCTGCATTTCTTTTTTCACAAATAGTTGTTTTTTGTTTATTTAAGGATATGTCCCACAGGAAGAACAATTTGTGGTGCTGGGTCAGATGTTTGGTCGGTCATTGAAACGCACGTCTTAAGTCGACTACAGTCTATTAGGTCGTTACACTTCAAATGATACTTTTTTTAAAAATGTTTGAATATTTCTTGTTGGTTTGACACAATACATCAGAATAATTGTAATCAAGAAATGACAAAAAATTATCTGAATATCAATACCGCCCAGCCCTAGCGACATACTTTTTCTTTTCTTTTACAGGACTGATGCGTTGTATTGTTTTAGCACTGTATGTATTAGAACTTTAAAAAGAGATCTGTCTGCTGGCTGTAGAAGAATTACATATGGGGAATAATCAGATCAACTTGCCGGATTTGCTAATGCAGCTGAAATGCATCAACAAAGTTTGTATGATTTATAGACTTAAAAACAGTACAGAGAATCTACAGGACAGCGTAATTCTGAGGTATTTGGAGCAGTGTTTTCTGAAGCTCAAAAGAGAAAGTATTGTCTCTCACAGACAGAACTGCAGCTGTTTTTGTGATGTAGAAGCTGCTATTTAAATCATTGCTTTGGGAGTTCATTCATTTCATTTTCTACAACTTGTTCCCGTTAGGGGTCGCGGTTGACTGGAGCCTATCCCAGTGACTTTGGGCCTTAGGCGGGGAACACCCTGGTCAATGGCAAACTCGTTGCAGTGTTAGAGATAGAAAACCTTTTACTCTCTCATTCATTCAAGGGAAATTGATGCCCCAATTAACCTAAACATACATGTTTTTGAGGTGGGAGAAAACCAGAGTATCTGGAGAAAACCCACGGTGACACAGGGAGAACATGCAAACTCCACCCAGAGAGATCGTGAGCTGCTGATATGGTCTGACCCAGAGTCAAACCCCACAATATTGGGAAGCCAGAGCTTTAACCACTTTTTTCATGCATTTCCTCACATCATGAATGCATTAACATATAATATATATACAAAACATCTTTTTCCCCCCTACATTTGCACTCAGTTTAGAAGAGACATGTCTTAAGTTTAGTTTGTATTTCAACATGTGGATACTCTTGATTTAGAAAGAGCCTTTCATTGGTTAGGAAACAGCCTGAAAAAATGTCTTCACTGAAAGTTGCAAATGTCATTCTTGAGCTGCAACTGCCAAAAAGGAAAATCTAACTTAGAGAAAATGACTTGAAGTAAACATATTAATCTTAAAAGGCAAATTTTAAGATTTTTTCACTCAATAAGACCCAGTCTTCGGCTACTAAGATTATTTGGACTTGTAAGATATTCTATCCTGAATTATCATTTTAAGCAAAGTGGTATATCTTTAAGCCATAATTGCTTGAATCAGGATAGATTTGCTTAAAAATTGTCAAGAGAACTTGAAACTAGCATTTTCCACTCAAAACAACAAGCTTAGTCAAATTTCTTACTGCACTGGCAGATTATTTCACTTGAGATAAGACATTTAACTTCTCAAAATAAGCTACAATTAGTTGCAGTGTGGATATTTTACTTTTTTTAAATGTTTATCATAGTTTTAATGTTTCACTGATTTTGTACAGTGGTGCTTCTTGGTCTATATAAAATCTATTTTGAACTATAGCCTAGGCCACTCTTTAAAGGTAAGTCTTTGGAAAGCCAGTCCCACCCCAACAGGAGACACCAAATCTACAAAAAAAAAAAAAAAAAAAAACAGTCACGCACCCAGTTAGATCAGGACGATATTGAAGAGCTCCAGGACCAGAAAGTGAGACGTGAGTGCGGGCCTTGACAGTGCATCCTCCGGGTTTACAGATCCTTACGTCTCTCTCAGCTCCTGCATCTCTCTGCAGTGCCAACGCCGCGCTCGCATCACGACCGTCAGCTGCTGGTGGCTCGTGAGACCGACACAACCCGGGATAATAAAACGGAAAATCCCTTACCTTCTCACTCAGCCCGCTCTGCCGCACCGTCCCGGTCCGTGTTTACGTCTGTCCCGGCCGGGCGCACACCGTCCTCAGCGCTGGTGCCTGCTTCCTTCACTGCTGCTTCCTCGTCTCTGATGCCTCCTCTCTCTCTCTCTCTCTCTCTCTCTCTCTCTCTCTCTCTCTCCCTCTCTCCTGGCCCCTCCCCTACGCGCTCTGCTTCATCGGAAGATACTGTACGGTACTTGATAAAAAAACAAAAACTACAGTATAGGCCAGTGTTTTCTGATAAGGAGGTATTTGGAATGATTTCCAATTATAATATAATGTATGTGTTTTTACTGATTTACAACATTAAAGATGATTTGGGGCTTTCAGCTTAAGGAGCCAATGATTAAAGCTGTGGTAGCTGATTTTCACACTGTAGATGCAATTTAGGTTTTAAATCTGACAACTTCCTCTCATAAAGCCTCCAGTCACCTGCAACCCCTAACGGGATTAAGCAGTAGAAAATGAATAAATATATTGTGTGAATTCACTAAAGTAATTTGTATGTCGAGAATAATGTCTCGTTCTTCATTCTCAATCAAATCTCGAAGAGTCACATGATGTCTTTAAAGAGTCACATGTGGCCCTCCAGTTGCAGGTTGCAGACACTTTGGCCGAGGCTATGCGCTTAAAACAAAACGATTCTTATCAAAGTTAAAATGGAGAAGGTTTGTTTCTATGAAACACATGGCTACCTTAGCCCTTGATCTTTTTGGATTGTTTTTCCATTATTTGTATTTATATAGACTCGAAGGAGTGCCCCAGTATCACACTGACAATATAACAATACAGAATGTTTTGTTTCTCAGCTCAAGATGCAAAAAGAGCACAATTATGATCTATCTGGACATTTCAAATTAGATTTTCTTTCAGGCTGGTTGTGTTGACAACTTTTAAAAGCCACCCATTGAACGCCGGACCTCACTTTGGGATGTGCACTGTTGCAAATTGTATTCAACAATAAGGACATTTTTTCTGCAAGAAAACTGTATTTATATTTCATTTAGCTCACTACTTCTCCATAGATCTTTTATCCTGACTTTGATATTGCTTGTATTGTTGCTATTGTTTGCTTCCTCATAAAATATAGCAAAGTAATATGAACTGTCTTGATTTAATATACAGAAACTTTAATAAGGATGTATTGTAGATGTTACATATTAATTTTCAGTCACATTAAAACATCTGAAGTGAGTGTAGCTGCTCTGACTGACCAGGTCCCACAGGAAACGACCGCTCTAGTGTATTATAATAGGCCATAGATTTGTTTTATGTTTATCTATTGTTTGTGCGCTTAAATGCCTAAAAGCAGGATTTGGCAGCTCGCCTCACTCACCAAATCTGCCTCTGTTTAAGTGCTCAGTGAATGAAGTCAGCACAAGTTCACTCCGGCTTTTCAATGAACTGCAGCCGCCATCTGTCACACCCAGCTTCTGTTTGTTTCATAATATTTTCCCCTCACAACATCCAAATGCACAGCCGGGTCGACATGTATGCATAAATGTGTGTATTTTAGCTCAGATCTGTAATGATGTGAGATAGGCTAAGTCCAAAACATTCCAGGCAAAGCAATAAAATCTCTGCATATTTCAACTTGAAACTGTTACAAGCGTCTGTTTCATTTTGCTGTGAGGGTTGTGAGATTGCATAGATAGTTCAGGAGTCTTGGTCTGAAAATATTAGGAAGCTCTAGTGCAGGGCTATTCAGTTATATTTACAGGTGGGTCAATTTTTCAAAGGGCTACGGTCTGAGAGCCGTGTGTTTTACATTCATTGTTCACAAACATCTTGAAATGGTACTATTCACTAGTGATCTCTTTTCATTGGAATTAATAAATACAACAATATAACCTTAAAAATAACCAGATACACAACATTGAGGCTTCTCTCACATTTTTCATTGACAGATTTTAGTATCACTCAGAATTCAACTCATTACCTTTCTGTTCTTAAGTAAACTGTTTTAGATTTTGTTTGTTGAGGAATTTATTTGCAGGGCAGCAGTTGTCCTAAATGTCTTAAATCTCCATTGCATGTCCAAGTCCAACTTAGCATAAAACAACAACAGCAACAACATTATATTTCAAAACACATTTTGTTGTCCCAAATGAATCTGTCAAATAATACATATTTTTGTAGGCTAATGAATAAAAAAACTACACCGTTTGAGTAAGGTCTGTTTTATCAAGCTGAGCCAAAACATAGGTCTCGGTGGGCCACATTTGAATAGCCCTGCTTTAGTTTATAGGACACTGAGAAAAGTGTCTCTGCGCTTTTTACAGCGCGAAATAGAGACATCCAATAAACACGTTGGTTTATTATACAGTACATTTAACATAGCTGTCTATACCACATCATGACAAATTCATTCGTGTCATGAATACGCTTCTGCCATTTTTTATTTCATTTATTTTTTCGTGGTATATAGAGGACACTATTTGGTTGAGGACAAACAGGAGGTTTAATTTGGGTTAACAGCTAAGTTTAGGTATGACAAGAATTTGTAAATTTAGGTCTGCACATCGAAATTGGTTAAGGTTAAGTTTAGGATTGTGTTAGTGTTGATGAATAATAACACATCTAAAGTGATTCTAGCTGGGACAGAAACATGTGAAATACACACACAAAAAATAAAAAATTGTGTTCATATGACACGCTGTTTCAAATTGTATGCCAAAGACACACATATCTGTGAGAACAGGCTGAATAAACACACAAAAAACGGTAGAAACATCCTCATGATACGTTATTTACATGTCGCAGTACAGATACGCATTCTTGTTGCAACTGAGAATCAGAACCAGTCATTGTTCAAGAACTCTTGACCAATTCTTGACCAATTTAAAGTAAATATTAAATACGGTTAGTATGTTGTGCTTGAGGCTACCAAAAGATTGGCACGTTATTCTTAATTTCATTTCATTTACCCATATTCATTTATTCACATTAGAGGTCAGTTTAGCGTTAGGTATGGGCATGATGGTTTATGGTTTGGCCTTTGGAACACAGAAGCACAAACACAACCAAACACTTAACATTTAGTAGGTTCCTTGTTTAAAATCTTTGCCCTGTGCTTGAGTCATGAACTCAACACTGCTCCACGCATTTGTTCCATTCAATAAAGTCTGCACATGTGAACTTATGACCATCCATTTCCCTTCAGCCGTTTGTGCAGTCACACTTCCAGTTGTTAATTCATTTAGCCTAATGTAGTGCACAGTCACTACGTAGCTGCATTTATCAGGCGTTTCCTGGCAGACCACAGTGTCAGTTTGCAGGTGCCAGAAGACATTGACAAAGTAAGGCCATTTAGCTAATAACAAATGAGATCATATTTCATTTGAATGTGTCCAGGGCTTCACAGTGATGAAACGCTGTTGTTATAGCTAAGAAAGTAAATATTTTATTATGAGTGGTGAAACATGAAGCTGGAACTCATGAATATAAATACAAGGGTTAGTCTTTTTAAAAATGTCTTTGGTTAAGGGCTAGTGGAATGGAAGGGATGTGGTTGCCAAGCTGAGATAGCTTTTTTTTTTTTTTGCTAAACTGACCTAAACTGTTACATTTTTACTACATTATGTTTTATTTTATAGCAGGAGAACCTACTTGTGTCTTTGCACGTTAGCTTATCTTCAACCGTATCCTAACCCAACCTTTCCCATTATCCTGATATAGTTTCAACAACCCTTTTCGTTCTAAATTTACATCAGTGTTTTCATCTGTTCATCTTCATCTAGTTTATTCGAGGTTGCGTTGCGGAGGAACACACACTTCCGTAAGCTCTTCCAGTTGGATCTTGAGACGTTCCAAAGCCAAGAGACTTCTCTTCCAGTGTGTTCTGGGTTCTCCCCAGGACTGTCTCCTAATGGGACATGTCCAGAACACCTTCTCCTTGGAGAAGTCCAGAAGGCAGATATGCCCAAGGATAAGCAGCTTTCCTCCAAGTTTCTCCTGCATGGCAGAGCATTGGTGCTGCTCTATTGGTCATGATGTGAAGCTCATGATAATATGTGAGAGATGGAACGGTAAATTGAGCACTTTGCCTTTTAACTCAGCTCCCTCATTGGTCCAGTATTGCAGTGACAGCACCACTGCTCACACTGCATCATTCCCTCATCACTTGACTTTCTTCACTTATGGAAGCACTCTCCACAGGCCTGAAGACGGAAACATATCTGTTTCCAGCAGATTAACTTTGCCAACAATACTCTCTGATTTAAACATCTGTTGCAATGTAGAATGACCTTACACAACAGACAGTACCTCTGTACAAAGTCCCATTGGCCATGCTAATAATATAATAAAAATGCTCATCTGCATTTTATGGCAGCTGCAAAAGGATAACAAATGTTTTCATATTCTAACTAAAACCTTTATTGTTAAATTTACAACTCAGCTGCAAAAAATAAACATATTAGGGGCACCCAAGAACAGAGACAGATTTCAGTGCAGACTAGTGGTTTAAGGTGCACTGGTAGAAGTCCATGATGGTGATGTTATTCCTTTACCTAAAATGTTCCCATTAGCATGTGTCACTATGGGTGTTTCAATTTTTCAAAAAATACATGAATAACATTAATTTGACTTTTAGCTTGGTCTGTAGTGCCACAGCTTGTCTTCATAGTAAAAAAGCCATACAAAGCAATATACTGCAGTCTCCATAGAAAAGGTGACTGCAGATCGACCACCAAAAGTGCACCTTTTGTTGACTTACATGTATAATACTTCAGTTGTATTATAACTAGCATGGTCTTCTTGTAGCATTGAAAACATTGGCAGTTTAAACAGGTTGACAGTGTGTTTGTGGGGTCATGGAGTGGACTTAACATCAGTGAGGTCTGAACTCCCAGAGGAACAGTCACAGCTGCACCAGAATCTATTACCACAGGCCAGAACCAGCACAGACTCTGTAATGAGCCTGGGATGTCTGACACAACATCTTCTCTGTACAGTGTCATCTGTAATCACCTACATAATGATTAATATGAATGAATCAAGCATGTTTTCATGGTTTCCGTGTCCTTGCTGGCGTGTCTATTACATGCCCATTTTCTTGGTCTCTTATACACAGGTTTTAATTTTGCCCAGAAAATCCAGATGATTCTTGTCCTTATTGTGCCCCACTTTCATATTTTGCCAATCAGAGACAAGCATCACCTCCCTTGAGAATTGTAAAACATTACAGATTTCTTTTAGCATATTTTCATGTTTTGAAGTCTTTATTAATGATCAAATACCATATTTTCAACATACCTAAGTCAGTAACCATCGCGCCTTTGCCGTGACGCATAATGTTTAATTAATTAATAATTTTAACAACTTTTTATCTCAGGGTTTGTTGCTCTCTAAAAATCTGGCAACCCTGGTGGTGACCAGAAACACTCTTCACAATTTGCCAGACAAGTTCACTGCAAAAACTGAATTTCAAGACAAGTTAAAGTTGCTTGATTCTAGGATTAAATCTAATTTCAAGCATTTGATATGACCATGATTTATTGTAAAGACATAGATTATTTTCCTTGTTTAGAAGTGTTTCAAACTGATTTCAAGTCATTGCTTCTTATTTCAAGCCAAAATTTGCCAATGGATAAGGAAACTGTTCTTAACCCATTGGCAATTTTGTTCTTATTTTAAGCCAAATTCTCTTAAAACAGTTAAAAATGTCGTGAAACCAGTAAATATTATCAAATCTGGATTAAAATTCAGATTCCAAATCATTTTCAGCATATGATATTTTTTATTTTTTATGGTTTAAGAAGATTAGGTCTGAAGTCGCAAAAATGTACAGATTATGTTAAGATTAGGGTTATAGAGTTTGTTAAGATTAGGATTTTTTTGATAGCATTAATAATAACACTCCTACGTCTACCAGAGAAACTACACAACAAACTGAGTTCATGGCATGTTTTAAATCCTGTTTCAATGGTTTGTCTGCATGTTCAATACAAATAAATGTGTCTATGTTGCTATTATTATTATAATTTTGTACTTCAGTTGATGCACCTTGGCATTTTATTGTCAACAATTTGTGCTTCATGACATTCCAGTAAAATACAATCAAATTTCTTTGCAGAGAGACAGGCTTTGATAAAACCTCTTTTGGAAGATTTACATAAAGAATTACCTTAAACTTCTAAATGCATTAACATAATATCAAATCATCTGTTTAAATTGGTTTGTGGATCAATCGTGTTTCATGGTGAGTCGTAATGACCACACAGGCCATATGCTGCTCTTTTGGACACTTAAAGGTCCCGTATTGTTTCTGAAGCAGGTCCAACACAAAAGGGAGAGAAGAGGCGTCCCGGAGCAGATGGGACCGGACTGATATTAGCATGAGAAAGAGGAACAAGAGAGAGAGAGAGAGAGAGAGAGAGAGGAGAGAGGAGCGGGACTGTCTCCTCATTTGAACTTCAGTCACATAGGCTTTGGAAGAGAGAGAGAGAGAGAGGAGGGGGGTGGAAAGAGAGAGAGGAAAGAGAGAGGGGGGGAGGGAGAGAGAGAAAGAGGGAAGAGAGAGAGAGAAAGATAGAGGAGGGGGTGGAAAGAGAGAGAAAAGAGAGAGAGGGGGGAGGGAGAGAGAGAAAGAGAGAGAGGGAGAGAGAGAGTGAAAGAGGGAAGAGAGAGAGAAAGAGGGAAGAGAAAGAGGGAGAGAGAGAAAGAGGGAAGAGAGAGAGGAGAGAGAATAGGAGAGAGCAAGAGAGGAAGAGGAAGAGAGGGAGAGAAAGAGCGAGAGGGGGAGAGAAGGGAGAGAGAGAGAGAAAAAAGAGAGAGAGGGAGGGAGAAAGAGGGAAAGAAAGCAAAATGGTGTGGGGGAAGAGGAAGAAAAAGAGGGAGAGGGGGTGAAACAAAGGGGAAAAGAGAGAGAGAGAGAAAAAGGAGAGTGAGGGAGGGAGAAAGGAAGAGAGAGGATGGTAGTGAAGAGAATGGGAGAGGAAAGAGAGTGGAAGGCAGAGAGAGAAAGATTGAAAAGAAAGCGAAAGGGGGTGGAAAAAAGTGAGAGAGAAAGAAGAAAAGAGCGAGGGAGTGAGAGAGAGAAAGAGGGAAAGGAGGAGAGAGAAGGAGATGGAGAGGAAAAGGGAGAGAGAGGAGAGAGGCATAGAGAAGAGAACGGGAGAGAAAGGAGAAGGAAGGGAGAGAGAGAAGAAAGAAAGAGGCACAAATTGCTGGGGGATAAACACTTTCTCATCAGTGATAGTTTATGACCAAATAAGTTTACTTCAGTTTTATTTGTTATTTGGTTGGTGCATTGTTATGAAAACACTTTGTAATAACCACAAGTCTTAAATTGACACCATTTAACTTTCTGTAAACAAAATGCATAATTTATTTGAAATAGTAAACTAGAACATAAGTTTGGGGCATTTTGTATTACTTTTATGACATACTGTGGTGGAAAATTATATAACAAAATGTCGATTTAAGCAAGAGGGTGCTCCTCCAGGACACACAAGAGTTGTTTTGGGGAGATGCAAGCCTGCTTAGTAGAGACACAGAGTTTTGAAATGTTTTTAGTTGAACAAAAACCATTCACCTGTTATGTAAAATCTACATTTCTGAGATTTTCACCATGTTACAGCAGTGTACAGCAGGGTTGACTCACCCTTAATAAACAAAATTCATGTTTTCCTAAAGTTTTCTTAGAGTTTTTCACTACACAAAACAGTAAGCAGATATTGACTCAAATCCTTCAGGACATGACATATTTTTACAAAAAGTAAAAGTAAAAAACTGGAATGAACCAAGAGTCTCCAATCAGAGCTAAAAACTATTTGATTCAGATAGTACAAAGCGATTTGATTTTGTCCTAAAGTGCTGCATTTATTACCGATTCACAATGTAAAAATGTAGGTACAACAGCTATAGGACACATTAAAATATACTTTTTCTGCAACATTTTCTACTCTCTTGGTTTATAAAATCAGATTACAAAAAAATGGTAGAGTTCAGCAAGATCTACTAAAGCTAATCCAAGTTTAAGTCTCTTCTCCGTGCAGTATCAGTAGAATTGAATGCTAAATGTCTTATCCTCTCTGTGCTGCGGTCTCCTCTGGCTCTGCTGTGTCCTGTGTCTGCGGTTCGATGTTTATTGGATTGCTGGTCCATCCTCACAGAAGCAGCAGCAGCTCAGATGACTGCGCTGGAGAGATGTGCCATTAAAGATCCATCAAGATCCATAGATACACAGGCTGGACTGGACACTGCATTATGAGCTTGTATCTTAAAGCACACGACAGATTATCTTTGACTTGGTTTTGGTGTGATAGTAGTAAATTATTGACAATTACAAGAATTAACTTGAATTTTAAAACTGAATCCCTCCGCAAATGTCGTCAAAAAGCAAAGAAAATTTCAGCACTGAGTTTTAAAATGCTTTGTAAAAAAAAAAAAAAAAAGTTGGATTGGAAAAGTTTAAATAGGCTAGAATATAGTAAGCCAAGGGTTTTCAGCTTTTCAGAACGGGACTACCAAAACAACCATGCAACCAACTCATGATCCACAGAAAAATAAAATAGAAAACCATTAAAATCGGGTCAAAATGTATTTGGTTTGATGCATTATGTGACCAATATTCACTAGAATACTTTTAAATAACAATAAATAATGGTTATAAATGTAAAATTACGCATCAAAAAAGGAAACAAATAGGAAAGGAAATAAGGAAAGTTTTTTTTTAATGTAGATCCTTAAAATATTGTAAAAAAGTGTTGCGTTTCTTCTCTTATCCATTCTGCTAACTTTCATATCCTCGAGAAAAATTACTTCAAAGCTCCAATAATAAATGCTTAAAATTGTAAATGGTGACTGTTCTTTTAGGAATAACTGTGAATAATTGTGTTTCATTGTTAATTTCAGTGATGTTTTTACATTTTGTACAGTTTTATATGGAAGGGAAAAAACAATGCTTTAAATGTTTCAGACTTTACAGATGCTACTGTTAAAGCTATATAGCCCCACTTTCACAAACTGTTGCTGTGTGAACACAAACAGAGCCTAAAGGAAGGTGGGGTTCTTAGTACTTCCATGTGCGAAAATGCCTATAGAGTGCTTTAAGTGGGTGAAAAGAGACTGTACTCAGTGGGACATGTTTAGAAGTGGTGGAATACTCACGAGCTGCAGCTAAAAAAACTAATGTGGAGTAGTGGAGGCTGCGTGTGCCAGTCTGCACCAGTGACCTAGTGCCCAAGATTAAGCCCGGCCAAAGCGGATTTATCCAAAAACAAATCTGCTTTGAAGACAACAGGCTCCTCCGGACTTCAGACGACATCACCGCTCTGAGGTGTGCCAAGTTTGAAGCTCACCCGCTAATCTCCACCCACAAACACATTTCAGAATAAGACTGCAAACTGACTGAAAAGCGCTGGGAAAGGTAAAAACAGGGGAACAGTGTGCTTGTGTTTTTGATAATTTCTTCATTCTGAGTGGACAAGCCTTGTTGCTGTCACATAGAGTCTGGAAATGAGTCTTTGCAGTCAATCAAAATGCCCCAAAAATTACAGAATACTTGGCAATAAACACTATGTACACACTTTACCAGAGAAAGAAATAAGTAGTTCAAAAGTCATGCACAAACAAAGTTAAAATTAAAAATGCATTCAGCAACTTTTAATTAATTAGTTACAGTCAATATATATTTATATTTCCTTTCTGAGACTGAGGCAGGCTGACTTTACACAGACTAAATATGTATGTTGTATTGACCCTATTTTGTCCCGCCTACTTTTCTAGGACGTGCACTTCCTGTTTAGCTGCATTTAGCCTGTAGATTTCAGTCGATGGGTTTATTTTAACTGTCATTATATTTCATTAAAATTGCCCCACAAGACAGACAAACAAACACGTTAGCTACCTTAACAGAGCTAAACAGGAAGTGCATTTCCAAGCCAAGTGGGCGGGACATAATAGGGTCAATAGGCATTATGACATTTTAGATAATGCATGTTTTTTTTGTTATTATTATTTAGGGTGTAGTTGCATTTTAGCATGTGTGTTATAATAGTTCTATTAGCCTGCTCTCTTTTTAATAGTTTATTATTTTGGAGTTTTAACTGTGTTTTTCCTGTGTCTTACACACTGACCTATATGTTTTAACAGTGCTTTTTGTGTCCCACACTTGCACCAGCCTTTCACAGGCCGCGCTTTACGCACGTCACGTTGTTGACGTTTAAACAGTTAAATAGAACTTGTGCTGCTGCTGGTTACAGCGGGGGCGCCGTGGCGCTGCGGTTAGTGCAGCGGTCAACAAGTGGATGCAAAGGCGGACTTCGACCGTATCTCATTAGATGAGGCCGGGCACACATGATGAAGTGAGACGGGTCCAGAGCGGCTCCTCTCCCACGGCGCCTCCCTCCATCCAAAGCTCACGCTTCCAAAGGAAACCGGATGGTAGCTTTTTAATTTAGAGATCTTTGAAGATATGAGGTCCCTGGTTCGATTCCCGGACCTGGTCACATTTTGAGTGAACTTGAGCCTCACTCTTTTGGCGCTGGATTATAACTGTTCACTGCTTCTAATGCCCCGGTCGCACTGTTAAAAGTGCAAATGTTTGGGTCAAATAAAATGTGAATCATATTCATATGTCTATGGTCCTGTTGGTTACTGATCATAAACAAAAACAGCAGCTGTTTTTGTTTTTCTTCAAATGACAGTAGCCTGGTTATTTCTGCAGACGCGCTGGTCTTGTGTTCTTTAGAGTCACCACAAGAGGGCGACACACTCCTGTATAATGCACATTGAAAATACATTGATAGTTTTTCTTCTTTAGGTGATTTGTGTCACAGTTGGTCCACTACAGAAGACATGATCCACTACTTCATTGACTTACTTTTATTGGTCACACATAGTTTTCTCTTATTTACAAAACATTCACCAACTCTCCGATAAACATAAATAGAAAGAAAATAAATGTAAAAGCATTATTGGCACATGTGGGAGAAACAGCAGTTAAAATACTTCACCTTTTCACTTCAATCCCTTTAGAAAACTCCCCCAAACCAGGGATCCAGCCCCTTTTAGTCATTCAGTACAAAGAATTATGAAAACAGCTCTAACAGGTTTACATTGGAGCATTTGAAGTTTCAGATTGTGGGGGATAGTAAACTTTGAACACGTTTAGTGCAATATTTAAGAAACAACAATTGAAAATGCTCAGGATTAAAGTATAAAACAATAGCTTTATATGTAAATAGAAATTCTAATTGTGCTACAGTGAAATCTAGTGGTAAAACAGCAACATTCAGCCTAAAGACATCAAGCATTGCAAACACACTTACTTTAACAAAGGATCTCTTAATTGTTTTTCAACTCATACCACAAATCTTATTTCTCTTATTTTGTGAATTTTGATAAAAATTGAGTTCTCATAAAAACTTATTTGGGCTGCAACTAACAAATAGCTTATTTTAGTCTGGAAATGACTCTGGCCTTTGCAGTCAATTGTGACTATTTTGACTTAAAACTTGCTGTTTTGCATCAAATTGCCCCAAAAATGACAGAATAATAGGCAATGTTATTAAAACACTAAGTACACAATTTAACAGAGAAAAAAAAATATTAGAGTTGAGCTTCACTTTAGAGGAAGAGGTGTGAGGAGGAAGCTCCATGCACAAACAAAGTTAAAATTGGAAATACATGCAGCAACTTTTAATTAATTAGTTTTATAGTCAATATATTTTACTTTCATTTCCTTTCTGAGACTGAGGTTGGCTGACAGACTAGAAATGCTTGTTGTATTTATGCATGCTGACATTTAAGATCATGTATGTTTTTATTTTATGCTGTAGCTACGTTGCATTTTTAGCATGTGTGTGTTATAATAGTTCTATTAGCCTGCTCTCTTTTAATAGTTTATATTTTGGAGTTTTAACTGTGTTTTTCCTGTGTCTTACACACTGACCTATATGTTTTAACAGTGCTTTTTCTGTCCCACACTTGCACCAGCCTTTCACAGGCCGCGCTTTACGCACGTCACGTTGTTGACGTTTAAACAGTTAAATAGAACTTGTGCTGCTGGTTACAGCGGGGGCGCCGTGGCGCTGCGGTTAGTGCAGCGGTCAACAAGTGGATGCAAAGGCGGACTTCGACCGTATCTCATTAGATGAGGCCGGGCACACATGATGAAGTGAGACGGGTCCAGAGCGGCTCCTCTCCCACGGCGCCTCCCTCCATCCAAAGCTCACGCTTCCAAAGGAAACCGGATGGTACTTTTTGATTTAGAGATCTTTGAAGATATGAGGTCCCGGGTTCGATTCCCGGACCTGGCCACATTTGAGTGAACTTGAGCCTCACTCTTTTGGCGCTGGATTATAACTGTTCACTGCTCCTAATGCCCCGGTCGCACTGTTAAAATGCAAATGTTTGGGTCAAATAAAATGTGAATCATATTATATGTCTATGGTCCTGTTGGTTACTGATCATAAACAAAAAGAGCTGTTTTGTTTTTCTTCAAATGACAGTAGCCTGGTTATTTCTGCAGACGCGCTGGTCTTGTGTTCTTTAGAGTCACCACAAGAGGGCGACACACTCCTGTATAATGCACACTGAAAATACATTGATAGTTTTTCTTCTTTAGGCGATTTGTGTCACAGTTGGTCCACTACAGAAGACATGATCCACTACTTCATTGACTTACTTTTATTGGTCACACATAGTTTTCTCTTATTTACAAAACATTCAACTCTCCAATAAACATAAATAGAAAGAAAATAAATGTAAAAGCATTATTGGCACATGTGGGAGAAACAGCAGTTAAAATACTTCACCTTTTCACTTCAATCCCTTTAGAAAACTCCCCCAAACCAGGGATCCAGCCCCTTTTAGTCATTCAGTACAAAGAATTATGAAAACAGCTCTAACAGGTTTACATTGGAGCATTTGAAATTTTAAGATTGTGGCGGATAGTAAACTTTGAACACGTTTAGTGCAATAATTTAAGAAACAACAATTGAAAACGCTCATGATTAAAGTATAAAACAATAGCTTTATATGTAAATAGAAATTCTAATTGTGCTACAGTGAAATCTAGTGGTAAAAACAGCAACATTCAGCCTAAAGACATCAAGCATTGCAAACACACTTACTGTAAACAGATTAAGTAAACACAGGACCTCTTAATTGTTTTTCCAACTCAAACCACAAATCTTATTTCTCTTATTTTGTGAATTTTGATAAAATTTGAGTTCTCATAAAAACTTATTTGGGCTGCAACTAACAAAAAGCCTATTTTAGTCTGGAAATGACTCTGGCCTTTGCAGTCAATTAGTGACTATTTTTGACTTAAAACTTGCTGTTCTGCATCAAACTTGCCCCAAAATGACAGAATAATAGGCAATGTTATTAAAACACTAAGTACACAATTTAACAGAGAAAAAAAATAGTAGTTTTAGAGTTGAGCTTACTTTAGAAGAGGTGTGAGGAGGAAGCTCGCACAAACAAGTTAAATTGAAATCATGCAGCACTTTTAATTAATTAGTTTATAGTCATATATTTTACTTTAAATTCCTTTCTGAGACTGAGGTTGGCTGACTAGAAATGCTTGTTGTATTTATGCATGCTGACATTTTAGATAATGCATGTTTTTTTATTTCTATGCTGTAGCTACGTTGCATTTTTAGCATGTGTGTGTTATAATAGTTCTTTTAGCCTGCTCTCTTTTAATAGTTTAATATTTTGGAGTTTTAACTGTGTTTTTCCTGTGTCTTACACACTGACCTATATGTTTTAACAGTGCTTTTTCTGTCCCACACTTGCACCAGCCTTTCACAGGCCGCGCTTTACGCACGTCACGTTGTTGACGTTTAAACAGTTAAATAGAACTTGTGCTGCTGGTTACAGCGGGGGCGCCGTGGCGCTGCGGTTAGTGCAGCGGTCAACAAGTGGATGCAAAGGCGGACTTCGACCGTATCTCATTAGATGAGGCCGGGCACACATGATGAAGTGAGACGGGTCCAGAGCGGCTCCTCTCCCACGGCGCCTCCCTCCATCCAAAGCTCACGCTTCCAAAGGAAACCGGATGGTACTTTTTGATTTAGAGATCTTTGAAGATATGAGGTCCCTGGTTCGATTCCCGGACCTGGTCACATTTTGAGTGAACTTGAGCCTCACTCTTTTGGCGCTGGATTATAACTGTTCACTGCTCCTAATGCCCCGGTCGCACTGTTAAAAGTGCAAATGTTTGGATCAAATAAAATGTGAATCATATTTATATGTCTATGGTCCTGTTGGTTACTGATCATAAACAAACAGCAGCTGTTTTGTTTTTCTTCAAATGACAGTAGCCTGGTTATTTCTGCAGACGCGCTGGTCTTGTGTTCTTTAGAGTCACCACAAGAGGGCGACACACTCCTGTATAATGCACACTGAAAATACATTGATAGTTTTTCTTCTTTAGGCGATTTGTGTCACAGTTGGTCCACTACAGAAGACATGATCCACTACTTCATTGACTTACTTTTATTGGTCACATAGTTTTCTCTATTTACAAAACATTCAACTCTCCAATAAACATAAATAGAAAGAAAATAAATGTAAAAGCATTATTGGCACATGTGGGAGAAACAGCAGTTAAAATACTTCACCTTTTCACTTCAATCCCTTTAGAAAACTCCCCCAAACCAGGGATCCAGCCCCTTTTAGTCATTCAGTACAAAGAATTATGAAAACAGCTCTAACAGGTTTACATTGGAGCATTTGAAGTTTCCAGATTGTGGGGGATAGTAAACTTTGAACACGTTTAGTGCAATAATTTAAGAAACAACAATTGAAAACGCTCATGATTAAAGTATAAAACAATAGCTTTATATGTAATAGAAAATCTAATTGTGCTACAGTGAAATCTAGTGGTAAAACAGCAACATTCAGCCTAAAGACATCAAGCATTGCAAACACACTTACTTTAACAAAGGATCTCTTAATTGTTTTTCCAACTCATACCACAAATCTTATTTCTCTTATTTTGTGAATTTTGATAAAAATTCAGTTCTCATAAAAACTATTTGGGCTGCAACTAACAAATAGCTTATTTTAGCAAAAATGTTTCCCTATATTAACCAATATAATGGAAACTTTGAATCAAAAGACTTTTACATGAGTGTTTGAGTTTCAGATAATAGTTTTGAAGTCCAGTATATTATCCAGACTTGTTTTGAGTATTTCTGCAGCTTTAGCATATCAGACAGGATGGATTTGAATATTTTCCCTGTATAATATCTTTTGCAACCTCTCTAGTTCAATGTCATGTGTGCTTTTATTGATTCTTGTGCCTGGGATTTCAAATGGCTCAGTTGACTGATTGAAGACGGTAATAATGCAAAAGAAATACATCGAATCTGTCCTTTAAAGAGTCTGGAAATGACACTGGCCTAATCAATGTGTGACTATTTTGACTTAAATTGCCAAAAATGACCCAGAAAATTAGGCAATGTATTTAAATAATATTCACATTAACAGCCAAAATAAAAAAAGTCGTTTTAGAGTTGTGCTTTACTTTGTCATCATCACAGGACACACAGGAGAGAGAGAGGAAGAGCTGTGAGAGGGAAGAACAGAACAGCTCCATAAACAACATTAGCAACACACGTTTCAACTTTAAGAGTCATATTTGATTTTAATATCCTTTTAGAGACTGAACAGGCTGACTTTAGACAGACTCAAAATGCATGTGCTCTTTTAGGCAGCCTATATGATGAATGCAGACATAGATTATATCAGGCATGTCCAAACTGGGCCAGGGGGCCAAAGTCAGACTTTCTGCTAAACTGGCCCAAATGACAAAAACTGTTTTAAATTTTACTGTCAACTTGAACAATTCTGTTGTCATAATCTAAACTACAATCAGACGTTATACAACTAGGATCGGGTCCAATGCCTTATTTAAGGGGTTTTGACTCATCAAACTAAAGTAATTACTTTTTTGTTTGTTTGTTTTTTTCACTTCATTTCCATATATTATGGCCCTCTGCTCCATATATATTTCAAAAAACAGCCATCAATGAAAAAAGTTTGGACACCGTTGGATTAGATAATGTATGTTTTTATTTCTATGCTGTACAATGTATTTTTAGCATGTGTGTGTTATAATAGTTCTATTAGCCTGCTCTCTTTTTAATAGTTTAATATTTTGGAGTTTTAACTGTGTTTTTCCTGTGTCTTACACACTGACCTATATGTTTTAACAGTGCTTTTTCTGTCCCACACTTGCACCAGCCTTTCACAGGCCGCGCTTTACGCACGTCACGTTGTTGACGTTTAAACAGTTAAATAGAACTTGTGCTGCTGGTTACAGCGGGGGCGCCGTGGCGCTGCGGTTAGTGCAGCGGTCAACAAGTGGATGCAAAGGCGGACTTCGACCGTATCTCATTAGATGAGGCCGGGCACACATGATGAAGTGAGACGGGTCCAGAGCGGCTCCTCTCCCACGGCGCCTCCCTCCATCCAAAGCTCACGCTTCCAAAGGAAACCGGATGGTATCTTTTTGATTTTGAGATCTTTGAAGATATGAGGTCCCGGGTTCGATTCCCGGACCTGGCCACATTTTGAGTGAACTTGAGCCTCACTCTTTTGGCGCTGCATTATAACTGCTCACTGCTCCTAATGCCCCGGTCGCACTGTTAAAATGCAAATGTTTGGGTCAAATAAAATGTGAATCATATTTATATGTCTATGGTCCTGTTGGTTACTGATCATAAACAAAAACAGCAGCTGTTTTTGTTTTTCTTCAAATGACAGTAGCCTGGTTATTTCTGCAGACGCGCTGGTCTTGTGTTCATTAGAGTCACCACAAGAGGGCGACACACTCCTGTATAATGCACACTGAAAATACATTGATAGTTTTTCTTCTTTAGGTGATTTGTGTCACAGTTGGTCCACTACAGAAGACATGATCCACTACTTCATTGACTTACTTTTATTGGTCACACATAGTTTTCTCTTATTTACAAAACATTCAACTCTCCAATAAACATAAATAGAAAGAAAATAAATGTAAAAGCATTATTGGCACATGTGGGAGAAACAGCAGTTAAAATACTTCACCTTTTCACTTCAATCCCTTTAGAAAACTCCCCCAAACCAGGGATCCAGCCCCTTTTAGTCATTCAGTACAAAGAATTATGAAAACAGCTCTAACAGGTTTACATTGGAGCATTTGAAATTTTAAGATTGTGGCGGATAGTAAACTTTGAACACGTTTAGTGCAATAATTTAAGAAACAACAATTGAAAACGCTCATGATTAAAGTATAAAACAATAGCTTTATATGTAAATAGAAATTCTAATTGTGCTACAGTGAAATCTAGTGGTAAAAACAGCAACATTCAGCCTAAAGACATCAAGCATTGCAAACACACTTACTGTAAACAGATTAAGGTAAACAAAGGACCTCTTAATTGTTTTTCCAACTCATACCACAAATCTTATTTCTCTTATTTTGTGAATTTTGATAAAATTTGAGTTCTCATAAAAACTTATTTGGGCTGCAACTAACAAAAAGCCTATTTTAGTCTGGAAATGACTCTGGCCTTTGCAGTCAATTAGTGACTATTTTTGACTTAAAACTTGCTGTTCTGCATCAAACTTGCCCCAAAAATGACAGAATAATAGGCAATGTTATTAAAACACTAAGTACACAATTTAACAGAGAAAAAAATATATATGTAGTTTTAGAGTTGAGCTTCACTTTAGAGAAGAGGTGTGAGGAGGAAGCTCCATGCACAAACAAAGTTAAAATTAGAAATACATGCAGCAACTTTTAATTAATTAGTTTTATAGTCAATATATTTTACTTTAAATTCCTTTCTGAGACTGAGGTTGGCTGACTAGAAATGCTTGTTGTATTTATGCATGCTGACATTTTAGATAATGCATGTTTTTTTATTTCTATGCTGTACAGTGCATTTTTAGCATGTGTGTGTTATAATAGTTCTTTAGCCTGCTCTCTTTTTAATAGTTTATATTTTGGAGTTTTAACTGTGTTTTTCCTGTGTCTTACACACTGACCTATATGTTTTAACAGTGCTTTTTCTGTCCCACACTTTCACCAGCCTTTCACAGGCCGCGCTTTACGCACGTCACGTTGTTGACGTTTAAACAGTTAAATAGAACTTGTGCTGCTGGTTACAGCGGGGGCGCCGTGGCGCTGCGGTTAGTGCAGCGGTCAACAAGTGGATGCAAAGGCGGACTTCGACCGTATCTCATTAGATGAGGCCGGGCACACATGATGAAGTGAGACGGGTCCAGAGCGGCTCCTCTCCCACGGCGCCTCCCTCCATCCAAAGCTCACGCTTCCAAAGGAAACCGGATGGTATCTTTTTGATTTTGAGATCTTTGAAGATATGAGGTCCCTGGTTCGATTCCCGGACCTGGTCACATTTGAACTTGAACTTGAGCCTCATTCTTTTGGCGCTGGATTATAACTGTTCACTGCTCCTAATGCCCCGGTCGCACTATTAAAAGTGCAAATGTTTGGATCAAATAAAATGTGAATCATATTTATATGTCTATGGTCCTGTTGGTTACTGATCATAAACAAAAGGAGCTGCTGTTGTTTTTCTTCAAATGACAGTAGCCTGGTTATTTCTGCAGACGCGCTGGTCTTGTGTTCTTTAGAGTCACCACAAGAGGGCGACACACTCCTGTATAATGCACACTGAAAATACATTGATAGTTTTTCTTCTTTAGGCGATTTGTGTCACAGTTGGTCCACTACAGAAGACATGATCCACTACTTCATTGACTTACTTTTATTGGTCACACATAGTTTTCTCTTATTTACAAAACATTCAACTCTCCATAAACATAAATAGAAAGAAAATAAATGTAAAATCATTATTGGCAATGTGGGAGAAACAGCAGTTAAAATACTACCTTTTCACTTCAATCCCTTTAGAAAACTCCCCAAACAGGGATCCAGCCCCTTTTAGTCATTCAGTACAAAGAATTATGAAAACAGCTCTAACAGGTTT
The DNA here is from genome assembly GCA_038363315.1 of Mugilogobius chulae. Taxonomy (NCBI): domain Eukaryota; kingdom Metazoa; phylum Chordata; class Actinopteri; order Gobiiformes; family Gobiidae; genus Mugilogobius; species Mugilogobius chulae. The sequence continues at coordinate 26,303,381 of CM076396.1, forward strand.
ACATTGGAGCATTTGAAATTTAAGATTGTGGCGGATAGTAAAACTTTGAACACGTTTAGTGCAATAATTTAAGAAACAACAATTGAAAACGCTCATGATTAAAGTTATAAACAATAGCTTTATATGTAAATAGAAATTCTAATTGTGCTACAGTGAAATCTAGTGGTAAAAACAGCAACATTCAGCCTAAAGACATCAAGCATTGCAAACACACTTACTGTAAACAGATTAAGGTAAACAAAGGACCTCTTAATTGTTTTTCCAACTCATACCACAAATCTTATTTCTCTTATTTTGTGAATTTTGATAAAATTTGAGTTCTCATAAAAACTTATTTGGGCTGCAACTAACAAAAAGCCTATTTTAGTCTGGAAATGACTCTGGCCTTTGCTACGTTCAATTTAAAGTGATCTATTTGACTTAAAACTTGCTGTTCTGCCTTATCATAATCTTGCCCCATATAAATGACTAGAATAATAGCAATTGTTATAAAACACTTAAGTACACAATTTTAATCAGTTAGTATAAATTAAAATATTTATTAGAGTTGAGCTGTTCACTTTTAGATGAAGCGTGTGTGAGGTATTTGGTAACTCCATGCACAAAAACAAAGTGTATTAATATTAGAAATTAATACATGCAGCAACTTGTAATTTAAGTAGTTTTATTAGTCAAATATATTTTACTTTTAAAATTCCTTTCTGAGACTGAGTTGGCTATCAGGACTAGAAATGCTTGGTGTTAATTTATGCATGCTGACATTTTTATATAATGCATTCTTTTTATTTTACTTATGCTTGTATGTTAGCTACGTTGCAATTTTTAGCATGTGTTGTGTATAATAGATTTCTATTAGGGCTCTGCTCTTCTTCTTTTCAATAGTTTTATTTTATTTTGGAGTTTAACGTGTTTTTCCTTTGTCTTACACATTCTGTTTTATCCTATATGTTCTTTAACAGTTTGCGTTTTCTCGTCCCACACTTTCACCAGCCTTTCACAGGCCGCGCTTTACTCATCTTGTCTACTGCTTTGTGTTTGATCGTTTTTTTTATATACAGTTTTTAAATAGAACGTTGTTTCTGCTGGTTTACAGCTTGGTTTTTTGTATGTTGGCGCCCGTGCTCTTCGGTTTTAGTTCTTTTTTTGTCATCTGTTTCAACAATGTGGAGCAAAAGGCCGGAACTTTCGACCGTATCTCATTAGATGAGGCCGGGCACACATATGATTTAGTGAGACGGGCCAGTTAGTCGGCTCACTTCTCCCACGGCGTCCTCACCTTCCATTCCAAAGCTCACGCTTTCCAAAGGAATAACCGGATTGAGTATCGTTTTATTTGAGATCTTGAAGATATGATGGTCTTCGGGTTCGATTTCCCGGACCGTGGCCCCATTTGAACTTGTACTTGAGTTCTTCATTCTTTTGGCTTGTCGGATTTATAACTGTTCACTGCTTCCTAATTCCCTCTAGGTCGCACATATTAAAAGTGCATAATAATAGTTTGATCAATAAAATGTGATCATTATTTCATATGTCTATGGTCCTGTAGGTGTTTTACTGATCATAAACCAAATAGGAGCTGCTGTTTGTTTTTTCTTTTCAAATGACAGTAGTCCTGGTTATTTCTCAACGCAGTTTCTGGTTCTTTTGTTCTTAGGAGTCACACGTATGAGGTCATCTAACTCCTGTATAATGGCACACTGAATAATATCTGATAGTTTTTCTTCTATTTTTAGGCGATTTGTTTTCATCAGTTAGGTCCACTATCAGAAAGATCATATTTCCTTTATTCTTACTTCATTTAACTTTCTTTTTATTTGGTCATCACATAGTTTCTCTTATTGATATAACATTTCAAACTCTTCCTAATATATATTCTTATAAATAGAAAGAAATATTATTAATGTTTAAATTCTTTATGTTTATTGGCCACATTGGGTGAGATAACAATGATCTAGGTTAATTAGTATACTTTTCACTGCTGGTCATTCGTTCAATCCCTGTAGGAAAACTTCCCCCCTCTAAACTCATGGATCCATTCCGCCGTTGAGTTCATGCTAGTGACAAAGACGTAGATAATACAGCCGCAACGTAGGTTACAGTGGCGAGCAGTTGTGGAAAGGGGTAAGAGTGTTTGGCGGATGAGTAATACGTGGATAATACATCTGGTGGAGTTGCTAAGGAATGGAAGAATTACTATACAGGGTAAATAATCGCGCGAGGAGTAATGGATTGTAAAACTATATTTTTAGACCGGTTTGAGATGGAATAGAGTATAAGGCGATATGTGGTGTGCGACTAGTTATAAATTCGTGGTGGGTGAAATAACTTAATGCAACATGTTCTGATGTTTTTCCTATTTTTCCCGAATATAGTATCTTTTTGTTTTAGGATATAGTCTAGGGCATAAAACACACTGGATCTTGGTAAATACTAGTTTTTTTATTAGGATATTGTGATATATCACTTAGGTACCGCGGAAGGGTTGGGGGCTCCAACTCAGACTCACAAAGCGGAAGGCGCGAGGGTGTTGGTGGCAAGGGGTGAGATAATAATGGGGTTGTTATTTGGTGTCTGCAGGGGAAATAATCTGAGGGGGGCTGGTCATTTACTTAACAATAAAATGTTTCTTTTTCTCTTTTTAGGTGGTTAGTGCGGGTTATATATGACTGTGCGTTGACGCTGTGGGCAGTTGTCATATTTTTAATGAGTGTTTTTATCAGGGTGTGTTATCGGATAAACGGTGCTGTGGCTGGCATTGGCCAAACTGGCCCCAATATATATATAGGATCAGTATAGAATGATGGTCAATGGGTAGTGATATCAATCGTATCTGGATAGTGAACACATGTTGTGGTGTAAATCAGGAGAATAAATTTAATTTAGAGGTGGAGTTAGGGTGTATGCGGCACTGGTGAGAGATTTTTTTTTTGGGGGAGGAGGTTTAAGCGCTCTTTCATTCAAATCAAATGGTTGTAATTAAGGTGAGGTGAAAAGGACTATGTTTCTTTTAGCACGGTGGATTATTTTTGGATAGGAGGGGGTAGTTAGTGCATTTGAGAGGGACGGGAAAGTGTCCGGGCTGGATGACGGAGGTGGGTGTCGGATTTCAGTACGAGAATAGGCTGGGGTGGGATGGTAGGCGGCGGATCAGGTTGTAAGAATGGCAGGGGGTGGTAGTGTGTCGTATGGTGAACCGATGGGGATTTTTTTTTGGGCTGGCCTGCGATAAGAAAGGGCTGGTATGAATAATGAGGGAAAGAGATAAAATGTAATCCAACAACGCCTACGGTGCTACTAGGCCTTAGGAATAAGAATATTTAAGTATAAAGAAGAAAGCTGGTTAAGATCTATCTAGTGCGTTTTTGTTTTGTTAATCTGTGGTTTTTTTTTTTTTCTTTTTTTTTTTTTTTTTTTCGGAATTGATTGAGACGATGAGACAGGTATTTGCGTGTATTAAAAATTGATTTACAATAGGCGGTGAGTTATACATATGGATATATATATTTTTTTGGTGAAGGTTAGTGATTGGGTTTGTATTTGCTCTGGGGGTTGTGGTAAGTTATATGCACTATTGGGTCATTCGTTTTTGGTGGTGAACAACCGGTATGGGAGCCTAGATGCAATAATGCAGTGTACGTGGTGCTAGTTGCATATGTGCACTTTAGGACATGTGTTTTGGATAGCTAGGATAGGGTTACTTTCTGTCTCATGAGCACGTGGACAGTTTATGTCTAGATTTTTGAGACCATGTTGGTATATTTCCATATTATATATTGTTTGAACCGCTCGGGGCACAGAGTCCAAACGTATATATAAGGTGATTGTTCTGTTCTTGGATTGCAAAAAGGCATCCAGAGGTGAGCATCGGCGTATTGGGTGCGATGTTTCCGTGATTTTTACAGTGTTTGATCATGAGCCTAGCGCTTGGTCCCCCGCGGAGCGTTCTCAAACAATTTTGTTGAGATATGAGCAAGATCTATCTCATATACACTAAGCTGTCTTTGCTGTTGGTTTATTTTGTTTTATTTATCTGTGTTTTGTAAGCGCCGCGCCTACGTGGCAAACGCTTCCGCAAACAGAAGCGCTCTCAGAACGTGGGCGCTATGGCACCCGCGGGACGCCGACATAGCAGGGACGGCGGCGTGGAGGGAGCGGGAGCGATTCACACGAGCGTCCGGCCGACCGTTGTGCTTCGCCCGCATGACTCATGGCTCGGCTGGTCGTAGGTCGGATCGTCAGTAGCGGTGATGTATTGTATATTAATTATTCGATTCGTTTTGTTTGCTCGGATGCTCTCTTTTTTTATAGGGCTATGTTTTTTTCCTCTCATCCTGATCGTCTATTTCTATATATCTTATGGATCTCTATATTTGTTCCCATTCCTGTCCACTTTATCATCTCTTAGCTATCGTTTTGTCATTTTTTGTGTAGTTCGATGTGTGTTTTTTATTATTAGTTTCTATAGCCTGCCTCTTTCTATATAGTTTTGATTTTTATTTTGGAGGTTTTTAACTTTTTTTTTCCTGTTTTTGTTATTTCTTTACACACTTGACCTTATTATTTTTAAATGTTGCTTTTTATCTTTTTTTCTCCACACTTGCACCAGCTCTTTCACATGGCCGCTCTGTATTTCGCACGTCACTGCTTTTGTGTATTCGTTATTTTTAACATTATATATTGAAATCTTGTGGCTGCTGGTTATCTATCTTTTTGGATCTGGGCGCGCGTGGGCGCTCGGTTTTAGTGCCATCGCGCGTCAACATTTAAAGTGGATTTGCATGTAAGGCGGATCTTGCCGACCTATCCAATTAGATGACTTCGGCGCACACATGATTGAAGTGAGATTCGTGTGTCTTCAATTTGCGGCTCCTCTACCCACGGCCCCTCCCTCCATCCAAAGGCTCACGCTTCCAAAGGAAACCGAGATCGTATCTTTTTGATTTTGAGATCTTTGAAGATTGAGGTCCCGGGTTCGATTCCCGGACCTGCCACATTTTGAGTAACTTGTAGCCTCAACTCTTTTTGGCGCTGCATTATAACGTTCACTGCTCTAATGCCCCTCGCTACTGTTAAAAGTGCAAATTGTTTGAACTCAATTATATATAATAGTGAATCATATTTTACATGTCATGTCCTTTGGTACTAGGGCTACGGCGTTTTAGTTTTTTCAATATGATCGAGATAGCTCTGTATTTCTGCCAGACGCGCTGTCTTTGGTTTTAGAACTTTTTTTTTTTTTTTTTATTAGTGTCTCTTTTAGATATCACTACAATGAGGCACATCACTCCTATATAATTTTGCACACTGATATTACTATTATAGTTTTCTTCTTTTAGGGATTTTTTTCACAGTTTTTGTACACATATCTTATCAGAAAAACATGATCCTACTATGTCTATTGATATTTTATTTGGTACTACATAGTTTCTTCTTTATTACTTATAAACATTTCCACTCAANAATAAATGTAAAAGCATTATTGGCACATGTGGGAGAAACAGCAGTTAAAATACTTCACCTTTTCACTTCAATCCCTTTAGAAAACTCCCCCAAACCAGGGATCCAGCCCCTTTTAGTCATTCAGTACAAAGAATTATGAAAACAGCTCTAACAGGTTTACATTGGAGCATTTGAAGTTTCCAGATTGTGGGGGATAGTAAACTTTGAACACGTTTAGTGCAATAATTTAAGAAATAACAATTGAAAACGCTCATGATTAAAGTATAAAACAATAGCTTTATATGTAAATAGAAAATCTAATTGTGCTACAGTGAAATCTAGTGATAAAACAGCAACATTCAGCCTAAAGACATCAAGCATTGCAAACACACTTACTTTAACAAAGGATCTCTTAATTGTTTTTCCAACTCATACCACAAATCTTATTTCTCTTATTTTGTGAATTTTGATAAAAATTCAGTTCTCATAAAAACTTATTTGGGCTGCAACTAACAAATAGCTTATTTTAGCAAAAATGTTTCCCTATATTAACCAATATAATGGAAACTTTGAATCAAAAGACTTTTACATGAGTGTTTGAGTTTCAGATAATAGTTTTGAAGTCCAGTATATTATCCAGACTTGTTTTGAGTATTTCTGCAGCTTTAGCATATCAGACAGGATGGATTTGAATATTTTCCCTGTATAATATCTTTTGCAACCTCTCTAGTTCAATGTCATGTGTGCTTTTATTGATTCTTGTGCCTGGGATTTCAAATGGCTCAGTTGCCTGATTGAAGGACGGTAATAATGCAAAAGAAATACATCGAATCTGTCCTTTAAAGAGTCTGGAAATGACACTGGCCTAATCAATGTGTGACTATTTTGACTTAAATTGCCAAAAATGACCCAGAAAATTAGGCAAATTTAAATTTTCACATTAACAGCAGTCATTTTAGAGTTGTGCTTTACTTTGTCATCATCACAGGACACACAGGAGAGAGAGAGGAAGAGCTGTGAGGGGAAGAACAGAACAGCTCCATAAACAACATTAGCAACACACGTTTCAACTTTAGAGTCAATAATTTGATTTAATATCCTTTTAGAGACTGAACAGGCTGACTTTAGACAGACTCAAAATGCATGTGCTCTTTTAGGCAGCCTATATGATGAATGCAGACATAGATTATATCAGGCATGTCCAAACTGGGCAGGGGGCCAAAAGTCAGACTTTCTGCTAAACTGGCCCAAATGACAAAAACTGTTTTAAATTTTACTGTCAACTTGAACAATTCTGTTGTCATAATCTAAACTACAATCAGACGTTATACAAACTAGGATCGGGTCCAATGCCTTATTTAAGGGGTTTTTGACTCATCAAACTAAAGTAATTACTTTTTTGTTTGTTTTTTTTCACTTCATTTCCATATTTATGGCCCTCTGCTCCATATATATTTCAAAAACAGCCATCAATGAAAAAAGTTTGGACACCGTTGGATTAGATAATGTATGTTTTTATTTCTATGCTGTACAATGTATTTTTAGCATGTGTGTGTTATAATAGTTCTATTAGCCTGCTCTCTTTTAATAGTTTAATATTTTGGAGTTTTAACTGTGTTTTTCCTGTGTCTTACACACTGACCTATATGTTTTAACAGTGCTTTTTCTGTCCCACACTTGCACCAGCCTTTCACAGGCCGCGCTTTACGCACGTCACGTTGTTGACGTTTAAACAGTTAAATAGAACTTGTGCTGCTGGTTACAGCGGGGGCGCCGTGGCGCTGCGGTTAGTGCAGCGGTCAACAAGTGGATGCAAAGGCGGACTTCGACCGTATCTCATTAGATGAGGCCGGGCACACATGATGAAGTGAGACGGGTCCAGAGCGGCTCCTCTCCCACGGCGCCTCCCTCCATCCAAAGCTCACGCTTCCAAAGGAAACCGGATGGTATCTTTTTGATTTTGAGATCTTTGAAGATATGAGGTCCCGGGTTCGATTCCCGGACCTGGCCACATTTGAGTGAACTTGAGCCTCACTCTTTTGGCGCTGCATTATAACTGCTCACTGCTCCTAATGCCCCGGTCGCACTGTTAAAAATGCAAATGTTTGGGTCAAATAAAATGTGAATCATATTTATATGTCTATGGTCCTGTGGTTACTGATCATAAACAAAACAGCAGCTGTTTTGTTTTTCTTCAAATGACAGTAGCCTGGTTATTTCTGCAGACGCGCTGGTCTTGTGTTCATTAGAGTCACCACAAGAGGGCGACACACTCCTGTATAATGCACACTGAAAATACATTGATTTTTTCTTCTTTAGGTGATTTGTGTCACAGTTGGTCCACTACAGAAGACATGATCCACTACTTCATTGACTTACTTTTATTGGTCACACATAGTTTTCTCTTATTTACAAAACATTCAACTCTCCAATAAACATAAATAGAAAGAAAATAAATGTAAAAGCATTATTGGCACATGTGGGAGAAACAGCAGTTAAAATACTTCACCTTTTCACTTCAATCCCTTTAGAAAACTCCCCCAAACCAGGGATCCAGCCCCTTTTAGTCATTCAGTACAAAGACTTATGAAAACAGCTCTAACAGGTTTACATTGGAGCATTTGAAATTTTAAGATTGTGGCGGATAGTAAACTTTGAACACGTTTAGTGCAATAATTTAAGAAACAACAATTGAAAACGCTCATGATTAAAGTATAAAACAATAGCTTTATATGTAATAGAAATTCTAATTGTGCTACAGTGAAATCTAGTGGTAAAAACAGCAACATTCAGCCTAAAGACATCAAGCATTGCAAACACACTTACTGTAAACAGATTAAGGTAAACAAAGGACCTCTTAATTGTTTTTCCAACTCATACCACAAATCTTATTTCTCTTATTTTGTGAATTTTGATAAAATTGAGTTCTCATAAAAACTTATTTGGGCTGCAACTAACAAAAAGCCTATTTTAGTCTGGAAATGACTCTGGCCTTTGCAGTCAATTAGTGACTATTTTTGACTTAAACTTGCTGTTCTGCATCAACTTGCCCCAAAAATGACAGAATAATAGGCAATGTTATTAAAACACTAAGTACACAATTTAACAGAGAAAAAAATATATTAGAGTTGAGCTTCACTTTAGGAAGAGGTGTGAGGAGGAAGCTCCATGCACAAACAAAGTTTAAAATTAGAAATACATGCAGCAACTTTTAATTAATTAGTTTTATAGTCAATATATTTACTTTAATTCCTTTCTGAGACTGAGGTTGGCTGACAGACTAGAAATGCTTGTTGTATTTATGCATGCTGACATTTTAGATAATGCATGTTTTTTTTATTTCTATGCTGTAGCTACGTTGCATTTTTAGCATGTGTGTGTTATAATAGTTCTATTAGCCTGCTCTCTTTTTAATAGTTTAATATTTTGGAGTTTTAACTGTGTTTTTCCTGTGTCTTACACACTGACCTATATGTTTTAACAGTGCTTTTTCTGTCCCACACTTTCACCAGCCTTTCACAGGCCGCGCTTTACGCACGTCACGTTGTTGACGTTTAAACAGTTAAATAGAACTTGTGCTGCTGGTTACAGCGGGGGCGCCGTGGCGCTGCGGTTAGTGCAGCGGTCAACAAGTGGATGCAAAGGCGGACTTCGACCGTATCTCATTAGATGAGGCCGGGCACACATGATGAAGTGAGACGGGTCCAGAGCGGCTCCTCTCCCACGGCGCCTCCCTCCATCCAAAGCTCACGCTTCCAAAGGAAACCGGATGGTATCTTTTTGATTTTGAGATCTTTGAAGATATGAGGTCCCGGGTTCGATTCCCGGACCTGGTCACATTTGAACTTGAACTTGAGCCTCATTCTTTTGGCGCTGGATTATAACTGTTCACTGCTCCTAATGCCCCGGTCGCACTATTAAAAGTGCAAATGTTTGGATCAAATAAATGTGAATCATATTCATATGTCTATGGTCCTGTAGGTTACTGATCATAAACAAAAGGAGCTGCTGTTGTTTTTCTTCAAATGACAGTAGCCTGGTTATTTCTGCAGACGCGCTGGTCTTGTGTTCTTTAGAGTCACCACAAGAGGGCGACACACTCCTGTATAATGCACACTGAAAATACATTGATAGTTTTTCTTCTTTAGGCGATTTGTGTCACAGTTGGTCCACTACAGAAGACATGATCCACTACTTCATTGACTTACTTTTATTGGTCACACATAGTTTTCTCTTATTTACAAAACATTCAACTCTCCAATAAACATAAATAGAAAGAAAATAAATGTAAAATCATTATTGGCACATGTGGGAGAAACAGCAGTTAAAATACTTCACCTTTTCACTTCAATCCCTTTAGAAAACTCCCCCAAACCAGGGATCCAGCCCCTTTTAGTCATTCAGTACAAAGACTTATGAAAACAGCTCTAACAGGTTTACATTGGAGCATTTGAAATTTTAAGATTGTGGCGGATAGTAAACTTTGAACACGTTTAGTGCAATAATTTAAGAAACAACAATTGAAAACGCTCATGATTAAAGTATAAAACAATAGCTTTATATGTAAATAGAATTCTAATTGTGCTACAGTGAAATCTAGTGGTAAAAACAGCAACATTCAGCCTAAAGACATCAAGCATTGCAAACACACTTACTGTAAACAGATTAAGGTAAACACAGGACCTCTTAATTGTTTTTCCAACTCATACCACAAATCTTATTTCTCTTATTTTGTGAATTTTGATAAAATTTGAGTTCTCATAAAAACTTATTTGGGCTGCAACTAACAAAAAGCCTATTTTAGTCTGGAAATGACTCTGGCCTTTGCAGTCAATTAGTGACTATTTTTGACTTAAAACTTGCTGTTCTGCATCAAACTTGCCCCAAAAATGACAGAATAATAGGCAATGTTATTAAAACACTAAGTACACATTTAACAGAGAGAAAAAAAATAGTTTTAGAGTTGAGCTTCACTTTAGAGGAAGAGAGTTGTGAGGAAAAAAAGGAAGCTCCATATGCACAAAACAAAGTTAAAATTGAGAAATAACATGCAGGCAACTTTTAATTAATTATGAATTTATAAAAAAAAAAAAAAAATAAGTTTTATAGTCAATACATATTTTATACATTTAAGAATTCCCTTTCTGAGTACTGAGGTTGGGGCTGACAAGAAACTAGAAATTGCCTTGGTGATTGTATTTATGCATGGCATGACATTTTAGATAATGCATGTTTCTATGTTTTTTTTTATTTCTATGCTGTAGCTACGTTGCATTTTTAGCATGTGTGTGTTATAATAGTTCTATTAGCCTGCTCTCTTTCTAATAGTTTATTATTTTGGAGTTTTAACTGTGTTTTTCCTGTGTCTTACACACTGACCTATATGTTTTAACAGTGCTTTTTCTGTCCCACACTTGCACCAGCCTTTCACAGGCCGCGCTTTACGCACGTCACGTTGTTGACGTTTAAACAGTTAAATAGAACTTGTGCTGCTGGTTACAGCGGGGGCGCCGTGGCGCTGCGGTTAGTGCAGCGGTCAACAAGTGGATGCAAAGGCGGACTTCGACCGTATCTCATTAGATGAGGCCGGGCACACATGATGAAGTGAGACGGGTCCAGAGCGGCTCCTCTCCCACGGCGCCTCCCTCCATCCAAAGCTCACGCTTCCAAAGGAAACCGGATGGTATCTTTTTGATTTTGAGATCTTTGAAGATATGAGGTCCCGGGTTCGATTCCCGGACCTGGCCACATTTTGAGTGAACTTGAGCCTCACTCTTTTGGCGCTGCATTATAACTGTTCACTGCTCCTAATGCCCCGGTCGCACTGTTAAAAGTGCAAATGTTTGAATCAAATAAAATGTGAATCATATTTATATGTCTATGGTCCTGTTGGTTACAGCAACTGTTGCTGTTTTAGTTTTTCTTCAAATGACAGTAGCCTGGTTATTTCTGCAGACGCGCTGTTCTTGTGTTCTTTAGAGTCACCACAAGAGGGCGACACACTCCTGTATAATGCACACTGAAAATACATTGATAGTTTTTCTTCTTTAGGTGATTTGTGTCACAGTTGGTCCACTACAGAAGACATGATCCACTATTTCATTGACTTACTTTTATTGGTCACACATAGTTTTCTCTTATTTACAAAACATTCCACCAGTCTCCGATAAACATAAATAGAAAGAAAAATAAATGTAAAAGCATTATTGGCACATGTGGGAGAAACAGCAGTTAAAATACTTCACCTTTCACTTCAATCCCTTTAGAAAACTCCCCCAAACCAGGGATCCAGCCCCTTTTAGTCATTCAGTACAAAGAATTATGAAAACAGCTCTAACAGGTTTACATTGGAGTATTTGAAGTTTCCAGATTGTGGCGGATAGTAAACTTTGAACACGTTTAGTGCAATAATTTAAGAAACAACAATTGAAAACGCTCATGATTAAAGTATAAAACAATAGCTTTATCTGTAATTAGAAAATCAAATTGTGCTACAGTGAAATCTAGTGATAAAAACAGCAACATTCAGTCTAAAGACATCAAGCATTGCAAACTTACTGTAAACAGATTAAGCTAAACAAGGACCTCTTAATTGTTTTTGCCACTCATACCACAAATCTTATTTCTCTTACTTTATGAATTTTGATAAGAAATGAGGTCTCATAAAAACTTATTTGGGTTTTGAAGTCAAGATGGATTTGAATTAGGAGTGTCAAATTAGTGCATTATTTGTGATTAATTAAATAACAGACATATTAATCAAGGTAATTTTTTTAATCGCATTAATCAATTTTGAAATCTTTAACTTGACTGTTTCCATATGTGAGTTGCAAAGTGACATAAGGGTCGTTCAGCTTGACAACTTTGCAATAAAAGACTTTCTAAGTCTTAATTTTTTGCAATATATTAACATTTCCATCTGCAACAATAATGTAATCAATGAAATTGGATAAAAACAAAACAAAAGTTGAGTGTTTTTCTCAGCAATTTTTAGGTGAGATTAAAAATAGATTAATTACATTATTTAATTACAGATCATAATTAATTAATATCTTCAATTTTTTTAATCGCTTGACAGCACTAATTTAAATATTTCTCTGTATAATCTCTTTTGCAGCCACTCTAGTTCAATGTCATGTGTGCTTTTATTGATTCTTGTGCCTGGGATTTCAAATGGCTCAGCTGCCTGATTGAAGGACGGTAATAATGCAAAAAAAAATAAATAAATAAGTAGGCCTAAATAAAAAATAAAGCTTTATATTTGTCCTTTAAAGAGTCTGTAAATGGCCTTTACAATCAATGTGAGACCATTTCAACTTAAATTTTGCTAATTTGCTCAGTCATTTTGGAGTTGTGCTTTACTTTATCATCATCACAGGACACACAGGAGAGAGAGAGGAAGAGCTGTGAGGGGGAAGGACAGAACAGCTCCATAAACAACATTAGCAACACACCTTTCAACTTTTAGAGTCAATATATTTGACTTTAATATCCTTTTAGAGACTGAACAGGCTGACTTTAGACAGACTCAAAATGCATGTGCTCTTTTAGGCAGCCTATATGATGAATGCAGACATAGATTATATCAGGCATGTCCAAACTGGGGCCAGGGGGCCAAAGTCAGACTTTCTGCTAAACTGGCCCAAATGACAAAAACTGTTTTAAATTTTACTGTCAACTTGAACAATTCTGTTGTCATAATCTAAACTACAATCAGACGTTATACAAACCTAGGATCGGCGTCCAATGCCTTATTTAAGGGGTTTTGACTCATCAAAACTAAAGTAATTACTTTTTTGTTTGTTTGTTTTTTTCACTTCATTTCCATATATTATGGCCCTCTGCTCCATATATATTTCAAAAAACAGCCATCAATGAAAAAAGTTTGGACACCGTTGGATTAGATAATGTATGTTTTTATTTCTATGCTGTACAATGTATTTTTAGCATGTGTGTGTTATAATAAGTTCTATTAGCCTGCTCTCTTTTTAATAGTTTAATATTTTGGAGTTTTAACTGTGTTTTTCCTGTGTCTTACACACTGACCTATATGTTTTAACAGTGCTTTTTCTGTCCCACACTTGCACCAGCCTTTCACAGGCCGCGCTTTACGCACGTCACGTTGTTGACGTTTAAACAGTTAAATAGAACTTGTGCTGCTGGTTACAGCGGGGGCGCCGTGGCGCTGCGGTTAGTGCAGCGGTCAACAAGTGGATGCAAAGGCGGACTTCGACCGTATCTCATTAGATGAGGCCGGGCACACATGATGAAGTGAGACGGGTCCAGAGCGGCTCCTCTCCCACGGCGCCTCCCTCCATCCAAAGCTCACGCTTCCAAAGGAAACCGGATGGTATGTTTTGTGATTTTGAGATCTTTGAAGATATGAGGTCCCTGGTTCGATTCCCGGACCTGGTCACATTTGAACTTGAACTTGAGCCTCATTCTTTTGGCGCTGGATTATAACTGTTCACTGCTCCTAATGCCCCGGTCGCACTATTAAAAGTGCAAATGTTTGGATCAAATAAAATGTGAATCATATTCATATGTCTATGGTCCTGTTGGTTACTGATCATAAACAAAAGGAGCTGCTGTTGTTTTTCTTCAAATGACAGTAGCCTGGTTATTTCTGCAGACGCGCTGGTCTTGTGTTCTTTAGAGTCACCACAAGAGGGCGACACACTCCTGTATAATGCACACTGAAAATACATTGATAGTTTTTCTTCTTTAGGCGATTTGTGTCACAGTTGGTCCACTACAGAAGACATGATCCACTACTTCATTGACTTACTTTTATTGGTCACACATAGTTTTCTCTTATTTACAAAACATTCAACTCTCCAATAAACATAAATAGAAAGAAAATAAATGTAAAAGCATTATTGGCACATGTTCGAGAAACAGCAGTTAAAATACTTTCACTTCAATCCCTTTAGAAAACTCACCCAAACCAGGGATCCAGCCCCTTTTAGTCATTCAGTACAAAGAATTATGAAAACAGCTCTAACAGGTTTACATTGGAGCATTTGAAGTTTCCAGATTGTGGCGGATAGTAAACTTTGAACACGTTTAGTGCAATAATTTAAGAAACAACAATTGAAAACGCTCATGATTAAAGTATAAAACAATAGCTTTATCTGTAATTAGAAAATCAAATTGTGCTACAGTGAAATCTAGTGATAAAAACAGCAACATTCAGCTAAAGACATCAAGCATTGCAAACTTACTGTAAACAGATTAAGCTAAACAAAGGACCTCTTAATTGTTTTTGCCACTCATACCACAAATCTTATTTCTCTTACTTTATGAATTTTGATAAGAAATGAGGTCTCATAAAAACTTATTTGGGTTTTGAAGTCAAGATGGATTTGAATTAGGAGTGTCAAATTAGTGCATTATTTGTGATTAATTAAATAACAGACATATTAATCAAGGTAATTTTTTTAATCGCATTAATCAATTTTGAAATCTTTAACTTGACTGTTTCCATATGTGAGTTGCAAAGTGACATAAGGGTCGTTCAGCTTGACAACTTTGCAATAAAAGACTTTCTAAGTCTTAATTTTTTGCAATATATTAACATTTCCATCTGCAACAATAATGTAATCAATGAAATTGGATAAAAACAAAACAAAAGTTGAGTGTTTTTCTCAGCAATTTTTAGGTGAGATTAAAAATAGATTAATTACATTATTTAATTACAGATCATAATTAATTAATATCTTCAATTTTTTTAATCGCTTGACAGCACTAATTTAAATATTTCTCTGTATAATCTCTTTTGCAGCCACTCTAGTTCAATGTCATGTGTGCTTTTATTGATTCTTGTGCCTGGGATTTCAAATGGCTCAGCTGCCTGATTGAAGGACGGTAATAATGCAAAAAAAAATAAATAAATAAGTAGGCCTAAATAAAAAATAAAGCTTTATATTTGTCCTTTAAAGAGTCTGTAAATGGCCTTTACAATCAATGTGAGACCATTTCAACTTAAATTTTGCTAATTTGCTCAGTCATTTTGGAGTTGTGCTTTACTTTATCATCATCACAGGACACACAGGAGAGAGAGAGGAAGAGCTGTGAGGGGAAGGACAGAACAGCTCCATAAACAACATTAGCAACGCACCTTTCAACTTTTAGAGTCAATATATTTGACTTTAATATCCTTTTAGAGACTGAACAGGCTGACTTTAGACAGACTCAAAATGCATGTGCTCTTTTTAGGCAGCCTATATGATGAATGCAGACATAGATTATATCAGGCATGTCCAAACTGGGGCCAGGGGGCCAAAGTCAGACTTTCTGCTAAACTGGCCCAAATGACAAAAACTGTTTTAAATTTTACTGTCAACTTGAACAATTCTGTTGTCATAATCTAAACTACAATCAGACGTTATACAAACCTAGGATCAGTGTCCAATGCCTTATTTAAGGGGTTTTGACTCATCAAAACTAAAGTAATTACCTTTTTGTTCGTTTGTTTTTTTCACTTCATTTCCATATATTATGGCCCTCTGCTCCATATATATTTCAAAAAACAGCCATCAATGAAAAAAGTTTGGACACCGTTGGATTAGATAATGTATGTTTTTATTTCTATGCTGTACAATGTATTTTTAGCATGTGTGTGTTATAATAGTTCTATTAGCCTGCTCTCTTTTTAATAGTTTAATATTTTGGAGTTTTAACTGTGTTTTTCCTGTGTCTTACACACTGACCTATATGTTTTAACAGTGCTTTTTCTGTCCCACACTTGCACCAGCCTTTCACAGGCCGCGCTTTACGCACGTCACGTTGTTGACGTTTAAACAGTTAAATAGAACTTGTGCTGCTGGTTACAGCGGGGGCGCCGTGGCGCTGCGGTTAGTGCAGCGGTCAACAAGTGGATGCAAAGGCGGACTTCGACCGTATCTCATTAGATGAGGCCGGGCACACATGATGAAGTGAGACGGGTCCAGAGCGGCTCCTCTCCCACGGCGCCTCCCCCATCCAAAGCTCACGCTTCCAAAGGAAACCGGATGGTAGCTTTTTGATTTTGAAATCTTTGAAGATATGAGGTCCCGGGTTCGATTCCCGGACCTGGCCACATTTTGAGTGAACTTGAGCCTCACTCTTTTGGCGCTGCATTATAACTGTTCACTGCTCCTAATGCCCCGGTCGCACTGTTAAAAATGCAAATGTTTGGGTCAAATAAAATGTGAATCATATTTATATGTCTATGGTCCTGTTGGTTACTGATCATAAACAAAAGGAGCTGCTGTTGTTTTTCTTCAAATGACAGTATCCTGGTTATTTCTGCAGACGCGCTGGTCTTGTGTTCTTTAGAGTCACCACAAGAGGGCGACACACTCCTGTATAATGCACACTGAAAATACATTGATAGTTTTTCTTCTTTAGGCGATTTGTGTCACAGTTGGTCCACTACAGAAGACATGATCCACTACTTCATTGACTTACTTTTATTGGTCACACATAGTTTTCTCTTATTTACAAAACATTCAACTCTCCAATAAACATAAATAGAAAGAAAATAAATGTAAAAGCATTATTGGCACATGTGGGAGAAACAGCAGTTAAAATACTTCACCTTTTCACTTCAATCCCTTTAGAAAACTCCCCCAAACCAGGGATCCAGCCCCTTTTAGTCATTCAGTACAAAGAATTATGAAAACAGCTCTAACAGGTTTACATTGGAGCATTTGAAATTTTCAGATTGTGGCGGATAGTAAACTTTGAACACGTTTAGTGCAATAATTTAAGAAACAACAATTAAAAACGCTCATGATTAAAGTATAAAACAATAGCTTTATATGTAAATAGAAAATCAAATTGTGCTACAGTGAAATCTAGTGGTAAAAAAACCAGCAACATTCAGCCTAAAGACATCAAGCATTGCAAACACACTTACTGTAACTCTACAACATAAATTAATCTCTTTGGTTGAAGATGCAGCTCAAAAGTTCATATACACAATTCTTATTTTAAAACATAAAATGCCATAATAAATACAAAATAAATCTTGTGTGGAAGTTGAGGCGACACGTTGAGAATGATCCTTTTTTTGATTGACAGATGCAGTGTCTTATGATAATATGAAAGTCTATTTTTTACTCTCCTCTCCTGAGAGAAAGTATGGATTCTCATGTCCTTGGACTAGATAAGAATACCGCGATGTGTTTTGGCCTTTAAACGTCTTCATGTCGTCAGGTTGAAGATCATAGGAGCCGGTCTACAAAGAGAGACAAGTTGTTACTGTCCAGTGTAAAGTGTAAGATCTCGCAAAAACATGCATGCAAATCCCTTCAAAAACACCCCAAATGAACGTGCATTTAAAGTGCATATGACAGGTAAGACTACACTTTTCAGCCAAACACGGTGACCATAAATTTATTTATTATTTCACTTTGTGTTTTCCCTCAGTTTGACTGTTTTGGTGACTTTCATATACAGTATGTACTTTGAGTTTGGACATGAAGGGTAAATAGGTGAGTTAGTATTTTCACAACTGTAACCTAGCAACCATAGTGTCAAAAAGGTCAAAATCTATGTAAATTACAATTTTGTCAGATAAATTAACCCTTTATTTAAATACTCGTCCCTGTGACCGGTTTTAGTCTTAGGACTGGTCTCGAAACTGCTTTTTTGTAAAGTCTTGAACTCAAGCACATTTGGACTCAGTCTTGTTTTGGTCACAAAGTTGCGTGAATGAATTTGGGTTTTGTCATGGGTCTGACAACGAGACTACATTTTTATACCAAAACGTTCGGCTAAACTTGCATCAGAAGTTCGTGACCCCAGCCCAGTGACCTGTACCAAAAGCACTGCATAATAAGATCATGTAGACACTGGTATATGTACAAAATGACAAAATAGTCTTGATTTGTCTCATTGATTTAGTTCTTATTCATGAATGCTAACACAATTAGGCGCAAACCTAAACGTATCCATTTTTGTAACTTCAGACCTAAACTTAGCCGTTAACCCCAAATAAAACCTCCTGTTTGTACTCAACCAAATCGCTTGTCTAAGACAATGGGGCTTCTAATAAACAAGCAAAAAAGGCAGAAGCATCGTCATGACACCATTTCTCATGGCGTGGTATTTACATGCAAGCCATGAGAACACCTTGCGTAGTCTCAGGACACTGGCTTCGGAAAGGTCTTGGTCTTGATTTGAGTGGTCTTAACTACTAAACCATTATCAAACATGGGAATTGTCAAATCTACTTTTAGTTATTTAACTTAAACCACTTCATTGTTGTTAGAAAAATGTCTTTACAAACTGCAACTTGACTAAAGAAAAACTATAGTATATATTTACAATACAAACCATCACACCAAACACAGTCATAATTAAAAAAGATTAGGACCTGTAATATGCACTTTAATCATGCAAATCCCACCATTTACTGAATTACTGTATTTCCACACAAACCAAAAATTGTAATTGGAAAAAAAAAGATCACCAAAAAAACCCCAAAATAATGCGTTGTCATGCCTACATCTGCCAACAGGGGGCATCAAGGCAAATCAAGTGTCACTGCAAAGCCGGCCCTTACCTTTTTCCATCCTTTGGGGTTAAGCTGAAATTAATAAAGCAACAGACTGGGAGTCAGGCCAAGCAGAGAGCAAAGGGGAGGGGCTGTTAGTTATTACTTTAGCTTGATTGGGTTATGGGACTTCACTGTGCACAAGTGACAAGTTACACAACTAATTATCAAACAGTTAAGTGTCCACAAAGCATGTTTGGTCACATTAGAGAGTCTGGGTTAGTTTACGGTAAGACATGTTCTTGTGGAAGTGTCAAGTCTGGAGTCTTTGCATGTTTAGTATGATATGTACGTGGCATCCAGAACGCTGCTGATTGTGTCCTGACCAGAAGAGGGAAGTACGATCACATTAGTCCTGTGCTTAGGTCTTTGCACTGGCTTCAGAGGCTCAGAGAATAGACTTTAAAACAGCTCTGCTCTCTCAGAGTCAGGACTAAACATGGACCAGAGTCAGGACTAAACACGGACCAGACTCAGGACTAAACATGGATCAGAGTCAGGACTAAACGTGGACCAGAGTCAGGACTAAACGTGGACCAGAGTCAGGACTAAACGTGGAGAATCAGTGTTTAGGTTTTATACAACTAAGATCTTCCTGAGGATGTAAGACAACCCTTGACTGACAATGTTTAAATCCAGGCTCAAAACATTTATTTTTATCTGTGCATATGACGATGATGATTAAATGCTTTGTCTGCACTCTTTATTTCTTTACTTCTTTTAAAGTAAGTTTCTTTAAAAGTAAAGTTCTTTTTATTTGACAGTGGAAGAGGTGGCAAAAGTGTCTTTAAGTGACAACTATGTGTTAAACTCAAGATTGTATAAGAGATTAACCTTGAGCCGTCAGTAAAAAGAACTCCACTGACGAAACGAAAAGTGGTGTGATACTTTATAATAACTGCACCTTAATTAGCCTAAATAAACCCTTAATAAAGCACAAACAAAGACCTAATTCATTATGACAAATTAATGAATCAAAAAGTTAATTTAGACCTAATAACTTCTTAATTACAAAACACCTAATTAAGGTGTAGTTAATACAAAGTGATACCGAGGTTCTATATTCTCTGTGGGACAAGTGTCAGTCCTAATTTGTCCTCAAAACATCAAATGTGTTTTTCTGAACAGACCAATAAAGTAAAAATAGAAATAAGGCTGCATATTGACATCATCATATTTAGGCTTCCAAAAAGCTGGATTACTATAATTAACTTCTTCAGTCACAAAATGATATTCTAAACCAAATTCACAAACTAAAGTATAATTACCAGAAGAAGATAGCTAACTGGGAGGCTACATTTGAAGTTTTTAGCCCAGGCTTCATGAAAATCTACCAGAACTCACCAGGCCGTTGGTATGGTTCTTTTTGTCCACGAGGGCGTTAGTGCTGCCCCCTTCAGTCATCTCGAAGGAGGGTCCTGCTGCTTCCCAGTGGGTGTTCGCTCGCGGGATGGGCGGCACGTCAGTGGGCCAGGACTGGTTTAGGTTGCTGATAGAGTACGGGCTTTCGAAATTGGAATCGCTCTTAGAAGAACAGCCTTTCCTGATGTGAAAATACAAGAAAGCTTAGCTACACTTTTACATGTAAAGAGAAAGGAAAAAAACATCTCGTTAAAGTCTAAATATAATGTGCAAACACTGCCAGGCAAGTTAAAATGTACTTTATTAATCTCATGTGATAAAAATGTATTCTCAGCGTGAATCTTCCTCAGCCAGTATACTAGCATTACTACATGTAGGTCTGAATGCATCTGCACTCAGCACCACAACTTCTAAAAATGCTCTTTTTGAGTAAAACTCGGCATTCAACAGACAACCTTTTGGATCGCACATTCTTCTTCATCTTATTGAACCCATTTCACAAACCCACTTGACTGTCTGCAGTCTCTATTCACCTTATTTCACCCTACTCAATTCTCTTGGCACTTCCTTTAGCTCTGTTAAGGTAGCTAACATGTTAGCTTGTCTGTCTTGAGAAGTGATCTCAAAGATTATGTAAAAACGCTACAATAAACCTTTCAGCATGTGCATATGCCCTGTATCTGATCATTACAACATTTGATGTTTGATTGTGGCTGAATGTAACTTAGGCTGATCACCAAGAAAAGTGGGTGGGACAAAATAAGGTGAATGCAATGAGCTTCACAGTGAAGAGCAAAAGCTTAAGCACATCAATGCATTTAATAAAGCAAGGTTAACAAGGTGGTGTAGAGGCACAGAGGCGTTGCATAATAATGGCAAGAAAAGTGACAATAAACTGGAAGTTGCTTCTTTTTTACACCAGTCAATTGCCTGACAGAACCATCTTCCCAGTTCTTTGAATATTTCATAGACAGGAATATATTTCATATACAGGAATATAATCTCTAAGAGCAATTAGGATGGCAACGTTAGGCTCGACCACAAACAAGTACTTATTACATGTTTTTTGGGAATTACTCAGATTGACGTTACAAAGAAGTATAACAATTTAGATTTATTGCAGTAGAAACCATCATTGACATAAGCCCCTCTAACTATTGTAAGTGTAAGTCTGGAGGATTCGAACTACAGAAACATGGCTTAAATTCACTAATGCTTTACAGCTCTAGTCAGCTCTAGTGAAATAAATCACTATTTACTAACTTAAAGGTGCTCGAGGTAACATCTGCTTCCTGCTTGTCTCCATGGAGATGTCGTTGCTTTGCCTGGAATATAGAATTGGCTTGAAATGTATATTTTCCAATAAACATTACCAGGCCAAGATACAGCTTTGTAGAGATAACCCTGCTCTACGTTTTTGAAGATAATGCTTACAATAAAACAACTGTATCTGTATAAACATATATAATATAGTGACATCTTCCAGGCAAAACAGTGACATCTTCAAGCAGACTCAATGCTTAAAATTAGCAAAGCGCTTCTTAAGTTTGTGCACTGAAAACCTCAATGATACTAACCTTTTACCAGCATATTCTCGCCTGACACATTTCAACAAAACCATGTGTTAATTACCCACGAATAAACATTTTTATAAAGTATTCAAACGTGTTCAAAAGTACAACTCACCAGCAGCAGAACGCAATCAGAAACAGGATCAACAAGAGCAAAATCCCACCCAAAACACAGGAGATCACCACCACGGCCAGGAGCGACGCTGTGGGACAAAATAAATGATCAATACAGAGGAACGTGACAACTACTTTTACTGTTTGTATGGTGGATTTGAACTCACAGTCGTTGCAGTTGAAGCCAGAATAGCCAAATGAACATCTAAAGGTAAAAAGACAGAAAAAGAGGGCGTTGTAAGACTGTGACCACTCAGGGACACCTAAAACACAGTAGAGTTTTTCTCAATCGCTTTTATCTGAACAAAGGCTGAGATGTACGGAACTTTTGGAACATGTTTCATTCATTCTCACAGTTTTCACCTCTTTCACAGAACAGTCCACACAGCTTTCATTCAGAAATAACATGTTCAGTTTAGTTTGTTTTTTAAAATACTACAGACCTGTTCACACGAGGTAAACACTGTGTGAACAGGTCTGTAAACAGGTAGATCTACAAAACTCACACAACACAACAAAATTCAAGGTCACATGAGCAGAAAGATCAAACAACAAAGAAGGAACATATGAATCAAACAGGACAGAGAAAGAACGAACAGAAGAATGACTATATAAATACATTACATCTCTCAACTATCTTAAGCAAAGTTTAATTATCTGGATACACTGTAATATTTAAAACACAGCTTACAAATCAATATTTAGTAAATGGGTATTTTTTTAAATCTATTTTTTCTTGATAAAATTATTTGTGTGAAGTGTGAATCCCAATGCCAGACAGAATTGAGTCTTTGGTTGTCACTTTTTCTTTAAGGATGTTCATCTTGTCATCTAGTATTAGCAATAATGTATTTCTTCTATTCAGACAACTTCTTAGTGAGTTTTATTTACCTTTTTGACATGTTTCTGCGCTTCTGAAGAAGGCTCGCAGTTAGCAGCCGAAACATGTCAAAAAGGTAAATACAACTCACTAAAAAGTTGTCTGAATAGAAGAAATAAGTTACCGCTTTGGTCACTTCGTCTCTGTGACTAAAGCTTCTGAGCTGTAATATCAAGTAACTGTTTTGAATGCACAACTAAATTTAGTTTAAGCCGAAATTTTGAATTTTTAGAATGAACAAGTGTGTCAAAGCGATTGAGAAAAACTTTAAAGCAAGGATGGGCAACAATCTTTATGTATTATTTAAATCCAGTCAAGTGGTTGAAACTATTTATTGATGTAACAAATTCTAAAAAATTTTTTTTTTGTATATACATATCCATCCTTACTTAGATTGCTTGTATTCAGAATGTGAGTCATTTTAAGTAGATACGATTAAACTGCTTATACTGTATATAAAATATTTCACTGATTTCAAAGTATTTATGACTGGTTATAGGAGAATTGTGTTCCTCTTTGCTTAAAGATGCACTGTGTAACTTTCTGTTCAATTCAGTAGAATTAGAAAGTAAAAGCTATATTTTGGGACTTTCTGAAGCAAGCCAATTACATTTTATGCCATAATTTGAAAAAACTCAGAAACAGACATGTTCGGGCCCTCCTCCAAGCCAAATAATAGACTATTTTGTGGCCATGCAAGCCCACTCAAAGTAAAAACATAGATTTTTTATTAATTATCTAATGTAACAAAGGCATCTAAATGACAAAAATATGCATTTATTCAAGTTTATTTTTGGTTAAAAAGTTGCACAGTGCACCTTTAATTTTCCATTTGAAAACCTGCACAGGTGTGAACAAAGAAAAATAAATCTGATTACTCACATCAGATATACAAGTATACATGATACTTTAGTAATCTGATAATTCTGGAAATGTGCTAATGATAAGATTTGTGATGTGCATGTAAACCAATGAGAACTTAGTAAGAGTTTAATGAAAAGTATGGAACAAGTAATGTATTAGCTGTTTTTGTTTTTTCCACATTACAATCGGACATATTTGAATGTAAAAGAACACCAAAACTCCAGGTACTCACGGCTGACACGTGTTTCCGACGGCCCTCTGACCGCTGGGGCAGGCTACAAAGAAGTCACAGAAAACATGTAAATTTAGCCACACAAAATCCCCTGGACAGAACAAAGCAGGCTACAGTTTACAGCTCAATCTGATATCCTTTATGTCTGAACGCACACGGCACAGATAATACACACAAACTCGGATAAAAATAGAGACCTTCATGGGAGAGTCTGATGATCTCTTTAATTTGATGGAACATGAGTCGTCTTTATTCATGTATTCAAGCCAGTTCAGCTGTGAAACTTTGGTATTAGTTTACAGATGAAGAACTAGACACAGAAATAACTCTATTGACGATGACAAGGCATGACAGCAAACACTGATCTCCTCAAATGTTTCAATCAGAGGGCTGAGCAGCATTATATCATATGACGTGATGCACAAGCAGATAAAATATAATTTGAAATATGATATAACTGCGTGCGGACTACAGCTGCTGATTTTCCACCCAATTGTGATGGAGAAAAACAGATTGTTACAGTCCTTAAGCCTTCTGCACACTAGAGGAGTTTTGGTCCACTATAAGTCCTGTGTTTCTCTCCATGACTTCACGGAGGCGTGGCTTAAGTAATGATTCTCATAAGAGATTATTAAAGACAGCCACAGTGAGCTGAACCAATCACAGTGCAGCAGCGAACCAAACATCAATCATCACCCAACATACGTACGTACAACCTACTTTAGCAGAAATATAAACTATTTTGACTTGTTTTTCTCTTTCTTGACTGTATTTAACGAAAACATGACACCCTGGCTTCACAATTGAGATGCTTTGACCAACCAGATACATGTGTTGTGACAATATTCTGTTTGTTTTGACTGACACCGATTGATATACACATATTAATCTAGCATGCGGAGTCACAGTTACGAGTTTTTAAAGGAAAAGGTTTCAAGGTTGCGCGACAAACCCCACAACAGCCAAGTGACGGCTCTTAGTATGTATGAAATAGTCTACACAGTTTGTGCAGATTTTTCCTTGACATGACACCTGCAAAAAGATCCTATAACTAGCCTAATACCTCCACTGTGTATTTATAATCCTGTGTTGGTAATATCATTAATTATTTCATTGTATCTGTATGCAAGATCCAGTATGAGAACCGCATAGCATTCTTGATAATGAAATTCAGAAATTTATATCAAAATGTACTGCATATGAAGCAATCATTCATCATATTCCATCATTAGTGTAGATGTTTTCCTCCTTGAACTTGACTCATAAAAGATCAGTTGAGCTGTTGCTGTTAGCATTAGCAATGAGACACAAACATGTCTCATCGATATCACACAAGAGTTATTTGGCAAAGTATTCTGCAGATTTCTAGATTTTTAAACTAGTTTCCAGAGACATTCAATACAACTTACTGTTAACTTCTTATTTACGGCCTGATTTTATAGTAAAAACAATTTATTATGGACAAAAAATGTAATTAAACAGGAAGTACCCAGGAGTTACAAAGTTAACAATTTTAGATGTCAACTCAGGTTGCATGAACAGTAATTTATTTCTTCTAAGAAGAGGGACTGTCATTTCCCAATTTGAGACCAAATGTGATGTGTGCATGCCCAGAAGCTTCTGTGCAAACACATTAACATTAGCCTTTGACTACGGCAACACCTACAAGGACAAACAAAATAGAATATGCTATATTTATCATTTACTTTTTAATTATGTTTATATCAAGTTAATTATTAGCTGAATGTTTTGTGAAAATACAATATTTAACAGCTATTAAACTTTAGCAAACAGCTCAGAGCAGTGACACAAATGACAATAGTGTTGAATTGAATGTTGTTGTTTTTCTAAGGAAAGTGCAAGATTTCACGTGACTTTATCAAAAGTTAACAGTATGACATTTTCTTAGCAGACTTTATTTTTCTCATATGAGGAGATCTAAGGCTACAACTGAAAACATTATTAGCCGTTTCTGGTTGTTAACTGTAAATAATGAAAATAACAACAAGCATTGACTCAATTGCGGCAAATGACTCTAATTGGGGACTATGTTCAACTGAATTTAACTGATTTTACATGTACAATATTCATAATCTTGGTTTACTTAATCAATCAAGATTTAGTCTAATCTTGATTGATTACTTGATCATTATTTTGGACAGCTGCTCTTTAAAAACTAAACTGATAGAAAGAAACAATTTTTCTATTGAACTCCATTTTTTGGCATCTTATCCTCTGCACATAATAGAACTCCTTAAACTGTATATTTCATGGCTAAATGCTGCTTATAGGATCTTGCTGCATTTTCTTTCAGTCCTGAACAACTGTGAATCTCCCAGACGTCT
Organism: Mugilogobius chulae; assembly: GCA_038363315.1. Classification (NCBI taxonomy): domain Eukaryota; kingdom Metazoa; phylum Chordata; class Actinopteri; order Gobiiformes; family Gobiidae; genus Mugilogobius; species Mugilogobius chulae. The sequence continues at coordinate 26,329,731 of CM076396.1, forward strand.
CCAGGGCAACGGCAGGATTAAAACGAATACATTGGAGAGATAAATGATAAAAAGGTCGCAGGTCGAGGAGCTGAAAAGCCGGGGGATCTTGACCTCACTCCCTGTTGCTTCACTGCTTTTTTTCTCACACAAAAACTGCTCAAATGAGTCGGAGAAAGGCGAGTTACTGCGGCTTTAACAGGATACAGGACCAAAGACTCTGTGGGTCTCCTGCTTTCATCTTTATGTGTGATTTTGACAATGTGCAGCAAGTATCAAGAATCAAAGAGTTAAAGACGTCAAGAGAAGGGTTTAAAAGCTTCCAATACTGTGCTGTCTTTAATCTGTGCGTCACCGTTTTGTCAAAATATATATAGACATATTGCTTAAACAACTGTTGTAATAAAACAGTTTCTTTTAATCCACCAAAAAGATTTCTGGTTAAACATGTGTTTTTAAGGCACAATGGCAGAGATGCTTGTACCAGATTCTAGCTTTTACAGCTAATTTCCATCTGTAGTCCAGGGAGGGGAGAGGGAGGCACACTGACATGTTTTTAGTGGTGAGAGAAACCGGAGCACCCGAAGAAACCTATGCAGACATGGGAGAACATGCAAACTCCACAGAGAAAGCCCCAGGTAGCCTGAAATCTAACCCAGGCCTTCTTGCTAAGAAGTCAAAATGCGAACCACTACAACAATGCACTCTAAAACACCTCGAGTTTAGATTGGGCCCAAAAAATCCAGCCCGACCCGGCCCAAGCCAGAACCTTGCTCATTCTCTGTGTGTCACTGCTCAATGAGTAAGCGGGGCGGGCTCACTTCGGGCTCGAGTTTTAAACTACTGTATCTCCTGAATCGTATACAGAGGAATGCCGATTCTATGAACACATAGCTCCTTGTCGTGTAAAAGAGAAACGTCACGGTTTCATGAAAACTCGTTGTCATATAAATTGCCCCTAAATTACAGAGAAAACACATTATTGTTTATTATTGTTTACATATATACAGTGTGTCTCCAGAACCACAAACGCTTCCTCCACCGCACATCTCTTTCTCTCACTGCGCACGTAACTAAAGTGCGCACTTTCTCTCTGCCTCTTCCTCATCTTTTCCTTACTGCAGGCGTACACGCTTCTTCTTTCACTCTTTCTCCTCTTTTTATTGGTATGCACGTATGAAAGACTTGCCTTCACTCTCTTCTTCTTCTTTTACTTGCTCTCTCTCTCTCTCTCAAGCACGCACCTTCACTGTATAGTTGTCAACCACACCGCAGTGGTTTTGCATTGTGTTCTTTTGCGGCTCTGCGTCTTGACCTGAACCTGACCCGACAACTGAGCGAGAAATGTGGCCCTGGCCCGGCCTGAAAGTCGGGTCAAGCCCAGGCTGGGTTCGGGCTCGGGTCCAGAATCTAAACTTCTTTGCAAACTAGCTTGTCCGTTAAAAAACAGAAAACATTTTGACTATTACAAAAACATTTCAAAAAAACGATGTTACTATACTGCTTGGAGGCTGCGTAAAGGTCAAAAACTATGCATTATTTGTATTGCTACAAGTCTTAAGATATGCTTTTTAGAACTTAAAGGTGGTGTAGCTGATTATCACACCGCAAACACAATTTAGGTTTTAAATCTGACAACTTCCTCTCCTAACTCATGGTTAATATTGACATGTATTAATTTTTGGTTGCAATTGCAGTCTATAAACTTCTTTTTACAAACAACAAAGTAAAACTGGAGAGCACAGCCAATCAGAGAGCTACATTCAGCTTCTGATACTTCTGATGAACTAAAATTCTTTATTATTCAATTTAGACAGTACTCAGTGGTCTCTTTTTTTCCACAAAGTGCTGCATTTATCATATACTTTTTATTGGAAAACACAAAGTTTACTAATTTACAATTAAAAAATTTAGTTACCCCAACTTTAAATTTATTTGTAAAGGAAACTTAAACAAACCTAACTTTCCCTCCATATACTGTACTAAAACAAACACGCAATAGTAATTTAATGGATTCTGACAGCAGAAATGTTCAGTCTGGCAATGATTTAAAAAGATCAAGCAGTGCATAAGATGTCACTATTTGATCTATGACCCCACAAAACTGGAAACTCACCGTTGTTATGAAGAGAAGAGAGACTAAAGAGCTAGGTATGTTCGTTGTTGATGAAGAGATAGTTTTATAACATTTTGCCTAATTAATAGATTATTTCCTGTTGTACCTTGGCAGCTTTTGTTGTTGGAGTAGAGCTGGTTGATAGAGATGTAACCCGCCAAACAGGAGCATATGGGCTGTCCTTTCACAGGGGTGCAGGACGTGGTGCTGAAGTCACACGGAGAGACGCTGGAGTCGCACAAGTTTGCAGCTAAAACAAGAAAAAACACATCAGCAAATCTTATAAATCTGTCTGATCAGTTAATTCAAGTAGTGATCCTTTTAACAGTGAAAATAAGATTGTAATTTAAACCTGGAGTGTCCAAACTTTTCATTGAGCATTGTATATTTAAACATGAACTGGAACAGAAAAATCTCCTCAGTCCAGAAAGCATTTTCCCATAGAGCACAATGTAATCACAAACTGCTTAGTTCGCCTCAAAGATCACCTACACAATTCAAACTACATGAGCTAAAGTTAAAGGGCAAATACTGTATATTAATTGTATTGATATAAGTTTAGATTTGCTCTTGTAAATTTGCATTTGACAAAACTAAGTCAAAAGCTACAAAATGTTGTGGCAGATTTTACCTAGTTTCATATCATGAACTTTCTCTTGGTTCAAAAGTGTTCGGTTTCATTAAAAATAGCTTTTTAATCTCAAACTTCAGCTACAGCTTGGTTCACTTTAGCAAACTCTCGCTCTGATTGATCAGCGTGGGTCACTTTGTTACGCGGGCCCGCACAACTGGCGCACGTCCACATGAGAGGAAGAACTGTGCATGTTCGGTGGACGAAGATCAGCTGAATCCGAGCTATCTAACGTACAACAATGCGCTGCTCAGCGCAGCCATTTATCACAGCTTCTGAAAATGCATGAATGATAAACTGAACAAAATATAAATCAAACAGTATATTTAGTTGTATGTGCTGCCAAATTTGGACACCTATGGAGTTTATGATAGAGAAATAAACATTCAATGCAGGGCAACAATTCTAGTGGACAGAAATGTAATTGTAATTTTTGAGTCTTTGTGCTGTGTGCTAAAGCTTAACATTTTAAAGTGTCCTTATATTGTGGCTAGCCTAAGGCACACCTGACCAATATTTAAACAGATCAGCATATTGATATGTCACACTTGTAATGTGGGAATATCTCAGCTAAAGAGAAGAGCTCATAGATTTAGACACATTTGTTGTTTGTTTGAGAGACTTTGCTTTGCCGTGTACTTATGAAAAGTTTATATCTGAGCTTTGAAAAAGAAAGCATAAACATGAATTCATATGTTCAGAGCATAAATAGAGGTTTTAGGCTAAAAAGTCCTTTATGTTAGTAAAGAAATACCAATAAATTACATGCATAAATTATAAAAATGTTTGCCGTGAACTGTAAAGTCTTTTTAAACAAGAGGCACGTGACTTGGCGTATGCACTGACATTTTTCTTCTTGTTTTTTTTGTATTATTGTTAATACTTTTAAAATGAGGAAGTTTTGAGGGGCTCTCTTAAACACAAAAGAATTTCCACAGAATAGCTTTTGATTAATTAACAATAGTTGAAATACCATTGTAAGTTGCTCCCGACAGAATATTGTTAGACAAAGAGGAAGTTATAGCTTGATCTATGGCCTTGTTGACGTCCGTCTGAGTGACATTTGTGTCCTTGTAGATGTTGTCCACAGTCGCTATAACACTGCCTTTTCTAAACAGAGGGGAAAGAAGTATTAACTTTTTAAGAAAGGGAATAAAAGTCTTGTATTAGCGTAATTATATGGTTTTCTAATCAACAATTGTGTTAAAATAGAGTCCATTACATGTTCTGTAAAGCAAATACCATATTATAAACAGAAAAAATAGCTAAATAAATCAGTTCAAAGATGCTATATTGGCAAACAATGTGTATTTATTCACCTCATTCCACTTTGCCCACATTTCTTACAAGCGCTCTTCCTTTTTAGCATTGTTAAACAAATGTTGTCTGTCTTGCGAGGCGATCTCAAACAAATATAGTAATATAATAATTTAAATAAACCCAGTAACTGAATTCTACATTATCTAAGCTTTTAAACAAGGTACAGCATGTGTATATGCACTGTGTGAACACTACAATATCTGATGTTTGATTGTGGCCAACCCAACGAAGGCTGGGTAAGTGCTAGATAGTCAGTCTGAGGAAAAGGTGATTAAGTTTAGGAGAATTGCTAAGTTTTGAGGTGATTAAGTTTAGGAGAGTTGCTAAGTTAAGGGAAAGGGTTTGGGTAAAGCTTAAGATAAAAAATAAAACAATGTAGGCCAGTTTAGCAACAGAAACAAACTCATTACGATGGCAACCAGCTCACGTACAACCCAACAATCTAGCACTAACCCTTAGCTAACTGCAACTTAACTTAATGGAAGTGCGCTGCCAAAAAAAAGTCAGCAAGGAGGAATAAGATGAATATGAGAAACTCAACTGTCGACTTCATCTTTATAAATACACAGATTTGTTTGGAGTTGGATCTTCTTGTTTAAAAAATACTTGCAGTTTATACTTACACGAGCTTAATCACATCAGACCTGACGTAACCCGGCTGGTCTTTAAGAATCTCGTAAAGCTAAAGAAAATAAAGCAACATCAATTGATCAAAGATACAGAAAAATATTGATAAATTGCTGGAGTTATATTTGTAAACTTTTGGATAACTTCTTGCCTGTGCTGAAATTTGCGCGGCCGTCTTTTGGAAAACTGCTGAGGCTCTGTCGCTCATTTCATTGGAATAATTCAGAGAAACGACACGAAGCTGCCCCGGGAACACTTGGCCTAAAACAAAAAGAAAAATGTAACTCATTAGAAGAAAATTATAATTACAAACAAAACACTGATGTCAGCATTAAGACTTTAACCCTTCACTGGTGACACAGCATGAATTCTGAAGTGACACATTTGACATTTTTCTCTCAAGCTCAGGGGTCTCATTTAGAAAAAAATCTACTGAAAGTTTACATAGGAACAAAACACAGACTTCCATAATCTTGATAATTTATCATCTTTTTCAGCACAGATCTCTTCTTGCCTCTGAAACCTCTGAGAAACAATGTTAAGAATCTTTGGATCGGAATACTCGTTTCATTGTCGAGTTATCTTTTTGTAAATCACAAACTAAAGTGAAATACGTACGTACCATTTTTGTAAGTAGTTTGTAAATGAGACCCCAGTATTTAATTGGAGAAAAGATGTACTGATATTTTATCATTTATAGGTGTTTTTATATATTCTAAGAAGCTGTAAGTAGCCAAACAATTGCAATTTTTATCAAATCTATGTAATATAATCATGAAAATCTGTTACAATTAGCTACTAGAAGTCTAGTTCAGCAGTCACAGCCGTGATGAAGAGAAATATGGTAATTTTTATCAGGGATGTTTAAACTCATTGCAGACAGGGCCGCTGCTAGCTTTTTGAGTGCCATATGCATGGTTTCAAAAAGGTGACCCCCCACCCCCCCAAACCCCCTTAATTTATTATGGTGCTATTAGAATCCTGGAAACTATTTCTGAGGATACAGGGTCTGTGAGTCCCCCTGAAATTAAATTTTACATTATTAGATGAATTTTCCTTTAATCTGGGTTGTTTTAGACCAGCAAGTCCATTTCAATAATTAATTTCTAATTACTGCCAAATTGCTTTCCATTGGGGCCCCAGCCCTCTTCGCCCCCCTTAAACTGCCCTCTCCTCCACCTCTGTTCCCTCTCCTGCACACACTAAACACAACTCAATCTCGCGCTACAGTTTGAGGAAATACTATAGTCTGTAACTTTTGTCAGGACAAATAGACTACATTCAAGGTTTGTGATTCAATATGAAAGAATCTAAACATGAATGTGGAAAAATCTGCCGTATTTTGCGGCGGTAATTTGCATGATCAAATCTGCAGATGTCCAAACTAATCTACTGTTTCGCCTTGTAACTGGCCCAATATGTGTTCTATTTACATTAAATAAGGATTAACTAAGAGCTTGTAGAACATGTTCCTGTTTTCTTTTTGAGTCTTTGATTTTGCGCTTTGTGTGAAGAATCATCAGGAACATGCGTCTAGACCAGACTTTTCTGTCACTCATGAGTTCAGCACGCGATACAGTGTGCTGATGTGTGTCTCCAGTCATTATGGGCCAGGTCTAAACAGAAGCTCGGCTTGGTGCCCTCAGTGCAAGTGGTGCTCTGCGTTATGTGCCTATTGGGTGTGGTGGCACTGACTGCAGGCAGCATAAAGAAATATAACTGAAGCAGAGGCCACAGACCTGTAATCAATACAAGGGACACAGTTTGGTCACCCTAATTTATTTTCATTTAAATTTTATTTAAAATGTCTATCTAGTCTTTTCTGTGATCCATGAAGTAATAGTGTTATTTTAACACTTCTTATATAATCTTTTTAACAATGTCCTAATTCTTACCTTTCACACAATTTCCCTCGTTTAAGTAGCTTCCAGCGACACAGGCACAAGTGCTGTTGAGGCAAACACTTTCGGCTGGACAGGGCTTCTCAGGACAAACTGGACACAAATCAAATCAAAAGTTGTAGTTTATTTTTTTATTTGGTCCCATGCTGTTGTTTTTTTATGATTTATTTATACAATTTTGCCACAGTTTTTTTTATTTTGTTGCAAGAGGTAAAACAATGAAACCTAAATTGCCACAGAACATAGAACATAATTTTCAGATACCTATGATTGGTGTCGCGGTGGTGGTGGATGTGGTGGGAGCTGCAGTGGTCACGGTGGTTTTTGGAGATGTCTCTGTTGTCGTGGCAACAGTGGTCTTGGCTGGCTCGGAGGATGTTGCTTTAGTCGAGCCGGTCGTCACTGAGGAAATACATATTCAGATTAGTAAAGGGTAGTCTATTAACATACAATACAGGGAAGTAATGAAAATGTTTATTATAATCATGACTACACACTTGTTCTTCGTCTGGACCAGCTGAAATTATTTACACATGTATTTCTAACATAAGTTTAAGGTTTTAAATAAAAGTTATAGTAGTTTATTCAATACTGTTTTTTTTATTTGTTATTAACTGTTTACAAATTTGTCTCATCAGAAAAGTGGCTGGTAAGTTGCATTATACTAAATGGTGACAACTAATTGTTTTAGTTTAGTTTGACCCAATTTTTTTTTATTTTCAAACCAGTAAAAAAGAGCCATGTGAGTCACTATCTGACTTTTTCGGATGAGCGCTGCACAAAGGGTGGTAGACCTGCTGCACTTTATGTTCAGAAATATAGGGCTACTTAAACTTGTGCTAGTGGTAAAAAAAATCCATATATGATAAAGGCTTTGTAAATAGTCTACTTGCTTGTCATTGTTGTAAAAAATAGGTACAGCAAATAGAGCAAACAGCTTATTAGAGATAATTTAGGGCCCAAAACCAGACCGAAGGCTATCTGCTACCGGGCCCCAGAGGATCTTCAAATATTAATTTCATTTTTATGTTATTATAATCTGTCACTACTATGAAAATATAGAGCCACCTAACCCAATAAACAGTAAATTTAAGCAATAAGAGCTAAAATTAACACAATAATCATTTGTATGCATTTTGCATTGTTGTTATTGGCGCTACCCAACCTCGACCAGTCCCTGGAAAAGAAAGTTGTAACTCAAGCGGTCCCTATATGTTAAAAGGTTGAGGACCACTGATTTAGGCTTTATAACTATCTGACTTGACTCGAGTCACACTTTTCATGTAGGTGATCTTTAAGGCGAATATTTGTGCCTTAATTCGCTTATAATACCAAAGGACTTGAGTTAAGACTAATGAATTGATATGACCTGAGAATGACTTGTATTGAAAAATGCAATTAATGAAAATATGCAAAGTTTAAGGTGATGCAGAAATTTACAAATATATACTGCATATATGCATTACCATCTATGAATTGAAAACAACACTAGATGGTCACAAGAGTCATCTTTTTTTTTTCTTAATTTGAAAAGAAACTAGAGTTCAAAACATTGCAATGATGAACCAGATGTTTTTATTTGGTAAATGTTTTATTTTTACTAAAAATAGGAGAGTGTAAAATTGTATTTCATTTTGCAAAGCCACAGGGCCCTCTAAAGATGATTCAAACTGTGTCAATGACTTGATGCCAATCGACAGCTTGACTTGACTTGAAGATATGACCTAGTTGACACTGATAAACCTCCGACTTGAAACTTATTTTTGACTAAGCTGTGCAATTAGTCAAAGTTCATTTTCAATTGATTATTGCTGTAATCAAAAATTGTGTAATTGAGTAATTGTGCATATTTCCCCTGACTTACAAGTGACATTTCCTTGAGTTGTAAAAGTAGATCCCAGACTGTTTCTTCACAATTACAACGGTTCATTTTTTATAAGATATCTGACCCATTTCATTTATCCCTTCACTTTCTGAATTTAATCTAATGCTCTGCAGTCTTTCTAAGCAAATAATCGTTAGAATAATTTTGATTTAATTTATTATTTAAATAATTGTGATTACTATTTTCACCATAATGGAGCAACTTGTGACTTTCTCATACAATATTTGACTTACTTCCACCTCTGACAACTACAAGTACTGACTATTAAACTGTTAATTAAGTAGTTACTAAGTCATCACCATCTTAATAAACTGTTTGCTCATTATAGTTTAAATCTATTACGGCTATTGAAAGTATAATGATTACAAAGTGTTATGCAGGATTCTCTAAAAGGGATCAAAGACTTGCTCCTACCTCCTGAGGTTGTTGCTGAGGGACTAGAGTTGCTGGTATTTCCTGTGGGTTTTACGGTGTTACTGCCTGGGGTGGTGACTGGAGTCAGGGTAGTAGGGATAGTAGTAACATTAGCACTAGCAGAAGTAGCAACTGTACTTGTAGACTGAGGAACCGTGGATCCAGATGGAGATGTCGTCAGAACGGTTGTCTCTGTAGACTTTGAAGGGGTAACTTGTGTTGTCTTTTCTGGAGTTGTAGAATTGGCGCTTGATTTTGTAGTCGACGATTGTAGCATTGTCGTACTGCCTACAATTGTCGTGCTGTTGCTTGGGTTTGTCGTACTTTTGGCGTCAGAGTAGTAGGATTTCCAGTAGTCCTATTGTTATTTTGCGTGACAGGAGTTGTTTGAAACATAGTCGTTGTGCTTCCTGTATTATTCTGACTTGTAGTGTGAGCAATCGTTGTCAAATTCTCTCGATTTGGTGTCGTCATTAGTAAAGTTGTATGTCCTGTAATGTTGCTACTGCTCGTGCTTTGAGAAGAGAAAGTTGTTAAAGGTGTTGTGGAGTGATTACCAATGGGAGTGCTTAAAGCCATGGTGGTAGTGCTTTGTGCATGGGTCACATTTGTTCTGAAGTAGTTGCATTATGTCCTGGAGTGCTAAATGTGGTGTGATTTGATGGAATTGTTGATATCAATGTCGTATGCGTTGTATTGTTCGTAAACTGGGTCGTGGAGTGGTTTCCAATGGGAGTGCTTATGGGCAACGAAGTAACAGTACTAGTCACGTTGTAGTCAGGGCTTGTACTATGAGTAGCATTATTAGAATTGGTGACAAAAGTTGTATGATTTGCAGAATTTGGAGTCGTATTGTTGTTTGAGACAGTAGTGAAAGCTGTGGTCATGTTGCCTTTGCTTGTATGTCCAGTCATTGTGGTAAAATTGTGAGAATTGGTCACCAACGTTGTGTGATTTCCCATGTTTGGAGTTGTTCCCATCATAGTAGTATGGGCAGTATTATTATTTGGGACAGCGGTAGTAAAGTTGCCTGTATGTGCACTCGTAAAGTTGTGAGAATTGGTCACCAACGTTGTGTGATTTCCCATATTTGGAGTCGTTCCCATCAAAGTAGTATGTTCAGTATTATTATTTGGGATTACAGTAGTAAAGTTGCCTGTATGTGCGCTTGTAAAGTTGTGAAAATCGGTCACCAACGTTGTCCGATTTCCCATATTTGGAGTCGATCCCATCATTGTCGTATGTTCAGTCCTATTATTTGGGACTTCAGTAGTAAAGTTGCCTGTATGTGCGCTTGTAAAGTTGTGAGAATTGGTCACAAACGTTGTGCGATTTCCCATATTTGGAGTCGTTCCCATCAAAGTAGTATGTTCAGTATTATTATTTGGGATTGCAGTAGTAAAGTTGCCTGTATGTGCGCTTGTAAAGTTGTGAAAATTGGTCACCAACGTTGTACGATTTCCCATATTTGGAGTCGTTCCCATCAAAGTAGAATGATGAGTGCTATTTTGAACTGCTGTTGTGATGTTACCATGTATCGGTGTGGTAAAATTGTGAGAATTGGTCACCAGCGTTGTCCGATTTCCCATATTCGGAGTCGTTCCCATCAATGTTGTATGTTCAGTCTTATTATTTGGGATTGCAGAAGTAAAATTGTAAGAACTGGTCACCAACGTTGTACGATTTGCAGAACTTGGAGTTGTTCCCACCAAAGTAGAATGATGTGTGTTATTTTGGACGGCTGTAGTAAAGTTGTCATGTGTAGTCGGTGTGGTAAAATTGTGAGAATTGGTGACCAGAGTTGTGTGATTTCCGTTATTCAGTGTTGTTGCCGTTAAAGTAGTATGTTCAGTCACATTTGAGCCTCGTGTAACAGGAGTGGTAATGTTACTATTGCCTGTATGTGAGTTCATTGTGGTAAAATTGTGAGAACCGGTCACCAGTGTTGTACGATTTCCCATATTTGGAGTTGTATGTTCAGTCTTATTATTTGGGAAGGCAGTAGTAAAGTTGTCTTTGCTTGTATGTGAGCTCAATGTGGTAAAATTGTGAGAATTGGTCACCAATGTGGTGTGATTTCCCTTATTCGGAGTTGTTCCCATTAATGTAGTATGGTCAGTCTTATTATTTGGAGCAGCAGTGATAGCAGTAGTAATGTTCGAAGTCAATGTAGTGAAATTGAGAGATCTGGTCACCATCGTTGTACGATTTTCCATATTTGGTGTTGTTCCCATCAAAGTAGTATGATGTGTATTGTTTTGTACAGTTGTTGTCATGTTTTCTTTGCTTGTATGTGTAGTCGGAGTGGTTAAATTGTGAGAATTGGTAACAACGTTGTGCGATTTCCCATATTTGGAGTTGTCCCTGTCAAGGTAGTATGTTCAGTAACATTCAGGCCTCTTGTAATGGCAGTGGTAATGTTATTTTTGGTTGTATGTGCAGTCATTGTGGTGAAATTGTGCGACTTGGTGATCAAAGTTGTGTGATTTCCCATATTTGGGGTCGTCCCTGTCAAAGTAGTATGTTCAGTATGTTTGAGCCTCTTGTAATAGCAGTGGTCATGTTATTTTTGGTTGTATGTGCTACCGGAGTGGTTAAATTGTGAGAATTGGTGACCAAAGTTGTGTGATTTCCCATATTTGGAGTCGTCCCTGTCAAAGTAGTATGTTCAGTAACATTCAGGCCTCTTGTAATAGCAGTGGTCATGTTATTTTTGGTTGTATGTGAACTCATTGTGGTCAAATTGAGGGATTTAGTGACTAAAGTTGTGTGATTTCCTGAATTCTGAGTCGTTTTCATCAAAGTAGTATGTTCAGTTTTATTATTTGGGACCAAAGTTGTCAGATTTTTCTCATTTGGAGTCGTTCCCATCACTGTGCTGTGATCACTACCATTCTGGCTTCTTGTAATCGCAGTAGAAACATCGCTTTGGTTGTGTTTTTCACGGTAACTGTGGTTAAATTCGTCGCGTGTGGAGTAGTCAGCTTTGGAGTACTCGACACGGTATGATTTTGCATTTTGTCACAGAAGTCATAATTTGAGTTGTCTTTGCAGAAGTGGTGCCATTTTTTCCTTCCGTAGTCACGCTTTTTGTAGTAGTGCCAGTAACATTATCTGGCTTTGAAACCGTTGTAACGTGAGTAGTATTGCTGAGGGCATGGCTGGCACTGGATGTTGCATTAACCAAACTATGTGTCGTTACAGTCGATCTCCCATTGGTGATGATTGTTGTTTTGTCATTTGTGCTGTGATTTTGACCTGGCGTAACAATCGTAGTGGAATTATCCCTATTAGAAGCGGTAAGCCTTGTCTCTGGACTTGTTGCAGAAGTCTGGTTGTTAGCTGAGGAGGTCGAGTTTTGATTGGTTGTCGTGGGTTTGACAGATGTCTTCCTGGTGGTGGAGAAAATGGAAGTGTCGCCCCTCTGAGGACTACTGGCAGGTAAAGACGTGACGCTGTGATTGGATGTTGATTGTAGGCTCACAGTGGTGATTGGAGGCTCGGTGGAAGACGTCACGTTGGCTGAAGTGGCATTGTCGACAGTTGTAGCTGATATTCCTACAAAGAGAAAGGAAAAAAAAGTATTATGTTCTGCCTAAAAATGTTGCCGATTTGTTGACTCTTTGTTGTGCGCACATGTCACAAACAGACCACAGGCAAATTCAGAGACAGTGATTATAATCATCCCCACATATTGACACAAAAAAGAAAATTATAATGCTTAATAAAAAAGATTATACAATTAACTTTATAATAACTACATCTGAAAGCCTTAACTATGCATTAATGAATCATTTATAATAATTTACAAACAAATCTTCAATTAATGGATTAATGGATAACTACTTAATTAATAATACATTTATTTATATAGCGGTTTTAAAGACACTCAAAGACGCTTTACAAACAAAGCAGATAAACAAAGGTACAAAATATAAAAACTGTAAGTAATTAAAACATTAATCAACAACAATAGCAGATTTGAACAGTTAATTAACAGTAATTAAGGAGCTATGGTTAGAATTTAGGGCTGATGGGTAGAGCTTGTGGTAATTAAGTTGTTACTAAGCCTTATAAACATTTTTCATCCATTCATTTCTCAAATTAACACATTATTCAGCTATTAAGAGATTTAGTTATCATAAAGTGTTACTAAACAGATCAAAATCCTGACATATCGTAGTCATAATAATATACAGTAAGTTTCTCAATAGCGATATTATTTCTCTATAAAGGCTTGACAATGGTGATGCAGCACAGTTACATATTCCTATGCATCAGGTTTCATTTCTGTTTCATTCTCTTCTTATAGACAGGGATTTTTGATTAAACCAATCACTGCATTTTGGTAGTTTTGTCGTCCAGGAAGTGGTTGTTGCAGTGTCTATATGGTCAACTTGCAAAATAAAAGTAAAATATCATATTCTAAGTTAATATTTGACAAGGTCAAAGGAGGAGAACTCCATACAGTGTGCTAGCTCAACTCGGACTGGTTCTAGCCAACACACCACTCCTGTTCGCTGCTTGAAAAACTGTACTTCCTGCTTTTTGGGAAACGACTGCAGTTCTGCGATACCTGAACTAGTAGCTGGGGTGAAATGAAACTGAGTAAAGGCACTAGGTGGTGCCAGCCTGGCTAACATTACATAATAATTAATCTTTTTTAAACAAGGAAAGTCCCACTGAGATCAGAGTCTCTTGAATGAGAGACACTATTGTTACTGGACAGCATGCAAACTCCACATAGAAAGTACTAGGATCGATCCCAGGACTTTCTTGCTGAGGCCAGAGCACTGCACGTACGGTATAATTAACTTCCATAACTCTGCTGACAGTTCACATCTTTTACCTTATATTAATACTACAGCAAACACAAGGGTCAAAGGATGGTGTTATAAAAAGGTGCCTATTCTTTGTTTTGAGAAGGACATGGTTAAGCGTCTTGTCCAGAGACACAGTATGTATGTTTGTATAGTTATGGTTTGAAGGCATAAGATCCCATTCAACAACTACTGTACATTACATCCGTTTTTCTTCTGGTAAAAGGATTAAAAGCACTTTCCTTTTACTGTAGACACATTAAGGTTCACACACTCACAAACAAAGAGTGAGCTGTGTAAAGTTTTCTGTCTTGTGAAAAAGATAAAATGAAAGCGTCATTGAGGATCTTCAAAAGGGCACTTCACTGGACTAATGGCGCAATAATCCATTTGTTCAAGAACTTTAGGGCCCGCTAACACTTAATGTAGCTTAAACAAACCTTTATGAGTGATGTGGTAAAAGTGGACAAAGATGAGTCAATACAAACTCCTGCAAGTATTTCTCAAGTGTTTCCTGCTACGTCTTATTCTTTTACTGGATTGGAACAAAAAAACATAATCTCATATCTCTTTTTCATCTCAACTATCAATTGAGCATGCATAATGATTTGCAAATATAGTTTATAAGGTGGAAATGGAATATCAGCCATATTTACATATTTTGAGCAATATTTACATTATGTAACAGTTGTAGAATTGCCTTCATATTTTCTGGACAAAAAGCAATTAAACATCATCAAAACAGACAAACTGGGTGAAAATAAGCAAAATGTTAAATATTGTAATGGTCACTAGGTTTTGCTGAAAAATGTTGTACTTTAAATACACAACATGTAACTTTTTAGTCTAAAATTGGACTTAAACAAGAGCCAGTTATTTTATTTAGATAATTTTGTGTTTTAAAGATCGTATGGAGGTTTTTTCAAATGATGTTTGTTGTCATACTTGGCCAAAAGTAAGAAAAGATTTGTAGCAACCTTGTACTTGGTAAACAGAGAAATAATCAAATAATATATAAATTGTGGACTCTGTGAGGCCAGTAAAACATTGGCTAATAGAAAATGAGGTACCTCGTTATCTGTTGGCCAGTTAACCTGTCAATCAAACTTACAATGCTTCTAAGTAACTTATTGGCCCACATGTCATTTGAAAACAGAAAAAGTTGCTGCATTTGTCTTTTTGTGGAAAATCCTCCATATAACCTTTAATTTTGACTGGGCTTGAAAAAAAAAATGAATATTCTGTGTCCTGGAGGAGAGCTTTCTCCTGCTTGTTTCCATAGAAATCTTGTTGTTTTAGCTATAATATTACAATATGACATCATGTGCAAAATATTGTTTTAAATTTCTATTTCAATGGAATTATGCATGTGATTTTGTTCAGAGAGAAAGTTCCACAGTGTCACTCAACTACAGGGTTTGTGTCCATTTCTTCTCTTTTTGCTGAAGTGCTGCCTGCTCCTGGTTAGATTGTCCTCATTTACCGTTTACAGGCCCAAACAGGAAGTCCGAGAGCGAGGCCACACAGCGGGACGTCTTTACTATGAACTCAGTCTGTAAAACGCTAAAACTTCACAACCAAAGACAACGGTCAACTCAAGAAGCGCAGTAAATGTATTTATTTAGTTATTTAGTCATTGGCTTCAGCTTAATTATAGCCTTAAAAACTCTTGTAAAGCAAAAATAAAGGCCTAATTCATCATGAACTAATGACAAATGACTGAATGAAAACGCTTAATAACTTATTTACTCCAAGCCTCAATTCTAAAATCTGCTCCAAATTACTAAGCAATAATAAACTCTTTTATCCATTAACTGATAATTTCTTAATGAGTCTTTATTCTTGCTATATAAAAGCTTTACTAAGGCTAATTAAAGTGGTACTAGATCATTAAAATCTAAAAGTACATGTTTTTGAAGATATATTTTCTTTTTTTACATCTTTTCACCCACTGACAGCTACAATTTAAACTGCTGTATCTCTAGTTTTACATGATCAAATATCAAAATCATAAAACTTTCTTTGCGTCCAAAATGACATTATCAGAAAAAGATGTGATTGTAATGCAGCCTGACTTTTTTATATTAATTGATTATTTATTATTTATTTTATTGTAAATACAAAAAGTATTACACAATCCTTATTTAATTAATTATTTTGCCCTGTTCTTGTATTTGTGTGTGTACTACTTGTTGATTGTACTCACAGGACACACCCGGACTAATATCTGAATATAGCTGTATTTCTCTCCCTGAGTAAACGTCCTGGTGTTACCTAATGGTTTTATCACTGGGTAACCGTAGTAACCGGGATGCATGAAAAATGACTGCAACACTTTTATGATCTGCTCTGTGTACAGTGTAAACACAAACACGCCCAGGGCCACATCACCTCACGGGCAGAGGAGCGGCATCAGGTGAAACCCACGTCTGTTTGGAGTCTAAATATAAGATGTGAAGAAACAACAAGGATCAGTCATGGTTACGTTTGATTTTTAGAAAGGTGTTGCTTTAAAGATGCCGTGTTACGCTTATTGTTTACCTGTTATAATGACTTTTCCTCGTCACAATATAGTAAGAGTTGAATTTGCTACATTCACAATTTTCAGTGTTTTCAAGTATTAAGGAGACACATTTTTGCCCCCATCTAAAACAATCTGATGGTGAAAAAAAACTTCATGATTGTAGCATTGTAGTCAACATTTATTAAAGGGCCTGTATGACTGTAAGATTTTATCCCAATTTTAATGTTATTTTTTCATGAAAAGCACACTTGCAGTTGCGTTTTGCTTCATTCACACTTGTTTGACACAAAAATCTAGCATATTCTGGTTGACTGAAAACACTCCGTTCCCCTTGTGATGTGAAGAAGTGCTAACACAAAGGTGCTTCTAGCTCCACACATGGATCTATTATATTATCTGGATAGGACTTTGCAAGTTGTAGCATTATAAATCAGCCCCAGTCGCAGCTGAAAAAATCCCTCTACATGCTAGAAATATCTATTTTCCGAAAGTGCAATGCAATCACAAACTGCTCGTGTTCGGCAGAAACAGCATCTACAGCTTTAAGAGCGGTTGGATTTTGTGGCAATTCTTCCCTAGTTTGACATAAACTTTTTTCAGTTCAAAGGGTTTTAGATTTGTATAAAACAGCATTTTAAGCTTTAGCTTCGGCTACCAAAATTGTAAATGGTCTAGCGCTTTCCTACCTTCCAGGCACCCAAAGTGCTTTATAATCTAGTATCCACTCACTCAGTGTACGTAGACACTGAGGCAATGTGGTTTAAGTGTCTTGTCCAAGACACAATGACAATCCACTCTTGTCGTCCCACTGTGGCACCTGGTGTTCCAGCGGTTTCCCATCAAAGTACTAACCAGGCCAACTTGCTTAGCTTCGAGGTCTGACCAGGATTAGAGAAACACCTCTAGGACCTAAAAAGCTAAAGCAACGCCATGATGCAACGAACGCCAGTGACAAAGTCATGACGCCAGCACCCGCCATCTTGATCACCGGCTTGCTCCACACACCTTCATCACTAGGATGGTATCGATAGATTTTATCGATATCGTGCATTATCGATTCCTCTTATCGATCGATTCTTTCATTTCTTATCGATTCTTAAATTATGTGTTTTATGTATCTAGATTAAAAATGTATTTTAACTAATTTCAATACATTTAGACAATGATGTGGACTATATTATGATGATTACTAATTAAATATAGACTAATGAAGAGCAGAATAATATTTCAGAGCTAGAGCATAAACTATTTGATATTGATACACTATAACGCTATGTAAGGGTGTAACTTGGCCACGTGAAGCCCTGGTTCTACACATCACACTCCCCTGCGCTCACCAGCCTTTCTCCGTATTCCACAAACTGTGCTACTGTAGCTTTTGATCCAGAAGTCGCTCCAGGTGACGGTCTGCACTGGAGAAGGCGGAACAGCGCGCTTCAGTCGAGGCGAACGCACGTGTCTCCCGGACGGCTGTGTGTGCGCTGGTCAGGACGCACGGCAGGTCAGGACGCACGGCACAGCATACGGACTGTCCGTATACACTACAAAGGGACACAGCTCGCTTAGAACAGATAATTTGTGCGTTCCGAGCGCGGAACAATTTACTTCGGGGCTGACACTGCTGACAGTTGTGGAACTCGTCTAAGGAGACGGAGGAGAAAGTGAGAGAGGTCGCCAGGCTCGAAGAAAACGCACACAAAGTGTACATTAGGAGCGCGGAAAGAAGAGTTTATACCCCCAGCTGACGGTAGATGCACGCGCCTATCCTTCAACATTCATATTAATGGAGGAAGCGCTGGTGTGTGAGCCGCATGTGCGCCACATGTACATATTGTCTCCGTTTCTTCTCTCTTTTCCTGTGCACGCTGTGCCTGTGCGTAACGCGCTGTATCCACCTGAATTAGTGAGAGACTTTGCCAAAGCTAAAACTTGTGCTTGTAATGAAACTGAATGTAACAGCCCAGCGTGAGGTTGAAGTTTACGCAGTATTTAAAGGCACAGCGGCCCAAAGCGGCATCGATAAGAAGAATCGATAAGAGAGGAGACTAACGATTCCAGTGGATTGCTAAAAATAGAACCGGTTCCCAAGTAGAACCGGCTCTTGATACCCATCCCTATTCATCACAATAATTTGGAAATGGTCAACCCTAAATATGAGCATCTTTGGAGCTACAGCTTCTGTTTTAGCCTTGTATAAACTGCTTTTCTTGTCTGTGTGATGGACTGTATTAACTGTCCGTGGCATTAAAGCAGGAGGGATGTAGTAAGATGGGTTGAGGGCCGGATCAGATCTTTTTAAAGTTGAAAAGACCTGGTGTAAAGAAAAGTCATTAAACTGAGACTAAAATAGCGGTTTAAAATGTGATACTCCACTTAGGCAACACGATATCATAGTAGTTCACAAAAAGTACTTCCTGCTGATACACAGTAAGTCCACAAACTATATGATTATGATCTATGCGTCACCATTATGTTTTGTTAGATGCTGAGGTAGAAAGCAGAAAGAGACTAGGTGTGGCGATCAGATAAGAATGAATATAAGGATATCGAATACATGTTTGAGCTTTACTCTATTCATCCATTATGCATCAAATGTTGAGTCTCTCACAGTTCCACAGAACTGAATAATAAAGGTCTGTCTTCTTGCAACATTTTCAGTAAATGCTCCACCCAGTTCATATTTCAAAGGTCTTATTTTAAAGAACTTCAATTTAACTTTTTAGGTTGCATTTCAGTGTGTTGCATGACCTTCCCCTCAGCACACACACTTGTTCCTAACCCGAGATTAGGGATGCACTATTCCAACGCCATTTTTGATACTTTGGCATTACTTTAGTACCGGTTATTCATTGATACTAGGCACTGCAATAGTAGTTTTTTTGTTTGTTCTCTTCTCAAAACATAATAAAATTGGTTATACAGTGCTATAAAATATTTTAGTACAGTTTTAATGTGAAAAAAAAACATCAAAGTCCTAATATTTTAAGGGTACATTAAGGGTACAGCTGCAGCAGGTAAAACAAGGATTGAACAATGTCTCTTCCTCACATCAACTCAAAGGAGAAAAAAAAGCAGTTTTACAATTTAAATGTCTTTAAAATAAGGTTTGGGTGCATAGCAGAGTGGTTAGAGCTCTGGCTTCCCAAAAGTAGGTTGAGGGTTCGACTCAGGTCGGCCCATATCAACATCTCGTAAATGTCCCTTTGTGAGTGAATGAGAGAGTGAACGGTTGTCTGTCTAACCCAAGTTGGCCACTGTCCAGGGTGTTCCCCCGCCTAAGGCCCAAAGTTACTGGGATAGGCTCCAGTTACCTGTGATGAATGAATGGATAAAAAAAGTTTAAGTATCCCGATATTTGATAATAATTAGTTTGTGTGTTCTTTAGGTCTACTATTACACTTTCAACAAGGTTTCCCACTAAGTATGGCATTAAAGTTATCCTGTAAAGTTATCAAATTCCCACATTTTCAGACATTTCATGAGCACATTAATGTCAAATTGTGGGCAAAATATCACTTATTAAATAATATTGTGAATGTTGTTTTGATGTAAACATACAGTATATTGAACTATTAAAGCGATATATATATATATATATTTTTACAATAAATTAATTTAAAAATAATTTTCTCCCTAAAAGTATCTTGTTAATGTATCTGTGAATTAGTCGCCAATGTCTTAGTTACATCCAAAAAAGTCCCGTTTGTTAACCAGACTCCACTAAGTAAGCCTAACAGCAGTGAAAAGAGCTTAAAACACATTGTGATGAAAAATTCGGAGGCACAGAATACATTATACAGTTAATAGTATCACACAACATAGAGAGTATTATTACTATAAAAGAAACTATTTCATGACCAAAGAAAAAAAATTAAAACACTTCTGATTCTGGCTAAGGAATCTTGATAAACTTGTAATGACAAATCAAGCTGATTTAAAACCAAAATGATTAACTCTACATTATATTTGATCCAAATGCACCTGCTGCTTCAGTGTTAAGACTTAATATCAGAGGAATTTCATTATTTCGAGATTAGTCTGACCCCTTCTCGTTCTCTCTTTTTGTTGTTCTGGTTTTCTTTCTCGTGTCATAAGATTTTGTGTTTTTTTCCATGACCCTTGATGCACCTGTTCAAAGAGAAGCATTTAGTTTGGAAAGAGGAAGAGCACAATGAGGAAATGCCACCTGTCAGCTTGACTCGACACGGCAGGAACTTCAAACGTTTATTAACTCGTGTTTGTCAGTTATGGGGCAGAATATGGGTTTTCCATTTCCACTTCTGCATCGCAACACATCAGCAAATTTACCTGAGAAATGCACCACAGGTCTGTCCAGATCCAATGAGTAGCTCGGGTCTTTTTAATAAACAGGTGTTGTGGTAGTGAACGCAGGTGGTTTGGAGCATTATTCTTAAGATCTGTAGGGCTTTTCAACCTATTTTCTGAGAAAGTTTAGCAAGTATTTTGAAACAATTGCACATTTTTAGTAGAGCTGGGCGATACGGCAAAAAAAATATATCACGATTCTCCTGGAGACAGATCACGATTTTGATTTTATCACAATTCTTGTTGACTATTTTCTTTGAGGTAAATACAATCATCTGCTTTTTCTGAAAGTTCCTACTTCACTGTGATTGGTTAAATCCAGCGGTCACTCACTCAGAGCAGAACAAACACTGACCAGTGTTGTTAGATTTTCAGAGAAAAATGTGACGAAGCTTTTGAAAAAAATCCAAAGACAAGCGAGTCCATAAATAAAGTTATTCAAATAATCGATTAATTAGACCATTGTGTGATAATACAATTTTGGCATGAAAATCCGCTAAAAATCTATGTTTCATTCATAATTAGATATATATATATAAATCAAACCAAATTTGCTAAAATTCACCTAGAATTTGACTTGAAACTACAAAACAAAACCAACACATGACGCATAAATTCATTATAAAGAAACAAACTTGGCAACTCTGAGGCTAAGAGAAGGTTGGAAATAATGGTCTGACTTTTAACAAACGGATGCATTAAATAGAGACATGGGAAATCACGATTTGAAGGTTTCAGTGAGCTCACGATTCGATTTTTATCACGATATTGCCCAGACCTAATTTTTAGCCATGGAAAATATTACAAATAATCTGCCCTATAATGCCTAATGAAATAGACTTTTCACCATTTTAGTGAAAGTGGATTTGTTTGGAGTTGTTGTTAATCTTTGACTAGTTATTGTGGTCCAGTTGAGAATTTAGGTGGGTTCTTTATTTATAACTGCTCATTTAGCTTTTACAACTGCATTTCATTAATCTGTGCGTCAGAGGTTTATTGTATAAGAAATGGTGCACCGTTTTAATCTCTTTTGTAAATAATGTCTCTTTAGTTTGTTTTTTGAATATGTACACATGTAAGATGATATTTATATGTATGATGTTTTGTATATTTGTGGCAGGAGGTGCATTTTTTAATTAAAAGAAGCCATGTTGGAATAAAGGCTTTTTAACCTTCAGAGGGCCTTGGTTTTGTTTCTGCCTTTTTCATTTTTTGGTAGACAATTTTGTACCAGGAATTCACCCACTGTTTCCAAAGAGCACCTGACTGGGTTTTGTTTTAATACACATGGAAATCAACGCAGCACTCTCCAAATTAATCTTAATCTGCCCTACTGATTTGAAAAGTCAAACTCAAACTTTAAGCATACAATGTAGGCATTAATAGTACTGAAGCTAGAATACCTTGATTGGCCATTGCCTGGAAAAATCAGACAATGTATAAAAATATATGCTCTGGCCACCATGCCCATCTTGGACAGATTAATTTGGCCAATCAGGGACAATCATCATCTCCCAAATGAAAACTAACATGGCTTCTTACGACAAAAAAAAACCGAATACATGGAAAAATATGGAAAACATATCACATGGAACTGAAAAACAAAGCAAAAAAACGATTTTAATGTAAGGTGGTCTCACAAAATCAGCCCTTTTGTTTCATGTGCATCATGCAAATACAGTGGTCCTCATTTATCGTCGGGTTAGGTTCCAAAAATAACCGTGAAAGGCGAAACCCGCGAAGTAGTGATCTTCATTTTTTTACCAATAATTTCCGTTGATAACCTGCCTGGTTCTGATGTTTAGTGTCTTTTGTACAGGTAATAATGCGCTGAACACATTCACTGCGAGATACAACAGCGCGAGTTGTTTTGTGACCGCTTAAAGGCACGTTGCCTGTCCCGCTGCGCTCCACAGCCGACCACAGAACACAGATCAAACGGACTCCAGAGCCACGAAACACATCCAGACTCTAGCGAAGTCACAACACCTTCCTCAAACACATCTGAACAACACAAATGACGTTCCAGAGTGAACAAACTTATCATCGTAACTAGAAGCTCAAAGAGTCAAATCCTCACTGGAGAAACATCTGAGCGTCAGGTCAGCTTCCCCTGCATGATCCAAACTGTCTAAAGTTTTCTAAAAGTGCTTCTGTGCTGTTGTCTGTGAATGCTGCGATGTCACACGGTCCTTAAACAGTGCGTTTGGGGTCAAGAACACTTTCAGCGCTCGTCTACAGACCGCGCACTGTAAAAAAAAATGCAAAATTGCACACAAAAAAATCCGCGAAAAGTGAACCGCGATAAAGTGAGGGACCATTGTAAACCATTTTGATTGCCTGGTACATTGAACTGATCAGGGTCTTATTTATAAAACTTTGTGTTTTGTTCGTACGTACTCTTTCAGTAAAGCAAACTTCCACAAACCTGAAAAATGTCTATTTTCTCTCAGCCCACATCTCTTTCTGCCTCATCGCTGAAACCTCAGACACAAAGTTGAGAAATTTGGGATTTGATTGCTTATTTATTTCTTTGTCCAGTTTTCTCTTTTATAAATCACAAAGTAACTTGCAAAATGACGTACGTAATGACGTACGCACGCTTTATAAATTAGACCCCTGAATCGTAGACGTGGTGACCAGACCCACTCTTCACATTTGCTGAAGTGTGGGCTCTGGATTCCAGGCACACAAACCAAGACGCTGTCACAAACTAAGAGAGAGAAAATAAACAAAGGAGGAAAATTGCAGCTTTTGCAGAGAGATAATCGCAGTGATTATTTGATATTGACATATTGTGCAACCCTACCATGTTCTGAGAAACAACTTACTTTCAACACAATTTGGGGTTACAAATATATCTACTGTTGTCATTCCAATACTGTTTGGGATAGACATTGTGGCCTGGATTTTGCCAGGGCCTGATCTGGATTTATAGTAAGGTGGCTCAGTAATATTGTTTGAGATAGAAATATAAATCAAACTGCAATCAAGTCATTTTACAATAACACATTTTAAATGTATTGCAGCTGTCTTCAAATACAGGCTATACTGTATCGCCTACTTTTCTTAAATTATGTAAAATCCACTTTTGTAACTCTTTAATCCCGATATAACGGTGTTCTCTCGAGATTAGTTTACACAAAGTAGGATATGATAATATTTGCATGTCTGAACTGATCTAAACTACATGAACTGATCATTTTTATGCAGACAGTCACATATTTTGTTGTGTGTGAATAAAATTGCGGTCAAACTTCTATATTTTAGCAATGCAAGCAAAAATTCCTCTGATCTACATCTTCCATTCCACTTTCATACATGCAAACTGTTTTCTTTTGATAAACATTAACCGTGACCTTTTTATGTTCTGTCAGAGGACATTTGCATAGATACTTGTGCTAAAGTTCTCTTTATAGTTCCATGCGGCGTCATAATGTTTTCTCATTAAACATGTGAGCTGTGCACATGCAAAGTAGAACAAACAAATGACCTCCTCTAATCTGCCGCAAATACAGCTCCCCACTGTTTCAGGAGAACTTCACTTTCATAATCCAGTGACAGAAAGTATATTGTGTATATTTAGACTTCCTTTTTCCATTGTGCACCTGCCTACTGTTTATTCAGTGTTTAATGATTCAGGGTTCAAACTAAAGGGTCAAAATTATGAACTTTTTATAATATTTTAAAAATGAGGCAAAGTAGGGCGGGGCAATTTAGTGAAAGATTAAGGCGTTGTCCACATGATAACAAAATGATGATTATTTTAAAAACGAATTGCATAAACATGGTGCTGTCTTAGGATTCAGTCAGTAAAACAGACTGAGTGTGGCGCTGTGACACAGAAAGTCACAAAACTATAGGAAGATCTGACACTGAGCATGTGCAGAAAGATGCTGAATGTAAACTGAAACTTAGCTGAGAATTCTTTTAAACTTAGCAAACATTCTGAGTGAACAATATGATTTTAAAACCAAGAGAAGAGACAGATATAGTGGATTTATGCTTCAGATATATTTTTATATATTTTGACAAAGCTTCAAAATGGATTTATTTGACATTGTAGTAGATTTAGGGCTGGGCGATATGGCAAACAATTATTATCACGATTTTCCTGGATACAGATCACGATATCGATTTTATCACAATTCTTGTAGACTATTGCCTTATTGCCTTTGAGGTAAATAATATCGGCTTTTTCAGAAAGTTCCTGTTTTACTGTGATTAGTTAAATCCAAATAATAGATTAATTAGAACAGGGGTGTCGGACTCATTTTGACAAAGGGCCACATTGGAATAGTGATTGTTCTCGAAGGGCCGACTGTAACTAAAATAAATCTTTCTAATCTTTGACATACTCCAAATAATAGTTTTATTTGATAATTGTAGATTTATTGAAGTGACAAATACTTAATATACATCTACATTAGTCTGAAAATGTACTCGTTTCAGACAAATCATTAGGTTAAGACATCCAAGTTACTCACTAATATAAAATTAAAGTCATTCTTATAAGACCTTGAGGGCCGCACGAAATGAGGTGGAGGGCCGCATCTGGCCCCTGGGCCTTGAGTTTGACATATGTGAATTAGAACATTGTGTGATAATATAATTTTGGCATTTCTAACATTAATAACAGCTTTTGAAAATATGTTCCATGTTTCATTCATAAATAGATATTTTTTGTAAATCAAACTTGAAAATTCACCTGAAACTTGACTTGAAGCTGCAGCACAAAAGACCTAAACACAAGACCTTCAAACTTCATAAGTCTATTAAAAACAGACGCACAAATTCATTATAAAGAAACAAACTTGGCAACTCTGAGTCTAGGAGAATTAGGTTGGAAATAATTGTTTTTATTTAACAAACAGAAGCATAAATAGAGAAATGGGAAATCATGATTAGACAATTTAATCAAAAAATCATTGTCACAACAGTGAGCTCACAATATTGCCCAGCCCTAAGTGGATTTATTTTAATTTTTCTGTGTCTTCTGTGGATTATGGTGCAATGAGATGGCAGATTTTGGCAGTCGATTTTGCCTCCCCTCCAACCTCCCCCCAGGACTCCCCAGCAAAAGAGATTCTGAATCTCAGTGGGACTTTCCTGGTTAAATAAAAGATCAGAATAAAGGTGAGTACATTCTGCAGATGAGACTCTGGAGCAGTCATCGTGGAGAAAAAAAAGTTGCAGATACAGCATAATTGCAGAAAGGCTAAACCTTGAAATCTTTTCACTCTGGGACCTGGTTTCAGAAATATTTGTTTTCAGTGTCCTCATCAAACTCCTGCTTTGTGTGAATGATGTGTGGTTTAGGTCAAATATTTGCTCTGAAACGCCTGAGCCTGGCTTCAAACAATACAGTCACATCAAACTGTCAATACAGATGAATGGGGAGTTCCACAGCTAATCATATGACAGTAATGAAATATGGTTTGGAGCAGAGACCAGACTTCGAATAAAGAAATATCATTGTTTTCAGATTTAGATTAGAAGTTTGTTTAGTTTATGTTCAAGAAAGCATCATCAAAAGCCAGTTTTATTTTGTTTTAGTGTCGTATAGGGCAAAGTCAGGACTGATTGTTCTGTAGTCGACCAAAGAACTTCTTGGTCGACTACAGACAAGTCTCATCCATCGATTATTCGACAAAAAGTTCAAATCTAATAATTTATCTGACAATAACTGTGCTTGAAAAGACTATGCACTGGAGTTTATTAAAAAAAAATACTGTAAAAGCAATAGGCAATTGTCTACCGGTATGTAAAAGCAAAAAGTAGGGTTATAATCAACCCAAAAAATTCTTGGTCAACTACAAACATGTTCCATCGATTGATTAATCGACTAAAATGCGGGTTTGGCAAAAGAGTATTTTTTGTTATTACCTTTTGACCCAAACTATGTTCAAAAGACAAAAAATCCAATGGGGTTCATGCAAAAACAACAACAGTGTTTATGAATAAAAAGTTGTTGTTGCTGTTCAATATAAATCCTGTAATCTAACTAAAAGAATTTGTTGACTAACAAGAAGACAGTCTACTGTATTTTTCCATTCTTGTATTTCTGAATAATGACTTAATGTTTTATTTTTTGATTTTCTTGTTTGCTAAATAAACTGTTGCTGTGATTTTGGGCTATACAAATAAATTGAATATACAAATACAATATAAACTACGATGGAAATAGCAAGAAAAACAGTCTCTTGCCTAATCAGTCTTTCTTTGAACACAGTCACCCAAAATGAAGTAGGAACTCTCAGAATCAGCAGGGTACAAGATTTATTTAGTTGTGATAAAACTGAAATTGTGATCAAAGAGATTTCAAGATAATGTCTTGTTTGACGTGTGGCCCATGCAACAGTATCATGACTGTGACTGTTATCTGGACTATATAAACTCTACAACACGAGCCACAAGACCTTTTCATGGAACACAGCTGCTTTATGAAATCACCAGGTCAAAAAGGAAACCATTTCAGATTATTAGTAACTATATTTCAACATAAAAGAAGCACGGTGTAACTTTCTTACAACGTTAATATCTGATGATTGTGTGTTAAGCCATAATGTGAAAAAATAAACAAACATCTTTACCATGGAAACAAACAGGTGACCCACTAAAGCAGGCATGTCCAAACTTCGGTTCAAGGGCCAAATGCAGCCCTTGTACCAAATGTTTGACCCTCAGACTTTCTGCTCGATTGGA
Source organism: Mugilogobius chulae (assembly GCA_038363315.1). Taxonomy (NCBI): domain Eukaryota; kingdom Metazoa; phylum Chordata; class Actinopteri; order Gobiiformes; family Gobiidae; genus Mugilogobius; species Mugilogobius chulae. The sequence goes on from CM076396.1 coordinate 26,356,979, forward strand.
CAAATTACAAAAAGTATAGTACGCAATGTAAAATTTGAGCAATTCTTCTATCGTATTCAAAATAACCAACATTTTGATGTTATATAAACCTAAAATCTATGTTTAATGTCTTATTAAAAGTGTAGTGGTTCATCAAAATGAGGTCAAATGCAAAATTTTGAATGATCCACTTCACAGTCGTGTGTTTTATTGCCGTTCGCTTTATGTAAATTTCAAAATGCGGCCCAGTTGAAAAAAGTTTGGACACCCCTGGAACAGCCACCTTCCAAAAACAAATATAGCCTTTTTTATTTTAAAGTGTCCATGACAGGTTGAACTACTCATTTCACAAAGACGTAGTTAAGATCATTATATTTAAAGTTTTACTCAACATTTTTCAAATTTCATTCCAGTTTGGCCATTATTTAGCATTAAAAATTTACTTCCTGATCATCAATGATGACATCACGCTAGGTAGTTGCCTAGCGATCATGTGATAAATTGGGCGAAAACTCTTCAAATGTAACTTTTTTTTTTTTATTCGAGCCATAAAAATACACTAGAACTCACTTTTTTTGTTAGATGTGTATTTACAGAGCCATACAAATCTGTTTCTTGTGAGAAAATTGAAAATGTCTCCCTAGTGTGATGTCATCAGTTTAGAAATCTGCTATACTTCCTGGTATTTTCAACATATTTTCACATTTTTCTCCACAAACTTGTTATTGAATAACGTACAAATAATTACAACAGGTATTAATCTACTAAACTAAACATTTAAAAAATGTTCAAACCTGTCCTATGCACTTTAAAATATGCTGCGTGCTTGTTACAGTTACATTTTACAATTCCTTAATTTTGAAGTCAATGGACCTGTGTCTGCTTAGATAAGTTTTGAGTTTAATAATAAACAAAATGTAAGTTATACGTCAGTTTATTTTCTAAAAACATGAAAAAAAACACATGTCTCTTTTAAATGACATTGAAAAAGTCTGTATTTCCTTGTATTACCTGTGTTTGTATTAATCTTGCTGCTTGAACCTGTTTCCATAGCAACATAACGGCGTACAGACTGTAGTGAGTGTCCAAAGCACATTAAAGCTGCAGTACAATGCAGCAGAAGGACTTATCCACAGTGGGATAATCCTGCACAGACACAAAGGACAGGACTGAGTCAGAGCGGGCCAACTCTGGGGCTAAGGTCACCTGCGACAGACTGGGACGGACACACCGAAATCTCATCCTGATCCTGCTGCCACGGCAACAATTTGAAGTAGTGCTTCAGAATTCTGATACCAAAGAAATACCACAATAAATTAAAACATTCCATTTTTAGGTCAGATTTTTACATAAGACTGACATGTTCAACAAAATATTATTGTTCACTTTAGTGTTCTTTGATAGACTAATTATTTGACCTATTGTAAATTCAACTTTTCTGACTTTTCTCATCATTAGTTTAACCAATGTTGCATTTAAATTGATTGCTGCATGTTTGAGTAATCTTGTATTTTCCTGCAACTGATGCTTGAGTGCTCAGAAAATCCCTGTTTTCACCTACCACCTATCCCCGCCCATTTGTTTGTATTTAATTGTAATTAGTCAAAACAATTAGATTCCAAGTACAACATATGGGTTCATCATTGTCTAGCCACATTTTCTGCTCCAAAGTTTTGCAATGAAGAGGCGGGGCTTATCAGTTGTTTTTTTAGCAGTTTTCAACAGAAAGTAAAAGTAAATGGACCTGTTTCATTTTCCAAGCTGTTTTAAATCAGTTTTGAGTTTTACAATGAACAAAATGTGAATTACGGTTTTACATGTCTTAGTTCATAGTTTCTCTAATTAATTAATTACTAATTGGTCATCATTCACGACCCAACTTTTTTCAGGCAATCTAAGTAACCTAGTTTTAATAAATTAGACTATGTTAAGACATTTTAAGAAATAGACTTTTTCTATGTAGCTGCAATACTGTTACTGTGACAAGGAGACATCAGATCTCTGCAGTGACACAGGACCAGGTAAAGTGAAAGTTACATATGTTACTACAGTTCTATGAATCCTGGATGACCGCCAAATGCCCTCTGTCCATCAGTGCTTTCAGCGCCGTCTCTCTGGCAATCTGAGGGTGAAATAAAACCCAGAAATATTCATTGATTGATCCATTGGTTGATCCTTTTAAATGTGGTCAGAGATTCTGAAAAAAATTGTGCTGCTCAATTATGATGAAAATAATAACCTCGATTACTTTAAAGAATAAATGAAATCATGATTATTCAAACGATTATTTGCTTAGAAAGCGTACAGAATATTAGCGGTAGTGAAATGCAGAGAGTGAAGAATCAAATGAAATGGGTGGGATATTTTATAAAAAAGGACTGTTGTAAATATTTCAATAATTATAAAGAAATCGTCTTGGACCTACTTTACAACTCAAGGAAATATCTGACGCTTACAAACTCACTCAAGAGTCACAGTTATTAATCACACTTACTCAATTACACATTTTCAATAGTTTCTGGCTTGAAATCAACACCAGCCACCAAATTATTCTCATTGTGTCTAAACATAAACAACAATCCATAAAATTCCGATGGCACAAATCTGATCGGTGCGCGCTAGAGACTAAGACAACTGATACAAAATCTACTCTATTGACCCTATTTTGTCCCGCCACTTTCTAGGAATTGTACTCCTGTTAGCTGCATTTAGCCTGTAGATTCAGACGATAAGTTTATTTTAACTGTCATGACATATGTAAAATTGCCACAGACAGACAGACAACATGTAAACTACCATAACAGACTAAAGGAGTGCAAATCCTAAAAAGTGGGCGTGACAAATAGGTCAATACCAACAACAGAAATCATGACTGTAATGTTTATGAATTATGACAAATTCAAGACAGTGATCTAGTGTCTTGAACATTTTTTACAAGTGTCGCCCAGACCAATTAAAATATTTCATAAACCAGCTAGTTTGAAATCTCCTAGTGACGACACTGGAGCTTTAGTTGTTGATGTTTGGGCCACAGGAGTACTTCAGGGCACCTCTTTTCACGGGACACAATAGCACTCTTGTGAAGTGTCTGACTGTCAGCTCCAGTTCCCTAAACGCATCTCCACTTCCTGTCCACACCAGAGCCGACACGGGCCGAGATAAAGGCCTGTTTGTAAATGAAACTGAACACCACACACACAAAGTAATCCTCTATTAATACAAGACACATGGGAAAAGAAAGTCACTGTTTATTTAATGTGATGTCGGAGTTGCTTCTTTAGTTTTTTGAGTGTTTGCTTGAGATATCAGCCTGGTCGTACGCAGCATTGACATATGTAGAGGTAATTCCACAACTGTTATCTAGCAACCACACTGTAAATGTGGGCCAAAATCTATATTTGACACAGATGTTACAATTTGATAAATGACAATGCTTCGCTACACTTTTTAATTTTGTTAAACATTTGTTAAACTCCCACGAAACTGTGTCAGTTGTGAGTAAATTGTCTTTGCATGTTGGCGCTTTTTGACGACAAAATGAATGCTCTGTTTTGTCTATCAAGCCTGCAGACTCTCCACATTTGCAGTGGTGAGTTGGCAGTTTTAAAAAACAATAATTGGTCAACCATTAACCAAAAGCTCGAGGAAAACTTTTGTTTATTTTATATTAATAATGAACGATGAAAAAATGTCATTTCAAAATGGATTAATAATTGTAGGAATTACACTAGTGTTATTTAGAACAAATCATCTTTCCTTTTTTGAAATGAAACAAACAACACAGCACAACATATTAATAAAAGGAAGCAAAATAATAAATATATTTAGTATACCCAAGAAACACAATATTTCTAATGATCCGCCAAATTAAAGCTGGGATAACCAACTATAAAGAACAGAAATTTACGATTTAATTAGTGCTTACATAGCTGACATTCAGACCCAGCCTGTGTGGTGACAGGAGGTACAGCCGCCTGCTGCCCATACATGTGTCTGATCAGTCACAGCACAAAGTGGCAAAAACATAGACTCTGAAAACTGTTTGCAAATAACTGACTTGGAAAGCTTTTAGCCAATCTTTATGTTCCGTCAACAGGACAAGAATTGGCCAACTTACGAGGACAGACAGAAGATGAACTAATACGGCCGCAGATTTAATATGAAGGATTTCTGCATGTTTCTGTTGGATAAAGTTCTGCTAAAACAAAAGTTAAATGAGACTTTAGTATTTCTGTTTACTGTCAGTGCAGCACGCATAGAGGTGTGCACAATATATCGAATTTTAGATAATATTGTGAATGTTATTTTAGAGATGTGCAAAAATGTAATATCGTTTAGTAGAAAAAAGGTAAAGGTAAGACATCCTCACTATTGTGATTAGATTAGTGACATTTCAACAATTATTAACGTTTACTAATACAAACTTAAATGAGCCAACACATTAAATAGAGCTTGAATTAAGTCATCATTATCTTTTGTATTATGAATTAAAATTATTTCTATGGTAAAAATTATATCGAGTCAGACAAAAATGTGTTGAACCATGTCTTAATCAGTTATTTAATAGTAACTATAATGGGAATTCAGAATAGATTAAATGATTTTTTTTTACTTTTTGCTTATTTCAAGTTAAATTTGCTTGTCAAACTAGATTCTGTATGCTTGTTTCAATAGAAAATCATGTTTTAAAACATCATCACTGATTGCAGACATTTATGAACATTTTGCCTTATTAATATTGTTCTGTGTAAACCTGAACTAAAAATGACCTGTGTGAACACATTTTGTTGGACTGACTTAATATCGTTTGAATATCGTTATCGAAAAACTTCAAAAAAATATCAAGATAATAATTTTTGTTAATATCGCACAGCCCTAAGCGCGCAATAGGTATGTTCACCGTGTCGTCACATGTTGATCACAGTGAGCGGAACAAACTCGGGGTGCTAACAGGTTTGATAAGAGCAATCCAAAGAGCTCCTACCGTGTTCCTAAAAAAGCCTACATTAAGAAGAAAGATTTGATATTCGTCAATTAGGCTCCGACAAAAAAAAGAAGCTAGTGTTGTTCTGTCGGCCAATCAGCAGCTACGTCACACGATCAGCGAACATCCCAGTGGAGAGGGTGAAGTGGTGGAGAGCAAAAAACTACAGTGCAAAAAGGCCTATTAGTCCTAAACAGAGGTGAAGCGACAGCAGTGACCCTACAGTGAGTCAGGGCCCGGGGCAGAGCGAGGGTCCTCATTAAGACTCTCCTCCACAAGAGCCTGAGTGAGTCCGTTTCCACACCAGCGATCAAAGACCAGGAGAAACACCGCTAATCAAGGGTCAGCTAATGAGACTCGTTTAGGAGCGTCTTTACAGGGCCTCTGGGTTTAAAGATGGCCGACCCAGCGGGACACAGAGAGGGTTTCTTTGAGTGCGTTCGGTGTCCACTTCCAGGAGCGTTCCCGAGGTTTTGGTTTACGCAGCCACAGCAAAAGACAAGGCAAGACAATGTTTATATTTACAGCTTCAGTGCAGGTAGGACACATTTCACGCTTCCTCACTTGAAAATAGTATTGTTTTTTAATTCATTTTTTTAAATTTCCCAGAATAACATTTTCATTTAGTTCTGCTTCTGCTGCGTGCCAAAGGTCAGGCCCGGTTTGATATTTAAGTGTGATGAGATTTTTCCGTGTTGTGGCACCTGTTTCATTTCTCATCGACTGAAATAATTAACTTTAGACGGATACAATCAAAGTCCAGTCTGACACACAAGACAACCTATTTTTTATGTATCAGGAACAAAGTCATTAATGTTGCCATCACAATAAACTTAACAAATAGAATGTTAAAAGCACGGTTCTTTTCTTACTGAAAATAAAATTGTTTTGCTCCTAGACCTGGACAATAAATCTAATTTTAGATAATATTGTGAAAGTTGATTCTAAGCAATGCAAAACTGAATATCGAGTAAATTGTGATGTAAAAACATGCTAAAAATAGGGATGGGACGATATATGATATTATCGCTAATTGCAATAAATAAGGTCCGCAATTAAATAATTGTGGCGTTTTTTTATAATCGTGATAATCGTACGTGACGATAATCACAATTATAGCAGCATGAGCGCTCCTGCGGCTTCATAAGAGCCTCTAAAATGTGACTGCCGTGAACCCAGTAAAAGCTGTATTATGGTTAAACAAAGAAAAGGTTCATGTGTTAAAGTTATTTAATGATTCTGAGACAAAGTTAGTATTTTTGCTCAACATTGTAAACATTTGTTCACTTTGAATCATTACTGATTGTATGTAGACTAAAATACACTAAATAGATGTTCAAACACATTCATATTGTGCGCTAATAAATATTTTAATGATTTTGAATCTGTGCACTTTTACGTTTAGTAAATTATCGTGATAATATCGTTAATCGCGATTATTTTAGTCACAATAATTGTGAGTGCAAATTTTAATATTGTCCCATCCCTAGCTACAAACAAGCTCATTTACAACAACAATTACATAAGTGATGCTGTATACTTTCTAATAGACAAGCAAGTTTATTTGTATCAGAGTTTAAAAAATTCAAAGCGTTTCATAAAGCAAGACATTGACGATATAATGGGAGCTTGTGTTGCTTTTGTAATTATGTAATTTCTGATAATTAATCACTACAAAAATTATCTTGATTGAGGTAAGAAGGGAATACGTGCCTGGAATAACTCGCATTTTACATTGTTTGTTGGTTTGGGCTAAGATTGTCAATGGAACAATATCTTGTTTTACATAAAATAGGAAAGAAGCACTCAGACAGAAAATTATGTGCCTAAAATAAGAAATAATGTCCTTGGTTCTATGGGCAATGCTCTAAAACTAAAAACTTTTGATCTGACTTTTGATGTGTTTGACCCAAATTGTGCTCAAAGCTTCTAAATGACTCTTTTATGATAATTTGCCAATAAAACACGTACATTTAGCTCTTATTACAAAATTTATTTTGCTGATTTCAATTTTGAATGTAAGTGTATTTTTCATGTATTCTATGCTTGTTTCATTGGCTGTCTTGTTTTAATCCAGCCAAAATCTACTCAAAATCTGTAAATACTGCTTTTTTTTCGTTATCTATTTAAGATGATCATATTTTTCTGTGTAAGTCTAAATAAAGGAATTAGTCGACTAATAAAAATGTTGCATCGGCCGATTAATCAGCTAAACGACTAAAAAAACTACAGCACTAGAAATTGCATTTTGTTAATTGTCTATAATCAAATACAGACTGACGTATTTTTTAATAATGTGCCTTTATCATTGTCTTTGAATATTCACTTATTACACTTACCCAGCTCAATTTTGCATAGAGGTAAATAAAAAACAACCATCTGTCATTCTGCCTTCATTCAACAACTGTAACAAGCTACATTGTGTCATTGTGGTGAAAATATGCCCGTATCTTTGTCCTTGAAACTCTTCAAAGTGCACATTCACTGTGTCCCGCTGCTGACGGGGCAAAACTCAAGCTGAACTCTACTGAAACATCAGACACAACTTTCCACGAGAACGCGGCTTCAAAACACGACACAGTTAATCTAATTTCTAACTTTTATCAGAAATGCGATTAAGTGTTTTGGTCAGTGAGCTTGCTCCAGTACAAGGCTTTTCTGCAGTGGTAACAGATGGCTCCCTACAGTTCGGGTCCTCGCTGGGCCTCTGCACATATCATATCCAATTAAAGCTCCGAGGCACATGCTTTACGATTACTGACTGAGATCTGCAGAGTACAAACAGGTTAATCCAACAGGCTATGCAAGATGTATAGTAGCAACACGCACATCTCCAGAGTAAAGTATAAACACTTTTAATAAGTTTCTGTTTCGACTTCATGAAAGTAAAACTGAAGGGATTTTTGGACAGGGACAAGTAGCGCTGCAGGATTTATGAAGATTATATGATATATACCGGTATCGAAACAATATCACAATATTAAAGGTGGGGTGGCTGATTTTTACACAGCAAACACAATTTAGATTTAAATCAGTCAACTTTCTTTCATAAATCCTTGACAATCCTTGACACATGATTAATATCAACATTCTGGCTGCAATAATGACTTCTAAACTTCTTTTCACAAACAACAAAGTCAAACTGGAGAGGCCACCCAAGCTTAGCCAATCAGAGAGCTGCATTCGGCTCCTGGTGAGAACTAAAAATCTGTATTTATCAATTCAAACAGTATTCTACCGTCTAATTTCCAGTGCTGATTATTATTTATTGTAGTGGAAACAAAGTTTAATCATTTACAACAACAAAAATGAACTACCCAACTTAAAGGCACATCATGCAACTTTTGACCATTGCAACCATATCAAAACTTCATCAATATTTGGTTGTGCAAGCAAAATGACTAGTTGCAGTAAAAATTTATCTGCTAAACAACTTTATGGGAATACAATTTCAAACATTATGAGATGTTTAGTGGCCAGGCTGGTGCCACCTAGTGCCTACACTCAATTTCATTTCACTCCAGCTGCTGGGTCAGGTATCGCAAAACTGCAGATGGTTCCTAAAAAGCAGGAAGTACGGTTGTCCAATCAGTGAGCAGGAGCGGAGTGGTGTGATGGTCACAACCTAACCGAGTTGAGAGTTTTGCTGTTTACAACATAGAAACACCACGATCACTGACACACATGTTTATGCTTTTCTTCCTGAACAACAAAACGACCAAAAAGCAATGACTGGTAAATCAAAAAGGTCCCCGGCTACTGTGGAGCGAACGAGCCCCAATATGCAATGTCAGACATTCCACAAAGTGAAAAGAAACTGGTTGATGCATCAGGCTAATGTTCTGGTACAACATCAGCCAATAAACAAGTCGCATAATGCTCAATTTAAGACACAACTAAGACATCCATACCAATAGGCCTATACAGCAAAAATGTCATGATTGGCACCAATATTCGGTCTCGTTATCGGATTGGTGCATCCCAAATGTTAACCACTAAACTGAATAGGATTAGTCTATAGCTAAAAGTAACACAAGAAATAAATGACTCTTCAAAGTGTACACAGTCTGTCTTCATGTGAGCAGTAAATCAAATGATCTAATACTCGATTCATTTGGTTCTACATCCTCAGCTGCAGCCTTACATGTTCTTGTAATGACGCAGCAGTGAGCAGGTCCACAAACATGACACGTGTGGAGCAGCCGCAGACACGATGGAGCTCATGTGGAGAAGAGGGGCACGTCTGAGGTCTGTTTGTCCCACTCAGAGGGTCCTGAAAGGGGGCAGAACCGGACCAGCTGTACACAGGCGTCTGCAGCTACTTGAACGCACTCAGTCATACTGTGTCGACCACATTACTCCTCTGTTTATTCACTCAAGAATGTGAAAGTGCACTACATTAAACACTGGCAGACAGTAAGTGAAAACTGCTTAGGTAATGTATCAAGAATGTCTCAGAGTTTTTAAGTCAGTCTTTTGTACAGTAACAACCTGAGGAAGACATCTTATACAGAACCGATGACGTAATCAATTTTGCCCCATTTCTTTAAAGAACATACTTACACTTCTACAGTTTTATATTTGTATTGTGTTTATGTTTGACCTCTACTATGTGTATAGTTATAAGCAGTGACAGCTCTATGTTGGTCAGTAATATAATTTTTAGTGACTACTCTACATTTACGTCTGTTTTATTCATTGTAGTATAGATTTTAATATATATATTTAATTGTCTGCCTATCTATGATTATGTGTCAAATTTAGTGGTGATTTCTTTATATGTGGCACACACCTTGTGCCTGCCTTGTGCCCTGATGAAGGCCGTGTGAGCTGGAACGCGTTGGTGCGTTATTTTTTAATATAACTTAGCCATAACGGAAAAAGGCTTTCTAAACTGGATTGATGCTTTGTTTTTGTTGTTGTCTGTCTCTACATTACTTTTCAAAAAGCAGACAACTGTCCTATTTTTACACATAAAATAGGTTTCTTAGTTAACTGTTCCTTCCTTCCGCTTTATCTGGGGACAGGTCGCGATTCCCAGTTGAGTCTAAGGCATAGAAGTCAGCAGCAAGTCCAGCTTTCTTGAGTTTCTCACGCTGGACATGCCCAGAACACATCAAGGGTCGCTCAGGAGGATCCAAACAAATCCTGAGCAGCTGGCCCTCTACCTGGAGGAGCAGCGCTTTATTCAGAGTTCCTATGTCTCCTCATTCTATCTCTAATGGATGCCCAGTCACCCTGTGAAAGAACTGATTTCAACAGCTTGTATCTGCGTTCTGCCTTATGTAATCACCCAAACCTCATGGCCACAGGTGAGGGTGGAACCTATTTAAGGGTTTGTAATGTGCCCATTGTTCAACATAAAAACAAGATAAAATCTGCTACTTGTTAGTTACATTTTACAACAAAAGGCAGGGCTTTTTATTCTGCAAACAGGATGTCAGTGGACCTATGTCATGACTGTTTCTAGGCCATTTATATATGTTTTACAATAACAAAATATTAATGTGCAAGTGTCCAGCTAATTGAAATATGCAATAAAGTGTGTCCAGCGGCAGTAGTCGTACCACATTTGACACATTTTTAATATCAATTATGATTATTGCAGTAAGTGGTTGTGTAAATTGTGTAATGGAGTGATCAAGTGATTATTAAAGTAACTCATAAGTTTGTTTATACCTGCTCATATATGCTTTTATTGGATAGTGGATAACAAAAAGACAAGACCAAGACCGCTGTCCATCAAGACAAAATCAAGACCATTTTTGTAATTTTATAATTGTCTACATGATCTTTTTGTGCAGGGCTTATTGCAAATTTGTGCCTGGTGCAAGTTTAGCAGAGCGTAGTGGTAATGAAATGTGGTATTGGTGTCCAAGACCAAGTCCAAGATAAGACAGAGCCCAAGACAAGACCGAGTCCAATTGTGCTTGAGTTCAAGACAAGACCAACGCTTTAAAAAGCAGCCTTGAGACCGGTTTCTAAGACCAACAAACTGCTACACTTCTCCTAAGCAAATAATCATTTAAATGATCATGATTTCAATTCTGATTTAAGCGATTATTATATTCATCATAATCATAACAGACTTGCATTCAAGAGAAAATTATCAAATCACAAAGAGTCAGATCGTCCCAAATAGCAGATCATCACAGGAATAACGTCATGATTAAATCTTTTTATATATTTCCCAGTCCTAGTTTGCATATTATCTGTAAACATTTGGTGTTTTGCAAATGTGTGAATAGAGAATTTCAGTTATCTGTGTTCATGTTCTCTGCTCGAGCAATCCAAAGCTTTACAACTTGTATTTTGACATTGGTCCTGATTTATGACACTGTTTCGCTTGTACAATTGATTCATGGTCATATTTGTACAAAATTTCCAATGACACTCTTGCTGTTATCTGTGTTGATCCATTTCATCATCTTCCTGTTTCATAGACTGCACAGTAGAAGCTTGTGTCTCTTGTACGTTATGATAAATGTGCTCTTCTGATGGAGCACATGACCAGGCAAACACACGTCGCCTGAGGTCAAACTCTGAGGCTGCAGCACATGATACAACACTGCTCCATAAAAACTCAAGGGTGACCAATGCATTTAACCTGGATCTGTCTGAGAGCACAGGACTATTTAGGTTTAGTTTAGTGTTGTCGTAGATTGCAACTGGGTGAAAAATATGACAAAAAAAAACTCAATCACTATTTGGATTTTATCACAGTTAAACAGTCATTTTGAGGCAAATACAATATTGTCTACTTCAAAATGTCACTTCATTGTGATTAGGGCTGGGAAATATTGATATTACGTCAACAGGCTGCGTTCAATGATGTCATGAATCTAGATGGTGAACAAGATTTCTGATTAATAACACTGTACTTTGTCATGAAATATCTAAAGGATAATTTCAAACTGTTTCAATCTGGTGACTAGACTTGATCACTTTTGTATTACAACAAAAACTGACTTTGAACAAGATTTATTTGAGCTGCAAACATCTGTGTGACATATTTGGTCTGGAGAACCCTGGGATGTCATGTGAACAATGTGAAATGCTTGTAAATGAATCACAAAAGTGCAGACATATCTAAGTTGAAATTTACAAGCATCATTTTCTCTTTTTCTATTCCTACAGGGTTCTTTTTGTGGCAATTTTAACTTTAAACAATATACTCAAAATTCAATTTTTGGATATCTTGAAAACGACATTCGATGTTATCTAAAATTAATATATTGCACAGTTCTAATGTGATCACTCAAAGCATAACAAAGGCTGACCAATAGGAGAATTAGACAGGAAAAATAGTCTAAGTGAACAGGCAGCTGCATAAAATTGAAACAATTTTGATCCGCTCAAACAAAAGCACTCTTTTTCCAAACAAGGTACGTAGGCAATAGACTAGGGCTGGGTATTGCCAAAAAGCCTTTCAGTACAATACATGTCCATCACGATATGCATGTATATCCAATACAATTACCTCAAAGCTATACTTATCACAAGATATTTTGAAAAAAAAGTGACTGGATGTTACGCTGTGATCTAAAACACAGCAAAAGGGCAAAGTGAGCAAACCCACTGTTTTTAAAGTATAAACTACTGTAACTTTAATTTAAACTTAAACCAGAAAATCTATAACTTTAAACCTGTTATAGATTTTCTGGTTTAGATCTGGTGGAACTCGCAAAGCCAAATATTTTCTAAAGTAGTATTTGTTTGTTTGCTTCTAAGATTTATGACATTTTTAAATTGATTTTTCTCATGATTTTATGATCTGTTCAGCTGAGCGTGGGACGTTATCTTATCCTATAAATCAGATGACAGACCTGGCATGTTTAATACAAATCTACAATCTTTATGTCGAACAAGGGCGTGTCACCTAAAAACATTACATATGGAGAGTAAAAAATGTGAGTTCTGGTATTTTTGGATGTGTTCTTTACAAAACTATCTTATTCTCTATTATCTATTAAATATCATTGATAATGGATAACAAAATAAAATTGTCAACCCAAAACACATTAAAGGTCTTACATTACACAAAGTTGATTATAGTGAGCATTTCATTGTGTTACAATCTGTAACCTCGTCAAAACATCCCCAAAGTTGTGTTTTCCTTCATTCACAAAGTATGAGTAATCCTTATGTCTCTGTCTGCAAACCTCAAGATGCTTTGTTCCACCTTGTGATGTCATTGCGTGGCAGTTTTAATGTTAACAGCCATTTAGCCAAAATGATATTGAGTTATTGTCTTTTTAAGCTTCTCCTCTAGTTTAGTTGAGATTTACAAAACACCTTCAATACTTTCTGTTGAATGAGGAATCAGACAGTTTAATAAAGGCTAAATCATGAGCTGTAGCTGCAAAATTAGGCAGGTTCAAGGCTAAAATGATTCAAATGATGCTAACAAGGTGTGCGGGGTATAAAAACTACTTAGAAACAGCGTGTTTTCAGACTGACAAAGAATCAGTCGATATATGTATATGTAGAATTTGTGCTAAACGTGTAAATGGGACAAACACAACTTAAGCTGTGTTTTTCTGTGACAAACATTATAACATGGAAACAATTTGCATAAAACTGTCCTTTTAATAGCTACTTTTTACAATGGGTTCACGCACTAGTTTTACTTTAGTTCAGGACCATTCTAAAAAACAAAAGGGGCAAAAAAGCTATATCACAATTTTCTTGGAGACAGTTTCTACGTCACTTTCAATGCTTAAATGAGAGAAACAAGCAACCAAGCCTTTCAAAAAAACAGCCCAAAACAAGTCACCTCAAGCTCTCAACAAATGTTTTTTAAATAATAAATTAATTAGAACATGTGTGTAACTTTGCCCAACAGGTTTTAACCATTTCTAACATAAAACTATAGCATACAAATGCTAAAATCCATGTTTCAGTCATAATGGCTATTTTTCGAATTTCAAACTTGAAAAATTGCTAAAAATCCATCTCTTTTATGACTTACAAATAAAACGCAACCTTCAAAGTTCACAAAAGCCCAGACTCGCTAAAAAGAAGTGAACTTGGCAACTTCGAGGTTAAGACAGGTAGGATTGGGAAAAAATAGTCTGTATTTGAAGAACAGAAGCATTAAGTGGAGAAATAAATCATAAATTGTCACAGAAATTAGCTCACAATTTGACTTTTATCACAACACTGCCCTGCCCTACTAAACAACGTTCCTAAAAAATCCATTATTGTCTTAAGTAGGCTTTCGTGATTTAAAGTAGCAACACTTCAAATTAGATTACAGTATTTCAATATTAGCATCTGTGGAAAAAACTTTCTTGAAAACACCCACATCCACATTCCACAGTCGTACCTTCTGCCAAACCGGCCCGCATCGTCCATCCAAAAACCTCTGAGTCAGAAATGAGTCAGTCCCCAACAGTGTCACGGAGAGGAACAGCTAGGGAACCCCCCTGGTCCGGTCCCTAAAGCCTGGATCTCCTCATATCAGATCAGATTAGGACAAATCCTTAGGAAATCCTCCAGAGCAAAAAGGAAGATGCTTTTCTTTTCTCATGACTCAAGACGCCTTTGGCCATATGTCGAAGAAGCTTTAATGATATTTTTGCGATCAGCGATTATTAACTAGTCAAATAATTATCAATTGTCTGACTATTGTACTTTTAAAGCCTAATAATAGTTGAAATATGGAAACTGAAGTGTGTTACTGATGAAAATTAGACTTATTTTTGCTTTGACGTTGAATTTATTTCTAATAGATTTGTTAATTTTGTTATAACATGCAATTAACTAGTCAAATAATTGTAGATTGTCTGTCTTTTGTGTTTTCAAAGCCAAATAATGGTTGAAATATGGAAACTAAAGCGTGTTATTGATGAAAATTAGACATATTTTTCCTTTGACATTGTATTTAGGTCTAATAGTTTTGCTAATTTTGATACAACAAGCTCGTTTCTTAAGTATTTTGTCATAATAAGATGGTATTACTGCTTTATAGTCAAACATATTACTAGTACAATTGATTATTTGACTTTGATTGCGAGGCTAATTGTTAAAACCCTATTTTAATGAGTTAATTAATTAGTAAACTTTACGTCAGGAACATTTTTAAACAAGGTGACACTAGAAAATACTGGAATTAGCATAAGTTATATTGTTATTATTATTAGCCAACGTAATTTCAATTAGACCTATTCCAAAAACTGCAGTACGGATCCATTTTGAGATCTAAAAATATTACTTCGCCTTTTTTTTATTACCACGTTAAATCTTAAATAAATAAAAAAATCTCGATAATCACAGTCCACTTTTTAAAACATAAAGTTGTGATGAAGTCGTCTTACCTCGGGCCACGGTTCCCAGCAGAAAGACGACAGGCAGGTAGGTGAACAGCATGACTTCACGGAGCGGTGCTTGAGGCTGGAGCTGCCCGGGTAACGGTGCTCTTCTCCCGCACAAAGTCCTCCACGCGGCCCGCTACAGGTGGCTCTGCTGCGGCGGCTGCTCTGGGAGGGACTCGCGCTAAACGGCATTAAAAGCTTAAGCGGCGCCTCTTCTGATTGGACGAGCGGTCTGTCAGTCAAACAGCTCAGGGGATGAGGTATACGCCCACAGAACGTCGAATTTATTAGCTGAAGTGAGTGGTGAATGTGGATTGTGTCAAGTTTTGTTTAGAGACAAAAAATGCAGCTACGTAAGTAAATTCATCAAATAAAAAAATCTACTTAAATGTAGCTAACTTTTATTGTAAATTAATAAACTTTTGCTTTACTAAAAAGTAGTAAAAATAAGCACTTTGTGAAAAAAATGAGACTTGATACTGTCTGAATGAATAATAAAGAATTTTATTCAAAGGAGCTTAATGCTGCCTCTGATTGCTGAATGGGGGTCACTTCAGTTTCACTTTGTTTTGTAAAAAGATTATAAGTGTATAAGAGTAGGCCTAAAAGTTTTCAGCCTACAGGAGATTTTGAGGGCTGCGTAAGTGTCAAATGTATGATCCTATATAAATTATTTAGTTTATTGACCTATTTTTTCTTTTCTGGCATACTTCTGTTTAGCTGCATTCAGCTGTAGATTCATCGATGGTTTATTTAACTGCATAATAATTAAAAACAAAAGACAAAAATAGCTATTAACAAGTTATACAATGTTTTCTAAAATGGTACAATGTATGCATTTTTTTTTTATTATCTTTGTTTTTTAATGTTTTGGCAGATTTCAGATGCTCCTAATTCAAGCATGCAGAAAAGTACATTTTACCATGCAGTATTTTTCAGAAATGTTAAGCTACATGTACTAAAATGTTGTGAAGCTAAAGAAACAAAGTGCACGATAAACGGTTTTCACTTTTATGATTTTCCATGACTTTGCCAGAACAATTGTCACCATTTCCATGACCAATTCAGAGATATGTTTCAATTAAATATTTGTTTTCATTAACTTATTCAAACTTAAATATGTTAATTTCATATATTTTAAACTTGATTCAGTTACAATATAGTCTCATTAACCTACCTACCAAGGAACTTTTTTAAACTTGTGCTTTTTCTATGTCCGAATCAAGAGTATATTGTTCAAGGCCCAGAGTAACTTTTTGGGAACCAACCTGAATTTTGTCACATATATTTGGCTAAATTATTAAAAAATATAATAAATATATTATACAGCGTTTTTCAAAACACTCAAAGACTCTTCACATTTGTTTTGCATTATTCCACTTAATAGTGGTAAGATATTATTGTAGCCAAAGCTGCCCAGGGGCAGACTGCCGCTGCATTTTAACCACCATCAAGCATAGACACAGTTACACCATGTGGGTTAAGTGTCTTGCCTAAAAACAAATAAGGAGTTCCTCTTCTAATTATCCCACTGACTGAAATCAAACAGTAAATTGTACTGTTGAAAGAGTGACGTGTCTAGCTGTTTGTTTGTTTTTTTAATGTTAATGTCTTGTTCACACGCAGAGTTATTATAATTCAAACACAGGGTTGTAGAGCTGTGACAACCTGCCCCACAGCAGAGTAACTGCTCACTTCAACTTCATCAATTTCTCTGTGTAAAATTTGAGATGAAATTTCAAAAATCCTTTTTTTTATTAATAGTAACAGACCGAGACTGGGTCATGGAGTCAAAATGATTAAAATGCCATAACAAGAGGCAAACAAACAAATATAATATGTTTAATATTATATATTTTGACTGGGGAAAATGTGGCATAAAACAAGAAGATGAAAATAAAAACTCAATTCTGTGTTGGAGGGAAAAGTGAAGTAGAATTCAAACCTAATTTCCTCATTTGACCTTTACAAACAAAATACAAGTAGGCTTTTTATTTCATCTATAGTACATATTACATTAGGAGCAGAAAATATAAATTTGGGGCACTCAACTACACATTGAGGCAAAAAATAATAATTATCAATCATTTTATTATCTATTCTGACCTTTTCTCCCTCACACGTCTGACTAAAATCATCTAAATTTCAAACTAAAACTGTTTCTGAACCTTCTGGAGCACAAGCCAGCGGCTGGAGTCTTTTTAAAACGGTATCCCTTTAGTTTTAACTTCTAATGACAAACAGGTTCTGATCAGAAATGAGAACTTTCTTCACACAAAAGAAAAACAGAATCCAATTTCCCTCAAACATTTGGTAGATATAAGGATTGGTAAAGCTGGTGTTGACAGCTGAGACCTGAATGACACTAGATACATATTTTGTGTTTTGACCATTACTCTGCAAGAAGAAGAAGAAGAAGAAGAAGAAGAAGAAGAAGAAGAAGAAGAAGAAGAAGAAGAAGAAGAAGAAGAAGAAGAAGAAGAAGAAGAAGAAGAAGAAGAAGAAGAAGAAGAAGAAGAAGAAGAAAGAAGAAGAAGAAGAAGAAGAAGAAGAAGAATATAAAATAAATACACTGCTAATTTTAGGGATTTTTTTTTATTTGTAAGGTACAGCAGAAATTGAGTCTGATTCATCCCAGAATGACTGATTCAACTCTAAATTGGAGGGACACAATGATATTTTTATCTTTAACATTTCCAGGTGGTTCATAGTTTGTTTTATTCAGTTACTGAACAAAAAGGAATTTGTGGGAAAAAGTGTGACGGCCCTTCGGAGTAACGCCAGAATGAGAAGGGGTTTAAAGGTGTGCACTGTGTAGAGTAGGTAAAGCTCTGTGGGCGCAATTTTGAGATTAAATCAATTCAACATCTCATGATTTCTCTGGGTGGAGTTTGCATGTTCTCCCTGTGTTACTGTGGGTTTTCTCCAATCTACAAAAGCATACATAGATAAACTGGCAACAATGCATAACCCCCCGAGTTATGGGATGAGTTGGCCCGATGAGTTGGCCCGCCTACGGCCCAAAGTCACTGGGAGTATTCACTTCCTTATACAGTATATTTATTTGTCTTTAAAATAACTATCATTCTTTCATTTCTTTTTTCCCCATTTTGGGTCGTGATTGACCAGAGCCTATCCCAGGGACCAACACATAGGGCCAACTGTCATTCTAGCTTGTAACTTTTTCTTTTATTTAATGTAATGCTTGATTTTCTTTCTTTTTATTTATTTAATTTGTTTACTTCTTTCTTTTTTTGTTTTTAATTCCTTTATATCTGATGTTGAAATTGTTGAAATTCTAAATATTTGTTTTATGACTTCTTGTTGTCGTCACATGTTTTTAATACAGTCTGTTTTATTTGCTTGTGTTTTTCAGTAACCTTTCCATTACCTCTGTAGCAATATCTACTGCACACTTTATGAATATTTGTCTTGCTGATAAAGAATAAGTGTTTCAGCTTTCAGGAATTATCATAGTATCTGGAAGTACATTTTTGGTAAATCTTAATATCAAATACGGAAACTGGCTCCTGAATATTTGAGAGCTATTTCAACCAAAAATATAGATCAAAGTTTATGAAATTACATGCACACACGTCTCATATTGTGCTGCCGTTTTCAATTATTCAACATGAGTGATTTGAACTTTGTCAGAACCTCAACCCACAATGTAAACAATATTGAACAAATAAAGGTTATCAGAAATATTTCAGTGTTGCGTACTTACATGGTTTAATTTGACCCTGTTCAATCTTTGACTTGACACAAACTGCGTCACGATATGACAAAGAGGGTTTGGATTCGGCTATAAATAGTACAACTGTGAAGTCAGTTAAATACTTACGGCTTAATAGTTTTCACCAGTAAGTCAAATGTAATGTATATGTGGTCATAGGTTGCGTTTAAATCAGTGGGCCCCAACCTTTTTTCTTGTAAGGACCGGTCGACATGTGTAGCGCCAATGAGAACAACGTAAAATGTATACAACTGAGCTTTTTTAGTTTGAATTTGCTGTTTATTGGGTAAATGTGACTCTATTTTTTCATTGTAAAACACAAGGAATAAATGATAGACTAGAAAAAAAAAAAAAAAAACTTTCTAATAGATCCTCTAGGGCCCAGTAGCAGATGGCTCGCGGCCCGGTTTTGGGCCCCGGACCGGTGGTTGGGGACCCCTGGTTTAAATGATACTATAAGATGATAATATTTAACATCTTAGCTTATTAATTCGATTAAGTTCATCAAGTTATAGCAGTTATTTGTCTTAAGAATGACACTCTGGTAAAAGTACTGTTTATTTATACTGTGTAAAAATCCAGAGTTATTGTCTAGAGCATTGTAGTGTAAAATGGACTTTACTGTGAAATAATGAAAATCAAATTTATGTGGTAACCTAACCTGGCCAGCCAGATGCACTAACGTCATTTTATTCCAAAATTGCGTAGCAACATTTAGAATGAGTGGCATTTCTTTAATGTATTTTTTTGTTGTTGTCGTGGCAACGGCTTGTCTGCTAACAACAGCTGATGATTAAGGCCATTTTAATTGCAACATACAGACTCAAAAACATCTTTTTTTATGAAGAAAAGGTGATAAATATGAGAGAAGCTAAAGTCTTGTTGTTTATCTGCTTTACAACTGTTGACTTGATTTTCTCTTTTTACATATCAGTTACAAACCCAGTGCTCAGTAGACTTGTGGTGGTGGGTTGAATTTGTTATCAAACTGTAGTTTATTTTTCCTGTTTTAGCTGTTTATTGAACTCTTACAAGAGAAAATGTCCTTTTTCTCCATTAACTCTCACTCATCTCTCACATTTAGAATGATGTCATGTCACCTGCATAACCTCTATTTACAAATTCGACAGAAATCCGACATACACAAGACCTACACAGCAGGTCTGCACTGGCTTTACGAGGAATCAAAACTAACTAGCCTGTTTTGAAAAATTAAGAAGCAAAAAAAGTACAGATATTTCTTGAAAAATGTCACCAGATTTTTTTTATTACTCAAGCAAAGTATAAATACTGTACTTTAAAATAAATGTAAATGAGTAAACTATGTCCTTTCCACTAAAAAGCATAATGTAAATGTAACTCTTTAAAAAAAAGAAACCACTGTTCCTGTCTGAATAGAAAAATTAAAGTTTCACTTTGTTGTCTGTAAAAAAGTATTTTTCAGTCGTAATTGCTGCCAAAAATTAATGCATTTGAATATTAACCATGAGTCAAAAGATTTGTCCGAGCTAGGAAGTAAGACAAATGTAAATACCTACTTTCTGATTTGTAAAGCAAAAACAGATACCCTAACTTTAAATACAGTACTTGAGCAAAATACTTATCAATATTTTAGAATTTTATGCTTGAAACTCACAAAAAGGCTAAAGAAATCATAGATTCTGATGCTGTGGCAAAAGGTTGGTTGTTCCACATTATGAAATTGAATTGTTTGATTGTCTTCAGGGCAGGGACAATTATAAAACTCCATGGGAGATTTACTGTTTTTAAAGAAATGAGCTGTATAGAAACAATGAACCTTATCATTATTTGTTTGGGATTGGCTCCATAAACTTGTCATCAATCTTAAAGTCCTTGCTATAGAAAACTACCGACTGCAACAACACACCTTTGGAGTTCAATAATCACAATGGAGCTGAATGTTGGTTACTATAGGTCACCACAGCGATGATTATACCTCACTACTTTCAACTGATTTTCACGCTGTTAAACAGGAAGCTGGTATTTCAATCAATCCAAATGATTTGGTTCATTTTTTTGTCTGCAATTACAGCTTTCGAACTGGAGTGACCACATTCACACAGTCATTAAAATAAACAGAGGTGTCGACTTGCAAGTTGTGACTTGGACTTGAGTCACTAATTTGACGACTTGAGACTTGGCTTGATAAAATGGACTAAGACTTGGATTTGAAGGTTTTTGAAGGCAAAAAGAGGTGCCGCCGATAAATTCTCATTTCCATTTAGAGTTTCGGTCTTGTTAAGTCATGGGGAGAATGTGTAGAACACTCAGAGAAGTGCTATTACTAAATGCAGCATTTTTAGGAACTGAATACCTGTGCATCCTTACCCACTTAAAACTCTGGCTACAAGCTAGTAGTCACGTATCCATATTTTACAATGCAGTATACAAAATCTATACTTGAGACTTACTTTAGACAAAACAGTGACTTGGTCCCATCTCTAGAAACAGAGCCGACCCAAGGTTTAGGCAGTATAGATAGATGCTGAGGGCACAGAAGGGGAAGGGAAAGGCATTGAGTGTTTTATTATCATTATGCAAATATCAGGAGCAAAGCAACCGCGTGTATCAGGTATAGAGTATGTCAGCTGCGGTTCTCAGAAAGACTGCGTTTGTTCTGCAGGACCAGTGTTGACATAGCTCTCTGCGTCTTACTGTAAGACTCAGGAGGACTTTATGATTGGAAATACAGAAGTCACTTTCATTTTATCCATAACTAAGGTGAACATTAACACACACTGATAGAATGATTTATTATTAATAGAATCAAAATTGCTACTGTTTTCTGCTTCTACATGAGACTTAGCTTGATAAAATGGACTTGGACTTGAAGGTCTTGTTTCTTTTCGACTTGGGACTTGACTTGGACTTGTCTCTCTTTGACTTGGGACTTGACATGGACTTGTCTCTCTTTGACTCGGGACTTGACTTGGACATGTCTCTCACTGACTTGGGACTTGACTTGGACTTGTCTCTCTTTTACTCGGACTTGACTTGGACTTGTCTCTCATTGACTTGGGACTTGACTTGGACTTGTCTCTCTTTGACTTGGGACTTGACATGGACTTGTCTCTCGTTGACTTTGGACTTGACTTGGACTTGTCTCTCTTTGACTTGGGACTTGACTTGGACTTGTCTCTCTTTGACTTGGGACTTGACTTGGACTTGTCTCTCTTTGACTTTGGACTTGACTTGGACTTGTCTCTCTTTGACTTGGACTTGAAGATGATTTTCAATACACTTTTCAATAAGTTCAATACACTTATGCACTTGTATTTGACTTTATTTAGGAAAGTCCCACTAAAATTGAAATTTCATTTACAGCTTGGTCCTGGGGGAGGGGGAATTTTAGTGAGAGGAGAAACCAGAGCACCTGGATGAAACTTTTACAGACACAGGAAGAACATGCAAATCACACACAAAAAAAAGCCCTGATGCAAGAGTTCTACACCACAGTGCGACCCGATTATTAATTCATGAATTTTCTACTGCTTGTTCTCATTTAAAGTTGTGAGTGATTGGAGTGACTTTGAGCCTTAGGCAGGAGAACCACATGGACAGTGGGTTAACACATACAGCCAGACACAAACCTGCAATTCTTCACTCACTCATTCAATCAATCACTAGGGGAAATTTTAGAGTTGCCAATTGACCTATACAGTACATGCATGTTTTTGGAGGTGGAAGGAAGCCAGAGGACTCAGAGAAAACCCAGAAACAGAGATTGTGGGGCAAGAAGAAAGTAGAGAGTGCATCAACAGGACAAAAGTCAGATCAGCAGGTACAAGGATCCAGTGTTGTTTTTTTACGCTAACAGTAGCTGGATAATTCAAGATTTTAATGGACATTTCAACTGTTGCCCAAAAAATAATTTCTTCAAACAAACAAAATCAAAAACCTTTTATTTAAGAACAGAAGGGTAATGAGTTGAACTAAAGTTTTCAGTTTTGTAGTCCGGTCCTCAGACCTTATCCCTCCGAAAAATTGGGCCACTTGTAAATATAACTGAACAGCCCTCAACAATCACAAATTAATTCTTTCTTTTTGAATATTTCTTACTATATACTAATAATACTCAGCAAATTCTCAAAAGAAAATAACTTACAATGTGGGTACCTAATTCTTTTTATTAAACAGTGATAAAAGGGAGATTGCAAAAACGCGCCTTGACAAAAAAAGTGCACAAAGCCAGAGGAACCCCTATGAACGCCAACGACAGTAACAGTAACTTGATGAGGGCATAATCAGGGCGTCAGCGATGTCCAAGGAAGAAATGACTCTGCAGTTTTAATTCATGTGTTTTTCCAGGTATTTAAAAATGTGTGTGAACTATCTGGTGAGGTGTTTTTGAATGTTACACAGTACGGCATTATTTTAAATCTTCATAAACCTCAATTCAAGTCTATCTTTTATTTTTAATTCCCCTTAAAAACCTGCATTTATTAGTTTTCCATTTACAGTATAAAGTATGTGTAAAGTATGTTTTCCTGTAACTTTTCCGCAGTGTGTTTGTTTCCACGGAGACAGATATTTAATGTAATACTGTGAAATATTTCAGGTAAAACAGTAATATACATCTGGACCATCTACTGGAAAAGCTACACAGTGCACCTTTAAAGAAATAAAAACATATTTCATTTTTCACATTCACAGTTAAATTCCAGGAAAAAACAATCACCATGGAAACAAGAAGATGTAATATTGGTCTTGCAGAAAAGCTATTCTTGATTCTAGTATTTGACTCTTTAAACCAAACTTTATGAATTGATTCAAATTTAGTTTTTAGTTTTAACTTTGTGGGGAAATAATTTAAATTTTTAACAATGGTTTGCTTGTTTGCATCACATTGTCCCTCCCATTTATTACATCTGATTTTATTATAGTTCTGGTTGAGTCAATATTCATGTGCTTCCTTCTAGAGATAACTCCGTCGGTCTTGGTCAACAGCTCTGCTCAGTAAACCCAACCACACAAACACATTTATACATCTAAATGTTTTAAAGCCAAGGTGGTTGAACTGATTTGAAGTATAAACATTAGCTAAATACTGTATTTTGTGTTGTGTCATGTGTTCATTTTATAATTTTTTGATTAATTTAAAAATGAAAATATACTTTTTGGACAGCTTCTTTCAATACTTTAGTCATCTTGATTTCACGGACATTATATAATTTATGATTTGACAACTTTAAGGTGCTATAACCGACTTTTGCTTCCTTAAAAACGTAAATAAACCCAAAAATTGAATTGTACACTTTTTCCTCAGTCCACGTTTAGCACATTTACCTCATGCATTTTGAGCTTCCAGGTTGGTCACCAGGATGTGCTTTAAGCATTTTTCACAGCTGTTCAGAGTTAATGTGTAGGTATTCTAATGACAGCTAGTCACATGCTAACAACAACAGATGAACTTTATGGATTTTAGTGAACAAGAGGGACAATATTAGACGGATATCAAAATATCTGTGCTGGGCAGAAATACATTTTGGGTTATTTTATTGAAAAAACTGGGCATAGTGCCTTTAAAACTTGGTAAAATACTACATTAACTCATAACCTAGAAAATGTTGAGTTTGGTAGAAGGTGTTATCCAATGTGTTCTCATTGCTTGCGTGCAAATATCACGCCATGACAAATTGTGTGTCATGATGGAGCCTGATCTCACAAGAAAGCGTACATTTACCACGACATTGTAAATTATGTATGATTAGCTCGAGTTCACAACTTTTTTGCGTAAATACGGTACGCGTCGCAGTCCCAGTTAATTTCTATGGTAACTCATAACCTAGAAAATGTTGAGTTTTCTAAGTTGTTAAGATGTGTTTTTATTTATGAATATTAACAAAATTCTGATTTTAATCTTAACCTGCCCCAAGCCCCAGACATAAAGTTACCCATTTTAGTAACGTGATGCCTTAACTTACCCGTTTCACTTAAACTTCAACCAAAACTCGTGTATTTTTACGTTTTTTCATATCATGCTAAATGTATGGCGTAACGTAAGTACACAAAAAACAAGCCTGAAATCGTGGTCATATTATGCTATTTTTGTGTCGTGGTAAATTTACAATTTTTTGTGAGACTGTGTTGCATGTTGATGATACGCCTGTCTTTTTTTGCGTGTAAATTACACGCCAGATTTTCTTGGCGTAGTATAAACCCGCAACTTGGTTGAGGACAAACAGGAAGTTTATTTTGCTTTTAACGGCTAAGTTTAGGTCTGAAGTTACGTTAAGTTTATGTCTGCGCCTCGAAATTGGTGAAAGTTAAGATTAGGATTGTATTAGTATTCATTAATAATAACACATCTTTACATCTACCATAGAAATGAACTGAGGCAGCAGCACATGAAATACACACGCAAACAATCTAAGATTTTTTTAGGCAAGCACATCTGCATACAGAACACAACAGTGGCCTAATGTTAAACCAAATTAGATTTTAAATTGCTCTCTAAAAAGTTCTGCAAACCTGACAAGAAACATGGAAGGTTTATTTCCATGGTAACCGTTGTTATTTGGAGCCATATTGCCTTCTTCTCATTGAAATTGTAAACAATGTACTTAAATCAACAATAACTTAAAGTTATTGTTAGCCTATTTGTTTGTGATAAGTGAGTAGAACATTTTAGCAAATTTCAAGTAAACTGAACTAAATCATCTGGGTTTACGACTACGCAAAGCCACACCAGTCATTGTTACATAAACATCAATTGGGCGTTACCATGACATTTATAGTTTTGGTGTAAGTTGTAACATCAGTAGCTACCTATTACAAAAGTGACTCACACTCTATGTGGAAGTATTTACAGATCATTTCTTTTCAGCCTTTCATGATTACAAAATGATTAACAAAATGAAATGTTCAGGTGTGACTGTATGTTTGTTAGTTCTTCACTGGTTCCAGGAAGTACTTTACAGGTCATAATAGGCTAATGTAAGACTGTGTTTGAGAAAGGTTGAGAGGTCATAACATTTGAGTCATGTACCATGTTAATGCAATATCCATGTCTTAAAGTGACACCGTGTACCTTTCAGGAGTTATGATCAATAGTATTTCACAATGCTGCTTTTTTTCCAGAGGCATCTTAAAAAAAAAGAACATAATTTACAGCAACCAAGCATTCCATAAGTTTTACCAATCAAATAACAGTAGAACACACCTGTTAAGTTATATTACTATTGAGAATTTTCATACAAAGATGCATAAGTGTGAAATCGGACAAAACTTGCTTCATTAAAAAAAATCCATGACATTTGCAAACATTTATAAGACCTACAATGGCAATTTTACTTAGATGTATTTTTCTATTTAAGCTTTTTTAGGCTTGTTAATACCCTGCACACTGCAAAAAGGCCTTTCAAAAAATAATAAAATGTTGCTTATTTTGAGACAGTCTTATTTCAAGTAAAATAATCTGCCAGTGCAAGAAAAACTGACTAACCTAATTGTTTTGAGCAGAAAATGCTAGTGACAAGATTTGATCTTAAATAAGTTTAAAAAAATCTTAAATGAGTCTTTAGATTATTCTCTTAAAGGTGGGGTAGCTGATTTTCACACTGCAAACACGATTTATGTTTTAAATCTCACAACTTCCTCTCAAAAATCCTTTGACACATGGTTAATATCAACATATATTCATTTTGGTTGCATTTATGACTTATAAACTTCTTTTTTACAAACAAAGTGAAACTGGAGTGACCGCCCCAAGCTTAGCCAATCAGAGAGCTGCATTCAGCCCAGTGAGACTGTGTTGCCTGATTAGAAGTAAAATTCTTTATTATTCAGTTCAGACAGTACTCACAGAGTGCTGTATTTACTACGTTTTAGTGGAAAACACAAAGTTTACTAGTTTATAACTACAAAAGTAGCTACCCCACCTTTAATTCAAATCATTTTATCTGAGTTAGATATTCCATTTTTTTTTTGCAGTGCAGAAACCGTGGTTACTGTAAAAAAAAATATTGCAACATTTGCAAAGAAGCAAGAGGAGATTTTACGCCCACAAAAGAGGCATATTTTAATATTTCCTTTAGTGGACTTTTAAATTCACCTTGTCTAACAGTTTCCAACAAGTGTTTTTGTTGATTCCCTACTTTTTTAGATAATACTAAAAATATCATTACTAGTTATTATTAGTGGTATTATTATTTAGTGCTGTCAAGCGATTAAAAAAATGAGAGATTAACTAATTATGATCTGTAATTAATTAATCTATTTTTAATCTCTCCTAAAAATTACTGAGAAAAACACTCAACTTAAGTGTTTTTGTTTTGTTTGATCCAATTTAATTAATTACATTATTGTTGTAGATGGAAATATTAATATATTGCAAATAAAATTAAGACTTTAGGAAATCTTTTGTTGCTAAGTTGTGAAGGTGAACAACCCTTATGTCTGTAATTAATTAATCTCAATTAATGCACTAATTTAACACCCCTATGATTATTATTATTATTATTAGTGTAGTAGTAGTAGTAGTAGTAGTAGTAGTAGTAGTAGTAGCAGCAGTAGTAGTAGTAACTTAAAAGTGCATGCACGGTAACTTTCTGGAGGTGAAAACTGAGTAGAAATAGAAAGTTAAATTCCTACATTAGCACATTCTGATTGAGGATAAATACGTTTTATGCCATAATGTGAACAAATACACCTAAGAGAACAGCTTTTCCATAAAATATAAAATATACAAGAAGAGGCCATCCTCCAGGACAAATAACGGTCCATTTTGTGACCACGTAAGCCCGCTTGAAGTACAAACACAAAAAAAAAAAAAAAACATGCTTTTCTTATTTTTTGGTTAATAAAAGTTACACTGTGCACCTTTAAACTGATCACTAAAAATGTAAAGTTGAGTAGATTGTTTTAATGGTTTGATTTATCCGTGTAGCTCACTTGGAGAAAACTGCCTCCATCTAGTGGTCAAAATTCAGAACTGTTCAAAAAGCTGCTTTAGGTTTGCACAAATGAGCTTGTCTGAGTATTAGTCTTACTTATTAATAACTTCAAATCTACTTGTCTAAATACATCTGTCATTTGAATAACCTTTTTACTGTTACATTTTAACTTCAAAATACTTTTTACATTGACAGCAAACCTTTTTATTTGATTAACCTAGTGTCTCTATTCTTCCTGTCGTCAAAATAGAGTGCTTAGCAAAATCAAATTGAATGATTATTCATTGAACAGAAAAATGTATCTTAAACCTACACCTCCAGCCTCAGACCTAAACCTAAACCAAGAAACCGAAAGCGTTAATCATTATAACACTGAATGATGACCGTTCTGTCAGAGGAACTGAAAAAGCTTTAAGATGAGCAGTGAAACCTTTAGTGATGAGACAAAATCTAGCGTCACAAGATCTCACGAGATACAACTGCTACAAGTTTGTGCACACGTGTAGAAGATAATTTAGGGATATTAGATTATCTTGGACACAGATGAAGGGTCAAACACTGGTGAGCAATGTTTAGAAGCTGTAGTTTCAAAAGCAATGTTATAAATGAGAGCAAAAACACTGTGGAAAATAAAATGTATTAAACGCTGCAAGACTAAAATAGGGAAATGTATCTAGACTCACACAATTTCATTAAAGCTGCACTGTGTAACTTTTTGGCTAAAATATACTTTAATAAATACTTTTTTTTGTACTGTTTTTGTCATTTAGTTTTCTTTGTTGCACTAAATAAATAATAAAATCTACTTCTTTCCTTTGAACAGGCTTGCATGGCCACACAATGAACTGTTATTTATTGGAGAAGCTCATGTTTGTTTCTATAGAAAGGTGTAGCTGTGTTTTTTTTTTTTACATTATAGCATAAAACATATTTAAAGACATTTAGAATGTCAACATTCTATTTAGCAAATTGTAGTTGACTTGTCACCTGCAGAAAGTTACACAGTCCACTTAAAATAAATTTAGGTTAAAATCTTTGTCCATCTCACGGATCCAATCGTGTGTCGTCTTGAGAAAAATGCTCCTATAAACAAATTTTTCTTTTGTATGGAGGATAATTTGTTTCATTAGACTTTGAATCTTAAATGCAGAGGACAAATTTCCCTACGGGGACAATAAAGTATAGGCTACCTTACCTTACTTACATATTGGCAAAATCTCACTTGAAATTTTTAAATTCAAATTTTACATTTTGCAGTACATTTGCAACGTTTTGCATATTCAAAATTCAAAATCACATTTCTAAATAAACAATGCATAGATTTCTATTCCTTCAAAATCTGAAATCTCAGTGAATATTTCACAATGAGGCGACACCCCGCTTCATATACATCAGGGGTGTCAAATTCATTTTGACAAAGGGCCACATTGGCATCATAGTTGCCCTCGAAGGGCCGGTTGTAACTAAAATTAACCTTACTAATCTTTGACATACTACAAATAATAATTTCTGTATTTGATTTTTGTGCATTGACCGTCTGGATTAGTATGAAAATTGACTTACTCATCAAGTTTCAGACAAATCATTTCATAGGTTAAAATACACCCAGGATACTCCTGACACTTATACACGATTAAACAACCTTACAAGACCCCGAGGGCTGCATAGAATGATATGGAGGACTGCATCTGGCCCGCGGGCCTTGTCTTTGACATGTGATATACATAATTGGCATTTTTAGTCTTTGCCTTTTAACCTTTGAAAATGTTTACTTGAATTTTACTTGAAATTTAGGCTGTTTAAGCGCTTGAAAATGCATAAATTGCAAAATCCAGTAACTGAAAATAACTCGCATTCAAAACAAACATTTTCAAGGTAAAAAAGATTCCAAGTGAGAATTTTCAGTTATTAAAGTCTACTTAAACCAATTATCTTATCCACCATACAATTGCGATTAACATTGTGCATATTTTAAGAAAAGCTCATTGTAATCTTACTGTAATCTAAATCATCTTCTTAACATACACAAAAGACAGGACTCTACAAATGAGAGCATTTTATTGTTTTCTCCCGAATTCATTTGCAATTCATTGGACAGTACAGTCTTGTGCAGAAATCCACAAGAAAACAAAAATAAAGGATATTTTTTACTACAAAATTTGGCGGTGATTTTAAAAAGGGGAACAAATCTAAATAAATTTATACAAGGGGTAAAGAATTAGGCAAAGAAAGGTGTAGTGTTTTGTACATTTTTGTAAACAAGAAACCGAGAAACGACGTGTTAAATAATCCATGTCAGACTTAACACTGGCTGGTACGCGACATTTGGAAAAAAAAACAACCCTTAAGCAAGAAAACTGGGTCAGGCAAATGTCACATGTAGAAATGAAGAAATAACAGTTACACAGAGGATGACAGCATTAAATACAACAGCATTTCTGCTACAAACATTGACCCGTCTCGAGTTCAATGCGACATGAGGTATATGTGAGGCCAGGATTGCCTCTTCACTGTATGGCATCTTTTCATTTTCTTGATATTTCAGCATAGCATTCACTCCGCCATTTTTCATGATTGCTTTCGAAACAAGAGGTCACTGGGCGTTCAGCACTATTGGCGTTGTGTGCCTATGGAAGACAGCGCACTTATTGTTGCCTTTACAAAAAGTACAGCATAAATACAAGTATAAAAAATCAACAAAGTACACCTAATGTTTTACAAGACAATATTTGCACCTGCACTTCACAGGATGAGGCACCCAAATTGCGAAAAGGGGACAAATTTTCTGGTACTGCCAGCACACATGAAGGGCCTGATCAGACGATTCGATGCAGTTTGTGGTCAGCCGTGTTTTCATTCACAGCTGCTTCTGTAACAGTTCAGGCAATATTCAATCACTAACACGATTTTCAATAGGAAAAAGCAAAATGCTAAAGTGGGTAACAATAAAAACTAAAACTAAGGGGTTTAATACATTTACAATAATCCAATTGAACCCACCCTCCCTCAGCTAGCCCCCCCGCATTAAGGAGAAAGAGAATTCAATATAAAAAGTCCCATTTAAACATATGAACCCGTCCCACCCAGCTCCCAGTCCCTTCTGCATAAGCCTCTGAGTCAGTCCACTGTGACATGTCTGCTTTCTTGATCCGAATGAGGCCCTTTTTACTCAATGTTTTACAACAGCTCAAAGTGCTAATTGAATTCTTTTAAAGAAATATGACCGCTGAGGAAGACAAGGAGTGCAGGAAGGGGAAGGCCATTCTATAGCTGTCCAACGGCACCCCCTATTGGCCAAAGAAAAGCCCTAACATTGCTTTGTTCTCCAAAAATATAACCAGGACAACATTTACCCCACAAC
Source organism: Mugilogobius chulae (assembly GCA_038363315.1). Lineage (NCBI taxonomy): Eukaryota > Metazoa > Chordata > Actinopteri > Gobiiformes > Gobiidae > Mugilogobius > Mugilogobius chulae. The sequence goes on from CM076396.1 coordinate 26,388,270, forward strand.
CTGCCCTCATGCCCTCAACTTCGACTGGCAGATCCCCAGAATGATTAAATCTGTTATTTTACATAATATATATATTCTTATAAATATATATAGATATATATATGGCCCTTATTGAAGAAAATGAGTTTCACATTGACACGAAAGTACCATAATCTCTATAAAGCCAAGAAGAAAGTGTTTTCAGTGTTCAAGTGAGCTGGCAGCAGTCTGTTTATGTCACACTCATTCTACAAGTAACAAAACAAAACAAGTCCCAAATTTTAGACTTAGTCCGGGAGGGTGCCCCTGCACCCTGAGGCTTCTCCTTTGCACTTTTTCCTGAGTAATACTTTAAACCTTGTAACAGGCAAAACCTTTTTGCGAGTTCAGTTCTGGGCTATCCCTGCCATCATGGTTACTTCCATTATTATTTTACAATTGTAAAGATGATTGCTTTAACAGCACAAAAACCTGTGAGGTGCTACACTAAACCTAAACTACAGAGGAGAGTGAGATCATGATTCATGAGCAGAGCCGACAGCACTACGTGACAACAGTAAACAGTCAATACATTATAACTTAAAAGAACAGTTTAAAATGCATTTGCAGGAGCCTCGCAGGCTTATTGTGGGAGAGACATGGGCACAAAACAGAGCATCATCATAATTAAAATAAAGTCCCTTAAAAAAATAACAATATTAATAAAATAGAGCACAGAAAAGTGTCTCTCCCTCAGGCTCATCTGTAACTTTGGCTTGTTGGAGTTTTGGAACCTGTACTTACTGGCTCATTGACATCAGACAACAAACTATACCCTGAGAATTCAGACACAGGCGTCCGGTGGTCCACCTCTCCCGAGTCCCCGCCATAAGACAGGCTCTCGGACTTGAACTGGGAGCCGAAGGCCTGAGCAAAGTTCTCAATCTGGTAGGAAGGCTTGGCAGAGTCCAGAGGCGCGAGCTCCTGAGAGGGCACCAGAGGGTAAACCGCAGAGCCGTTCTTCACCTGCTCCTTAGGGACACTTAGGTCTGACGGGCCCATGTACGAGGAGGGCGGTGTGGACGAATGGGTTTTGTCCAGCTGCTCCGTGAGCTCTTGAGAGGGAGTGAGCTGCTGGTGAGAGGGCTCCAGGCCGCTCAGGTGGAAGCTGTGCTGAGGAGAAGAGCTCGTGAGCAGAGTGAAATGTGACTTTGGCACCGCCGAGGGCAGCGAAGGAGACGCCACAGACTGCCCAAAGCCGCAGTCCAGAGGAGAGCTGGTGTAGATACTCTTGTCCGAGTACAGCGGTGTGCCCGGGTGTGAGCTGGTGTAAGAGCCTGACGCTGGAGGAGACGGACCCACAGGGAAACTGGCACTGTGACTAGTGCGCTCCAGTGCCTGCAGCAGGAAACGTGAGTACTCGTTCATCATGATGTTCTTGTCCACAGAAGGACTGGAGCCGTCTCCGTGGACCAGCCCTGAGCCCTCGGCTGAAGCAGCTGCCAGCTCCACATGTGCCTCGCTCAGGTCAAACACCTCATGATGCGAGCCGTCTGTCTTCTGGCTGTAGTGCTCTAGAAGGCTCTGCAGGACCTCGTCTGGGATGCCGGCTCTGTCCAGACTCAGGTGAGGGTCAGGGTCCATCACTGCGGACATTCCGGCCTGAGAAGACAGGTGTCCTACATCGTACTCACTGCTGGTGGCTGCAGACACCACAGGCGCAGAGGAATTTGCATTGTTCGCAGCGTGGAGATAGCGCTTTTTCTTGATGAACTGCATGGCGTCGTCATAGTTACTTGTTTGCCCAGCTTTGGGACCGTTTTCCTGCATCAGGCCGTCCTCCAGGCCTCCTTGGCCCTGCTCCATCTGCCCATGCTTGGCCTGTGCAGCCTTGTTGCGGTTGGCTTTCTTGAAGGCCATTTTAGGTGCGCGGCCGTGGTGCTGCATGCTGGGCCCGGGTTCTGTGGTGGAGGACACTGTCTGATTATCCACAGCATACTCTGGATGCTGTAGCCTCCGGACACTGCCCCCTGGAGGTGAGGGACCCTCTCCCCAGTGTCGCCCTTCTTCTTCCTGCGCTCACCTCCCTCAGGGTTATTTTTTGACCTTCTTTTGCGCCCTGTGCTGCCTCCGTTTCCCTGAGTGATCCCATAGCTGCCATGTCCCATGTCCACACAGTCCATGTCCATCATCCCGGGGTCCAGCCCTTTCTTCATGGCGTCTCCACAGGTGCGTTTGTGCTTCAACAGCCGGTCAGTCCTGGAAAAATACTGCCCCACAAACATACGTGTTAACAAGAGTACACAATGTTGTGGACTTGTTTACATGAGCTGTTCTCAGAGCCGTGTCCTCACCTGTTGGCAGGTCTCACATCTGTACGGCTTTTCTCCGCTGTGTGTCCTCTTGTGTCGCTCCATGTGGTACTTCTGAATGAAGCGCATGTTGCACTGGTCACAACTGAATGGCTTTTCTCCTGAAAACAAACAGGGACATTATTATGCCGATGCTAAAGAAAAGAGTCTGCGCTTGTCTGTGTATTTCTACTCACCACTGTGGATTTTCTCATGACGCTGGAGCAGGTACTTCTGAATGAAACTCATGTTGCACTGATTGCACCTGAACGGTCTTTCACCTGAAATAATGAGGAGCCACGGTGAGACAGTGAGAAGTGTGAGATCAGTCTGTATTACAAGTCACTTCTCCTGCTGTTTATCGTCAGCACTTAATACTTAAAACAATAAATTAACAAGCAATAAATGCGTAATTTTAGGACTTATGAGTCATCTGTAACAAAGACAAGACAGTGGCAGATTATGCTGACAGTGAGGTGCCTTGTGTCTGTACCTGTGTGAATCAGCACGTGTCTGCGGAGGTGGTAGGAGCTCCTAAAAGCTGCGTTGCAGTGCTCACAGATGTGAGGCTTGGTTCCTGGTGAAAGGCTGCCTCCATCTGCATCCAGCATCATTGATTGCTGTGAAAAATACCAGAAAAACAAAAGTGTGAAATCCACCAACTGTGAACATCAAGTTTCCTGTTTATAGACTGAATCCACCACTGTGCACCTGTTGGATGAGATTTACATAAATATGAAAAGATATTCTGTGAAATATGAAGATTTATGACCACCAACCTTTTCACTGCGCTTCTTTCTTGGTTTACCCTCTTGTCCCTCACCATTTGACCTCCGACCTTTCTTCCCACTGGGCTCTTTTCCTAACTGACTTGGCAGCTGTTTGGATGACAAAGGGAGAGGGCGGGCCGTGAGAGACAGCTATCACATGGAAATTACTTGATGGAAGGTTAAGGGTCTCCAATCCTAAATGTCATGCAAACTAAGACAAAATCCATAACCGTGCATACCTAAATAAAAACTGCCTTAAGTAATATTTGACCAATTCTGCTGCGTGTAACGGCAAACTGCACAAAGAAATGCCGCATACACTTGTTTATTTATTAACCTTTAGCTACAGCAAAGATCCATCAATCAAACCCTCTTTTTTGTTTGACTTGGCTGAGAGACTGCAGCACATATTATAACATTTACACATTTGCTCTATGAAAACAAGTCCATGTTCAGATAATTCATGCCTTTTATCGTTTGTTGTTCTTTTAAACAGAGATCAACAATAATATGACTGCAACAAAGGATTATTTTGTTTAATGATTAGTTGCTAAGAATGTAAGTTAAGCAAATATGACATTTTAGTACAATGTGGCCCAGACAAACTAACGTAATGCTGCCACTTGACAACACCCTGGATGCAAAAACACTTTTTATGTCATTACTGTTCAGTCCGAGTCATAAATCGTCTTTTTTTTGGAGCCTTGGCGTAGATCAGTTAACTGTTTTTTTCAATTACTAACTTATTTCAATAATCAATTGGTTGTGATTAAACAATTAACTATAAATGGAGGTAAATAATTAAATAAATGTATAGAGGGTTTGAGGGACTGAGAGGACCTATTGAGGAGTTGTGACCTAAAGTATTTTATTTTGCTATTTTATTTCTAATAAATTAACAAAAAAAGAAGACAATTTATACAGCGAGCGAGCGTTACATCTACTCCACAAACCAAATAACATTGGAAGAAACACACCAATTGTGTTATAATATTAAGATTTACAGCTGTAGTCGACTAAAGAAATTCTTGGTCGATTAAATCATCGACAGATTAATCAACTAAAAATGGAGCTTGACAAAAGCTCTGAAGTTAAAAAAGTTAAAAGATAAAAATCCAATGGAGTTCATGCAAAAACAACAATTTATAAACAAAATGAATAGGAAACATGGTATTTCGGAATAAAACTGCAGATTAGACCAATGATTCTGTACCAAATCCTCAAATAAATCACTACTTTTTGTCCCTGTTCAATAAACGACGATATAATCTATCTAAAAAAATTAGTCGACTAATACAAACTTTGGTCGACTAAGCCACGATCAACCAATTAATCGACTAAACAACTAAAGGGCTAAGGCACTATTAAGAATTTTATGAGATTTTTCCAACAGAGAAAGCTGCAGTAATGTGAAATCATTGGGAAAGTTGACAGAAACCCCTTCATTAAAAAATGATTACCCGTGCAAACATTTTTAAGACCTTAAGACTTTTTTTTTTTGGCTTTTTAGGACCTAGCACTCATTTTGTTTTGGTGATGCAGCAAACACCATTACATTTAAATTGGGTTTCTTGATTAACGATATTCAGTTTTGGTGATTAAAAAACAATAACCCTTATCTAGCTAAACACAGCCCTGCTCTCATACATTAAGAACAGTATTTAGTTACATAATAATTCCCTTTTGCTGAGTTGTGGTTGAAATGGTGTGGGACATAAGGCAGCTCAGTCTTTGTCAGTTCATTCGGAGACAAACCCTTCAGTGCCATATGGACACTCAGAGGGTCAAAGGAGGTGCACCTGCTCGGCCCTAAACCCGCCCAAATTAACAAACTGATAATTACGGCCCGGCAGAGGCGTCCACTATATTTAAAAGCAGCACATTACAACTGAATGCCTGCAATCTGACGTTAAAGAAGAACTAATACAATAGACTGGGACTATTTATAAATCTAAATGAGAATAAACAGAACACAGAATTTTGCTGAGACTATGGTGCCTCTATATTTATATAAAAAGCATTGCACAGAAGATAAAAATAGCAACTAAATAATAAAGCTACACTATAGTATCCTTTATGAATGGAAGCACTGATTATCTGCAAAAAGACGATAGTGGCATTCTTTGTTAATTGCTCAATTCTACTGTTTAGCTAAAAATACTACATTGTTTGTCCTCTTTCGTATATTATTTAATTTTGAGCAAATTAAATAATATGTTAACCAAATAGTTAAACTAATTTGCATTAAATAGGAAAGATGCAAGTGATTTATTTTGTAAATGACAAGACAGCATTGATTTGTATTAATTTTCAAGTCAAATTATTTCTGTGCACGCTGAACCTTTTAAATACATGAAATTAAGATTACTGATGGAGAAAATGTTACAAATTAAGCAGATTATTGGTGAAAATCCTAAATAATGTATTCCTGTTTGACATTGTGATGTAAAAATGCAGCTGTCTTTGTTGTAAAGCTTCTTTTGTCGTGTGCTTTTGAGTCTGTGCAGCCCAGATAACAAATATCAAAACATTCTTACAAAGATTTAAAAAAATAATAGTGATTCCTCCTCTGATTGTTTTAATACCACATTTTTAGATTTACAGTACTTTCCTTTTCACTTTTAATCAGCTCAACTAGCTTTCATAATGCACAGTATAAATCTTACTTGTATGTAGCCAAATGTATGTTCTCATTAGATATGACAACATTAATGGGTTTTATCCACAACAGAGCACTAGCTAGCTCATTGTGTTTCAAAGACCTGATCACTTTCATTATGCTAGGAAATGTTCAGAAATCTGTGTAAGTTTAAGATTAGGTTGAATTAATTTGGTTAAGCTTCAGGTTTTGGAAAAGATATGCTAACTGGGTCATGACATAACTGGCTTGGAGAAAATAAAGACGTGTTTCAAAGCTAATGCTAACATTTTTTTAAAATATTTAATTTAAAATCTAATTGTATGGGAAGACTGCCTAAATGTTTTCAAGTGGAGATTATGTCATTTAGCTATTTTAATGTATTTTCTTTAGTATTCTAATGCCTCAAAGGTAAAATTGGCAGGCTAGCATTGACACACAAAGGCCACGCCCACTAAAGGACCTCCGTGGGGGAAACTTAACATTGAGAGTGGATAAGACCAATAGCTTCATCAACAGCAAATGTGGACTTAAGAAAATATATTGTGTCAAATATAGACACGAAGACATGAAATAAATAAAACATGTCCAACAATGTAAGTATATCTAACAACGGTAGCTGCGAGCTAAATGCCCACGCGATGCTAGAGCCGCCTGATGTGTTTTAGCATCTTATTTTAACTTTCTGTTTACTTTTCTGACATAAAACCACATATAAGACCTCCATTTAAACGTGGTTGTGTGACTGGACTTGAATAAGTTGTGCTAAAAATGCACATTATTTTTCCAGAAAACGTCTTAAAAGAGGTAAACAGTTTAGCTTCCCATACTTTAACATGGTAAGGCATTAAACGTTTTTCCCCTGGATTGGCCACGCCCCCAAATATGACGCATGTCCGACTATATCTATCCCTTTAATGGGTGAGTCCAAGTGATTTTTTTTTTTTTTTAAACACGTAATCCATTTCATCAAAACACAAGTGACCGCTTGCCTCTTGTAGTAATTTTAAACTGAATTAACTAAACCCCTAAACATGTAGAATTAAACAGTGATATGTTACTTTTGTGTGACGTAACAAAATTGTAGGTTAAGAACACAATACAGATGTTTGACAGCTAAAATGAATATTGTCTGAATGCATTTTTACTTCACGAAAAATGTATGTCTCTAGTCACTAGTAGAAAGGGTCAGATTTAAAAGTGTGGAAGGAAATTTTAGCTATTATACGGCAAATAACAATGATTATAAACACCATCCACCATCTCGCTTGACATCACTGTGACATAATCATATTCTACAACATGAATGCGTCTCATTACTGATGCTAACACTAAGCTAAAACTCAGCTAGCAAAGAACTATTGTGCACAGAGCCCATTGTTCACTGGTTAAACATTGTCCAAACACTTAAAGGGGACCTATTATGCAAAATACACTTTTCTGAATTATTAACCATGTTATACCGATGTTCTCTCGTCATTAGTTTACCTAACAATGTATTTGAATTTATTCACACGTTTGAGTAATCTTATATTGTCCTGCAGCTGATGTTTTCACCTACCACCTATCATTACCCCCAATTGTCTGTATTTACTTGTGATTACTCCAGACTCCAGGCAGAAAATAGGGTTCAAAATTGCCATGTAGTCACTTTCCAACCAATTACATTACAATGCCGTTTTAATAACCTTACTGGTCTACCAAGGTTAATAAAGGTTAGAAATAGGTTGCAAATCTTACTAATACTCCAATATTTGAATGGGATACAGATCCAAGAATTCTTCAGGGATCGAAAGGTCAAAGTTAAAGACTTTTAAGACCACAAAAAATACAAATTAAGACTTATGCAAGTTGTGGCCAATAGTTTTTCACAACACTGCTTCATAAGATATACTATAATTTTATATTTAGCTAGAATCATGAATACAAATCTAATGAATTACACAGAACACATTTTATATAGCAACCAAACATTCAATCTAGGGCCAGACAATATTGTGATAAAAATCGAATAGTGCGCTCATCCCGTGACAATCGTCATATCGTGATTTGTCTTTTCTCTATTTAGTATTTATTTGTTCTGTTTTTGTCCCATCTATGGTACTTCTCTTCATGCCTTAGACTTGCCCAGTCCCCTTCTTTATTGCGACTTGGTGTCATATCTCGCCATATTGCCCAGCCCTAATTTAGCTGGGCAAAAAACCCGAATTGTGAGCTCAACCCTGTGACAATTTTTGATAAAACTGTCATATTGAGGTTTCCCATTTCTCTATTTAATCCATCTGTTCAAATACAGACTTTTTCCAAGCTACTTTTCTCCAAGTTTTCTTCTTTATAAAGATATTGGGCCGTTTTTTTTTGTTTGTTTTTTTAAAGTCTCATGAATTTTAAGGCTGTGTTTTTTTGGGCTGCACTTTCAAGTCATAAAAGAGGTGGAATTTAGTAATTTTGTCACTTGTTTTGGGATTGATCGCTTATTTTTCTCTGAAAAATCTGGCAACACTGATCAGCCTATGACAACTAAATTGTAGACATAGACCGTGAAGAGGGAACTTTCTAAAATAAAAAGATTGCATTTACCTCAAAAGCAATTTGAAACTAAAGAATTTACAAGAATGGTGATCAAATTTAAATAGTGATCTGGCACAAAACAAATTGTGATGTTAATTCTTTGCCATATCGCTCAGCCCTAAATCAATCTATTCCAGCAAACAAACAGCAGCATTAACACCAAATGTGTTATATTATTAAGAATATTTGCGCCACCATAGTCTTCCCAAAATCAATGGGAAACACTACAACACCACACTTCATTTTGCCAGTAAAAAGTGGCGCTTTTGACGTGTTTTTGTGCCGGGCTCTTGTGTGGCAATTGCTAAAACAGTAAATGAATGAAGAGTTTTTCCGAACGCGAGGCACTAGACGTCTACAGCCCATTGTGGCGTGTGAATATCCTTGCATCTTCAGGCGGCTGACCTCTGATTCCTGCCTTTGTCTGACCTGTGTGGCTGTGTGTATTAGTATTTGAGCGCGCACAAAGACCGTCTGAAATGAAGTGCCGACCCAAACAAGACAGCTGTGTCCTTGCCGAGGCGTTTTTTCATTCAGGCCCTCGCTGATGACATCACCCTCCAGCGGGACAGAGGGGAACACGCCGGGTGGGGAGGGCGGCTCATTTATTATTTTGCATGCGGCAGATTTATGTCACGGGCCGCGCACACTCCTCCCAGGCAGGCAGACGGGACAGCTTAAGCCCCTCCCCTCAAAGGCCAAGGCAGGACAAGGTTTGGGAAAAAGACTGATACGGCCCTGGTTTGAGCCTCATGTTTAATTCAACGCAGCAGGAGACATTTACATAAGACTGCTGGCATGAATGAATAAGTTTATCAGACTGAAAACATTGAAGAGACTAATTATGATTTATTAAATAAGTCGACAGATAATAAGGTGGATTCATTCAAGACGTTTTTCTAGTGTTTGATAAAAGCTAAGGTGGCTAAATTTAAAAAAGATCAATATATTTTATTTATATGGATCAATCTAGGTTGTTTTACTAAACTTGATTGATGACACGATTTTCTGGGAGCCACATTACAATTTTAATTTCATCACAATGTTTAGAGATAGACCAATATATCGAATGACAGATATTTTGACCACGATATTTCGTTTTTTGTTTTTTTATTGGCCTCAATATTGGCCGATATCTGAGCAGCCAGTTGTTTGGCCTTTTCTTCTCTGGAAAAGCTGCACTCACAGTGATCAGAAATCTCAGTTGTTTAGAGAGAAACTATATGACTTCCCCTATGACTAAAAACATGTCCAGTAGCGCCTTCCCTCTCCCAGGACAACAAGCATCTAGTTTGCTAAATGTAATTGTACATTGTCCACATTAAACTTTAACCTAGTAATCTTACTTTATGAGTTTTTAATCCATGTTATAAGTGTTCTCTTGTCATTAGTTCAATCAAAAATTATTTTTGAGTCAATTCCTGCATGTTTGAGTATCGTACTTTGTCCTGCAACGGATTCTTGAGTTGAGTTCTGCTTTACATACTACCTAACCCCGCCTACTTGTCTGTGCTGCTTGCCTTACATACACAAAAAAATTTGGTTTCTGATTAAAACATGTAGGGTTAAAATGTCATGTAGCCACTTTCCAACCAAACTATAAAGAGGCGGGACTTATCAGTTCCACACTTTTGAACAGGAAGTCAAAAGACCTGCTTATATTTCTTAACTGTTAATTCAAATTAACACTTTACAATGCACAAAATAGAATATAATGCTTTACAAATGTTAAATACATGAAAAAACAATGTTGCAGTGTTTCCCAAAGGTTCAAGCAGAGACTATGAAGGTACAAGTGGCTAGATATTTATTTAATTACTGTTAAAGTCACTACTGATCAAAAATATTCCTCGTGGATTAAATATAATTATTTACAAATGTTACAATGCTACAAGCCTAAATATAACTATATCACTACCAGTATATTGTTCAGCTTGTTTTTTAGACTATAGGGGCCCACCATAGTCTCGTCTAATTATGGAAAACACTGTGTTGGTAGGTTTTAAGGTTTAAAGTGCCGCAGTAGTGTTAGCATTTGGGACAGAACTTACATGTTAATTTAAAAATGACCATTTTAGTTTTGACATCTCAAGTTCTGCCATTTTCATTCATTAATAGCGACACAAATCTGACTGTAGCACTAATCAAAAGCATGACAGTAACAATAGCAGAGCGAGTTAAGCTTCCCCTCACGTTTCACCAAACACCAAAATAACATATCCTGTTTCAGTGACACGCATTTGACTGTAAACCGCGGTCAGTCTGCAGCTTTTGCTTTTGCACTTTCGCTTTGGTGTGAAGTGCTGACATAAGTTAATTTCCCAGCGTGAGACCAATAAAGTCCTCTCTTATGCAAATGAGCGGCTGTAAAAGTGTCGTCTAGAGGCAGAGGTCCGGGGTTTCCCAATAATCCAAACGGCCCTTTTACAGTCTCGTTTTCTCTTCTTTTGTTCTCTTATGAAGCAATATCGGCAAAATAATAATGGAACTACAGATTAAACTTAACGGTTCAAAAAAGGACTTCTTAATTAAACAGTAACAGCAGAAGTGGAGAGCTACAGTTAGACTAAATTAAGAGTTATTGTTGGAAATGCATAAATGAATATTACATTACCAACGAGCTGCAATATCTAATAATTTGTGGAGATAGCCCAATTGCCTAGCCGATATTTTTAGGCCAATATTTAGAATTTTTTTGTGCATATCTGCCTTATTTTGGCCGATATTTGATCAGGCAGATGTTCGTCTGCACGGTAGAGCTGCACTCACAGTCAGTGCGTTTACATGATCAGGGAAATCAGATTAGGCTAGAAAACCGGACTCTATTTGGTTTTCCCCTCAAACCAATTGGACCAGTTTTGCTCCTGTTTACATGTAAGAGAGTACAGAGAGTAAACCGATTACCCTGGAGAAACTGGTCCTGCTGTGTCTGTCACTGCGGTTACATGATCGGGGAAATCAGACTAGGCTAGAAAACCGGACTCTACTTGGTTTTCCCCTCAAACCGGTTGGACCAGTTTTGCTCCTGTTTACATGTGAGAGAGTAAACCGATTACCCTGGAGAGACTGGTCCTGCTGTGTCAGATTCACTACTGCAGGATTAAGGCTATAGTTTGTTGAATTACTTTAACATTATTAATGTTTATTTTTATTAACAGTTTGTAATACTGTTTATTAGGAGACACACAGTTTTTTTCTGGAACATGTTTTAAACATTTAGAACAGTGTTGAACATGTAGTTAAATGTGAGATTGTGTGAGCCACTTTGTGCAAGGCACTTTATAGTTCTAAAATTCTTAATTTATGGCTGGAAGGTGCAGTGGGCAGGGGTTCTGAGCATGCTCAGTTGCATTTGTCCAGCTGCAAACCGATTGTCTGTTTACATGAGTCTGAAATCAGACTACAATCGGTCGGGACCACATGCGCCAACTGGTTTTCCGAAAACCGGTTTACAGCTCCTCAACAGGTCTGCCCGGGTTTACATGCGCTGTGGAAAACTGGTTTAAATCAGACTAGGCTAGTTATCCGGTTTTCCTGGCCTCCATGTAAACGCTCTGAGTTTCACTACTTCATAATTCAGACTGTGTTATGTTGATTTACCTAAATCATCTTTACTTTTAGTAAGTATTTGTAATATTGTGTGTAAAATTACACACTGATCTTTCTGGGACAGGTGGGACTGTCTTAAACATTACGATCTGTGTTAAACATGTAGGACTGTATAAGGATGTAGTTAAATATGTGTCTGTGCGTTCCACATGGTGCTGGGCGTTTTTCTGTTGCAAAAATGTTAACTTTATTGTTGAAATGTGAAGTGGACAGGGCTTGTGAGCATGCTCAGTTACATTTGTTAAGCTGCAGACCGATTGTCTGTTTACATAAGTCTGAAATCAGACTACAATCGGTCGGGACCACGTGCGCCAACTGGTTTTCCGAAAACCGGTTTACAGTTCCTCAATAGCTCTGCCCAGGTTTACATGCACTTTGGAAAACTGGTTTAAATCGGACTAGGCTAGTTATCCGGTTTTCCTGGCCTCCATATAAACACCCTGACAGATCAGCTGAGCTCCAAGTTAGTTTTGAAGAGAAATGATAGTTTGTTCTATACATCTTCATTTTGTAAGAGGATGTTTTTGTTTTTTGGATATACCATCTCATCTCAGCTATGTTTTTAAAAATTAAAATAAGAAAATCGGCCATTGATATCGGCATAAGCCCAAGAAAAACCCATATTGGTCGATCTCTAATAATTTCATTAAAAACATGTAGCGTATCATTTCAAAAAAGGATCATACAAGTTGATAATTCAATGAATAGACAATTTACAGTCCATTCAATAAATAGGCTTATAAATAAATAGGATAATCGAGTTGTCAAGAAATCAATGCTAAAACTGGTATCGATACTCCTTTGAACAAGTATCGATACTTCTTTAAACTTCAACAACTCCTTGACACACTTACACAGCAAAGTGTGAGCTCAACATCAGGTTAATTTCTTAAAAACATATTTGTGTTTTGTTTCAAGTCACACAAACCTCACGGTGAACACCTGCAGTAAATAATCTGACAACAAACGTCATGTTTTTACCTCCAAACTAATTGTACTTCTAGTCATTAGCATTTAAATGAGTTTATCACAAGTCTGAGGCGGACTCTTCAAACGGCTGTGCCCTGCTTTTTCTCTGCACACGCTAAGCCCCGCCCCCTTCTGCTGCACTGAACCACTGAAAATGATGACATAACAAATACTGCATATACATATACTGTATATGGAGCAAATTTTTCTGATAATGGAACAAAGACCAATCTTAATGTAAAGGTTCAAGTTATTCATAAACCAGTAAACAAGTAATAATTCTACAATAATATATATATTTTAAGTTGATACCAAGGTATTGAAATGAGTATTGAATATTGAGGGGATTTTTTAAGTATCAACTTGATGTCAACAATAATTGATAATATAGTAATTGTTGTTTTGAAGTTATGTAACTTAAAAAAAAAACTAATAATGACAAACGAGCTAAACATTTAAGACTTTTTATTGCTCATTTCATAATATTTTATAGACCTTTCTGCAAACACATTCATACTCATATCGATCGATACTGTCTTCTGCTTTCTCTATTCACGTTTTAAACAAGAAACAAATCCACCGACTTCTTATTCAAAACTGCAAAACTGAATTTAAAATGCTTTTCGGACCACTTGAATACCAGCTGCTGAACAGTACAAGACTGCTTGAACCCAAATTCAAACACAACTTTGAGTAAAGTAATGTTAAGACTACCGATGAGATGTGATTAAACCCAAAAGGAAAACATTTTCAGAATCTTGCCTCATCGCATTCTCATATTCTTCAATCTCAAGCTGTGTTACTACAAATATAGATTCAAACTAAAAACGTGTAACAATAGTTTAGGACTGAACCATATTTGACTACGGTTGTCAAAAGTATCAAAATCAATTTTACTACAACTATACAAGCTAAAGAATCATTTTGAAGAATCAATATTAAAACATTGAATTAAAATGACAAAATATCGTTCCTTTATCGGTTTAGAATCTTTTAATCAATTATCACATTATGAATTTTATTTGTCACTTGTCACTAAATAAAGAAATAAAATTGAGACTATTCTCTCAATAAAATGTATATTTTGATGTTAAAGAAGCAAAACAATGTGATATTTCAGACAGATATTGATTATTAACACAAGAATACACGAAGGAAGCCTAAAGATGGGATCATTTGTGGTTTGGAGAGATTTTTATCTACATCAGTGTTTATGTGTTTCTCAAACGATGGTACTTGAAGCCATTTGCATTTAATATGTGTTTTCTTTTGCTTTTCACTGTTTCAGAATCATTTGAACCATTTAAGTTCTATTTTAACCCTAATACAGCCTGATTTTTAATTCTTGTGGCACTTAGAGAGCCAAATATTATAATAAATGCTACTTGTTGTGAAAAGAATCACTGACCTACACAATTATAGACTCACTGTATGTTTTGATGACATTAACCTCACCCCCCAGTCTCTCAGAAGTGGATAGAAAAGTACTCACGTTGCCCATGTTGAGGTCGTGCACCATGAGGCCCTGGTTACTGCTTCCCACCGTCACCTCCAGCAGCTCCGCGCTCTTACCCAGAGCTCCGGGGTACAAGGGCAACCGATAATCGTGCTCTGACATCTTCTCCTGTTTGATGCCCATGGAGTGAATGTAGTCACCGACCCCTGAGCAGTTCATGGTGTTGTTCTGCGGGAAGAGTGTTAAGTGTGTAATGATGGAATTATTATAACAATTAGAAAAACTGTGATAACACAATGAGTGATAATATGAATGGAGCTGAAACAAGCTTCAAAATAAACACAGCTTATCACTAACTGGGTAATAGTTAATTACTGGGGATGGAACAATTCACTTAAGTCACGATTCGATTTTGCAGGCCACGATTTTCAATTTTCTTCAATTTTGTTAGTTTTTCGAGTCACTTTCCGCCTACGCGCATCGTTATGCAGAAGATCCGTCTCCATCTGCTTGGCTGGGGAAACTTCTTAGAATTAAACAACGAAACGAGCTGACAGCAGCTGTTTTAATCAGGTCTGAACCGGTCTGACAGACGTCTGTCTCCTGAAGCTTGTGACCGTGTTTTTCTCCGTTTTTTCACTCACCTGAATGTAACTTTTAAGGGTTGCAGGATCGAATTTCATTCACAAATGTTAACTTAGCAGCATAACTTTTGTTTTCACACAGTGATAAACTCTTATAGTTAGCTGACCACGGAGCTTTTTTTGACCAAAAAAATCCCTCTGTATTGACTTTTATTTTTTGCCTTAAAACACAAACTAAATCATAATAAATTACATTTAAAACAAAGCCACTGTGGTTAGAGTTCAGAACTTCTATGTTTTATAAAACGACCTGTACAGAAAAATAGAAATAATAAATAAAAAATAAATACATAAATATTAATCCTTGCTCCAATAGTCTCAGTTTAATCATATAGAATACACCAAGAATGAATTAGTTAAAAGGCACGGGAAATTACTAATAGTGTTTAAATCTAAAAAATAATTTTGTTGGTAGGACTGGGTAACGTTGACAATAACGAATATCTAATATACTATAATATACTATATAATATATATAAGTATGCTATTAGAAATTTGACATTAGATTTACAGCATGTTTTTATCAAAAGCTCTGGTTTTAATTTAAAAAGGATATTTTTTAGCTTTTTGCATTATAAGCGACAAAGTAATAAACCAAAAAATAATCACTAAGCTTATTGAGAAAAAAAAAATAGGCCACTTGTATTAGTAAGTCTAGGAATCTATAATTTCTGCTTCATGTATAAGCCGCAGCAGAGCTCAAAAGTCGGCTTAGAGTCAATTGGTAACTCTTTGTTTTGCTTAGTTTTGAATACTTAGCGAAAAAAAAAAAAAGTACACTTGTTTAGTTCCAAAGTAATTCAGCATCATTCGAGCCTCTCTGTCCCAGGTTCTCATTTATGATTCATTTTTTGGAAAATGTATGACTCAATAATACACCAGCGATATCTCTCTATATTCTCCAGGGTAAAGGCTATTAACTTGACCTAAAAGGGTAACTATTATTCCCATAAATATTCCTAATTGCTTTCCTTATGTATCAATCTATTACCCTATATTATTACATAATCAGTTTTAGTTCCTCCTACTACATCAACTATTTGGTTTGCTTCTTTGAAGGCTGAATAAGTAATCCAAATGTATTCAAACCACAATTTCAGTGGATGGAATTAGCAAATTGCAAAAGCTGCAATTTTTAAAGAATCAGAATTTTCTTCACAAACTGCAAAATGAGTGATTGTCTGCAGATTATTGCTGTAGATTAGATCTGTATGGGGATGTTCGCAGAACCAACGTGTGACGTCAAAATATGGGCGTGGCCGCTCACTGGTTGGCAGAACCAAGTATCTCCATTGGTTTTTCCATCAAGGCCAAAATCAAAGCTTTCTTCTTGGTGTAGGCTTTTTAAGAACACAGTAGAAGCTCTTTGGGTTCTTTTATCAAACCTATGAGCAAACCCAGTCACACAGCAATATACAATCATTGCTTTTTTCATGTTTGTTCAGTGTGCATCAGTTACGTTATAAAAGTTTTGCCAACCATGACTAAAACATTGACTTACAAATTATTACATGATAATTATTGAGATAGGGATGGGACGATATCGAAAAAAGTATCAAATTGTTGTACTGTAGTGTTGTTTCAATTTAATTCTGGTGTTGGTTCGATCCTCGTGTCTCTCTTTAGCTCTGTTTTGTCATTTTCGTGAGGTTACTAAAGGGTTGATTTCACTGTCATTTCTCAAACTAAGGAAGTAAACACTGACTTATTGTCATTATAATCTTATTGAGGTGAGTTTTGTAATTCTGTTCCTTTATGATCTACAAAAATAGACCCAAGAATGACTGAAATATGAAACAGATTGACCTAACAAACTCCTATTTATTGAAAAACCATGTTGGGACAAGTTCACAGAGAAATAGTTTGTTCTTGTGAGGCTTAAGCAAATCAAAAACATATCAGTAACAAAACAAGAAAGGAGTCTTTGCTTCGTATGTTCTTCATAGTGTGACGTAATGGACTATTATTAACACAAAATCCAGTCGTTTCTACCTGTAAGCCCATGCTGCAGTCTGGAGAATCTCGCTCTTTCTTGAGGATCATGTCTGGTGGAGGTAACTCTTGCATCACGGTTTGGGCTGCGAGTCGCGTGAAGCTGGTGACCGGAGGTAGGTGGCTGAACATGATCATACCGGCGCCGAAGTTGGAGTCCATGCTGCCGTTGGAGCGCAGGAACTCGTTACCAAGCTTGTCTTGAATGAGGCTCATGGTTAAAGGTGATGGGCAGGAAAACTATGGGTCATAAGGTAGTGTCATTCTGCAAATAAAGAGGCAAAAAGACAATTAGACTGATGCTAAAATGACTCATCCACAACATACAAATATAGGGCTGTCACTAACGATTATTTTAGTATTCGAGTTGACCTAGAGCCTTCTTAAGCACAGTTTTAGTCAATTCAAGGTTAAAAATCTAGAGTCTGAAGTCTTCTAGATGGAGAAAAAGTGTATTATTGACAAAAAGCTTATGTAGTTTATAGATTTTTGACATTTTCGAGTTAATAGTTTTAGTTTGTTATAAAAAAAGGTGATTTGTAGGCGTTTTAAAATCTTATTGGGTTTGTGATTTATATTTTAGTAACACAATTTGATTCATGTAAAGTAATGTAAGCTTTTTAAAGACACGTTTGTACCGATCTGATCTACAGAAAGTCACATATTCTGTTGCTTGTGAATTACATTATATTACAAAAATGTAAGTCTGCAATTATTTTTTGATTAGTCGACTAGTCAAAGAAATATTATAAAAAAGTATATTATTGCCAAAAATTGGAGTGTAGTTTATTGATTTTTGACTTTTTCTTAATAATGTTAGGTTTTATTAAAAAAGATATTTTGTAGGTGTTTTAGAGACTGTATAGTCTAGTTAACGATTACACTACGATCATTTTACTAGCCGACTAATCAAGAATAGTTATTTAGTCATTACAGCCCTGCAGACAACACATCTACAACTGCATGTCATTTCTTAAGTCAGTGTTTCAAAAACTGTAGCTAGGCTGCTACTGTTGATACGTGAAAACTTCTTTTGGTTGAGTATTTGTTTAATTTTTAAACAAATCTATTCAAACGTCTGCCTGCTTTGGGTTACTCATTATTTAGAACTCTCTCATCCATGTTTACTCTTATTTTTGACCTAGTACAGTCTCATTATGAATCATTATTAACATGAATTTAGAACGGACATGGTCCAAGTGTAGATCTGGTGGCACTTAGCCAAATATGATCTTAATTTGTACCTTATGTGAACAATTTTGAAAAAAAATCTGGCTTATATGATGACAGGTTAATATAAATGGCCTGTTATTCTCTAGTGACACAATAAAAACATTAAATATTACTATTACAAATTGCTATTGTTTTTTGTATTGACAGAAATACGAAATACACATATGAAACTACAAATTTATTCAGAATTTAAAATAGTGTATTGATTTAACAGAAAACTGAAACCTTTTTTGCCTTTAATCATGCAACCCTACAGAGTGATTCATTGTACTTTGCAGCTATTACAGCATCATTGTTCTTTCCCTTTCGAAAAGCCATTTGCAGTAATCCTTCACAAATGTATTGACACCATATGCAAATGTTTGACCTTTTACACATAATGCCACAATAATAAGATATAAGACAACAGAAGCTATCCTTACAGGAAGAAACCAATATGTTGTTGACTTTAAATTGCAAACAGCAAACAAACAGCTTAAAGAAAGCACTGCCCAGTCTTTTGGGGTCAGTTGCGCTTGGTTATGGGAAATTGGTGCCATGCTCTCTGATTGTAAATTGTCTCATGGCCGGATTAATCCAACTCTTTTGTAGGTCAACAAAATGCTGCGGTTTTTGCTTCAGGACAGCTGTAAAACAAGCATAAACAGTGTGTCCGGACAGCTCAAATTACCGCTTTGTAAAGATCTGCGTTTTACAGGGCAAAAGGGTCAATGTTGCCACAATCCTAGACACAACATGAGACGAGGAACGCGAGGATTTCAGTCCCGCGTTAATCTGTTTGATGGCTGTGTGTCTGTCCCAGTCATCCTATTTGCATGTGCTTATCTGCCAATGAGAGTGCCCATAGTCGGCATTAGCCAGTTGTAATTGTGTCTGCTACATGGGCAAAGCTGAACATTTTTTCAACCAGACTAAAGACATAATACATAGTTGTGTACTTCAAATTCTTAAATGCCAAGGTTGTTTTTATACTAGACTAAGATTTCAACTTACAAATGCTTTAGTAGTCAAAATTAGCTCTGATTATTTTTGATTAATCAAATTAATACGTCTGTTGTGCATAATTAAAATATTTTAACACATTGTAACCTAAACACATGTAGAAATATGACAAATAAAGGCTAGATGAAGAATACTTAGGCTACATAAGTACATTAGTGATGAGCATCTGAAAAGAACATTTATGGCTTCAAAATGTTGGAGTTTATGTGATAAAAAGCCGTTTTGGCATATGTTAGAGCGGGTTTATACATATATAACAATTGCAATCCTTAAAATACGACAGCAATACCTATATTAGTCGACTAGACACGATTTTTCCGATTAATTGTTGCAGTTGTACTTTACGCACGGATTGTGAGAACTCTGCACGTGCATTTCCGACTTGTATCGCTTTTTATTGAAAGTAAAATGCTGTAGATCACTTGGTTAGTGGTGTGGTACGGATTCAAGAAGCTAATCAATGCTAACAGACTGCTGCCAGATGCCTTTGATGGTTACGCTAGCTCCTGAATTACCATACGCCGCGCACACAAAGCCAACTTTTCCGAAACGTGAAAACCAACAGACCTGGGCCAGATACATCGCTTTTGGCTTGAAAATAAGCAAATAACTAACATATTCGTGCAGTTATTGTTGCGATTTCGCAGTAATGTGCAACATAATTTAGCGCACAAGGCTAACCACGACTCCTACGGGGCCCGTCGTCTCCTTCTTTGTGATGCCAATAATTAATATGGCCATGCAATAACAGCGTCGATCAAGCCTCTCCAAGCGCAAAACGTGAATCTGAGGCTAAAATTGAACTACAACTAAGCTTAAAAAGTGCACGAGTGACCAAGAAAGTAGCATTGTTTTGTAGTTTTTGGTGAATGAATTAAAGAAATGTGCTTTAGCGGCTGATACATATGCACATTCGTTAACCAAGCTAAACAAAATCTGCGAAAAAAGAGCAAAACTGAAGCGGAGATCGGCGTGAAAGAGACGCGGGGGGAAACGCGAAGTAGTTTTGAGATACATGTGTGGTTTTACCTTAAGTTTCTGGCTTGGATTGCTGACATTGAAGCGACTGTAAGTGATGGAGCGACAACACTAGGCATGACCCATAACAAACGGCCCATACAACTCTGGCGAACAATGATGCTCCAAGTGTTAGCCGAGTGCTAGCACAGCATGCTAACTAGCGCTGCTAAACGCCGGGCACTTCGATCAGAGGCGGAGTTTAGCTCGTGTCTAGCGTGCTACTTTATTCGTTAATGTGGCAAATATCTTCAAGAAACTACTTCCAAACTGTCACGAAAGAGTTTGTCTAGCGTTACATTATGAGGTAAAGTAGTGGTGGTTGTTTTATTTGCATTTAGCATAACATACGCTGAGAAATATGACAAATCTTGTGTTTTTGTGCGCGAATGCCACGCATTGAAGCACTCAAAATTATTCTTTAGCCCTAAATTCACTTTAATCACTTTACTTATACTTATCTCAATTCTACATCTACATACAACGGTATTATTAATGAAAATAACTGACATTTGTTGTCAAAATCAGCACGCATGTTGCTAGGCCACGCCCCACGATCGAAATGCCTGGGGTTTAATGCGTCCCGTATGCAGCGTTGAAGCGGTGCGGGCTTTGTCGTGCGTCCCATGCAATTACTTTAAAGCACTACTCCAGCACAATCTGCACCCAAATACGGTGGTTTTGCGCAAACTTACCGGTGCATGACATCGACCCGCTGTTCTGGCTGCCGCAGTCCCACCTTTAGCGGTGCGTTTGGAGGTCTAGAGCCAAAACATTGTTCTCCCGCAGCAGCTGGGCTCTTCCATGTTGGCTCGGCGCAGGGGATTCTGGGTCCCGCAGGAGGACGTGTGTGTGGGACTACTGCCCTACTACCCCACTACCAGCGCGATACTACAACTCTACTACACACAAACAGCGGCGTATGCGTGCCAGCATCATATGTAACACGTTTATGTAATTGTGCTACTTTGATGCAGATTAATAAAAAAAACAAAATAATAATCATATGCACAAATAAATATGCAAATATACATAGAAAATAATAATAATTATAGCAAATAATAATAATAATAGTTTCATTTACACTTCCCCTTTTACTAAATAGGTCAAGCAAGCATTCAATAATAATTGGAGTTCTCATAATTTCCCTGACTCAAATAGGAAGTCAAATGTCAGACAAAAGCATGCAAAATGCAGTGTTTTCTATTAAATATGGGGGCTACAAAACTACTTGTGCTCTATTGTTAAATATATTAAATATTTTTAACAAATTAAAATAGTGCAAAATTGATAAGGTTTGTAAACAACATATGTTTCTTAATCAAATTAACATTTGTGGCAAATCAAATAATTTGTTCCAAAGATGTTTAACTACCAGTGGTGTTACTTTTGTGTTGTTTGAAGCATCATTACGGTTGTTAATATTAAGCTTTCACAGCTTTCTTTACTTTCAGACATGACCCTTGCACTACAAGTTGATGTTTTTGTAAACCAACTTCCTGCTGCCTGTATTTGGCCATGTGGTTTCTGTGTTTACACAAGAAGCTTGTTTCACAGGCAAAACGTGCACACAAAGCAAAACTATAATGGCACTTTTGAGTAAAAATCATTCACTTTATAAGTCTCAGCTAATTTTTCTTTTCCTTATTGGCCACTTTACAAATAAGCACAGGATAAACTCCAAACTACAAAGTATATAACATAATATAAAGCAGATGCTGACTTTGGTGGAGCAGCGATCTCACCTCAGATGCCAGAGGTGAAGGTTCGCTGCCTGTACTGAACAAAGGAGTCATTCATTCAGATGCTCGTGACATGTCTATTTCAAAGTGATGCTCTGAGCTTTACTGGACGTATGTGTGCGGCAAATGGCACATCACAAGAAGCTCCAGCACTCCAACTGCTAATAGCCATCACTAATGAACCACTTAATTCAGCGAGCAGGCCTAATCAAAGGTGGATAGTTGAGTAATGCAAGAAAGAGGTCATAGAGTTCTGCTTTGATATGTCCACAATGACAAGACCGGCAGTTTGAAATCTGCCTCGTATGTGATAATTTCTGATCAAGTACATCCAGAAGAAAAATGGACATGCTTGCTAATTCAGAAAGAATATAAAGAGGGTACTGAAAGGATAGTGCTACATCATGCATAGTGTAAAAAGAAATTACACTGCCTATTAGAATGTCAAAGTGGGGCTTTAAACTTGTAAATCTAAATGGAGCATGCAGCATTACCAGGCCGAGTTAAAAGTCAGATGTGTGGAGATTCACGTCAGCTCACTGTGATAAAGCTTGTTTTTCAAAGTACTAATAACAACAACAACAACCAATGTGGGATCCATTCTAGTTAGATGTTTTATGCAATCCTACAGTGAAGAACATTCTCAAACTGTTCACACCAAGTTCCATCTAATAAATGTGGCTATTAAGTGATAAAACTTAGACTAGTAGGCTAATAGAAACCTTAAAATGTTTCAAATGAGACTAAATCAGGTCTAAAAATGGTAAAACATACAGGCATTTCTAAACATGCAGGACATAAACTGTATATTGTCTAAAGGAAACAAATATTAAACTGATGGTAGTAGATGTAGAAAACTCTGTCTTGACAAGCAATGACATCACCATGGAGTCAGGGCGGAGTCTTATCAGAAAAGTTAGTGCACCAATTATAGACCCTTGCATGTTTGTAAACTTTGCAATGAATTATGGTGGCGGAGCTTAGCCGGAGGCAGAAGACAACTTTATGTCCATTTAACCAGTGTAAGCTACACGTTTGGAAAGATTTTAAACACAAAAGAAAAAAAAATGTGGACCTGACAATGAATGTCTCTTCTGACGATGAACGTTTGTTTGAGTTGAGTGATTGTCACGAATCTGATCTGCTCTTTCAGTGCCGAAAGGTATTTTTACATTTGTTGCAGTCTTTAAGCTTCATCATGTCTTAATTATTAACTTAATTTGTTTTGACCTACAGTGCCAAAAATGACTTTTTGTTTGTAGCTTTGAACATCTGTTAGCTTTGGCCGAAAGCAGGAAATAACTTGAATGATTGACAACAGTACAGTTTTAGCCAGAATCCTGAAAAACAGACCATTTGAACATAAACTGCACCTGCTCAAGGGGGTAAGGTCAGGCTAATATTAGACCAAACGTCCTAGTTACAGTTCACAACAAAATGGCATTTTAACCACAATAAAACCTCAAACTTTTGATAAGTCGGCTATGAGTTTTCTTTTTTTCCCTCTGGTCAAAGCTGTGACGTACAAGACTGTTGCAGTAGGTCATGTCTACAGTAGATTCAAAAACATCTATGTGCTTAGCTTAGCAGGTTGTTCCTTCAATGGATTTCTTCTTCCCTGATGGCACGGACATATTCTAAGATGACAATGGGAGGATTCATGGGGCTCGCATTATGAAAGAGTGGAAAGATTATTTTTACACATGGATTTATCACCACAGAGTCCAATCTTAACCCCGCTGGGAATCTTTGGGACGTGGATGAAAATATAGCTTGCTAGCTAGATTGCAGAAGTGAAAAAGTCTTATTTGAATCAATTTGTAAAAGATGCTACTATAAATTAGCTTGCTTTTTAAGTTTTAGTCAACAAAGCCATTTCATTTAGCTGAGAAAATCCAATTAAGTCAACCAGGAAGTGTATTTGCAAGGTTTCAATTATGACATTTACAGCACAATAACAGCATGACAAATTGATTTAAATCAGAAAGATTAGATACAGTCTGGACGCACTGCACTGTTATGGTACTTTCTACTTATAATATTTACACTGAAGCATTTTATCTACTTTAACAGTAAACAGAGTGCAGACAAGTACCGTTTTAGTTTGTATTCTCTGGCTGTAACAGTAATGTCAGTGGCTTCATTTCCTTTTCTGTGGTTTTGAGGCATTTGGACTGTAGCCGTTTTAAAAAATCAATGAGAGCATTTCTCCGGCATGCCTGTACTGCTTTTGATGTATTGTATATCATGGAACGCAAATGGAAGAAGCCTAAATAAAGATCTAATTCCTCCAGGTCTAAATGGATCACATGACCAAGCGGTTATCAATTCTGCCTCCTCGTTAATAATTCAGTTTAGGCAGTCAGTCTTTGTTCATGCAGTTTCTTATAAATCCACAACAACCATCCAAGACAAACCTAAGACTAGTGCTGGCATGATATCAAGGAAAAAACATGAATATAATGGTATTTTTATAACTTGGAAATGCTGTATTAAGAGTTCTGGTATAAATTGAAACTCTTAAAAGCACACAAACAGACAAAAAGGCAGTGTTCTGTGTTCAAATGAGCATATCTGGGTTACAATTTCTCCTTTAAGGCAAAAGACACAAGGTCAGTTGGAGTATGACTTTCATGTGAAACCGACAAAACAAAACTGCTTCTTAGATGTTTGATTCTTTCATTTCATCCCCTTAATTTGTATATTTATATGGGAGACTATAAACAAATTACAAACACAGACTGAACAGGATTTTGAACATTTTTACAAATGGATTTATTAATACAGTATCTATTCTACACCTGATTTTACTTTTTACATACATTTCAGTTAAATCTAGCTCACTCCCATTGCGAAAAATGTATTTATAGATTAGTCGGTAAGTCTTAAATCAGAATCTTTCTCTTAATTTTCAGACATTTTCACCGGGCAGGATGAGTTTCCTTTATGGGCCTAGGTCAGGTATGTCCAAACTGTGGCCCAGGAGCCAAATACGGCCCTTGGCCCAATTTTTTTTGTCCCTCAGACTTTTTGCCAGATTGTTCCAAAGTACCAGTATATATTTTTTGAGGAATTTTAGCAACCCTAGTCTAAATCAGTGTTTCCCAACCTTTTTTGAGCCATGGCACACTTTTTTGGTTGAATTTTTTATGCGGCACCATCTACCTTCAAATAATGCCAGGTCAAAATATTTTGGAAAGCAACAATATTTAATATTGTAAATACTGCCCATTACACTCTACGTCACTCTTCTGGTGAAGGGCCTGCCTACTATTTGCATAAAGAGAAGCATGTGACACGACAAAACCAAGTAGTAGCCTACAGGTTAGATCAGAGGCAACCTTGCTCAGAATAAGATTGCATTTTTTTGAACTATTCTCAATAAAATTACCCTATAACCTCTTAAATACATATTAAATATGTCTAATATTTACTTTGGAACATTCTAAAATAATTATCTCTTCATAATGACAGAATCTCTTGTTTGAAAAGTTACATTATGCGTCATTAAAATGTACCTTTAATTTAGTAAATAGCAATTGTTTTGCTTTCATTATGGCTGAAAAAGTTTTTTCTAAACACTTCAAATCTGCGTATGTTCATTTTCTAGATTAATTTTGAAAACTGTTTAATTTTACAAGGTACACCTGACAGTTTCTCCAGGCACACTGGTTGAAATTTACTGGTCTAAATAACAACCATTTTATGTTACATAAGTCTAAAATGAATGTTCAGTGACTTATAAAGTGTCGTGGTTTGATAAAATTTGGTCAAATGCAAAATTTTGAATGGTTCACTTAATTGCCAAAATGTGTCCTACTGTGGACAAAGTTTGGACACCCCTGACCTAGATTAAATCACCTGTTTCTGGGTGTTTCTGGCTTGTTTTATACATTTGTTTTTGCTTCAAGCTAAAATATTTCTCAATGGTGCAAGACATGTTCACCCAGAGGCAAAAATGTTTCAAATTCAAAGCTCTTGTAAACAGTCAGAATGTGTTAAAATTAGTAAAATGTGCTGCATCACTTAAGCAGTTCATTCTGGTTCAAACTATCATAAACAGCTTTACATTTAAGATTTTTTCAGTTTACCTAAAGTGTCTCAATTTGATAAAAGCAATACAAAGAAAATAAGCAAAGTAAATGTGACTGCAGCAGATAAAATGTTTCATAACCTTTTTTTTTCTTTGTGTTCAGTGGTTTATGAAATTATAAACTATAAGGAAGTCAATTTTGAGGAATATGAAGTCAAGATCTGTCTAATGGCTTTGGTCATTTAGTCGTATTTATCAGTTCATTTAACTGTTAATTGCACTTAGCTCATTTGCTCATGACTGAAGCTGAACTAAAAATATAACGACTAGTGAGTCATGTGATTCTCGTGTCCAATTCATTCAGTCTTCAGTCATGCATCTAAGTATGTATGTAAGAATATAAGTGTGGATGATTATTCCTGTATGCTCCTAATGTAATATGTTTCAACTGTGCTGTGACTTTCAAAACAAATACAAATCTGACTGGTTCACAATGCTTATCCAAAAATACATTTGTTTTTTAACAAGAGCTGTAAGTTTCAATCACTTTTACATTTATAGATTATTTCATGTATTCGTACCTTAAATATGGACCAGGAAATGCATGTGTTTCAAAATAACTAGCTGCAAAATGGAAATATTAACCTTATTAAGTTAAAATTGCACGGTAGCAGAGTGGTTAGAGCTCTGGCTTCCCAATAAGGAGGTCGTGGGTTCGACTCCCGGGTCGGACCATATCAACATCTCACGATCTCTCTGGGTGGAGTTTGCATGTTCTCCCCGTGTCACCGTGGGTTTTCTCGAGGTACTCCGGTTTCCTCCCACCTCCAAAAACATGCATGTTTAGGTTAATTGGCATCACTGTAAATTTCCCTTAGTGAATGAGAGAGTGAATGTTTGTCTGTTTAAACCTGCGACGAGTTGGCCACTGTCCAGGGTGTTCCCCGCCTAAAGCCCAAAGTCACTGGCGTAGACTCCAGACACCAAACAAGCGTAGAAAATGAATGAATGAACCCTTTAAGTGCTGAAGTTTTTCAGTTGAAATATAAAGTCTTAATACCACCCAAACTGATGTTTCTCTGTATTATTTAATAAAAATACTGCTATAGATTGAGTTTGAAATTTTTTAAACTTCTGAAAATCTGAAGTCTGAAGACAGAGCATCTAAAATGGCTTGGTGCAGAATTGTACTTTGATGCTTGAAGGGTCATTCTTGTTTGTTTGTTTGTTTGTTTGTTGTAAATATGTTTGGTCCAGTTTGAAGGCCACAGTTGTCAGTCCCTTGTTTATAACCTTGGCCTTCACAAATATTTTATCTATCAAATTTTAAGTAAAGGCATTTTTTAAGCAGCAAACAACAAATTAGGTGCTTTTGTGGTTATTTTCCTGTCATTTATTTGGGCTTTTTACTATACAGTTTATAAATATGCTTTGTTACTACTACAGTAATTTACGTGCCTGTCTTACACTCCAAAAAATACATTCTAGACAAGTTAAAGTTGCTTGATTCTAGGATTTTAACCTAATTTCATGCTATTTGACTAATTTAATTTTGATTTATTGTAGACACCTAGATTATTTTCCCTGTTTCAAACTGATTTCAAACATTGCTTCTTATTTCAAGACAAAATATTAGCCAATGGGTTAAGAAAACTACCCAATTAGCACATTTTTGATCTTATTTTAAGCCAAATTCTCCTACAACCAGTTAAAACATCTTGATACCAATGAAATATTCCTCATTACATAAGCAACTAAATCTTATCCAGTGAAAACAGCTAAAATCTGGATTAAAATCTGATTCCAAGTTATTTTAAGCAAGTCTAGATTCATAATTTTTGCGGTGTAGGCTGTTTTAGGAATCATTATGACCTTGTTCTTATTTCAGTAGTTCATTACAATTAACATCCACTTGATAATTTGTTCACATAATTAGTTAATGTGTTATTTCTAAGCAGCTATATTTTTCAGTACACAAAAATGCAAGTGTCAAAAACATTCAGTAGTACATTTTGGAGACTTGATGTGACTGTGTGTGTTCTTGACTGACTGGGAAACGTTCATGCCTCCACAGAGCAGATGGTGATCCCGACGCAAACCTCTAATCCCCATTATTGTTGAAGGATCACTGCAGAATATGGGCTCCGTCAGCTGAGACAGGCTAAGAACCTGCACAAAGATACACATATGCATATCAGAAGAGCAGACACACACACCAGGACTTAAGGTCACATTAATTGCAATATTAATGTTGTTTGGAGTCGTTTTGTTCAAATGTAAGTGGCTAATAATAGTTCCCTTTTTCTAGTGAGTAAAAAAAGTATTTTACATAAAAAACAAATACAGTCTGCAATCAAATGGATAATTTGTTTGTCTGTAGATTACTACACAAGCTTTAAACTCCATAAATCTCCATGGAAACAGGCATGTCGAGTCATATCTGTGGAGAGAGTCAGTTCACTGTAAAGAAGCATGTTTAAGATGCACAAATTAACTCTAGTGTGACCTCTGACCTTGGGAAACAGCTGGAAATCATCTTCAGCTGCACAAACCCACAGTGTCTTCACGTTCATGTTTTATGTAATTTCTAAGTCTCTTTAAACGTGAAAAAACACTATATGAGACCATTTAAAGGTGGAGTAGCTGAATCTTGCAGTGTAAACATAATTTAGGTTTAATTTTCCTCTCATAAATTCTTCGACACACGGTTAATATTGACATGTATTCAGTTTTGGTAACAATTATGGTCAATAAACGTCTTTTTACAAACAACAAAGTGAAAGTGGAGAGGGCCACCCAAGAACAACCAATCAGAGCGCTGTTTTTGCTAATGATGAAAATAAAATTCTTTATTATTCATTTCAGACAGTACTCAGTGGTCTCGTTTTGTCACAAAGTACTGCAATTACCATAGACTTTGAAGTGAAAAACACAGTTTACTCATTTAAGCTAGTTACCCCAACTTTAAAAAACTGTGCTTTTGGCAAGTTACAATGTTGTTAGGGAAACATACATTATATACTTCACATATGTTTGAGTATTTCTGATAGTCTGGTACATTTTCAAAGTTCAGAAGCTCTGTTCCACCCTGTGATGTCATGAAGTTATGTTAAATATCAACAGCCTTCACTTAACTTCTTAATACACAAGAAAAACCTTAAGCAAATTTATTTTTGATTGTGTTCTAACACTTAAGACACTATTCTTTTTATAAAGGCATTATATTCTTTCTCTTCTGAGCCTTAGAAACTGATCTGAAGTCCATTTTGGATTCACAGTAGATCTGAGTTTTATGACGTTTCCTTTTTTGGAGCAGACCAGTTTATCTTATTATGTCTTCTCCTCTATGTATTTCCTTTGAATTCTATTGCTCTACTAATATGTGGAACACATGACTGATTAGAAAATCAAAAAAAAATAATGTAGCCTGTAAATAAAAAAGACATTTCTATTTCTTTTGCTGAAAATGTCCACATTTTCTCAGATTTTCATTCATTTTCAAATACTTTTGTAGATTTTTTTTTACTCTAAGTGTGTAATTGCATTAAAGAAAATTCTATAAAATGTGTCATTCTGTAACTTACTGACTCAGCAGCAGCACT
Organism: Mugilogobius chulae; assembly: GCA_038363315.1. Taxonomy (NCBI): domain Eukaryota; kingdom Metazoa; phylum Chordata; class Actinopteri; order Gobiiformes; family Gobiidae; genus Mugilogobius; species Mugilogobius chulae. The sequence continues at coordinate 26,417,857 of CM076396.1, forward strand.
TCTTCACATTTTCATTAATTTAAGGGTGCATGTGTAACTCTCTGGAGGTGAAAATCAACTGTATAATTCTCTAGAATTAGAAAGTTAAACCAGACTTCTAAATGGGTCTAATTACAGTTTTTCCTAAACAGTGAAACAATCTAGCTACAGTAACTTCTTTTCTGTAGAAACAAAAATGTCAGGCTCCCCCAGGGCAAATAGCATCCCTTGTGGCCGTTTAAGCCTGTTCAAAGTAAAGATGCTGCTTTGAATTATTTATTTAGTGCAACAAAAAAAACTAAATGATAAAAACATGCTTTTTTCAAGTCTATTTTTGGCCAAAAAGTTACACAGTGCACCTTTAAGGAAAATTAATCACATTAGCGTTACTTCAGAAAAAATCCTTCCAATATATTGATGTTGAATCATTTTTCCCACAAACTGTCTTTATAATCTAGTTGAATACTATGTCTTTTCCGTCTTCATGTGGGACAAAGTCTTGCTCTTCCTGTTGCAAAAACCTACACGACTGGAATGTGCAATTTAGCTCTTGTTGCTGTAAAATAACAGAGAGCTCTCGGCAAGGTTGAACCGGGAAGCCTTCAGTTAGTGGGAAAGACTCAACCCACCAAGATTTATCCATTTAATCTTCTGGTAAGTTTAATTAAAATGTAATCTGTCTTGTATATTATCGCAATATTAACAAAAAGCTGATTAAACAAAAACAAGCAAATTGATCTACTTTTCCAGACACATGGATATTTATGTACATTTGTATTTAATTGTCTATTGTTCTTTCCCATTTTACAACAGCCTATTGCGTTTGTCAGTTTTCCCACTCCCAAGAAAAACGACGTGACAGTTGTGTTTGTCTGGCTTCACAAAGGGGGTCAGACGTGAACAGTAAACTGGTTAGCCCAGACTGCAGCAGACACACGCTCATGATGAATAGTTTGAGGAAAAACACAGTGGTGCAGCTGACCTCCGTCTGAGTTCACAAACCTTTTACCTTCAAGGAACCTGTCTGACGGATGACTGATGGATGGAAAGCATTCCTGCACCGCTGACTTCATTTTACAACGATTCTGAGTGAACCTGCGACATAAAAACACATGTCAGTCATTTTTTAATTTTGATTAGTTGTCTAGTCAAATCCCGTAAATTATTTTTATTCACATTCAGACTTTTTATTCGCATTATAACAATAAAAAATTGGTGAAAAAATATGGTGAACTGAATCTAACATCTGAATGTTGGGTAACACTTTAACACTATACAATGAAGTAATAGTTTACTAATGGGATTTAGGGATTAATGTCTGAACACTTCATGTATTTTAGGTCCACATTAGTCCATGATAGATTAAGTTTAGTTCCGCTTTATTGAATGATCCCATTACACAAAATTTACTTCTTAAGTTTTAGTCGTGTTAGAATGTTGTTATCACAGCAAAAAGCATATTCAGAGTTGTATCTTGTTTCATTCACAATGACTGAGTAATCCTGCTCTCTTTTGTCCCAAGCTGAAAATGCTTGTTCCGCCTTATGATGTCACTAGGTGTGGTTTTGAAGGTAACCGCTTTTAGCCTAAATTCAAGCAGCTTACTGTACAGTTCTGTAATATTCAAATCACAGACTGTCTATTTATACTTATTTGATCTCTTGTTCAATTCCAATTGCCTCAGGAAGTTTTTCTAATTTTGAAGTGAAACGAGTGGCAAAAGTTTAAATGAGCTAAAACAACTGCTGTATGCTTACACTTTGGACAATTGCAGAGCTGAAATCATACAAATGATTCTACTGAAAGTGAATGGGATAGAAAAACACAGCGAAGCAGATTTGGTATACCACGTAGTGACATGACAAGTGGAACAGAAAGTTTTAAATTCAAGTGAAAAACACGAATAAACATTCAAGTGTTTGGTGTTAAGTAGAGAGTTGCAACAAAACACTGCTTTAAATGTGTTTTTGGTGAGGAAATGAGGTTGTAAACATGATTCAAAAATGTGCATGATATGGGACTTTAAAGCTCAGGTGAATGATTTTCCCACCAAAAACCTGAAGCAAGGTTCAACTCTCTCACAAATCCTTCGACGCATGGTAATATTATATCACGTACTTATATTTTGTCTGCAATTAAACCTTAAAAACATATTTTTATAACAACAAATGAGACTGGAGGTGACCGCTCAAGCACAACCAATCAAAGCACTGTGTTTGGCTGTTAAAGTTGGGGTAACTAACTTTTCTATTTGTCAGTTTGTAAACTTTGTACTTCCATAAAAACTACACGGTAAATGCAGTATTTTGTGAAAAAAATGAAACCACTGAGTACTGTCTGAATTGAATAACACACAATTTCAGTTCTCATTAGGCACGGAATACTGTGCTCTGATTGGCTTAGCTTAGGACCTCTCCGGTTCACTTTGTTGTTTGCAAAAATGTTTGAAAGCTCTAATAACCATGATGTTGAAGGATTGATGTGAGGAATTGTCAGATTTAAAACCTAAATCATGTTGTAGTGTAAAAATCCGAGACCACCTTTAAGGGAAAAAAAAGCTTTTATTTTAATTTGGACTGTAAACAGTATTCTGATTTTGTCAAAGTCTTCTGCTTGTACAATATACATTTTACTAGAAATGACTAAGTTTTATACATTTACAGCTAAAAAAGTCAAGTACCCCACCTTTAAGTGGTAGCAGTTGTGTTGATTTTCAATACAAAATTGTGTCCAAAAATTGTACAACTGTCCATGAATTGTAAATATTCAGTACATTACAAATATTATCATTTATTTTAAGAAAAAGGGGAACAGTGCATATTAAGAAACATTCAAATAGATTATTTCCATCTGCAGACCCCCTGGCAGGTTGATGTTAAAAAAATAAAAGACAGACTATTAACAGCTGGACAAACACAAAGAAGCAAGAAAGTGTTAATGGAAAAAAAAAAAAAAATCAGTTCATCTGTGTTGCCCGTGCCCAGCAGTGTTAACTTCTCCTAATTATAAAAAATATATAAGACTCAGAAGTTGCAATCTGTGTAAAAAAGTAGTGAGTGATATGGAGGCTTCAAGAATACACAACAATCAGGTGCACATAGAAAAATTATTTATTAAGTTGCAACAAAAGCAACATAGTCTCCAGAGGAAGATATTAGATATTCAAGGAAGTTTGAAAAGAAAAAATAATTTTGGTTGAAGCCATGTGGCGACATTTTCTTTGGTTTAATGGAAATTTAGGCCTTGCAAGTTACTAAAGTGGTACATTTAGGGCTGGGCCTTTGGGAGGATTTAAGATTACCCACTAACCCTAAACAAGGCTTAATTTGGACAATTGTGTTTTTATATTTCAAAGTGAACAGCACTGCTTAAACATGCAAGTGTTTTGTCATTAACAAGTGTGAATGAAATTAAACTTCAGGCGTCTTTTTAGTGAGAAAATGATATTAACCATGGATCAAAAAGTAATACAATACAGGCCCTTTAATACAGTAGATATAGGTTGAAAATGACACAGACAGATGTTACGACGTCCTGATAAGACCTATTCTAACTCCACTGATCTCACAATTGTTCAGCTAATGAATAGGTCCTTTACCTCAAGTCACCCTCTTTCTCTCTCCTCCTTCATCTCCTTAATTTGTTGGATAATGCTTCTTGTTTCGGGGCGTCAAGTAAATTAGCCGTTTGTGTGATGAATAGCGTAGACACCTGAATGATTTAGAGCCGGCTACAGCCCACCTTCCACCACATAAACAATGATATTACAACCGCGGTAAATAATAGATTCAATCAAAAGAATGAACTATATTAACTCAGAACAAACTGAAAAATTACTCTGTGTGTTGTGATGTATGAATTTTGGATTGTCTTTGCAAAAACGAAAACCCAAATCAGACATGACTTCATCTAATCTATTATTGACTTAATGCCCTTGGATCATCTTTCAATTATTTTAGGCACATCTGAATCAATAATGATGTCATGAAGATTTGCAGGCTGATCCCAAACTAAAAGTAACGGCAGAGCGAGTGTTCCAGCCTTAAGTCCAGTTTTCAGTTTTTCTCAGATGTAAACTGTTCAAAGAGAGGAGAATACTTCACACAGCAGGTCACACTGAGTAAAGCAGGAAATCCCCCGCTGGAAGATACACAAAAGTTAAATCAATATGACGGATGGAGAGGAGAGAAAGGAGATGAATGACTTAGGTACAGAACATAAACATAATCATTTAGATTTTAGGAACTATCTTTACCTAAGTCCAGAAATTACTTAGGTAAAGATAGTTCTACAATCATGTCATAAAGAAGTGTCAAAAATCCAGAGAATCTTAAAGTTAGGGTAACTAACATTTTTAGAAAAGCATATGCAGGACTTAATGAAAAAAAATGAGACCACTGTGCACTGCTTGGATTAAATAATACACAATTTTAGTTCTAATTCTGGAGCCGAATACAGCGCTCTGATTGGCTGTGCTCGATATATAACTTGTGTCAAAGGGTTTATGAGAGGCAGTTGTCAGATTTACACCTAAATTGTGTTTTGCAGTGTGGAAATCACCACCTTTAAGTGAAAGGTCATGTTGTAAAAAAAAAAAAAAAGTCTCCCAAGAAAACGCAAATTTACAACGAAATGTCAAAAAATGTACGATAAGCATGTTTTTATGCCTTTTTATGTGAATATGTTACAAAAAGTCAAAACTAACCGAAAGAAAATGGCACCACGTGGCTTCAACTAAAGTTTTCTCGAGGGTGCTAAAGTTTCTTTTACCAGTCAAACATACATGTTAAGAGAAAATTCTATGAGTCAACAATAACATCTGGAGAAGGGTCCGTGCAGCAACTATATTGCTCCCGACAAGTTATCCAGTGCGTTGGGAAGGATGGGTCAAATGTAGATGAAAAGTACAGGGTCAACAATGTGGACCTCAACCTCAACTTTAGAAAACCTACTGGAAAATAACTTCTGATACCCACCAAGTTAATGAGTAATAGTATCAATTACTCAACATTAGCGTGAACAACCTTTTGGTACAGGTTTAGCTAAGATACTTGTTTATTATAGAATCAATGCACATAAAACGCAATGACATATATGCAAAAGAGGAAAGATACTTAAACAAGTTAAAGCGAAGTTGCTGATTTTCACCTTCAGTCCCTGGACAGGTTGTCAAGTAAAATATAAATGCCAATCACTCATCCAGTCATCCATTTATACAACTACAGACTTTCTCCAAAAGAATGTCAATCACACATATCAACCATACACCATACCAGATAGAAGTCTCAACCTTTTCCCCTTTTGCAAATTAAAAACTGTGTTGAATACTAAATTGAGAATAAATGAGGTAGACAGCAAAATTAGCCATATATATCCATCTAAATACACATAAAGACAGAAAAAAAATGAAAAGAAGAGCATTATAAAACAAAACATGTATGATACCAAAATCGTGCTACACATATTTACAAACCACATAATTGCCTTCATACCAAACATCTCCTCTCAACACTGACCACATGTAAACAGCAGATGGCGCACTCGGACATGAAAGCCAGCGGGACTCATCAGCAGCTCTCCGTGTGTCTCCTGATTGTGTTAATCAAAGAAAAGGTCGCCTTAAGAGAATCTTGCACTTATTAGAAACGAACGCGCGTATTCGATTATCCCATCGTTAATTCATTAGATTGAACTAAACAGCGCAGTGATTTAGCGCCTCATTGAAGAACTATAAATTGGAAAAGGCGCACTGGAGAGTCTCCTCCTCGCGCACACATGCTGTCTTCTTGTGTAACTGTGCCCTCCTCTTTTCCCAGCCCCTCTCCTCCCACATCACACACACACTTGTTTTTTACAGTGCACTAGAAGATGTGAATGGTCAGACACATCCCTGGATTTCGCCAGTCAGTCAAGCAAGTGCCACGGAGCAGAGCGCACGGCAAGCCACGCGTTCAACCGGATGGCACGTTCACGTTGACGCGCCAAAGTACAGAAGAAGAGTGGATACTTTTGAAAACATAACTATTAAGCAGTGGAAGTGTTCATTGCGAGTGAATTTGGTTGTTTTTGGAGAGAAATCTGCGCGCAACAACGGTTATGGCGACTTTTACGCACGGCAGGTAACAAGCGTAAAACATGGAATAACCGCTCGCAAAGCTTTGGCTCGTTTTGGCACCGGGAAGAGGAGGGAATGGCGGCACTTCGGAGGAAATTTGGCGAGGACTATCAGGTGGTCAACACTACGAATCGCGCGCCTCGTTCGCCGCCGGTGAAGAAGAAGCGGCAAAGATTCGTGGAGAAAAACGGACGCTGCAATGTCCAGCACGGGAATCTTGGCGGGGAGACGAGTAGGTATCTCTCGACCTGTTCACCACTTGGTAGACTTTGAAGTGGCGCTGGAATCTGCCATTTCATCCTGACGTACACATAGCCTGGCTGGTTATGGCTTCGATGTGGTGGATCATAGCGTACATAAGAGGAGACTTAAACCACGGACGCGACCCTGCGTACACTCCATGCGTGGCCAATGTTTACAACTTCCCTTCAGCTTTTCTCTTCTTTATCGAGACTGAAGCAACAATAGGTTACGGCCATCGCTACATCACAGAGAAATGCCCAGAAGGATCATCTTATTCTTGTTTCAATCCTTACTGGGCTCCATAGTGGACGCTTTTCTCATCGGCTGCATGTTCATTAAAATGTCCCAACCAAAGAAGCGCGCAGACGCTCATGTTCAGCCAGGACGCCTGGTGATTTCGCAGCGAGACGGGAAGCTGTGCCTGATGTTTCGAGTGGGGAACCTGAGGAACAGCCACATGGTGTCTGCGCAGATCCGCTGCAAACTCATCAAGGTAAAAGACGCGCTTGTGAAAGACGTGCGTAATTGTGCCAAAGTACACCAAGAGTCTAGCGTCACAACAGGAAAACAATGTCCAAAACATTAACACTAAAATAAACCAAACGACTACTTTGTTTATGACAATGAAAAGCAATTCTGTCCAAACAGCTCGCTCCACACAAAACAGTGCCACTTCTTCAGATACTGTAAAAGGATGCGTAATGGCGCACACCATTGATAACCTAATTGACCAATCAGTGACATTAACAGGAACATCAAGGCAAAAAAAAACACAATAATAATACTATTAAATGAGATAACATGACAATTTATCAAACATACGTAGATGCAAGATTTGTTCAAACTGGTGCTAAAGTGAGCAAAAGATTGTTTTTGTTATGGTCAGCTATTCACTGCAAAAAAAGGAAAATCTAACTTAAACAAAATGACTTGAATTAAGCATAAATTTTAAGATGTTTAATAGACCAAGTCTACAAAAAATATTTGACTTGTCTTAAGATATTTTGTCCTGATTTACATTATATAGATATAAAACCCTATTTTAAGCAAATGTGTATCTGTTTAAGCCATAATTGCTTGAATCAAGAATAGATTTGCTTAAAAATCTTGCAAAGAGCCCTTAAAACTAGCATTTTCTGCTCAAAACAACTACAGTAGGTTAGTCAAATTGTCTTGCTGCACCGGCAGAATATTCAACTTAAAACAACAACATTTTTTTTAACCTCAAAACAAGATAAATTTTTGTATTTTCCGAAAGTGTTCCAGATTATTTACTCCAAAGCCATGACCACCACTACATAGGCACAAACTAAAGAAATTTATACTGTATGTCCAAATGTATTGCCTTTTGAATAGAAATATAATAATAAACAATTACAAACATGTATTTTGAAGCAAGTAAAATCTACTTTGTAATCTTAACATTCACGCAAAACATGGTCTTTTTTACCAACCAAGATATATTTACTTAAAGGATCTAGATTTTTCATCGTGTTTCTGTCTTGTTTCAATACATTTGCTGTTGTTCTAAGCCAATGTTTGCCTTTTTTACTGAGCTTATTGTTACATCAAACTGAAAATTCTTGTAAATTGTCAAAAATTTCTTAAAAACAAAAAAATATGTTACATCACTTCAGTAGTGAATTCAAATCTGGACAAAAATGTACCAAAATTAGGTTTAATATATTGCACATTTTCAAACAAAATATTACATTAGTGTGAAAACAAAAAAATTCAACCAAAACATTGATTAATATCTGCCAAGAAAGTCAAACCTATATGGTCAGATCTCAAATGAAACAGTTCATTCATTATTCTACTAAAATCATACATGTTTAGTACAGAGCCGTAGATCACACTGTTGTTGGTGGATCATGAGTTTCTACAGTTGCATCTCAAACTGCAGGGCTTAGTTGTTCCCTGCACAATGCTCTCCTTGTTAAACAAAAACATGCTTAATGTGATGTTACATAACCCTCAGCTGTGGGTCCAGAGTAAGCCACAGAAAAGGTGCTTCTTCAAGTTCAACATCACAAAATCACATAGAATATAATAATGCAAGATGCTTTTTTGGTTGTATATAAAAATAGAAAGTATTGGCTGCCTTAAAAAATATAATTATGACCTTGTACTTTCAGCTTTTTTTGTAAAATCACCATATTACAAGTCATTTTTTCTTTTTTCACACAGACAATGCTTTTTTCTAAACTATTTCAATTATTTAAGCTCTTTAAAGCTGTAACTGAAGGACAGACTTATACAATTACAGAATATGGTGAAGATAAAGTTTGTTTTTAGAGAATAGCAAATAGATGCCATGAAACAATAAATGTCTGCAAACCTGACTTTAATGCTTTTTTCTGCAAAATACGCAACCCTGAGTGGTATATTTGCCCTTCCATTTTGCAGCAAACAGATTTTGTCCAACAGATTTGTGTAGAGCAGGTGTGTCCAAACTGTGGCCCTCAAACAGAAAGCAATGAGCATTGCATTATGAAAATACTGTATATTTGTTTTATACGTATTTATTCTGTACTAATGTGGTGCTAGGCCTGAATGAAGACTGTATGGCTCACTCGAACCTCTAAATGTAATCTTTGGAAACTTTTCACTGTTCGGTCACTTCCACGACCCAGATCCATTTACTCACTTAGCTCAACGTCCACGTACACTGACCTGAGGAGTGTGCTGAGGAGTTCATTATACAGTGTTCTGTCGTCGGGAGTTTAGAACCTGCCTCACAGTCGGCGTACATCCAGGGTAAGTCTGGGATTCAACCTGTGAGCCTTGGACACCTCAGCTCTAGCGTCTAAATGGACCTGCAGTGGTACACAGTCTAATGCTTGGTTTTTAAAACTCGCTCTTATATGCATTAGGCCACTTTACTTCTTCACGAAGTCTGACGACCAACAAATAAAGTCTGAGGGCCTGATTGAGTTCCCAGGTCACAGTTTGGACATGATCACGGCCCATCCACAGTACGGGGCTATTCTGGGTCAGTCTGTGGGCCAGAGAAGTAACATACGAAACATTTCCAACATTAATGGTCAACATTGCTAACTGTTAGCTGTTAACATTGTTGCTATTGATATTAGGGCTGTCAAATGAATGCATTAATTGTGATGAATTAATTACAAACATTCATTTTTTAATCGCATGAATCTATTTTGAAATCTTTAACTTCATTGTTTCCATCTGCGAGTTGCACAGTGACATGAGGGTTGTTCAACTTGACTTGAGGAAAGTCTGCACATGACCTTTGACCTGAGGGACGGGGTCAAAGGTCACGAGGAGACTTCCTAAAGTCTTCAATTTTTGCAGTATATTAATATTTCCCATCTGCAACAATGATGTAATGAATTCAATTGGAAAACACTTAAGTTGAGTGTTTTTCTCAGCAATTTTTTAAAGTAGATTAATTAATTACAGATCATAATTAATCTCTCAATTTTTAATCGCTTGACAACACTAATTGAAACAAAATATTGCCGACATTATGACTACAAGAGTGCTGAACCAGAACTAAGCAAGGCCATGACACACATACCAGACTATACACCAGGAACAACAACAAGCTTTGAAAGATGGGTAGGGCCTAATTTAATGTTTGTAGGGCCTGACTGGCCCCCGGGCCTTAAGTTGAATAGCCCTGGAATAGTATCTCACAGACACAAGAGTGAGTCACACAGGAGAAGCTCAGACTAGAGCTGCTCCTCCTCATGTTGTGTGAGTGCGGCCCTCAGACTGCAGCCTCCGGGTTTACACAATCACCGCACTACAGAATCACGATCGTGCACGGCAGCCAATAAACGCGTGGGACGACAGCACGCGGAGAAAGCGGACATGCGCAGACCACACGCCGGTTCCGCGGACGCACATGATGCAAGAGACGGAGAGATTGCCTGTTTCATCCTCCCGCCGCCGTGACACACTTTCCTCCTCCGTGTCGTGTCTCGCTCACAAACACAACCCGTGAAGAAGAAACACGTGCTCTCAACGGTGTGCATCCTTTTAGTGCAGAACAGAAGCATCGTGTCCCGTCACCGTGGGGCGTGTTTGGAGCAAAGACAATCATGAGTGAAAAGTGACCCGATACAAGGCTACATCTGTCCGCCGTATGTTTGGGAACTTTGTGTACAGCGTCTGTTAACACCCTTTATGTTTTATTTAGTGTTCAAATGTATATAGCCTAATCACACTTTCAATCACTTTCAATTCATACAAAATCATAAAGGGGATTTTTCAAGTCCTGTGGAAAGTTTTTATATTTAAAATGACATTGTCCCTTTATGATTAAACTAAGTATTTGAGTTCAAACAAATACAAGTTGTATATGAACATGAGTACCTTAGACATCTATCGAAAGCTTTACGTGGATCTTAGAAGATTCACATAACAGTCCACCTACAACACACACAAGGGGGTTTGAAACACTTATGTGTCTGTCAGCGGAGGAGCGCCTGATGAGCCGCCAATCACAGCAACGAAACAACAGCTTTGTAAGGAACAGCTGCACTCGCTTCAGCTGGATTTCTTTTAACTGGAGCGATGTGAATAATAATAATAATAATACATTTTATTTATATAGCGCTTTTCTAGACACTCAAAGACGCTTTACAGACAACGCAGTTAAACAAAGCTAGGTACAATACATAAAAACAGTTAGTAATTACAACATTAATCAATCATTAAAAACAGATTTAAACAGATTTAAACAGATGGGTCTTGACATTTTTCCTAAAAGTGGTGAGGTTGGTGCAGTCATTGTCCCAGAGGGTGGTGCAGTGATGGAGAAGGCTCTGTTGCCCCAGGTTTGGAGCTTTGTCCACAGAACAGCACTCAGAGACCATCTCCATGATGTGGTTGGCTCTGTCAGGGCCTGAGCTGGAGGAGCAGGTGCAGTTGGAGGTGGAGACTGAAGTGAGAGAACAGTTGACACAGGTCCAGGTGGATCAGATGAAACTTCTGTTGTTTCAGCCGGTGATAAAACCATCCCCTCAAAATATTTCTCTGGAAAATCTTCTGCTGCAGCAGAAGTAAAGGTTCTGTACCATTCAGATGTCCAAAGTTAGTATTCATAGTTTCATGTCCCATCTCCATGGTTACAAGGCAAACAACTCAATTCACAAAATAGAGAACACAGGGATTCATTTGACAAAGTTAACAAGGTGACAGTGGTGTTTTGGGCTGATTCCAACAGGACTAGTTCTCTTGTCCATGATCGCTTATGCAGCATGCTTTGACTTTGCTAGATAAATACATTTCACGCAACTTCACCACCACTTTCTCATTCATTCTCATTCTTCTCGCTCCACCGGGCGAAACTACAGCGACAGGCCTTCACTTCGCTCTTCACAAGTTGGTTGCACAGACACCCGTTCGCCCTTAAACGTTCACTCCGGTCGTGGTAGACGCGCTGCGCCGCTCTGGGGTCTCATTTATAAAGTCTACTTACACACAAAATGAGCCTCGAAGAGTACGAAGCAGCTTTTTACGTAAAACTTGGGAGTGAATAGACTGATACGTTTAATAAACAAGACTTTGTTCAAAGACAGATCTGATCCGAACGGTTCACATTGATCTAATAAAAATGCTCGTTGCCGTGTTTAAACCTGCAGTACGACCGGAGGAGCCGAGGAGGACAGAGAGACCAAAAAGACACTGCCTGAGAAGGTTGTGTGATCGGGTAAACTCCATTTTATAAATGCAACAAGCCTCTATCTCTTTCCCTCTCACCTTCTCTCTCTCAGTGATCTGTCTACGAACAAAACAAAACCTGCAAACAAGCGGGAGCTCGAGGAAGCGCTTTGGGGCGCTTTAGCCTTGACGCGCGTCAGAGCATTTTGGAAGCCTATTGAGGCGTCAACAGCATTAATAACTGACGAAATTTTATGCGCGATTAGGCGAATTTTGACGCAAATAACCTGTCCGGTGTGAACGTAGCATCAGACTCATTCATTATGTTTATTTAAATTGCTCATTTGCATATCCGTTTATGGTGAGACGGATGTGTGAAGGGGGCGTGGCCCGAGGCGGGGTCCTGGCTGCAGATTTCTGCTGCTCAGAAGGAAAAAAGCGCTTATGGAAGGTTTTATAAATCTGGATAATTTTTCACTCAGGTCAAATCTCAACGCCTACACATAGACATAGCATATTCAGAGTAGAATATAAAATATAATATAAAATCAGATATCGGTGTGTCTATGGCAGTGCACCGGTGTACCTCAAAGAACTGTTGGCACCCCACAAACCCACAAGACATCTTCGCTCCACCAACAGCCATCTGCTCCAGTCCCAAAGACAAAGCTTCGTTCCATGGGGGACAGATCTTTTCAGGCAGCAGCATCACAGCTGTGGAACACTCTACCTGACGCCACAGTCAGTGGAATCTTTTAAAACTCAGCTCAAAACGTTTTTATTTCAAAAAGCAGTTTTATAATGTTATGTTATTGCTATTGTATGCTTTTAATTGGTTGCAGCACTTTGAGATTTGTTTTTCAAATGTAAAATTCATATTTCTTAATATTATTAAGAGTCCGCTTGGTCGCGTTCAGTCTGAAAGCACCTTACGGATTCTCTCCGAACACTCGCGCGACTCTCGGGCGACAGCTTTGCTTCATATTTGTATTTTTTACTGTGTCAAGATTGTCCTGTGAAAGCTGCACTGCCGGGTTTTTATCTCATCATTGTCAAATCAGCCACTGGATAAACTTACAAATGATTAAAACAATATGTGTATATATATATACTAAATAAGTATTGGCTCTGCCTGAAATGCTTGGAGTCATTTCCGTTTCCTAAAACTCATTTTGCAGAGGAATTGTCTAAACCCAACAAATGCCAAATCTAGAATCATTCAGGTCTTTGTCAATCCTTAAATTTAGGCAGAAACGACATTCTGTTTTTTTTTTGTGCTTCTTGTTCTCACTTCTGATCAAACCCTCTGAGTCCAGCTTCACAAAGACAAAAGTGAAGGGGCAGCTTATACGACAATTTTCTACAAATGCGTGACGTTTCGATATCAGATTGGTTTCTCTTTTACACAACAAAGAGCTACGTGTTCATTGAATCAGCATTTCTCTGGATACGATTCAAGAGGGAGTTTCGCCGAGGAAGTTCAAAGGATACACCGCAGTGTAAACAGGAAAAAACTGTTGTCAATGAACATGGTTACGCCACTGATTTGCATGTGCAGTAGCCGCTACTTCAAGACCATAGAAGAAGACTGCCCAGTTCACAAAAATGCCTTTTTAAACCAAAGCACCTTTCATTCTCACAAAGTTAAGCCAACAGTGTCCAGCTGTCTTACCTGTGTGTTGCAGAAAAGGAGACACAAAATAAATCTTCCAAAGCTTCTCTTGTGCTCATTCAATTAGTCAATTGAATTTCGTGTGTTCAGAAAAAAAGAACGTGCAGGACAGCGGTCCGAGTGTCTGCGCCTGGTAAAAGCGAGCTGTCTTCCCCGTGTTTGTGTGAAACTGTCCATGATCTGCGTCTTCCCAGTGCACTGGTCCTCGCGCACCAATCCCAGTGCACTGATCCACGCACTGGTCCTCGCCACCAATCCCAGTGCACTGATCCCAGCGCACTGGTCCTCGCGCACCAATCCCAGTGCACTGATCCAGCGCACTGATCTCAGCGCACTGGTCCCAGCGAACAGGACCTCCGTGTTTGTTTCGAGCGATCTACCTTTTAACTTGCGCGCTGGTCCTTGTTGCTTCCTTCACCATTTTATTTATTTATATTGTGACATTATGGATTAGTTGTGGCGGTGACCAGTAGGGGGCGACGCCTAATATAAAAGCTCCGTTCAGACCTCGACACTTCCTCTGTCTCTGAGACAACCGTTGTCTGTCTGTTTTGGGCTTTGCCGTCAGGTTGTGCACCGTCCTCTGCTCTATCAGGTACGAATCCGTTACACTTTCCAACTTGTGTAATGATTTAGTTTAGCAAACGCTTAATGAGACCTTTCTGTAGTGCTGCGGTGAAGCAGAGCCCCCCGATGCGCACCGCCGCAGCGCCTCATTGCTCCGTGGGCCGGCAGTCCTGGAGTCCCTCGTTGAAGCTGGTGGTGTGGCAGGTCATATCCCCCACCAGGGTCCAAAGTTCAATTCAATTCAATTCAATTTATTTTTATATAGCTCAAAATCACGACGATCCGTCATCTCGAAGGACTTCACAGGATGCCAAAAGTGCAGGAGTCCGCGCGGGGAGGGACCAGGTCCTGACAACCGGTGGGGCCTCGCCACTGGAACGTCCTAGAACACACTCCCAAAGGGGAGTGGGACAGGAACGACAAGATTAAAAATAGTCACTAGATAAAGGAAGATACAGAAAAAGTTAAGATAAAATGTAGTAGGAAGGCTAAAGCAAGAACACAGAATAAAAGGAGGAAAACATGATAAAACAAGGTAATAAAATTTTACTCAACGTGTAAGAATTGTAAAATAGAAATATGAATAATAGTTAAAATAGATAAAAAAGTTTTCTTTCCTTGCTTCTCCTCCCCTCAGGGCCCCTTCAAGGCCTTATATGTTAAAAGAAGGATTTTAAATTTAATTCTAGACTCGACAGGAAGCCAGTGAAGATTTTTTAGTACTAGGGTAATATGCTCTCGTTTTTTAATACCTGTTAGAACTCTTGCTGCTGCATTTTGGACAAGTTGAAGGCTTCTAATTGAACTTTTAGGAGACGCCGCAAGCAGGGAGTTACAATATTCTAGCCTTGATGTGACGAAAGCATGAATAAGTTTCTCAGCGTCGCTTTTAGGCAGTAGATTTCTAACTTTGGCTATTTTTCGCAAGTGAAAGTAGGCAGATTTACACGCTTGACTTATGTGTGCTTTAAATGAGAGTTCTTGATCGAACATAACTCCAAGATTTCTTAGAGTCGAACTAGAGGCGACAGTCACATTGTCCAGTGTGATTATCTGCTCAATTAAAGGTCATCCAGGTTTTAATATCCTTCACACAGGCACTGAGTCTCGCTGTCTGATCGGTCTGATCTGGTCTCATCGATAAATACAACTGCGTATCATCTGCGTAACAATGGAAATTGATTCTATGTTTTTTAATAATGTTACCTAACGGCAGCATGTACAGGGTAAAAAGAATTGGACCAAGTACAGAGCCCTGTGGCACACCGCAGGTTCATTTATAACATTGTGAGGAGCTTTGGTTTACATTAACAAACTGATACCTATCGGTTAAATAGGATTTAAACCAGCTGAGAGCAGTTCCTCTGACACCTACATCACATTCTAATCTCTGCAGTAAAATATTGTGATCAATCGTATCAAACGCTGCGCTGAGATCCAGCAGAACCAGGATTGAGATCAGTCCGTTGTCAGCAGCTAATAACAAATCATTTGTGACTTTAAGAAGAGCTGATTCCGTACTATGATGAGCTCTAAAACCAGACTGGAATGTTTCAAATAAATTATTCTCCTGTAGGTGGCGACAAAGCTGTTTAACTACAACTCTCTCAAGTATTTTGGAAATAAAGGGAAGATTTGAAATAGGTCTATAATTGGCTAAAACATCAGGATCAAGGTTTGTTTTTTTTAAAAGAAGCTTTATTTCAGCATATTTAAAAGACTGTGGAACATAGCCACTTATCAATGAGGTATTTATTATACTAAGGACAGGATCTATTATCAGAGGGAGAATGTCTTTGAGGAGCCGACTTGGGATTGGGTCTAAAATACAAGTTGAGGTTTTAGAAGACTTAAAAACTAAGGTTAAATCTGCTTTATTAAGAGAAACAAAGTTGTCTAATATTACAGCTGGATTTAAATGAGACCCTACTTTTACAGCTTGGATTTGTTCAGTGCTAATAGCAGGAGTGACTTCATCTATTTTATCTCTAATATTAATTATTTTGTTATTGAAAAAATTAAGAAAATCATCAGAGCTAAAAGTAAGTGGGATTGATGGTTCTACTGCACTGTGGCAGTTAGTCAGCCTGACTACGGTGTTAAATAGAAACCTAGGATTATTTTTATTTACTTCTATTAGATTGGAATAGTATCTGGTTTGAGCCGTACGCAGAGCCTGTTTATATGACAGGAGGCAGGTTTTCCATGCTTCTAGAGACTGCTCAGTGTGTGATCTGCGGTACGGTCGTTCTAGTTTCCTAACCTTTTGTTTAAGTGCACGCAGTTCTTCATTATACCATGGAGAAGATTGCCTTGGCCTAACGGACTTATGTTTTAAGGGAGCAACAGTATCAAGAGCAGTTTTCAAGAAGTCCATGGTTTTGTCAACAAATTGGTCACTTATATTGGGATTAAGCCTATCCTCATCTGGGTCACATGACATGTCACTGAATATTGGCCCTATAATTTCTTTAAACTTATTAACTGTTTTTTCAGATATTGTTCTTTTTGTTATTATTTTATTCTGAGGAGCAGAGAAATCTTTTAGAGTAAACTGAAAAGTAATTAGAAAATGATCTGATAGTACTGGGTTTTCAGGGAGGACATTTAAATCACTGATCTCTAAACCATATGTAAGGACAAGATCTAAAGTGTGCTTGTGACAGTGTGTTGGTTTATTTACATTCTGGGTGAAACCAATGTCATTTAGAAGAGCGCTGAAGCTTTACTTAGGCAATCATCATTCAGGTCTATTTTAATATTGAAATCTCCGAGTATAATTATTTTGTCCCAGTCTAATACTAGGCCTGATATAAAGTTTGAAAATTCGGTTAGAAACTCAGAATAAGGACCAGGAGGTCGATAAATTATTATAAATAACACACCTTTTTTTCCACTTGGGGCAGGTTATAGATAGTGTGACGCTTTCAAAGGAGTTAGATGCATTACTAGTTTTTGGGCAGAGAAGTAAACTAGAGTGAGCGATAGCTGCCACACCTCCACCTCGGCCTGTGCTCCTAGCAGTCTGAAAGTTAGAGTGACTCATTTAATCTTACATAGTCATCAGGTTGAAGCCATGTTTCAGTCAAAGCTAAAATATCAATATTGTAGTCAGTAATCAATTCGTTAACTAAAAGGGATTTAGAGGAAATTGACCTAATGTTAAGCAATCCGCATTTTACAAACTTATTTACTGATTTACTAGTAACACGCATTGGTATTTTTATTAAGTTTTGTGGTCTAACACCTGAGTTGGCTTTTTTGGCGATACATTTTTTATTTTTGTTTTTACGAGGGACACACACAGTCTCTATCTGTCTAGGTTCTGAACACTTGATTTGTGACAGTGCAGGCGAGAGCCCAGCACCAGTAACAGAACAGAGCTTTACACAGCTGTTCTGCGCCTGGAACTCATGTTTACTCTGTCAATTTAGGCGACTAAAACTATCGGTCAGATTTCGAGCTAAAAGGGATGTGCCAGCCGAAGTCAGATGGACACGATCCCTGCGAATGAGCCCAGGCTTCCCCTCGAAGGCCCTCCAATTGTCAACAAAGACTACGTTGTTTTCAGGACACCACCTAGACAACCAGCGGTTAAATGCTGACTGCCGGCTGTACAGTTCAGCATTGACCAGATTGGGGAGAGGGCCAGAAAATATTACGGTCTCCGACATCGACTGTGCCAATTCACACACAGCAGCTACCTGTATTTTGAGAACCTCTGATTGTCTCCGCCGGGCGTCGTTACCGCCTGCGTGAATCATGACTCGGCGGTACTCTGTCTGCTCTGTTTTAAAAGCCTAAGGTTTCCTTCGATGTCACCCATTCTGGCCCCCGGATAACACCTAATTGATGCCGCTGGCAGCTCCACGTCTCTAACTATTCAACTGCCAATGACTAGCGTGTCTCTTGTCGAAGTTGCGGGTGTGTGGCCGCTGAAGGGTTGAAACCTATTTCTGACGGGGAGCTCTTGGTGAACTAAGGGCTTGCGTTTAGCACTGTGCTTCCTCCGTACTGTCACAAATCGATCCTGCTCTTCTCCGGGCAACACGGGGAGTGGGGAGCTACTCTCGCTAGTGCTGATGCTAACAGGTTTAGTACAGACGCGGCCCGCAGCTATCTCACTGTAGCTAGGCTTCCGCACCTTCAATGAGCGGATCCGCGTTGAAGCTGGTGACTGGGGTAGTCGTCGGGTGATGGCTGGTTGTGGGAGTGCGGTACATTATTGCTCTGGTTCCTGTGGTGTTAGCCTAGCCTTAGCCTTTAGCTTAACAACAACTCTTCTTTTTTATACAGGTTCCGGGGCTCAATGCGCCGGGCACCTGCTGCCTTGCCTCCACTTACCTTCATTGCCTTCCCTGCCTTCTCGTCTAAGTGACTAGCTGTGAACAAACAGACTGTTTTCAATATGGACTGTGTAAAGATATTAAGTGGACTGGAACATGAAATAAGATTACATTTGGCATCAGGAAATAAATGTTAATATGCTGAATGAACAATTGCCTCTGTATTCAATGTTAAAACGAACCTGTGTTGCCTTTTATGTTTAGTTCTTAGATGTATTTTTCCTGGTTTACCCCAGTGGCGTTGTTGGTTTTTCTTTTCTTTTTATTTTATTTACAGCTAATGTTACGAATAATTTAAAACTTCCAATTGTATTTTTGCTAAATTTAACTCTGAGAACCCTCGTCATGCCACAATATGAAATGAACTTGTAAACCTGTCAATGCTGGGCTGTGTGAGTTCACGGTAAGGTCATCTGGAGTCCTAGCACAATACCGCCACCTCTTGGCGCGGCAGAAGAACTACAGCATTTTTGGTCTGTCTTTTCATGTAAAGGAAGATTAGCTCGCCTTGACACCATATGAACTGTGACACAAAACGTTACGACTGTGACAGTTTTCTGGGGAACGTTGTCTTGTAAACTAGGCCTTAGACAATTTTAGTTAGACGTGTGAGGGATGAGAATCACTTTTTAACCTGTTTCTGGATAAGATTTAACCTTTAGTAACTGCAAGAACTGAGCAGTTTAGAGAACTTACTAGTATTAAAGAAAAGAAAGACTTTGCAGAACTTAGAAAGCACTTTAAAACAATGTGCCTGTATCCACTGAAAGAAAAATGTCACACCCGGAGTCATCTGAGGTACCAGACCCAAAACTGTCAGTGTGACCCGGAGTCATCTGAGGTACCAGACCCAAACCTGTCAGTGTGACCCAGAGTCATCTGAGGTACCAGACACAAACCTGTCAGTGTGACCCGGAGTCATCTGAAGTACCAGACACAAACCTGTCAGTGTGACCCGGAGTCATCTGAGGTTAGAGACCCAAACCTGTCAGTGTGACCCGGAGTCATCTGAGGTACCAGACCTAAACCTGTCAGTGTGACCCGGAGTCATCTGAGGTACCAGACCCAAACCTGTCAGTGTGACCCGGAGTCATCTGAAGTACCAGACCTAAACCTGTCAGTGTGACCCGGAGTCATCTGAGGTACCAGACCCAAACCTGTCAGTGTGACCCGGAGTCATCTGAGGTACCAGACCCAAACCTGTCAGTGTGACCCGGAGTCATCTGAAGTACCAGACCTAAACCTGTCAGTGTGACCCGGAGTCATCTGAGGTACCAGACCTAAACCTGTCAGTGTGACCCAGAGTCATCTGTGGCACCAGACACAAACCTGTCAGTGTGACCCGGAGTCATCTGAGGTTAGAGACCCAAACCTGTCAGTGTGACCGGAGTCATCTGAGGTACCAGACCCAAACCTGTCAGTGTGACCGGAGTCATCTGAAGTACCAGACCTAAACCTGTCAGTGTGACCCAGAGTCATCTGAGGTACCAGACCCAAACCTGTCAGTGTGACCCGGAGTCATCTGAAGTACCAGACACAAACCTGTCAGTGTGACCCGGAGTCATCTGAGGCACCAGACACAAACCTGTCAGTGTGACCCGGAGTCATCTGAGGTACCAGACACAAACCTGTCAGTGTGACCCGGAGTCATCTGA
Organism: Mugilogobius chulae; assembly: GCA_038363315.1. Lineage (NCBI taxonomy): Eukaryota > Metazoa > Chordata > Actinopteri > Gobiiformes > Gobiidae > Mugilogobius > Mugilogobius chulae. Next base: position 26,438,071 of record CM076396.1, read on the forward strand.
GGTACCAGACCCAAACCTGTCAGTGTGACCCGGAGTCATCTGAGGTACCAGACCCAAACCTGTCAGTGTGACCCGGAGTCATCTGAGGTACCAGACCCAAACCTGTCAGTGTGACCCGGAGTCATCTGAGGTACCAGACCCAAACCTGTCAGTGTGACCCGGAGTCATCTGAGCACCAGACCCAAACCTGTCAGTGTGACCCGGAGTCATCTGAGGCACCAGACACAAACCTGTCAGTGTGACCCGGAGTCATCTGTGGCTGAAACTGATCGAAACTGAACTACGTTTGAGAGAAAATGCTAAAGGTTTGAATCAAAAGTGGAGAACTTCATAAAAGAAATTAAAAAAGAGGTGAAGAGAAAACACGAGTGAAGCTTATTGAGAATAAGCCAGAGCTAAGATGTCTGAGGTGAAAAAAGCACAAGGTTAGAAACTGTAGTAATTATTCAATCTTCAAAACATCTCTCAAACAATGGCTGAAAACAAACCAGTCCAGCAGCCACAGATAAACTTACTTTTTTACTTGGGCACCTGTTGTTTATATTGTACATTTATTCTAATGTCTGAAATATGTTTTATGTATTGTATGTGTTTTATCCTGCCTTAGGACAACGGATGAAATTTTTGCAATCTTGCTAACTCCAGCATATTTATGTTGAAGCTGCTGCTGAAACATTGATTAACATGCACTGTCCTAAAGCTGGCCACACACTACACGACTTTCCAGTTGTGACTAATTAGAATGCAGTCTTGCCCACACACTACAAGACTGGACTGAGAGTGATTCTAGAACGTTTGAACCCACAAACTACACAACTGTGACTGGCAACTGAAAACAGGATTACTCCATCAGCAGAACAGTTCATAACGCACAAACAACACAGTTTATTTGAGAGTTGAGTTTAGTGCTTGATTTTATTTTTTATTTGATTTGAACTTTTTTTTAGCTAATATTATTTTTTTGGTCTTTGATTAGGAAATTTCTACAACAAGATAGAAATAAAAAACACGTTTTGTTTTAACGTAATACATTTTATTTATTTTTGCCATAAGCGAACCATTGTGACTTTTCATTGGTTAAACAGGTCATGTGCCCCTGTCCTGACGTGATGCCGAAATAACCATAACACCGGCACAAACAGCACTAGTTAGCTAGCTGTCTTAAAGTGACACTAGAAATGGCGACAGAGGTGACGAAGTTGGACATTTTTCCGCTTTTGATTTTACGTGGATAACTTTTATGAGATTTTATCAGAAGAAAACTTGTGTTCTTTGGAGTGAGGACGATGTCAGACAGCAGCGCTTCAGGGAGAGAGGAGAGAGAGGAGGAGAGTGCGCTGTTGTTGTTGTGGTCATCAGAGGTGTAAAAACTAGCGTGTGTGCATTTTAAACACGGTCCAGTTTATACATAGGGAGAATTTTCCCTCAGTGCCTCGCTGTTAACGCTTTTTTTGCGCCTTCAGAAAGGACATAAACTGAAAGTTCAATCTCAGACGCTGTTTCCAGTGCCTCCTCGGCTGTTTTCATTAGCGCTGGGCTCCGTGTTTACCCAGAGGACCGGAGCGCAGCAAAAATCTGGCTTATAATTCCAACATGTTTAAAAATCTGTGACTGGAGTCTAGTCTAGTCTAGACCTGCCACAAACTACACGATTGGAACGCCCGTCCAGTCGCAGACGCCCTCACACTACACGAGTGACACTTAGATTTAACTAATCTCGACTAAGCCTGACTAAGTGTGACTGAAAATAACCTGGGAAAATGAGCAAACAATCGTGTAGTGTGTGGCCAGCTTAATAAAAAAAAAACAACTAAATAAATAAAAACAGACAAGACAAAATCACGTCTCAGTTTTATTGTATAGATATTTATATATTTATAAAACTACAAAAGTAAGACTGTTCAAATGGAGTTTGTCTGAATCTCTTTTCTTTGCACACGTTGATCCCAGTTTGTGTTGGTGTGTTTTGCATAGACAAAGGCACAGCTGCAGGACGTCCACCCAAAAAACACAAGAGATTTGGCATTCAAGTCTGAGGAAGAGGAAGAAGAGGAAGAAGAAGAAGTTTTGGACGACTGGGCGTTTTGTTTTGCAGTAAAAGAAAAGTGGAAAAACAGACTGTGCAAGTTAAAGAGAGACTCTGGGACTTTTCTTGTCTTTGTTTGATTTGGAATGAGGACAATTTCATTAATATAGCTCTATAAAAAGTGTTCTATGTTCATTGCTGTCGAAATCCAAATTTTTCAAACAAAACAGGTATTAAATGGGTCATGATTACTTTAGGATGATTTTAACTGACTCTGAGCAAGTACTCATGAAGGTTTCATTATCAGACACACTGAATGAATCCCATCGAAAACAAGCTTGACTAAAGAATAGACAGAAACAAAATACACTGCTCTAATGGCAGAGATGCACTGTGGAACAAAGTGAACTAAAGCATCGTTTTGTCACTTCTGTGTCTTTGCTCCACCAGATCAATAACACAAATGTGTCCCTCATACTTAGTTCTGGTTTGATTCTTGAACTTCGTGATTGGACTGAATTGTGATGACTTCAGTCACTTCTTTACTTTTGATTGTTCATGATCCTATTTGTAGAATGTATTTTTACTGCACACCATACTTCATGTCACATTTTATTCTTTGGAAACTAACTTTCACAAAATGATCTAAAATGTCATATACTGCCCAGCTCTAGTCCCAAATGTGGTTACTATAGCAACATCAGTGCTTGGTCCAAAACTGCACAATCCAAATCAGGTCAGTTCATCTTTTATATGAGCCCAGCTTCTGACTTAATGAACTCTTGGAAAAACAAGATACATTCTCTTTAATATGAATATGAACACATTGTGATAAAGTTCAAATTTCTTTTGGTGATTTTTTTCAAACAAACATCAGACTTCAGTAAACCATTAAAAAAAGGTTTCAGTGTTTCTCTGTTTGGGACGGGCTTCTATTAAAGCTGCTGGAGCTTCATGTTTACATTTTGTCAAAATGTCATTTTAAAAGCCACACATGAACTGAAATAATTTGCAACGTTTGACAAAATGTGTTGTAAAAATCCTCTTTAATCGAAGCCACTCCAGAACAAATGATAAAAGTTCAAATTTCTCTAAGGAATGTAAACATTTGAGTTTACACTGATTTGTTTGGAATCAGCTCAATAAAGTCACTGTACCTTCATTTATTTTTATAGCTAATTTGGTCAACATTTGAATTTTGTTTTGAAAGTTTCTTCAGAAGTTTTGCATTTTTTATCAACTTCATTGAAAAACTTGTTTGACAAAATGTGCTGCTGTAGCTGCACTGGATATCTTTTATTTTCTGTCTTTTTCTCGGGTTCTTGCTTTTAAGAAAAAATAAATTAAAAAATACTATAAAAACAACACAATTGTTTTCTCTCTGTTTCTCCCAAACAAGCCTTAGCTGAAGCACAAAAGCGCTTCATATCTTTGGTTAAATTCCTTCTTCAAACCAACATTTCAGTTCCACTTTTCTTCTACCGTCGGTCATATTGCTTCATGAATTATAAATATGCCTTAGTGGACCAGAAAACATCTAAAAACAACATTTAAACAAGAGCAAACAAAAAAATTCATCATATAATAATAATAATAGATCTAAAAATGGCTTCCACCCTTCTCTCTCTGAGGACACTCTTTCTGTAGACACACAGCCCAAAGTCAAATAAATATATTTACACAAAACACAAAACAATAAATAAGTTCATGGAAAACAAAGTAGTGACGCGCAGTGATGCTGTGAGTTCAGAGCTAACCCTGGATTATTGCATGATTTACTTGAGTTTATTTTGTCCTGTGTCTATGGTACGTCTTCCACTATTGGACCAAACATATTGAATCAAATCTATGAACCAAATCACTAAGTTAAAGAAGAAAGACATCTTTGACTTTGTTTAGTCTGGTAACACTGCTGTATTTAGCGTCAGTCATGTTCTAATGGGTTCATTTCTCAGTGGACAGGCCCATCCCAGGACAAGTGTAATGGGTGGTTTCATTTCGATGCAGAATAGGCTTTTGCGACACATGTTTGTCTATTGTAATAAAGGCTACAACCTCCCTCTCTTGTTGGTTCAAGCTTAGATCGATAGGTCCTCTCTGCTCTTCATTCATTTGGCATATTGTGATTTCCCATTAAAGGGGCACTGTGTACGAGAAAAAAAAAATAAAGTGATCCAAGTAATGTCCACTTTTGAACACCAGGGGGAGCATTTCCAGTGCAGTTTGCCTAACTACCATGCTGACATCTAGCGTCAATATTCACATTCCGGCCGTAATAAAACATTTCAAATAAGTATAAATGTATCACAGTTGATGTGGATTGGTTAACAGTGCTCTCTTAAGTATTCATGTTGTAAAGAATAAATATGATTTAAATTTAAATGTGGACTATAAGTGATCATTACAATTCCTCTCAATCTTACACATTGCCCCTTTAATGTTTGTTCAAATACAGACTTTTTTTTAAACAATGTATTTCTCTTAGAGGCATGTGCAGGCATGTACAGCAGGCATGTCCAAACTTTGGCCCAGGGGCTAAATGTGGCCTCTGGACCAGACTTCCTACTAGATGCAAAAAAAGTATATTTTTATGTCAAATTTGAACAATTCTTTTATCATAGTCAAAAGAACAATCTAAAACGCCTTCGTAAAAGTGTCACTTCAAAATGCAGCCCGTGTAATAATACAAAAATAAAAAAGCTTGGACACTTTTGGTTCTCTTGAGTGTCTGCAGTGTGAACCTGCCTCCACCACATTTCCTCGTCTTCAGGTCTGTGGTCCACCTGAAGGGACACGCTTTATGAAGCCACTATTTGAATACTTTTGAATGAGACTTTAAAAGGACTAGTTTTTTAATGCTTGGTTGCTTGTTGTCTCTGAAGACTGGCCTGACTGACCGTAGACTGTATATATCAGATTATCTGATTATACAGTCTGACTTGGCAGAATACATTAAAACACATTTTGTTGCAAATATTAATCAAATCAATTCAATGTTATTGGTTGCTTGTTTTAACCAGAGAATGTATTCTGAACACTTTCACGGTTAAATACCTTTTATTTTAGCTTTTCGGGAGCATCCATTGACATTTGGATGTGATTTTGAATTCTTAAACCAGATTTCCTCCTCCTGCTCAAGCATCAAAACTCACAGCATCACCGATAGATTGTAGTAAAACCACCCAGGCAGGGGAATTCTAAAAGAATCCTCAAAAAGAAAACTTATACAACAAACTTATTTTTTTACATCTGTAAAAAAAAGAATTCCCTATGCAAAATATAACTGCTGCTGCTTTACAAAAAAAATATCAGATAAAGATTAAATAATATCATTTGATCAAATGAAATTCTTTGTTTTAATACAATGCAATAAATAATAATAAAAAACATGAAAAAGGCGTTCAAATACTGTAAAAGTGGTCATTGTAAAGGCACTCGTGAGAAGTTTAGTGTGTGTGGCTTGTATTTCTAAAATCATAAACACAACATCAAGATTACAACAATAAAAAGGTTCATCAGGGTTTTGTTTTTTCAATAATAGGTTGTGTTCACATGACATTTAAAAAGTATTGTTTAAATGCTCTTTAATGCCTAAAGTGTGTAATCAACATGATCATATTCTACAACGTGAATTTCATATGAATACGGAATTTCAAGAAGGTTTTTGACAAGTAAGCGGCTTTATATCAATAGGTAAAAGCAGGAAAGGTGTAGTATTGGTCATTTCTTAAAAGTGACATTTTTCCACTTGAGTAACTATTGCATAATTTTCCATCTTGTTTATACAAACATTGGAGTTTGGTTTGGCCTTAAATGCTTTTTGCTTTGTAAAACACTGATGTCAATTCATTTTTTTGACAATCAAACAACAAAGTTGATGTTATTATAAAAAGAATTCATTGAAATAATTCTGAATTGGATTTGGTCATTTGCAAACACACTGGTTTTGACTCTAATCAAAGTTGTAGAAACTATTAAGAAGGATTTTCAAGCATAAACGTGTCAATTAAAAACAGACTTATCTGTAGACCTAAATTGGCCCAAAAGATTCCCCTGAGGCCCCTTAATACCAGTTCACACTCAATTGAAAATACTTGTTTCCTTTGTGCTTGTTGTGTGGACAACCCAGAGGGTCCGAACCCCGCTTTGGTAATCGTTAGTCTAGACCAGGGCCTTAATTCTGTCTTGTCCAGTCTCTCTGGTCTCTGCATTTGAATGAGGATATGTAATGTTTGTTTTTCCACACAAACCTAATGTAGCAGTAGTTATTTAGCTAAATGTTGTTGAGGATATTTGTGTCATGCCCCTCCGACCCGAAGAAAACCGCCCGTGTAAAAAATTCTAAAGATCAATAGCCCTGAGCTCGACTGTACTGAAAGTCGTACAGTACACAAACGTGACTCCAGTCAGCTTTAAAGTTCAAGATTCAAGGTACGCACATAAAAACAAAATACTGTGATGTCATAAACAGCTTAACTGAACAGATATAACACAGTAAGTCATTTTCTGTGGCATCAAATTTAAACAAGGCTAAAACATTAGCTGCAGCTGCAAAATTAGGCAATTTCATGGTTGAAGTGATTGACATGACTTTGTGGAGTTATATGGAGCACTTCTTGTATTACCACTTAATGACATCACAAGGTGGAACAGCCTGTTTTCAAATTGACGGAGGAATACAGTTCATATAATATGCAAGATTTGTGTTGAACTTGAAACAAAACACAACATTAACTGTGTTTTTTGAGGAAGCTACATTATAACACGAAGAGATTCAGCATAACAGAAGTCCTTTAAAGTAGAATTTTTGTGTAAACTGTGCATCTAAATCTTTATGAAGTTAGAAATACAAGCGTGAATGTAGTGTGTTTCGTCCCAGTTTCTTCTAAAAAGGCCAGCACAGTGCATTGAGTAGTTCAAAACTGACATCTCATTATTGATGCTTACAATTTTCCGACATTAACAGTTCATTTATCATAAAAACTTACTTAAAAATTAAAACAACAACTTAAAAAAAATTCTATTTAAATTTTTTTCCAGTCTTGAAAAAAATAAATCAGGATCCAACCAAAACCTCCATAATGTGATCAAGTTCTGTTAAATCTATTTTGAAAGGCTGATTGGACGAAACTTGTGGCGCGGGGACACTGTATGGAGACGCTAACGATTTGATGAGGTCGTCCGCAGTTACCACGGGCGCCATTTTGGAAATCCCGCCCATTGCAGCCGCTACAGCTGTAGACGATGCTGTAGTTGTGGTGCAAGGGTCAAAATCGTACATAGACGTGTCAATATCGGCAAAAAGAACATCGTCTAAAGCTAAGTCTGAAAGAAACCCGGATGGAGACGTCGAGGGAGGGTCCGTAGATATGCCAATACTAGACGGCAGCGTTGCTAAAGTGTCCAACAACCGGAGTTCTGCTTGTAAGACTCCAGGTGGTTCCGATTTGCCGCGGTGATCCCGAGAGGTAGAAACTGTTAGCACGTTACAGTTAGCCGCGATCGTCCTCGAAGCGTCCAAACCTTGGAATTTCATCGAACGAGGCGAAACAGGAGGCGTTGTTGGCGGAGTTGCGATGCTAAAAGTTGCGTTTTCCATACTCTCCATGTTATCTTCTTCCAACATGGATGCCGGAGTCAGACACACCTCCAGAGGACAGTCTTGAGGCGGGAGAGACGGCAGCAAAGGCAAAGTGTTGGGCGAAACAGGCGATCCCATTGGGTGAGGCGACAAAGGAGGAGCCATGAGTAAAGCAGAAGGTTGGTTGGGTTGCTGAACTCCGAACGTGGGCGGGGCTTGGCGGTACCCCTCGTCCAATGGGTCGTCAGGCGGAGGCGATGGCGGCAGGAGAAGCGGCCGTAAGCTCCCGTCTTGCTTGAGCTCGTCTTGGATTCGCCGGAGCATGTTGTTGATGAGGACACGCCGTTGGAGGCTGGGTTCGCCCGGGCGCTGCGTGTAGAGCTTCATGAGGGAGATGTTGAAAATGGTTTGGCGTTGAAGTGTGTAGGAGACTTTGGAAAGACCCTCCGGACACGAGAGCCCGCCCCCCGAGGTCACCACCACTTCCAGCGCTTTGCCTTCCAGCCCCTCTTCATCCTCGACCAGCTTCCGTTTGTGGCCTTTACTGAACATAAATCTGAAACAACAAAGAAAAGAATGTAATTAGAGGAGACGCTATATGAAGTGCACGGTAGCAGAGTGATTAGATCAGGCCCTCATATAAAACTATATTGGGCCTCAGACTTTTATACTGCTGCAACTTCAGAACATCTCCACCATTATCACTTCCAAATCGACAGAGTGTGAATAATACACTTTCCATCCAAGTTTGAATACATTGTGTTTTGGCCTGGACTAAATACAGTTTTTGAATGGACCATTATATCGTCCACTTGTACAATTACACATTCCTTTAAGGAATGTGTATTTTTCAAGTAGGTGAAAAATGTTTGAGCACCCCTGGGTTGGAGGCATGGCTTTCCGAAAAAAAAAGATTTTGAGTTTGAGTTTGGAGTCAGGCCTCTCTCTGCAGAGGTTGCATGTCCTTCTTGTGTTACTGTGGGTTCTCCCCGGCTTCCTCCATCTCCAAAAACATGGATGCATGGGCAGGGCGACTGTAACCTTTTTGGGTGCCCTATGCGAACATTCTGAACACACAAAAAATTCTGAAAAAATAAAGAAGATTATTTCAATATATAGTTGAACAGCCTGTTTTAATCAGCAAACATGCAGTTTGTGTTTTGAACTTTAACTTAATTTGAAAGATTAAACAGTGCAGTAAATATTAATGAAAAATGTAAACGCATCAAAAATTTTTTGTGAAGACAGCTTTTGAAAATATGTTGTAAAAAGAAGAAAATACAGCAGAGACATCAAACTATGTGAACGTACGTTTAACAAAATTTAGAGACATTTTGTCCCAATTTATTACATGATTGTTCTGCAACTCTAAAAAAAACCTTAATTATAATAATGTTAACTTTGTTTTGGTGAAATGAATTCAAACTAGAGCTGGTCGACCAATGAATCAACTAATAAGTATGTCTTATTCTATAAATCTGACCCAAACGAAAATACTACAAATCCAATGGAGTTTATGCCAAAACAACAAATGAATAGGAAACATGGTATTTAGGTTTAAATTACTAGTTTTTGTCACTACTCAATATGAAACCTTGCAATCTATCAAAAATAAATACATGAAAAAGTGAACTAATACAAATCTTGGTAGACTAAGAAGCCATCCAGCAATTCATCGACAAAATGACAAAAGAACACCTTAGTTCAAAGCTCTGTAAAGTTCCTGTCATGGATTTGCACTGCAGCTGTTGCTCTGCTGCCCTCGTGTGGAGAGAGAGTGTCACTGAGTCACCTTCACTTTGACCCTTTTCCTCCTGAAACACTGAAGACACAGCACTTCAGGTCATAAACCAACACTCCGCTCAAATATAGCTTTATTTTGTATTTAACGTGTTAATCTGGTAAAAGCATTTCAAAAAGACTACACTATATGATGTTGGAGAAATGTATTTTGTCACAAGGTCACGGCTTCAGTACTTTAGACTAAACTTAAGAAAATCATTCCAAGTATCAGTGAGAGTAGATAAGAATGGGAGTTTGACCAAACTCTGCACAGGAATATTCATCACTCAAGTCAATGACTTAAACGTTTATGGACTTTTCTGAAATGAAGCAAAGCATCATGGGAAATGCTTGAGCCTTATCAGCACCAGGTCTAACCTTTGAGATCGCGTGAATGAAAGTTCAGATATTAAGAGAAACACATTCTCCATGTGTATCCTCGTCACGAAAAGATCTGAAAGAAAAAGTCATTCTCACTCTGAACATGAACAATCAGAACGTGTCAGAATTGGACTTTTCCGTTCGAGTTTACTAAAACAATTACAAGTTCTCAAATCTCTTCAGTAAATGTTTTTGTATTATATAAGACATGTACATTTAGGGCATCCACAGTATATTCAGACTAGCCTTTGACAGAGTTATTGTTATCATTTAAATATGTATTTTTTGTGTTTTCTGTGATGCTTCTTGTGCACCGTTTGAGTTGTTGAAAATGCTATAGATACAGTGTAAACTTTGATTGACTGCTAAGGCCATTTTTTCAGATTGAGCTGCCCTCAATATGTGCATTTTTGTCCATTTTAACATCATTTTTGTAAAAACTTAAAAAGTTGGTATTGCATTTTTCTTCCTTTTAGCCCAGAGAGCTCCAGCAGAAGTGTCATATGTGTGATATTGTATTCTCAGGGACGTGTGCAGAGTCTCTCTTATGTAATGTTTGAATAGCTTAGGATCCCAGGTCACACAGCCCCTCCCCCGCACGCTTCAGAAGGAAACTACAGAGAAGAGAAGGACATGTATGAAATGAGCCCAACAGTGTTGATATCGGGTTGGTCTTGATGTGAAGATAAGAAAGGTAAAAAAACAAAAAAACAAACAAACATTGAAACTAGTTTACCCTACTGATGGAAGAATGAACAAACAAGAAAAGAGACAAAAATAAAAAAAAAATAAAAATCTGGAATCTAAACCCGGTCTGTACCAAAACTGAAACTGATATACATCCCTTGTTTCTATAAAATTAACTAAGATTTAACTTAAAAGCTTCTATAGTTAAATAATATTAATATTTAACCGAAATAATAGTTTTCTATTGTTCATTGAAACTCTTACCTCCATTTTGTTGCAATCTAACTTTGAAATATGCAAAACCTCCGATACTGCACATTTTTCAAGTATCGTGTGGACAAGGTCTGATACTGCCCTGTTTTGTCCTGAATGAGGAGCCGTAGATGCAGCAGCAGCTGTTCTCTGCTCGTAGCTAATGCTAACGCTAACGCTAACGCTCAGAGCAGCTGGAAAAGACTCCGTGGAGACTCTTCAAATCATGAATACTCCATATATCCAGACAAACATCTGTGTTACGTCTGTGATGTTTCATTCAGCCTTTAGAGCAGAAGGACTGTGGTAAAACTAACTCTAGAAACAATCCTACAGCAGTGTTAGCTAGCGGCGCTAACATGCTAACTCAGACTTTTGCATTAGGATGAGCGTCTTTTTACAGACTCACTGTTGTTTTTATGTTTAATGACAATTACATCTGATTCTAAAATAGTTTCAAAATCCAATGCAGATGGGTTAGGCCAGGGGTCGGCAACCCGCAGCTCTAGAGCCGCATGCGGCTCTTTGGCGCCCCCCTTGTGGCTCCCTGGAGCTTGTCCAAAAATATAAAAGTGGAAAATTGTGTGAACATATTTTTTGTTTTAATATAATTTGTGTAGGAGGAAAAATATGTCAAACACTTACAAAGTTTTCCGATGCTGATTAACGTATAGAATAAATATTTAATTTCAACATTTCTGTCAACGAAGGTTTACGTCGGGCCATGGACCCAAAAGCGAAAAAGAGAGAGACTGAACAGCGGATTCAACAGTTTTTGGACCAAATCATTTGCTTCCAATGCAAATGTAGAAGTTTTATCGCAACCAGGGAGGTAACAAGCGGGGAAGCTAGCTGTTCGTTGACGATGAAAATTCGACATCAACAGCAAGCAGCGCGGAGGAAAAGCTACCCAAAGAATGAATGAAGGACTGTTTTTAATGCACGAAGACACAAATAACTTGTGGAGTTCGTGAAAAATAAACTGGATTTAGCGGAAAGAGATGTGTGGGACTGTGCGTCAGGTAAGAGGCTACACTCCAGTTACATCACGCATTGTTAATTGACCTTTATTTAACCAGGGAAGTCCCACTGAGATTCAGAATCTCTTTTGCAGGGGAGTCCTGGGGGAAGGGTCAGGGGAGGCATTAATGGACATGTTTTTAGTTGTAGGAGGAAACCGGAGGAAACCTACGCAGACACGGGGAGAACATGCAAACTCCACATAGAAAGGCCCCAGGCGGCCCGGGAGTCGAACCCAGGACCTTCTTGCTGTTGAAAGTCAAATGGACACAATACTTGTTGCAGATGATTTTGTGACACTTCAAGAGCTGATTTATGCAAAGTTTAGTCATGTTTTGATCTGCGTCGTGTAGTTTTACCTCATATCAGCGCAGCCCTTCGCCTCTGTGTAATCTTAAACAGGAGCAGGATGGACAAACGTGCCCGCGTCTGTTTGTGGTGTCTAATTATGTCATTAATTACCATCCAAAAGTGCCACTTAGTCCGCGGTGCGATCTATACGTGTTTTTCCCTCCTAACAAATGTATTTTGGCTTGTGCGACTTACATTTTGGAGCAACTTGTAGTACGTTAATCATGAATGTTCATTTTGTTACATTTTGATAACAGGTTGTTAAAGCTACTATAGACACTCACAGCATTTGTTGTATTCACTGTAAGACTTTTATAAGGCTTTTAATTTTTTGCGGCTCCAGACAGATTCAGTATTTGTTTTTTTGGTCCAAAATGGCTCTTTGAGTATTTTGGGTTGCCGACCCCTGGGTTAGGCTCATGGAAGTATTTTATTATCTGGATTAGACTCCGCCCCCTCTCTCTGACCGTGCGAGTGGCGATATGGCCGCGCCGCGCCACTGCAGCGACTGGGCCCAAGAATAATTTCCCCATAGTTTAGTTTAATTTACTTTATTTGTCTCCCATTGGGAGAAACTTCTTTGAAACAGAGGTGTGAGCTGCTCAAGACAAAACACATACACAAAACAATTATAACATAACACCAAGATCACAATAAGAAGTATGCAGTGGTTACAAAAGTCTTCTCCTCCTTTGACTGGTCTCCATTTCCTCATTAACAAGTTTCACAGACACAGGTACGAAGGGATTCTTGTATCTGACACGGCACCTACAGCTTTAACTAAGGTCTCATTTTCAAGGTATTTCTCTCTAGTTTCACATCATAAACTTTTCCAATTTTTTCAATGCCCCAAACGCTTAAATGATGTTTACCCTAGCTTACTGCTCTGCCCGCGCTATGTCCGCTCCTCCGCCGCTCTCCCCCCGCTCGGGCCACCATCGCTCTGATTGGTCAGAACTGATCACGCTGTCACTTTTCTGACGTCACGGCAGTGGGAGGCGCTAGCCCCCTATTCAGGAAATAACGCGGAAGAAAAAATCTTTTTCTGTGTCAATGCGCCACTGAGCAGAAGCCATTGAAAACAACGGGCCGCCATCTTGGACTCATTTTCTAGTTCTAATTATACTTCCATGGTTAGGCTCAATGAGTTATAATAATGACTAGAGATGGAATGGGGCCTGTTGCCGTGGCGACTGCGGCGGCCATCTTGGGATGGGAAAGGCAGCATAATTCTAATTGAAAACAATGTAAAAACAAGGTCAGATATTCAATATATTAAAGGGAAATATTAACATATTTTTCTATATTTGTGGTCCAAATAATACAGCTTTCTGTCTGTGTCTTTTTTTCTGAATTGTGAATATAAATATTCAGCCTTAAAACACTGTACAGGATTTGATGCACGTATGTTTGTGTGTAATTATGATGTATGAACACAAACATGCATCATTATTGTGTTGCCTTCACTTCTGTTAATATAAAAGAAGATTTCAATAGCCAGATTTTTTCACATTAGTTTGATTGAACAGAAGCATAAATAAATGTAAAACACGAAAAGGTTCAATTATCAAGGTATTTACAGTGCCTTGTGAAAGTATTCAACCCCCTTGAACTTTTCTACATTTTCTCTTATTATGACCACAAAAATCAAACATATTTCACTGAAACTTTGTGTGAAAGACCAACACTAAGTTGCACACAATTGTGAAGTTGAAGGACAGTCATACATGATCTATTTTTTTTTTTTTACAACTAAAAACCTGAAAAGTAGGCGTGCAAAATTATTCAACCCCCTTTTTTCTGAGTGCAACACATTACTTTTAGAGGCTTTAGAAGGTTCCAATGTTGACCTAACAAATAAATAGAGTCCACCTGTGTGTAATCTACTCTCAGTAGTAATGTAGCTGTTCTGTAAAAACCTCAGAGGTTTGTTTGAGAGTATTGGGGAGCGGTCAGCACCATGAAGACCAAAGAACACACCACACAGGTCAGGATAAAGCTGTGAAGAAGTAAAAAGCAGGATTAGGTTATAAAAAGATTTCCAAGGCTCTAAACATCTCACGGAGCACTGTTTACACCATCATCCATAAATGGAAGGAGTATGGCACAACTGCAAATCTACCAAGACCAGGCCGTACACTTAAACTTACAGTTTGAACAAGGAGAGAACTGGTCAGAGATGTAGCCAAGAGGCCCCGGTGACTCTGGAGGAACTGCAAAGATCTACAGCTCAGGTTAGAGAATCTGTCAACGTACAACTTTTAGTTCTGCACTACACAAATCTGGCCTTTATGGAAGAAAGACATTGCTGAAAGAAAGCCATAAGAAATCCTGTTTTCACTTTGCCAAAAGCCATGTGGGGGACACAGTAACCATGTGGAGGAAGGTGCTCTGGTCAGATGAGACCAAAATTGAACTTTTTGGCCAAAATGCAAAATGCTATTTGTGGCAGAAACCTAACACTGCTCATGACTCTAATACACCATCCCACGATCAAAAATACAAGTGGCAGCATTATTTTCTGCACATGCTTTTCTTCAGCAGGGACAGGGAATATGGTCAGAGTTGATGGAAAGATGGATGGAGCCAAATACAGGGCAACATTGGAAGAAAACCTATTGGAGTCTGAAAACACTTGAGACTGGGGCGGAGGTTTATCTTTCAACAGGACAACAACCCCAAACATAAAGCCAAGGCTACATTGGAATGGTTTAAAACAAAACATATTCATGTCTTAGAATGGCCCAGACAAAGCCCAGACCTAAATCCAATCGAGAATCTGTGGCAAGATCTGAAAACTGCTTTCACAAACACACTCCATCTAATCTGACTGAGCTGGAGCTATTATCAAAGAAGAATGCAGTGTTTCCCATACATAGACTAATTCATGGCGGGCCGCCATAGTCTATTTTTAGCCGCCATAGACTCATTTTAACATTTTTTTTTTATAAATTATATTGCAATTCCTGTTATTGTCGTTAGGTCTATTAAAAGCATGTTTTGCAGCCTGGCAACGTATTGCAAAAACGGTAAATTCTCCGCTCGCTCCAGCACCAGCCCAGCCTCTCTTGACCCAAACGAACACACGCACCAACTTTTCACAAAATCTCGACTTTCTTCCCTCTGCCGCGTGCTCACCGCGAGCTTGTGCCCGTCTCCTCAACTGCGTAAGCCCCAAAGTGAGCTGTGCTCGCGCCGAAGTGAGCTGTGTCCAATTCATAGCCTATATCGTATGGACAACCCGCCTGGCTGAGCCCGTGCCTTGTAAAGCGCACGGATACGCACATAACGCAGAGCGCGTAGGGCATCACCTGCTCTGGGGGCACCAAGCCGAGCTGCTCCGTCCAGCTGCTGAACTCATAAGTGACAGAAAAGTCAGGTCCAGACGCTTGTGCATGGTGAATCTTAACACACAGCGCAAAATCAAAGACCCTGGAAACCCTTTTGAAAACAAGAACATGTTCTACAACTCATAAGGTCTTAGCCAATCTTTATTTTGCGTCAATAGGACAATATTGCGTCAGTTACGAGGAGAAACAGCAGATGAATTAGGACGGCTGCAGATTTGAATAACCCCGGCGAAATACGGCGGATTTTGACACATTTATGTTTCGATTCTTTCATACACAAACACAAACCATGAATCTAGTCTATTTGTCCTGACAAAAGTCACAGACTCTAGTATTTCCTCAAACTGTAGCGCGAGGATGCAGCTTACGCTGAGCTGTGTTCAGTGAGTGCAGGAGAAGGAACAGTGGCGGAGCAGAGGGCAGTTTGAAGGGGCGAAGAGAGATGGTGCCCCACTTGAAAACAATTTGGAAAAAAATTGAAAATAATGGATTTACTGTTCTAAAACATCCCAGATAAAAGGAAAATGTATTTATTATGTATTATCTATGTTTTTAAGACACAAAAAATTAAATTTAAAAATAAAATATATAAAAATAGCACATTAAAATAAAAAGCAATTGTTATTCCCCCTATTTTTGTAACATATGGTTCTAACTTACTTTGTAATAACTGAGTTGAAATTAATAGTAATATGAACAATAAAATATTTGTGAATGCAGCATTGTATCACAAGGGGGCACTGATGTGCAGCTATGAGTTAATAATTGTAGGTTAGGAATCGTTTATCAAATATTCTAATTTGATAGGAGGTTTCTGCTCAATGAACAGAAGACTTTTAAGTCCTTCTTCACAAGAAATAGAATATGTTTTGCCATAAGGGCTCATATGTGCAGGAATTGTTTTCACATTTTAAAACCTGCACTATTTCTTTCAAACAAAAGGCAAAGCTGTGGGATATAAATTATAGTATCTAAAATTCACCAAAATGCAGGAAATCACATGTGTTTGCGTCAAAATTTCCCTGGGGAGGACCCCCAGACCCCCCGACTAGGCTGAGACCTCATCCCCCCATAGTCTCTCTGAAATCTGTGGGAAACACTGAGAATGGGCAAAATTTTCAGTCTCAAGATGTGGAAAGCTGGTAGAAACATACCCAAAGAGACTTGGAGCTGTAATTGCAGCAAAAGGCGGTTCAACAAAATATTGACTCAGAGGGTGTGAATAATTTTGCACGCCTACTTTTCAGGTTTTAATTTGTAAAAAAAAAAAGTACTCGTGTTTGACTGCCCTTCTTTTTCACAATTGTGTGCAAATTAGTGTTGGTCTTTCACACAAAGTTTCAGTGAAATATGTTTATGTTTGTGGGCATAATAAGAGAAAATGTAGAAAATAGGGATGGGACGAGATCTCGTGCCGCGAGATCTCGTGAGATCAAACTGTCACGATACTGTGCGCACACGTACTGAACTGTCTCGTGAGATTTTTCCATGGTCATGAAATTAGGTTTTGTATCTTTGAGCAGCTGTAGTAAATATTCTCTCCACACACAGACTTGTAGCAGACTTATTCTGACAGAAAACAGTCTAAACTCTGTCCCAGTTTTTATTTCGTAAAGATAGGACCAATATTAACAGAGATAATAGTCCTAAACATTGTAAAAGTTAGCGTTAAAATATATAATTGTCAAAAATACGCGCGGACATCGCGGGAAAAGCGCGGTGTTTTTCACACTTAACATAGTTTAAAATAGATCCACAAAGAGATATTTTGGCCTATATCATCAATAACTGTAAAAGTACGAAAGTTTTGTCCTGTCAAGCGCAGCGCTGTGAAAAAAAGAAAGGCGAGTCTAACACACGGGAGCGATCTCAGTCAAAATATACGTAAAAAAAAAACAAGTGAACACAAAAAAGGTAAAGCAAAAAAGAAAAAACTAACAAAAAAATAGTACAAATCATTGTTAATTGCTGTTAATCTAAATAAACAATGAATGAAATTATTTAAAACTTGTCTCGATCTCGTGGACCCAATCTCGTGGATCGTCTCGTCTCGTGAAAATTCTGTCTCGTCCCATCCCTAGTAGAAAAGTTCGAGGGGGTTGATACTTTTCAAGGCACTGTAAGTGAAACGGTCATTTAAAAGTTCAGCCTCCTATAAAGCTTGGTTTATGGCTCCCGCATGTGAAGTCGGCGCAGAAATTAGACACATGGACTAGAGCGACCAGACGCTGACAGTGTTTATAGTTTCTGTGTGTTTCAAGCGGCTGCTTGTAGAGGGCAGTTGGGAGCTGCCATTGAAAGCCCGTTGATTGCTGCGCTGACCGTCTGCGTAGTCACAGATTTTTCCCTGACACTGGCTCGGCGCTTCAGGGGGCGTGTCTCCAAAATTACCTATTTCCGTCGCTCGGTCCCGCACGGTCCTCGTGGATGCGTCAAGTATGAAATGAGCTTTAGTTTGTATGAGATCTTAAGTAGAGTTTCCCCACACAAGCTGGATTCCGGAACCGTACATTTGTTGCTACAGGCTACTATGACTACGCTCTCTCTAGTCATTATTATAACCCATTGGTTAGGCCTACAATAAAGCTACATGACTTTTAACAAAGCAACAATACTGGCCAATAGGCTATATTTTGCTTTTTGAGATTTATGAGTCTAGTTTGCAAAGGCCATAATTAATAGCCTACTGATTATTGATTTAAATTTGAATAAAACAAACTTTCTTAGCCATTTTAATGCCATATTTGGTATCGGTATCAGTACCTTATTTGGTATCGGTATCGACATCTACCCTGTGTTGTTCCAACACAAATAAAAAATCTTTTAGTTTACAACCTAAAATGTAAGATTCTTTTGCCCCTTTCACAACCCATCACTGTCATCTGTATTCATTAGTTAACTGGTCGTCACTCCACTCCCGCAGACTGATCACTGGTACAAATTCATCTATAAAACAATAATTGGCAAAAACCCCTCAGTATCTTAGCTCCCTCATCAACATTTCCAAAAATCAGGTAATCTACGCTCCAGTAACACTATCACCATGATCATCCCACGAGTCCACACATCTTTTGGTCAGTCATCATTTCATTTCGCTGCACCAACTTACAAAAAACACTAAAACTTAGCAGTCTAATTCCAATAGCTACATTCAGTAGCTCAAAAAATATTATTTATTTTTTTTTATTTGTTGCTTAGTCATTTGTAAATATGTAAATAGTGGTAAACAGATAACGCTTTAAAGTTGTTTGTCTTGTCGATGTCTGTATAGATTTTATACTGTATGTTATGATTGCTGCCTCTTGGCCAGATCGTCTTTGAAAATGAGAATTGGTTCTCAATCGACCTACCTGGTAAAATAAAGGTTAAATATATAAATAAAAACACTTTTAACAAAGCATTAAAAACGTTTTATTAGAAAAATAAATGTAAGCAATTTAACATTTTATGAATTAAGAAAAGATGATGGTACCACTTCATAATACCTACACCTTAATTAGTCTTAGGAAAGCCTTAATAAAGCATGAATAAAGAGTTGATAATTGAACATAGGGCTGGGTACCGTTAGATTTTTTTCAGTACCAGTAGGCCTACTTGTAACGGTTCTTGCTTTTATTCAACTGTTATATAGGCCCAACACTACTTTTGAAAAATGTTACATTTGTCAAAATATTTTAAAACTCACATATAGTTTGTTCAGTTACGACTCAAACAAAGCGAATCAGCTGTTCCTCACGTGGACTACCACATGGAGCCAGTTAAGTTTCACTTTCACTTTCTAAACACAGCGCAGCGCTGGAACAACGGAGCGACAACATCTGCTTTTGACATTAAAACTTTTACCTCTCTCTTTACCTGGAGAAAAAAGGAGAAATGAAGAAGGCTGGATTATGTATATTTTTTACTTTGACTAATTTAGCTGCAGCCACAGCGGTTCACATTTGGGATTCTACTTACAACTGCTGCGACGAGGAGGAGGATGTTACGGCAAAGTTTGGATTATGCGTTTGGCGACTTCAACTTTGATTTGATCACAAGGATTTATGAAGCTCAACACGCAGACTTCTGACAGAAAGTCTTGCACTGAAGACTGTGTTTTATCCAATATGGACCCATTGTTTCTTCTTTTTAAAAGGTAAATCGACACACTGCAGTTGGTTTGTGAGACTTGCCGCTGCAGGGTGCACTGTTTGAGAGAAGTGAGACGTGAATTGTCCCGCTAGCTGTCCTTAGCTCAGGGGTTTGTTTGGGAGAACGTAAGAAGTGAATTGCCGTGACATAGTAGAGTGCACACGCCACATAGGTTACTGGTGTTTTTGCTGTTTGTAGAGTGTAGCTCTTTTTGGTTCCAGTATTTCCCAAACGCCAGCCCTAATGATAACATGAACAAATAATCAATTCATGGATGAAAATGTTAATTAAGGCTTAGTTACTACTTACTTAACTAGGTTAGGATTTAGGGTTTGTGGTAATTATGTTGTTATTAGCTTCAATAAACTTCTTTTGTCTGTTAGTTTTGTCATTTGTTCATGTTGAAGTAACCCATTATTCATACTTCATTAAGACTTTATCAAAGCTAATCAAGATGTAGTTATTACAAAGTGTGATCAAGATTATCTTATAGTAACTTTAGCTGAGTAAAATGATCTGTCAGTATCTATTGAAATAAGCTTTGTTATGTTACACCCCCCCCCCCCCCCCCAAAAAAAAAAAAAAACACTTAAAAAAAAAGTTTTAACTTGAAGTAAGAAATAGTATCTCGCTGAAAGAATATATTGATCCATTGGCAGATCATGTTTCAACACATTTTAAGTTGCCTAAATATAATTTTGTGTAGTATTGGTCAAGTTTAAACATTTCATATTGTTGGGCCTTTTGCAACTTAAATAACTCATTGTTTATTCGAAGGAAAAACTTGACAGACTAATGGCTCCCTCGTTTTGTCCAGGAGTGAGCCATAGTAGAAAGGCTTCATCTGGATCAAGACTCTCATCTGAAAGTCATTTTTAATCTGATTATCTGACAGAATAATCAAAAAGTAAAATATGTGTTAGTTGTAGCCCTAATTCTTTTGACAATCTTTTGAAAACCCAAGATGAACCCAAGTGCACTTAACTCTGGACTTCTACATCACTTCAAACATTTGCAGAGTTTTCTGCTGCTAAACCAAAGTCAAACTGAAACTAAGACCATGTTTTGCACTTAAAAAGGTACATTTTGAAATGATTGTACAACAGTTTTTTACTTGACACAATTCTAAAAACACAGGAGATAAAAAAGGCATGTTGGAATAAATACAGTATGTTTAAATAGATTTAAAATTTGAGATGTTTCGGAATTTAGAAAATACTTAAAATGTTTAATTCTTAAATTTCAGTTGTGAATTTTGCATTGTACATAGTGTGTGTATTTTGTCTTAATAAAACAAAATAACAAAACAAACAAATTTAATATTCTAAGCACACATTTTCACGTCCTCATATTCAACAGTCTCAATGTCCAGATTCTCTATGACAATATACTACTACTACAATACTACTACACATACTACAATATGAAGACCACGCCCACATTCATGTCTCTGCGACTATGACAATATACTACTACTACAATACTACTACAACATACTACAATATGAAGACCACGCCCACATTCATGTCTCTGTGACTATGACAATATACTACTACTACAATACTACTACAACATACTACAATATGAAGACCACGCCCACATTCATGTCTCTACAACTATGACAATATACTACTACTACAATACTACTACAACATACTACAATATGAAGACCACGCCCATTCATGTCTCTGTGACTATGACAATATACTACTACTACATACTACTACACATACTACAATATGAAGACCACGCCCACATTCATGTCTCTGTGACTATGACAATATACTACAATACTATACAACATACTACAATATGAAGACCACGCCCACATTCATGTCTCTGTGACTATGACAATATACTACTACTACAATACTACTACAACATACTACAATATGAAGACCACGCCCACATTCATGTCTCTGTGACTATGACAATATACTACTACTACAATACTACTACAACATACTACAATATGAAGACCAGCCCACATTCATGTCTCTGTGACTATGACAATATACTACTACAATACTACTACTACATACTACAATATGAAGACCACGCCCACATTCATGTATCTGTGACAATATACTACTACTACAATACTACTACTACATACTACAATATGAAGACCACGCCCACATTCATGTCTCTGTGACTATGACAATATACTACTACTACAATACTACTACAACATACTACAATATGAAGACCACGCCCACATTCATGTCTCTACGACTATGACAATATACTACTACTACAATACTACTACTACATACTACAATATGAAGACCACGCCCACATTCATGTCTCTACGACTATGACAATATACTACTACTACAATACTACTACAACATACTACAATATGAAGACCAGCCCACATTCCTGTCTCTGTGACTATGACAATATACTACTACTACAATACTACTACAACATACTACAATATGAAGACCACGCCCACATTCATGTATCTGTGACAATATACTACTACTACAATACTACTACTACATACTACAATATGAAGACCACGCCCACATTCATGTCTCTGTGACTATGACAATATACTACTACTACAATACTACTACTACATACTACAATATGAAGACCACTCCCACATTCATGTCTCTGTGACTATGACAATATACTACTACTACAATACTACTACAACATACTACAATATGAAGACCACGCCCACATTCATGTCTCTGTGACTATGACAATATACTACTACTACAATACTACTACTACATACTACAATATGAAGACCACGCCCACATTCATGTCTCTGTGACTATGACAATATACTACTACTACAATACTACTACTACATACTACAATATGAAGACCACGCCCACATTCCTGTCTCTGTGACTATGACAATATACTACTACTACAATACTACTACAACATACTACAATATGAAGACCAGGCCCACATTCATGTATCTGTGACAATATACTACTACTACAATACTACTACTACATACTACAATATGAAGACCACGCCCACATTCATGTCTCTGTGACTATGACAATATACTACTACTACAATACTACTACTACATACTACAATATGAAGACCACGCCCACATTCCTGTCTCTGTGACTATGACAATATACTACTACTACAATACTACTACAACATACTACAATATGAGACCACGCCCACATTCCTGTCTCTACGACTATGACAATATACTACAATACTACTACAATACTATTACTACATAACACTTGAACAGATTAAACGGTTTGTTGTTGCCACATCTTCGGAGGAAAGTAAACCCCAAACAGCCTAGAGGAGCCAGAAATACACAGAGTCAGTCTTTTGCAGTTTCATAGTGTTATAATCTGTTCAGTGTTAACACAAGAAAACAAACCCTCATAAGTGACCCGGTGTTGTCTCTCCGTTCGCTTGTTTCTTTCGACAGTTTGGGTTTAGTCGAAGCTAGGAGCACATCTGCGAGTCCTGAATATTTCTTTTATTTGACAAGTTGCACAGCCCAAACAGTGATCGACTCATTTACTCTTTATTCTAACCAACTCAATGAGTCAGATTTTAATAGCGACTGAGATGGACTGGGTGAATCGTCCCGCTTGCACAGGGCTTCAGTTAGACGCCTCTGTTAGTTCTACAAAACGAGTGAGTGTGTACCATGTGATCGCACTGACCAATCAGAGAGAGAGCTGCTAGAGCAGAGCAGAGCGAGTAAGTTCAAAGTCAAAAAGCTTCATTTCATAAAAC
Organism: Mugilogobius chulae; assembly: GCA_038363315.1. Taxonomy (NCBI): domain Eukaryota; kingdom Metazoa; phylum Chordata; class Actinopteri; order Gobiiformes; family Gobiidae; genus Mugilogobius; species Mugilogobius chulae. The sequence goes on from CM076396.1 coordinate 26,461,373, forward strand.
TGAAGTATTTTAAACAAGAAAATAATTTAGGATTCCCTCTCTCTCTCTTTTTCTCTCTCTCTCTTTCTCCATCCTCTCTCTCTCTCCTTCCTCTCTGTACTCCCCCTCTCCTCCCTCCCTCTGTCTCTTTCTCCCCTCCTCCTCTCTCTCTCTCTCTCTCTCCTGCAGTCCTGGGAGCAGAGCTGGTGCAGTGTGGAGACTGCAGTCATGTTATGATAGTGTAACAGGAGACGCCAGTTTCCATGTCGAAGCTCTCTCTCTTTCCCTTTCCCTCTCTCTCTCTCTCCCCCTCTCTCTCTCTTGCCCTTTCCTTCTCTCTCTCTCTCCCTCTCTTTCCCTTTCCCTCTCTCTCTCTCTCCCTCTCTCTCTCTTGCCCTTTCCTTCTCTCTCTCTCTCCCTCTCTTCCCTTACCTCTCTCTCTCTCTCCTCTCTCTCTCTCTTCCTCTCTCCCCCTCTCCCTCTCTCTCTTCCCCCTCCCTCTCTCTCTTCCCCCTCCCTCTCTCTCCCCCTCCCTCTCTCCCTCCCTCTCTTTCTCTCTCTCTCTTCCCCTCCCTCTCTCTCCTCCCTCCTCCTCCTCTCCCTCGCCCTCTCTCTCTCTCCTCCTCTCTCTCCCTCTCTCTCTCTCTCTCTTCCCCCCTTCTCTTCCCTCCTCTCTCTCTCCCTCTCTCTCTTCCCTCCCTCTCCCCCCCTTCTCAATTCAATTTTCAATTTCAAAAGGCTTTATTGGCACGATTGCACAACAACATTGCCAAAGCAAAAATAACAATAAAAACAGTAATAACAACAATATAAACAGCAATCAATATTCTAAACAATATATACATATATATACATACACACACAGGTCAGGTGGTTGTATCAGATGTGTGGTTGTTGTGGTTGTCCCTCAGGTTGTGGCACAGTCGGACATATTTAGCTGCTGCTAAGCTGCTGACTCTGTTCTCTCCAAGAATGTGTTGCATTTTGGTTTGTTCAGGTAGAGAATCAAAGCCAGGGACCTGCTGGTTCATTTTGGAGAAGAACTGGCCTCTGATGTTGTCATATTTGCTGCAGTGAATGAGGAAGTGTGTCTCTGTCTCCACTTGTCTGAGTGGACATAGTTGACACAGTCTGTCCTCTGTGGGCAGCCAGGTCTGTCTGTGTCTGCCCGTCTCTATGGCCAAGCTGTGGTCACTGAGTCTGTACATGGTCAAAGTCTTTCTTAGTTTCTCATCAGTCACGGTGCTTAAATATTGTGCCACCGTGTACTGTCTGTTTAGAGCCAAATAACATTGAAGTTTGCTTTGAGTTTTAGTTTTAGATGTCCAATAGTTAATGTAGTGTTGTTTTTCTAGTTCTATAATTGTCTGTGTGCTGAGTGTGTGCGTATCCTGAGCTTGTCTTGTGCTGTTAGAGGAGCTGAGCTTCAGGACCAGCTGGCTTAGGGGGCTTTTCTCCATGTTCTCCTCTTGGCATTGAAGGGCTTTGTAGTGATAGGAGTTGGGGTCACTTGTTTTAAGGTGTTTATAAAATTTGATGGCTCTTTTTTTAATTCTAATTAACAGGGGGAATTGGCCTAGCTCCGCTCGGCAGCCGTTATTGGGGGTATTTCTGTGCACTCTGAGGATGCTCTTGCAAATCTCTGTGTGCAGGGTTTCTATTGGGTGTTTGTCCCATTTTTCAAAGTCTTGATTTGCAAGAGGACCCCACACTTCACTACCATACAGAATTATTGGTTCAATTATAGATTGGAATATTCTTAGCCAGATTCTAATGGGTATATTAATGTTTGAGGATTTTTTGATTGCATAGAAAGCCCTTCTTCCCTTCTCTCTGAGATCATCCACAGCCCGGTTAAAGTTTCCTGTAGGTGTGATGTGTAGTCCTAAGTATGTGTAGTCCTGTGTGTGCTCCACCTCGTGAGGGCCCAGGAAAAACTTGGTTTGGTTTCCTAGACCCCTGGGTCGTTTTTGGAAAATCATCACCTTGGTTTTGTCCAGATTAACTGTCAGGGCCCAGGTCTGACAGAAGGTTAGCAGATGATCCAGTTGCTGTTGTAGTGCTTCTTTTGAAGGAGCCAGCAATATAAGATCATCTGCAAACAGTAGGCATTTAATCTGTGTGTCAGACAGAGTGACACCAGGGATATCAGATCGCTCCAGTGATTTTGCCAATTCATCTATATAAATGTTAAAGAGGGTGGGGCTGAGACTGCAGCCCTGTTTCACTCCTCTACTCTGGGGGAAGAAGTCTGTTTCCATGTTGTTCACTTTCACAGCACACTTCATGTGTGTGTACATGGTTTTAATGATGTCGTAGACTTTCCCTCCTATTCCTTTTTCTAATAATTTTAGGAACAGACCATCATGCCAAATTGAATCGAATGCTTTTTTGAAATCTACAAAACAAGAAAAGATTTTGCTGTTGTTTCCGTTGACGTGTTGATTTATGAGGGTATGGAGGGTGTAGATATGGTCTGTTGTTCTCTGTTTGGGTGTGAATCCGATCTGACTTTTACTCAAGATGTCATGTTCTCTGAGGAAGTCTTGCAGTCGAGTATTTAAGATGCTGCAGAGCACCTTTCCCAGATTACTACTGACACATATGCCTCTGTAATTATTTGGGTCGAATTTATTTCCATTTTTAAAGATTGGGGAGATGATTCCTTCGCTCCAGGAGTCTGGGAAACATCCAACTTCAGAATAAGGTTGAATAATTTTAATATGGCCAGATTAAATTTATGATCGTCAAATTTCAGCATTTCATTCAAGAGGCCATCTGGACCACTAGCTTTTCTTGGCCGCAGTGTCTGGATTTTAGCCAGTAGTTCTGCTTGTGTAATTTGGTAGTCTAGAGGGTTTTGGTTGTCTTTAAAAATAGTTTCTAGAATGTGTAATTTATTGGTCAGATTGTTTTGGGTCGAATTTAGAGGAATAGTAGTATACAGATTTTCAAAGTGATTTTTCCAGATGTTACCATTTTGAATAGCCAATTCTTCTTTCTGTGGTTTGCAGAAAGAGTTCCATTTCTTCCAGAAATCATTGGAGTCAATGGATTCTTCAATGATTTGTAATTGATGCCTCACATGCTGTTCTTTTTTGGTTCTGAGTGTTTTCCTGTATACTCTAAGGGTTTCCCAGTATTGGAGGCGGAGCTCAGGGTTGTCAGGTTGTCTGTGTTTTTGATTTGATGCATTCCTGAGAGTCTTTCTCAGTTGGCTGCATTCAGTGTCAAACCACTCATCATTGGTTTTGCCTTTGTGCTTGCGGTGCGGGGGCTTTTTTAGATTGGCTAAGTCTGCCACATGGTCAAATATGTTATAGATGTCCTGCATGGCCTGTTCGAGGCCATCCTCATTGACTGGATATGAGGTGGAAAGAAACCAGTCTAGATGGGACTGAAAGGCTTGGGTTTTGATAGCTGTCTGGTATTGCTCTTTGCTTTTGTTTGTCCAATAATAGGGTTGTTTTCTGTAGTTCAGATTGCAGGGTTGTACTGTGTGAGGGTGGTCTGCTGTAGCTTTAATGTAGAGTGTGATTTTACTGTGGTCTGATAAAGGGCTTAGGGGGCTTACTGTAAATGCTCTCAGGTAGAAGGGGTCTATGTCAGTGATGCTATAGTCTACTGTGCTGTTGCCAAGAGGAGAGCTATGAGTGTAAAGACCGAAAGAGTCCCCTCTAAACCGACCATTGACCATGTACAGACCCAGTGTTCTACAGAGCTGCAGCAGTTGCTGTCCACTTTTATTGACAGTTTTGTCAAAATTATTTCTATTGGGGAGTGAAGTAAAAGGGATGCTGTTTTGACTAGGAATATATTTGTCTCCCTGTGTGCTGATAACGTCTGGTTCTGTGCCAGTCCTAGCATTCAGGTCTCCACAAATCAATACACTTCCCTGGGCCTGGAAATAACTGATCTCATCCTGAAGAATGGTGAAAGTGTCTTCATTAAAATATGGAGATTGTAATGGGGGTATATATATGGCACACAGGAACACATCTTTATCTGTTGTCAGAATGTCTTTTTTGATTTTGAGCCAGATTGAAAATTTGTCTTTTTTGATAAGTTGAATAAATTGTATAAGGTTTGCTTTATACCAGATTAGCATTCCTCCTGAATCCCTTCCTTGTTTTACTCCCTTTAGTTTAATGGACGGAGACATTATCTCCATGTAACCTGAGGGACAACCAGAGGAGACATCTCCTTTACACCAAGTCTCCTGCAGTATAAACACATCTGCATTTCCTAACTCTCTAGTGAAGTCTGAGGTCCTGCTCTTAAGGCCAAGAGCAGAAGACCTCAGACCCTGAATATTCAAACAGGAAATAGTGAAAGATTTTGACATTCTATTAATACTTGGTAGTCGAATTGGTGTTCCAAAATGAGAAAAAAACACACTTCTAAAACAACATATAGCAACATGTAAATATACTAATAATAATGTTATATAATTAATAACATCAATTCAGTTCATAGTTCTGTCTTCACAGTCTCTAATGTGGTACCTGTCTAATCAGATGAGAGCAGAGCAGGCTGAGCATCTGATGAATGTCTCTCATTTCATAGCTTGAAGATGAGGCTGGATCTGGTGCTCTCTGGACGACTTGGGCATAAGTTCGTGGGCCTGCTCGTGGCTCTTGTCGCTGTGGTTGGGGTGGGGCCATGAGGGGCATGAGTGGTTGTGGGCTGGGATGGTGGAGGTTGTCTTGGTGGCCTCTTCTTGGGACAGGACGTGGATGGGGATGAGGACGGCCTTGTGGATGGTGCTGAGGACGGCCTTGTCTTTGTTGTGTTGGTCTGGGTCTTGGTGGTCCGTGGGGGCTATGGGCTGATCTGCTCATCCTGCTGACTGTGGGTTGGTCTCTGTTAAGAGTGACGTTTTTCAGAGACTGGGCGAACATGGGGACTGCGTCTCTAAACAGATGGACATGATCGTAGAGACAGTTTATGTTCAGTGTGGGGTGGTGGGCGAGGTGGACATTGGGTCTCCGTGCACAGTTTCTGGATAGGCTGGTGTTGATCCTGAGGATGGTGTCGGGGTGGAAGTCTCTCCTTGGGAGCAAGGTGGACATTATCACTCTGCTGGTGGGAAAGGTGGTGGAGGCTTTCTCTATGACTCTGTTGAGTGAGTCTGATACCTTCTCCTGCTGGCTCTGCAGATCATTGGTGCCAGTGTGAATGATGATGTGACTTGGGGATCCAAGCCGCTCCTCCGACAGCAGCTCCAAAGCCTTGTGGGTATTTGGGCACCAGATTTTTGAGACTTTGTGGCTGGGGAAAAGTTTATTTTCATCGAGGAACTTTCCATTGGAGTCAATGAGGAGAACAATGTCTGAGTTCTCCCTCTGTTGTGCTGGTCTAATGCTGGTCTGTGTATTCTGAGATGTGCTGCTGGTCTGTGAACTGGGACTGGAGCTGGGGATTGAAATAGTTTGCTGCTCTGGTGACGCTTGTGGCTGTTGTGATGATGGGGTGAGTGCTCTTCTGTGCTCTTCCTTCTCTCTTTGGAGTTCCTCCACCTCCTTTGACAGAGAGGTGAGTGCTCTCTTGTACTCCTTCCTTTCTCCCTGGAGCTTCTTCACTTCTTCTGTCAGTGTTGTCAGTGCTGTAAGATGGTGTTCTCTGTCCTGTTGCAAGTCTTGGATCTGAGTTCTGAGCAGGGTCATCTCTCTCCAGCAGTTGTCTCTATCTTTCCTCAGTGTATCTAGCTCTGTGCAGAGGTCAGGCTGAGGTGTGGTGGGCTGCCATAGGCTGATCAGCTCTCTCTGGTGTACCACTTCTCTTTCCAGTTCTGTGAACTTCACCATCAGGTTGGTGATGGCGAGGTTTAACTGGGGGTCCTGGGGCTGTTCTGAGCTGGTGGGTTCCTTTTCTTCAGGGGCTGCTCTGTAGTTTGGCTGCAGGTGTTGTGTGGCTGGGTTTGGGAGATGTCGTTGGAGGTTGCCTTCTCATGCTGGGCTCTTTCCTTAATACAGAGAAAGTCTATCTCAAACTGTTTAATGTTCCCTTGTATTAAAATAGTCCCATTCTTGTAGACGTTTGCAGTCATCATGGTAGTGTCTGGATCCTTTGGGTCTTTTATTTTTATTTTCCAGCCACTGGAGATTCCCTCTTTTTTGACAGCGGGGTAGAAGGCACAGATGGCAGCGTGCCATGCCAGAGGCTGGTCTGTGAAGAGGATCAGGTTGCTTACATCTCCAGTCTTGTATAAATCAGCAAACAGGGTTTCTGGCTTTTCTTTTAAGGATTTTTGCTTAAAGGCCTTCCTGGATGGCTCATTGGTTGCATCAGGAGGATAGAGGAGAGGAATGGCCTCTGTGTAGTCTTTGGTGGATCTCTTCAGGTTCTGCATGACAACCGTTGCCAAGGATCTTGTCAACAATTAGCTCTTAGTTTTTATCAAATGTGTTCAAAATTGTCCAATATCTTCTTTCTTCTTCCTTTTTTGAAAAATATATTGTTTTTACTCACTTCACTTCGTTAAAAAAGATAGTGGCGCATCAAAAAATAATATAAAAATTCAGTGGTTCATGGAGAAGCTGCTTCTAGTGAGTGCATTTTTTAAATTCTCTTTAGCTTTAGCTCTCTGCATATGCTCAATAGTATTCAATTTCTTCTTTTTTCTTCCTGGGAAGTATCAATTTGTTTAACTCACTCAGTCTTCATCTGGTTTTCCTCTTTTTTGTCATAAAAATAGCGGTTCATCTCATCTTGGAACGACCAAACGAGTAGAAAAATCAGGAGCTCATGCTGATGCTGCTTGTCTCCTTGCTTACTTTCAAACTCTCTCTCTTCTCTTTCCTCTCCCTCTCTCCTCTCTCCCTCTCTCTCTCTCTCTCAGATCCTGATCTATTTCAGGTCCACATGCAGCAGCCTCACACTCTCACAGTGAACAGAGCACAATCTGAACAGACTGGACTGAAGAGAAGCTTTGAATGATCTCCAGACTGTATTTAGTTTATCTTTAGCACATTTGGGAAATAGAAATACAACGTTTTCTTACATTGTTTAGAGTTCCTAATTTAATTCAATATATTTTTGTCAGAATTCAAAGGTTAACAATTGTTAGGGTTAGGAAAAACGAGATTTGTTCACATTTGTTAAACTGTTCCAAATGAATGGATGGAAAATCATTGGAAAAGCCAGAATGGAGCCACTGACCTACACACATGTAGTTGTATAACACACACAATAACACAATAAGAGTCTAAATATGGACCATTTACTGGTCAAATGTTGATCAAAAATACAAGTTCTGACACTAACAACAGTGACTTTGTTTTAAAGGTCATTTATCATGGGTTATAGGACCCGATCAATATGGCTTTTTGGGAACCAATACCGATTCCGATATAGAGGAGGCTGTGGTGCCGATAACCGATATGAAGGCCGATATAATTAGACATAGAATAATACTGTTTTATTAGGAGCAGATGTTAATTTCATTTAATTTAATTGACCTTTATTTAACCAGGGAAGTCCCACTGAGATTCAGAATCTCTTTTGCAGGGGAGCCCTGGGGGAAGGGTCAGAGGAGGTATTAATGGACATGTTTTTAGTTGTAGGAGGAAACCTACGCAGACACGGGGAGAACATGCAAACTCCGGGCGGCCCGGGAGTCGAACCCAGAACCTTCTTGCATTGAGGCCAGATCGCTAACCGCTGCGTCACCGTGTCCCCCAGTTAAAACACTGTGTCTGGCTTTAGTGACTTAAGTTGGGTTTATTTAGATCATATTTTTTAACTTTAAAGGCTTGAAACGTGTTTGTATCACATTTTTTTTAGAGTTTTGTAAAACTGAAATACATTTAAGAGGCTGCAGGACGTCGCCGCCATTAAAATGCACAGTTGACGACCATTAACACCTCTTTTCATGACTAATTTACATGTGAATGTATCTCCAGTATCATCAACACAAAACACAAGACTTTACAGTCACAGAGAGAACGAGCTGAGGCTATTATTGTTGTAGCCTCACAAGCTAACCGCTAACTTCTAGCTAACTACAGTGAGCAACAAGTTACACTGAAAGTTAAAATGAGTATGTTTTCAACAATCACTGCCCAGATAACCTCTTCTCAGATCCCAAGTCTTCATAAAAATAAGAAGTAGTGAGAAAGCCAACTTCTTCTCCCTCTTGTTGACAGCTGCAGTCGTGTGTCCACGGACACTTTGATGAAATAAAAGTCTTTCTGTTCTTACAGGCGTCATCTGTGATGAAGTTATTTCCTTTTCTTGCGTTAGTAGCGGAGTTGAGAGCGTTTAAATCCAGCGCTGCCTCAGAGGCACTAGTAATGCAGTGATGCAGAGTCAGCCTGGTGCTGCGTTCAGGTGCAGTCTGACAATAAAACAACCCCACAAATAAATTTAATAACCACACTAAATATTGATTTGATTGGTGATTGAATAGAATAGTTGTATTCCGGAAGATCTAAGCTTTAAAATGAGGTACAACATGTCCTAAATATTGGCGGTATATCGGCAATATTTTGGCCGATAACCGATAGGCGTGTAAGTACTCATATCGGCCAAAATTATGAGCCAACCGATATATTGGTCTGGCCCTAATGGGTTACATTGTGTCTTCAGGTAAAAAATAACTATTGCAATAGATAAACTAACCAAATCGAAAACTGTAGCTGCAAAATTGAAAACTGACTTAAGTGAATCGTCCCATTCCTAACAAATATTCCCTCCTGACCCTCCCGCGGCTGGTCTCATCAGGGGTTAAAGTGGGCCGGCACGGTCAGGGACGGCGTTCCGGCACCTTCAATGCCCTCCAAAAAAAAATAAAATAAAAATTAATTTAATTAAAAATAACATCGTTATAATAAAACAAACACATGCAAAATGATTATAGTAATTAAGGGATTGAGTTGCAGTTGCTTTGAGTTGCAGTTGCATTTATTTGTAGCTTAGATATATTGATAAGTGACCCTGAACAACACGAGCCCCTAACTGCACAGCGCAGAGTCATGTCACTCACGGGGAAACCGCTCTGTCTGTCTGAGGACAGGGCTCATCTCACAGCGGGACGAGTGGCCCCAAAACAAAACTTTAAGGACTTTTCTCTTCAACTATATCAACACGTAGCTCAAAGCTAAAGGCGACGTTAACGACGATGCGATCATCGCGCGCGTTCCACGAGACAACTCAGCCGCGGAGGGCGAGCATCTCCCGCAGGTGATGTTTCGGATGTGAGGAAGTCCGACAGCGCGGCACGCACGAACGGGCGAGAGCGATATAAGCATCCAAATAACCGCGTGTGGTTTCACCGCGCTAAAAATGACTTATAAATTGGCACAGATAGCCTATGTTACAGTCCAGCACTGAGGGCAGAGAGACAGGAGCAGGAGCAGTGACTGGGGCAGGAGGGGCTAAATTAAAGAAAATTGTCTTGTCTTATTTTTGTGGGTAAGATAGAGAGAGAGAGACAGAGAGAAAGAGAGAGAGATAGAGAGAGATATTGTATTGTTATCAACTCTTTTTCCAGCAAAAAAAAAAAAACATTTTTCAAAACTTCTTGTTTCTAGCAGTTACTTATTTGAAGATGCTCCTAAATGTGTCTAAAACCAGTTTTACAGAGCTAAAGGAGGCATCCAGGGCTGGGGCCTCCCTAATCTGGTCTCTGGTTGCCTCTATTTTAATTTATTTATTAATTGCCTCATGTCTTTTTAATTATGATAAAGTTACATCACATAATAAGAATATCCCATCTAAAACTCACAAAAATGCAGGAAATTGCATTGAATTGAAAGAGTAGCCTATTTCCAGCTGCTCAATGTCAAGACACATCAGAGAGTTTCTCTCTTCTGCAACCTCCAATAGCAAATATAAGTTACAATATAAGAAAGGACTATTTACTTTTATTCAAATCCTTTTGGACTTCGGTTTGTTCAAAATCCTGCGTACAGCCCTGACCCTAAAATAGAGTTCCCCCACCTCCCAAATCCCACTTTAACCACTGGGTTCAGCAGGTTATTATGAGCTTTTAATGTGTTTAAACGTCTGAACAGTAGGAGGCAGCAGTCACCAGCCCGTAACTCTGCTGGAAAACAACAAGAACAACGCCATTTCCTCTGAAAGTCTGCGTCTGTGAAAGAGGTGAGTTATAAAAGAGGAATAAGGCCGCTGCTTTGTTTTCTTGCTGTGTCTTATGTTCGATAGTTTATTTGCACCGTTTTAGAGAACGACAAAACTTTACGTTTGCAGTGAGACGAGCCAAACGTCCATAGAGAAGTTAGCATTAGCACGGAGAGTTAGCATTAGCACAAACAACGTGAAAAATGAGAACAAAAGAGCAGTGGAACAGCCCGATAAACTGCCGTATCACTTCTGGAACAATAAGAGTCACAATAACTGTTAGTTACACACGAGGCTTCAGATTCTCAGTGCCTTCTGCCACTGTGCTGCTCGAAGACCACGGAGTTTGGCTAAGCGGTGGAACTGACTTTCATCACGGACTTAAATAGTCTGGCTAACGGAATTAAACGTGTTCAAGTGATTAATAAATGCTAAGAAATAATGTAAAGATATTAATTACACAGAAATAAAAGTGTTTTATGCCGCTCCAGTGAAATTATTTTAAATGTTAGCAATGTGAGATTACACCATAAACTAGTTATTCAAGCCGCCCACCCCATAAAAGAGACGTTTATAGTTTAAATTAATAATTACATTTTATCCCCTGGAAATGTTTAGTAGTCTATTGTTCTCCAAAGTACTTTGTAGTAATCAAAAACAGCCATAACTTGAGATTAGGGATGGAAAATCGATCGAAAAAAATCGAAAATCGATCGAAGTTCGCAGAAATCGAATCGTAAGGCCATAATCAATCAGTTTTTTTCAAGCAGCCACTGACTTACAAACACACTCTGTATTTGTATTATACACACAATAATACAAAAATAGTCACAATTTTTGAAGAAGCAAAGCCTGAGCTCGTGCCAGATCTGACTGAATGTGCTTTATTATGTTGAGTTAACAACTAATGCTTTAACGACTCTAAATATGGACACTAAATATGACTGTTACTGTTTGAATGTTGACAAAAAACACTAGTTCTAAGCTCTAACAACAGTGGCTTTTTAAAAAATGTCATGTGTAATAATGGTTTATTTTGTGTCTGAGGAAAAAAAAGTTAATATAGATAAACTAACAAAATCGAACAAAATCGAAAATCGTGGCTACAAAATCGAAAACTGAATCGAATCGTGACTTAAGTGAATCGTCCCATCCCTAATTTTGAAGTAACTGTACTTCAAATTACTTCATATTATGACAAAATTGCCACAAGTACTTAGTTACTGTAGTTTTAATACTTAAGTCGTGTTGCGCCTTGTAAAGACGTAGTTTTAATTTATTTTAAATAGTCGAGTTCTCTTTTTAAGAAATTGAATCGGTTGTCTGGAGTTTATATTTATCTTTCCATCTCTTTTCCCTTATTTAAATTTTTTTTAATTAATTATGTGTGAGTCACATAAAACACAACTCCACTCATTTTTTTTTAGTATAAATGTTGGAAAGAAACTTGAGTGAACAATAAATCACTGAAGAAATTGTCAGCAGTGGTCTTTCCTGAGTTTGGTGTGATACAGTTTGTTAAAATCAAAGCACATGTTAGTTGTTACTGTTGTGAATATTTGTTTGAAGGAGTTTTGGTTCAGACTGTTTTGATGTTGTAGGTTCTCGTCCAAAGTCAGGGCTGGAAGCTTCTTTTACTTACAAACTATTTTTCTTTCATAACTCACTGATTCGTTTTCTGTAAAAACACTTTCTGCAGTGAAAATAAATTCTCTTTTCAGCACAGCCACTTCAAACTCTGGTCAAGTTGTTTTTTCTTATAATAATGTTGCTTGTCTTGTCTTTGTGTTTATGGCAGATCTACAAAGTCCATCAGCAGAATGAGCTTCACCTGTGACCGCTGCGGAAAGACATGGTCTTCTGCTTCCAAACTCAAACGACACTACAGAACTCACACTGGAGAAAAACCATACAAGTGTCAACAGTGTGAGAAAAGGTTTTCTAGAGCAGGAAGTCTCAAAAGACACACCAGAATCCACACTGGAGAAAAACCATTCAGCTGTGATGTTTGTGAGAAAACATTTTCAGTGTCAGGCCACTTAACAGAACATATGAGAGTCCACACTGGAGAGAAACCATTTGAATGTAGCCAATGTGGGAAGCAATGTACACATTCTGGTAACCTTAAAGTTCACATGAGAATCCACACTAAAGAGAAACCACACAAGTGTGAACTGTGTGGGAGCAGTTTTTCTACAGCAGGACAACTCAAAAGACACACCAGAACCCACACTGGAGAGAAACCATTTAAATGTGATCAATGTGAGAAAGAGTTTACACAGTCTTATAGCCTTACTGTTCACATGAGAATCCACACTGGAGAAAGGCCATACGTGTGTGAATACTGCAGTAAAACATTTAGACATTTATCACACCTCACAGAGCATCGTCAGATTCACACTGGAGAGAAGATATTTGCCTGTGAAAAGTGTGGAAAGACTTTTGGACGTCGGTCAATTCATCAGCAACATATGAAAACCTGTCGTTATGAAAAGAAAAGCAGCAGCTCTGAAGGAGGACTCAGAAAACCTGCTCATCTGAAGCTGCGTCATCTTGAACAAACTAAAGAAGACAGAGCTGCTGAGGCTGGATCATGTGAACCCAAAGTCAGACTCAAAAAGCTGGAGATCAGGCTTCAGAGAGTCCAGACTGAGAAGTGAAGACCAGTGTAGAGTCATTTAGTTTATATCAATCACAGCTGGACAAGAGTCGTCACAAAACAGCAATTTCAGACTCACGTTCAACTCTTGATGCAAAATCTTTTACAATAATCATACTTAACAATCTGTTTTATAGGTTCAGTGTTTCTTAAGCAGTATCCATACAGTAAAGACTATTTTGTTTTCAACACTTGTGTAAATTAATATTTGACTTAAGTTACTTATTGATTTGTAGTGATTGGTTTGTTTCCTGTTTAAAGGCGCCAGTGTGAGCTAAAGATGAACTTGTGTTTTTCACAGTTTCTTCAAAAAGATGAAGATTTGTTGTAATTTTTTTTTCTGAGCTTTACAGACTTGAACTTCATCTGTAAATCAGTGTCAGTCCTGGTTCAGTCTTGTTTTTCTCTTGCATTAGGAGGGTCCAATTGATTATTTTCTGTAAACCTTGGTATAAGAAAGTTATTTTAAAATACTTTTTACATGACTATTAAACCTAAAATGAACTGGAATCAGTAAATGGATACAATTTGTCTAAAATTAACTTGGAATGACAGTATGTACACTATAATGCAACATAATGTGATGTTTTTCCAACATAATATAGTCCAATTGCCATATTTGAAAGTAACACAGAAGGATTTATTTGTAAAATACTGTTCTCGACCAACTCTAACTCTGATCATTTTGGCCCCAGCTTCATTTGACTTTGACACTCCTGGTCTCTACAAAACAAAACTAAACTGGAAAAGACAGAGCGACTAGGAAGCAAGATCTCAGGAACACAAATGGACAGCGTCTCTGTTTTAGCTGATACATTTACCTTGAGTCTTGTTCAAAAGATTGTGGCGGACACACAACATCCTTTGAACCCTGAATACTGTCTTCCGCCATCGGGACGAAGGTTTGTGATGCCCAGAATGAAGACCAGAAGAGACATCACATCCTGTGTTCCACGCAGTATTCAGCTTCTCTATAAACTCTGATGTAGATGTTGTGTTCTGTGTAACATGGACTGTACTTAATATTGTCTTTGTATTCTTGTGGCTACATGTGTGTTTTATGTTTTTATCCCTTGTGCTCTTGTGTGTAAGACAAATTCCTCTTGGGGCAATAAAGGTTTCATTTATTTCTATGGTAAATTTTGCATTCCACATTGTTGTTTTTAATTCTCTGCCTTTAAACAGTGATACTATTTCTGATTACAGTGTTGAAACAAGCTGGAATCCGTTCAAATACAACTAATTATGAGAGACACAGTGAGAACATGGTTGCAGACTCAGAAAAGTGGATTTTACAGAATATGTATTTGTCAATAAACTAACAAAAGTAAAAACTTAAGACCAAACGTAACTCAAATAATCATTTTGGAGCATCGTGGGTTGTGGTTTATTCACTGTACAAAATAAGTCTGTTCAAAATACAATCAAAAAAGGCAAACAACAAGTATATCATGACAAGGCCAAATCACTGCCTCTCCTATCCACTGGTTAAAAAAAACCATAGGCCCACCCAGGCTCTGTTACACCGCCACCTGTATAACCTCATTGCCCTAAACCAAATGTAACAATAAGAATTTAAGTAATTAAAGAATAAACTAATTATTTATACAAACTATGGCTTACTTTACCTTAGCAGAATGTGACAAGATAAACGAAATAACTATTTTAGCAAAAACTTTATTCGGAAATTGTAAAACAGAGCATAAAAAAATAAGCTAAAAAAAAAATTGCTCCCTTTAAACAATATTAGTGCACGGAGCTTCACCAAAATAGAGATACCAGAAATACTCATGTGTAATGTTAAAAAAGAGTGAGGTTCAGCGGGTTATTATGAGCTTTTAATGTGTTTAAACGTCTGAACAGTAGGAGGCAGCAGTCACCAGGCACCAGCCCGTAACTCTGCTGGAAAACAACAAGAACATCGCCATTTCCTCTGAAAGTCTGCGCCTGTGAAAGAGGTGAGTTATAAAAGAGGAATAAGGCCGCTGCTTTGTTTTCTTGCTGTGTCTTATTGATAGTTTATTTGCACCGTTTTTACAGCTCGGGACAGAACGACAAAACTTTACGTTTGCAGCGAGACGAGCCAAACGTCCATAGAGAAGTTAGCATTAGCACAGAGAGTTAGCATTAGCACAAACAACGTGGAAAAGGAGAACAAAAGAGCCGTGGAACAGCCCGATAAACTGCCGTATCACTTCTGGAACAATAAGAGTCACAATAACTGTTAGTTACACACGAGGCTTCAGATTCTCAGTGCCTTCTGCCACTGAGCTGCTCGAAGACCACGGAGTTTGGCTAAGCGGTGGTAACTGACCGTGGTGAAGTTAGTTTCACGTTGGACGTTGGATATTCGGCTCCGCAACTATAGCGGGAACTTCCCCCGATTGTAGCCCGGCTGTGTGCACTTTGTGTGGGGAGCTCGTCCGTGACGTGCCGCTCGGTACACTGCTTAGGGACCGTCAACAAATTACTCACGCTTTATTGAAAACTTTGACCAAATGAAAAATGTAACAAATAAATAGCCTACAAATTAGTATTAGAGGAATAACTACTGTGGAAAACCTTGCATGGCTAAAAAATTAATTAACCCTTTATGTAATTTTTAAAAAATTAACCCTTTGGGGGGTTTTAAGTACATTTTCTTCAATAGCTTCTAAGTCAGGTGTCTCAGAGGGTCCAATCTAACTTATTACAATAGTCCTAGGTCCCAGGTATCATGCACACCTTTTGGTTTTCAAAATTAACCCTTTCATAATTTTTCAGGAATTTTTTTCTTCAAAAATAACACTTTTTTTTTCAATAGCTTCTAAGTGAGGACACTCAGAGGGACCAATCCAACTTATTACAATAGTCCTAGGACCCAGGTATCATGCACACCTTTTGGTTTTCAAAATTAACCCTTTCAACATTTTTCAGGAATTTTTTTCTTAAAAAATAACACCTTTTTTTCAATAGCTTCAGAGTCAGGTGTCTCAGAGGGTCCAATCCAACTTATTACAATAGTCCTAGGTCCCAGGTATCATGCACACCTTTTGGTTTTTCAATTTAACCCTTTCAGCATTTTTCAGGAATTTATTTCTTCAAAAATTACAAATTTTTTTCAATAGCTTCAAAGTCAGGTGTCTCAGAGGGTCCAATCCAACTTATTACAATAGTCCTAGGTCCCAGGTATCATGCACACCTTGTGGTTTTTCAAATTAACTCTTTCAGGATTTTTCAGGAATTTTTTTCTTCAAAAATAAAACCTTTTGTTCAATAGCTTCTAAGTGAGGACACTCAGAGGGACCAATCCAACTTATTACAATAGTCCTAGGTCCCAGGTATCACGCACACCTTTTGGTTTTCAAAATTAACCCTTTCAGCATTTTTCAGGAAGTTTTTTCTTAACAAATAACACATTTTTTTTCAATAGCTTCTAAGTCAGGTGTCTCAGAGGATCCAATCAAACTTATTACAATAGTCCTAGGTCCCAGGTATCATGCACACCTTTTGGTTTTTCAATTTAACCCTTTCAGCATTTTTCAGGAATTTTTTTCTTCAAAAATAACAGCTTTTTTTCAATAGCTTCTGAGTGAGGACACTCAGAGGGACCAATCCAACTTATTACAATAGTCCTAGGTCCCAGGTATCATGCACACCTTTTGGTTTTTCAATTTAACCCTTTCAGCATTTTTCAGGAATTTATTTCTTCAAAAATTACAAATTTTTTTCAATAGCTTCAAAGTCAGGTGTCTCAGAGGGTCCAATCCAACTTATTACAATAGTCCTATGTCCCAGGTATCATGCACACCTTTTGGTTTTTCAAATTAACTCTTTCAGGATTTTTCAGGAATTTTTTCTTCAAAAATAAAACCTTTTTTTCAATAGCTTCTAAGTGAGGACACTCAGAGGGACCAATCCAACTTATTACAATAGTCCTAGGACCCAGGTATCATGCACACCTTTTGGTTTTCAAAATTAACCCTTTCAGCATTTTTCAGGAATTTTTTTCTTCAAAAATAACACCTTTTTTTCAATAGCTTTTAAGTCAGGTGTCTCAGAGGATCCAATCCAACTTAATACAATAGGCCTAGGTCCCAGGTATCATGCACACTTTTTGGTTTTTCAAATTAAACCTTTCATCATTTTCAGGAATTAAAAAAAAATCCTGAAAAATACTGAAAGGGTTAATTTGAAAAACCAAAAAGTGTGCATGATACCTAGGACTATTGTAATAAGTTGGATTGGACCCTCTGAGTGTCCTCACTTAGAAGCTATTGAAAAAAAGGTGTTATTTTTGAAGAAAAAAATTCATGAAAAATGATGAAAGGGTTAATTTGAAAAAACAAAAGGTGTGCATGCTACCTGGGACCTAGGACTATTGTAATAAGTTGGATTGGACCCTCTGAGTTTCCTCACTTAGAAGCTATTGAAAAAAAATTGTTTTTTTTGAAGAAAAAAATTCCTGAAAAATGCTGAAAGGGTTAAATTGAAAAACCAAAAGGTGTGCATGATACCTGGGACCTAGGACTATTGTAATAAGTTGGATTGGTCCCTCTGAGTGTCCTCACTTAGAAGCTATTGAAAAAAGGTTTTATTTTTGAAGAAAAAATTCCTGAAAAATGCTGAAAGGGTTAATTTGAAAACCAAAAGGTGTGCGTGATACCTGGGACCTAGGACTATTGTAATAAGTTTGATTGGTCCCTCTGAGTGTCCTCACTTAGAAGCTATTGAAAAAAAGGTTTTATTTTTGAAGAAAAAAATTCCTGAAAAATCCTGAAAGAGTTAATTTGAAAAACTAAAAGGTGTGCATGATACCTGGGACCTAGGACTATTGTAATAAGTTGGATTGGACCCTCTGAGACACCTGACTTTGAAGCTATTGAAAAAGATTTGTAATTTTTGAAGAAATAAATTCCTGAAAAATGCTGAAAGGGTTAAATTGAAAAACCAAAAGGTGTGCATGATACCTGGGACCTAGGACTATTGTTATAAGTTGGATTGGTCCCTCTGAGTGTCCTCACTTAGAAGCTATTGAAAATAAGGTTTTATTTTGAAGAAAAAATTCCTGAAAAATGCTGAAAGGGTTAAATTGAAAAACCAAAAGGTGTGCATGATACCTGGGACCTAGGACTATTGTAATACGTTGGATTGGTCCCTCTGAGTGTCCTCACTTAGAAGCTATTGAAAAAAAGCTGTTATTTTTGAAGAAAAAAATTCCTGAAAAATGCTGAAAGGGTTAAATTGAAAAACCAAAAGGTGTGCATGATACCTGGGACCTAGGACTATTGTAATAAGTTGGATTGGACCCTCTGAGACACCTGACTCTGAAGCTATTGAAAAAAAGATGTTATTTTTAAGAAAGAAATTCCTGAAAAATGCTGAAAGGGTTAATTTGAAAAAACAAAAGGTGTGCATGATACCTGGGACCTAGGCCTATTGTATTAAGTTGGATTGGTCCCTCTGAGTGTCCTCACTTAGAAACTATTGAAAAAAAGGTGTTATTTTTTTAGAAAAAAAATCCTGAAAGGGTTAATTTTGAAAAGCAAAAGGTGTGCATGATACCTGGGACCTAGGCCTATTGTATTAAGTTGGATTGGATCCTCTGAGACACCTGACTTAAAAGCTATTGAAAAAAAGGTGTTATTTTTGAAGAAAAAAATTCCTGAAAAATGCTGAAAGGGTTAATTTTGAAAACCAAAAGGTGTGCATGCTACCTGGGACCTAGGACTATTGTAATAAGTTGGATTGGACACTCTGAGACACCTTACTTAGAAGCTATTGAAGAAAATGTACTTAAAACCCCCCAAAGGGTTAATTTTTAAAATTACATAAAGGGTTAATTTATTTTTTAGCCATGCAAGGTTTTCCACAGTAGTTATTCTTCTAATACAATTTTTTAGGCTATTATTTGTTACATTTTTCATTTAGTCAAAGTTTTCAATAAAGCGTGAGTAATTTGTTGACGGTCCCTAAGCAGTGCACCGAGCGCACGTCACGACGAGCTCCCCACACAAAGTGCACACAGCCGGCTACATTCAGGGGAAGTTCCCGCTATATTGCGGAGCCGAATATCCAACGTCCAACGTGAAACTAACTCACCACGGTGTGGAACCGACTTTCATCACGGACTTAAATAGTCTGGCTAACGGAATTAAACGTGTTCAATGATTAATAAATGCTAAGAAATAATGTAAAGATATTATTTACACAGAAATAAAAGTGTTTTATACCGCTCCAGTGAAATTAGTTTAAATGTTAGCAATGTGATTACACCATAAATTAGTTATTCAAGCCGCCCACCCCAAAAAAGAGACGTTTATAGTTTAAATTTCATAATCACATTTTATCACCCTGGAAATGTTT